>OY744519.1:75120530-75285530 GCA_963556195.1 Sepiola atlantica
TTAAATAAATTAGTAAGTTATTTATCTGACAACTACTTTTACAATAAGAGACTATTTATTAAAAAATATTTACATTGTAACAATAAAAAATGTTAAAAGGTTTGTTCCATTTATTTAAAAATATGGAGCTGACAATTATTTTTACGGAAGAGACATTTTTTTTTTATATTATAAAATCTTACATACATTTATTTCAAAAGAAATATTTATTATTAAACGTTTTCTCTGCTAACTGCAGAATATGCACTAATGTGGCTGAGTATCCTCCAAGCCTTACGATCTTGGGCCAAGGTGTTTGCTTGGTTTATATGTTCATGTTTGTCCATTGTATTATGCTTTTAACGTATATTTTGCATACCCCTACACGGGAAGGCTTAACATCAAACAATCTTAAAACTTTACATTTGATAATAGAAAATATTGATGGGATGCAAGTGAGTTTACGCTACTCTGCAATACTGATGTGATCAGATAGTTTATGATCAGTAATGAAGCGCACGATGTGGCTTGGGAAAGTTTCTACTTTCTGATGTCATTTTACAGTCCAGTTGACACATTCAAATCCATATAAGGCTACAAGAAGGACATATGTGTTATAGATTTTCACTTTGACTTTGTATGGTATGCGTTTAGAATTATGGGCAGTTTTGTTTTTTGTGAAGGTGACCCAACCTAAGCTGATTCCGTGATTTACAGCTGTTTGTCCGGCATTAGATGAAGACAGATTGTGCCCAAGGTAAACAAACTTTTGTTAATTTTGTTGTTTTTAATCAGTGGTCATGAATTTAGTCTTGAGCGTGTTAATAGAAAGACCAATTTCTTTTGAGTACTTCACAAGATTATTCAGAAATAACTGCAAATCAGAGCTGGAGTTACTGGTTGCAGCTATGTCATCCATATAGCTCAGATTAGACAAAACCAGAGCTACATTGTTGTTCTGTTTTCCAAATAACTGATCCCATAATGATGCAGAATATAAGTGCTGAAAGGACATCACCTTGCTTTACACCCTTGAGGATTCAAATTGGGCGTGATGTGCCTATATCAGTTTTAATAGCAGCAGTCAAATTAGCATAGGTCATTTTCAAGGTGTATATACTGTTTATTCAGATTTGTTTCTTCCAAAAGTTTCCCGATAGATGGAAGCTGAATGCTATCAAACGCTTTAGTAAAATCAATAAAAGGCAATGAATAAAGGATTATTGAATTCTATGGACTTCTCTATTATCTGCTCTAAGGCGATAATTTGCTCTTTAGTACCTCTCCCTGGTTGGTATGCAGCTTGAGAAGTTGGAAATGAAGCATGAAGATCTCTTTTGATACGTTCTACCACTACTGTGACAAACAATTCCTAAAAATGACTTAAAAAGCTGATTCAGCGATAATTTCCACAATCCAAGCGACTGTTCAAGAGAAATATTATTAAGAGTAAATTATACACAGAGATAAAAATGGCCACCGTGGAATTTTGTCATGGTTTCACTAGTATATTTATTATTATAATAAAGCTGAATTAATTAACATTTGTTTCCCCTAAGTCTTTTTTCCTATATATTTTAATACATTTTAAAATATTCCTTGGTTTTGGGATTGAGTTATCTTTGCCTTGCTTATCTAATTTATTGATACAACAATACATTTTCAAATACGCTATATATACTGATCGGAACAGTTCCAAAACAGACAATGCTATACTTCATTTGCATATTTATTTTATAAACAGTTTCTAATAAATTGATATTCTGTACGATTCATTTGTAATTTGGTTGTCCTATTTTTTTTTTTATATATACTCAATAATTTTCTTAATAATATTATTATTATCATCAGTAGTAATATTAATTAAAGTGATTTAATGAAAAAAGTTTCAAATACCAAATCATAAGTTCCGTTTGATTATTTTTGAATTCAAATGACAATTTCCGGTTAAGTTTACGCCACAGTACATTTGCACATACCAAAAACTTAGATTATTTTAGAATATTTTCTTTTAAAAAATTAACTCTGCATTGAATGCAATGACTAACCAAGTTTTTCTTTTAACAATTAAATTGATACGTTTATTTTTAAAACATCATTGGTTGTTCTTGGTGGTGATGATGCTAACCATTCACCTACTCCCTCTTTTCATCTTTCTAAATTACCCCCTCCCCCACAAAAAACCCGATTTGTATTCTTTTAAAAATCTGCATTAAGTTTTTCCGTCTCTAATAATAAAGCCAAAAAGCACAAAGTAATCATTTCAAATTACTCAATAATATATAATTGCTTTATTTGACCAATCGACGTTCCGCCTTTTATTTATTTATTTCATTATACAACCAGATTTTAATGGGGAATTTATTTTCATGCTTATACAACATCAACTCCCTCGAAATATCGAAAAGACCATATAAAATAACTTTTTTCTCTCTAATTAATAAAATTTGACTAATTTCATCATAATTGGAATATATCAAATAACACCATGACAATCATCGTTTTGTTTTTTTCCAAATTACCAAAATGTAAATTGTTTCCTTGTTTTTCTGTAAAGAAAGTTACAGCTAAATTAACTGCTGCCCGAAGGGTAGTTTTTACTAATTAGTAAACAAAAAAAAAAAAAAAAAAAAAAAAAAAAAAGACTTCACAGCCCTGGTATGCTGACACATGAAAATGACAGTGGTGTATTGATTATCGATGCAGGTTGTTGTGAGCTTGATGTGTTCCAGTTCTGTTGACATAGATGATTCCATAGCAATGATATCCATTTGGCCAATCACACATAGCAAATCATTTTCATATACGCTGCACATTTGTATGCAAAAACAATGAAGGTACAATGAAGGTTAACAGAACAAGAATTAAGGAAGAAAAAAGGAAAATCACTCACCAATATTATTCTGACAATCTCTAGAATTCCAGCAGTATTTACATCCATCTGGACATTGGTCAACACATTCCCTAGGGTCCTTATTATCAACGATGGAATGGCTGTCCGGGGACAACGAGGTGATTTTTGTCCAGTCAATGGTCTGAAGGTAGCAGAGGTTCGGACTTTTGTTAAAACGTACAGCTCCTCGCCGAATAACAGTCAGGCTGCTCAAACCCAGTTCTTCAAGGTCAGGCATTTCAAACGCAACGAGAGCGTAATTGTAAAATAGCTCCTGCCCTCGGATTACTGCTAAGTTTGGGAAGATATGGCGCAATGTTTTGAGTCCATAGGCACGATACATAAGCAGGTAGTCAGTAATCTCCACCAAATTAGGAAAGTAGAAGTTGGCATATTCCTCGGGCTTGGCATAGTCCAGCAGTAAAATGCGCAGGTTGCCCTCTATCACAGTACAATCTTTCAACTGGTTAAACATCTCTACCCGGTTTTTCACAACAATACTTGAACATACTGAAAAGAAAGATATATACATATTTTTTTAATAATTGCTATTTCTTGAATATTGAATATTATAGTGATCAATATTTAATTATTCAAACAAATAAAACATGATTAGAGTTTTACAAAGTTTTTAGCATGAAAAACAATGTTTTACAAATTTTTTTTTTTTACATCTATATACTATTAAAAAGTTAGTGTTTTGGAATTTGTTTGTACGCAAATAGAAACATGTGATTGGTTGATAAAAAAAGGAATAGGCAAAGTACACATTACTAAGGCCTTTCACAAAGATGTTTGACTGACACTTGCAATACCCGAGTTTGAATCTCACTTAAGTCTAAAGGATTTTTTTTTAACTGGACACGTTTTATAAATGTTAAGAAATTAACAAAATATAATAACATGAAAAAACATTACATAAAATACGTAGACATAAAGGGTATTCAGTATTAGTTCAAAGTGAATTATTTTTGCTTAAAAAGATTTCCCACTTACTATAGTGGAACTAGTTCTACCAGTGTTACACTTTTCTCCATCTACAAGCATCTACTCTTCCACTAGCTACTTGTTCTTCGTACTAGCTATAAAGTGTTAGACGCTACGTAAAGATGGAAATTGACACATCCAGGTACTGTACCAAAACCGCTCTAACTAGTAATACTAATTGATTAACTACTCTGCTGAGCAAGGAAGGTGTCTATCGGACATGTGTACAAAGTGTGATGATATATGGAAATAAAACCTGGTCAGTGAGGGTTGAGCATATGTGTTGCATGGAGAGAAATGCTATGAAGATGATACGACGGATATGTCATATGAGTCTTAAAGACAAGCTGAGATCTGATGATCTCTACGAAAGATTAAATCTTGACAGTGTGCAGAACAGGAGATAAAGAATGGATGAGAATGCTTTGATTAGTAGATGTAGAACAGTTTAGGTAGCAGAGTCAGTTGGCAGGGGAAGGCCAAAAGAAAAATAAGAGGAAGTGATAAGGATGAATCTGAGGATTAAATAAAAACCTGGCCAGAGATAGGTTAGTTTGGAAATCAATTTCCAAAAGATGTCCAACACATGCCAACATGTAAAACCGAATATGACGCTGATTGTAGTTACTAGTCAGACTATGTTTTGTGATGTCCATCAAAAAATCTCAAAAGATACTGAATATTGCTGGATTGCAAAAAGCATGCTTTTCTTAAAGACTCACTATATGTCGCTATCTTATGGATTGGATCACCACCAAATGCTCTCGACATCTATGCTTCATATGGAAGGACAAAGAATATATATTCTCTTTTATTGTACAACGTATACTTTTTCAATGGATGCACAGATCAGTAGTTTAATTACTGCATCCTTTTAGATTTTTAGGACGTGTACTTACTGTTCTCAGGTAATACAAAAATAGTTATTGACAATTGAAAGAAGAAAAGTCATCTTTTCTTCATTGCTTATTTTTGTTTTAATTCTTTGTTCAAAATTTTTCAGATAACTATTGGATATTTGGACTACTATTCTCATCTTGGTTGTAATACATATATAATATATAATTGTAATACTTTTGTTTGACCTCGAACAAGACATATTTCTACTGAAGCATAAGGGGCTACCGTGATAGGTGAGATTGATAGGGGGATAACCTGGATTGAGAGTTCGGCTGCAATAACATTTTAGACGATGTAGCCACGTTCTTCAGGTGCCTCTTTTTGAGCTTGCGAACGAACCTATATGGAATTTAAAACTGAACACTTTCATTATTTCACAGGTATAAATTTTTTCATTCCGTTAGCCATGACCAGGCAGAAGTGTTAATTTGCTATTCTTAATTCATAATGGTTAAAAGCATTGGTTAATAATCAGTTCAAAGAGAGTGTCTTCTGCAGGTTGAAGGTCCAATCCTCACTACAGGTGATACTAACACTTTTACCGTCATGGCTGACGGAATGAGAACAATTTACCCCTATGAATTAAATAAAGGTTTACGAGTTTGAAAAGATGCAACTGAAACACCTGAAGAAGGTTGACGGTTACATCAGTCGAAATGTTGTGAATATAACAACTTTGTATTATTCCGACTACTGTTCTCATCTTGAATGCTATGCTTACGTTTCAACCGATGTAATCACCGACCTTCTTCAGGTGTGTCATGTTGAATTTAAGAATCTGTACGGAATTTCAAACAGAACATTTTATTTAATCCATGGGGGTATATATTTATTGTCCTGTTAGCCATGACCAGGTAGAAGTTTTAGGTAATCCTTTATTACATTCTTAGAATCGCTTATACTGAGTATTGAACCATCAACTTTCAGAAGACTGCCACAGAACTGATTATTATTAGGTCAATTCATAAATAATTTCCGATTTTGTTGATACAATTTAGAAGCGTTTTTTGGTCATTTTAAAACACCTTAGATTTTGGTTTACTAGTTTAAATTTTAATAAAAGTTCTCTTTCTATTTTTCAGAGCTGTTTTATCACATGTATTGCAGTAAAATTATAAATTTATAGCCCTTAACATGGAAGTACTGAAGCTGCATATTCGACATGTGATGTTGTGGGAGTTTAAACAAGAAAATGAGACAGCAAAGAAAATGTGTAGCATGTATAGCCAAGATGTTATAACAGATCGACAAGTAAGAAATTGGTTTACAAAGTTTTGTTCCGGAAATTTGAGCTTAGAAGATAAGACTAGGCCTGGGTGCTCATCAGACATCGATGAATATGTTTTAAACACATTAGTAAAGACTGTTTCTCGTCTAAGCACTTGTGAATTGGAAGAATAAATTCACAGCCCACGATATATCGTGACTTAGAAAAGATGGGTATGGTTAGCAGACTAAGCATTTGTGTTTCTCATTCCTTAAGTGAGAAAAATAAGGCAGATTGTCTTTCCATCACAACAAGTTATCTTTCGAGGCAGCTAAATAAGCCCTTTCTTGATCATGTCATAACAGGTGTTGAAAAATGGGTCTCCTATGACAATATTCAACGCACAAAGCAGTGGGTTGATAAAGGTAAATCTCTACAACCCGCCCTAAAACCAGACATCCATGGAAGAAAGATTTTATTGTGCATTTGGTGGGATACTTGTGGCATTATCTATCATGAGTTTTGAAGCCACAACCTAACACTAAATGCAAACTTGTATGTTGAATAATTGTGGACGAAAATCTGAGAAAAAATACCTAGCACTTGTCAATAGGGAAATGGTTGTTCTCCATGACAACACAAGACCGCACGCTGCAAAAGTGATGCAGGAAAAAATTTTGCAACTTGTCTGACCTCACCCAGACTGATTTTCACTTTAGGTCTTTACAGAATGCCTTTCAAGGCAGAATATTCACTGAAGACAAATAGGTGAAAGAACATATTCAAAGCTTTTTTGAAACAAAACAGTCTTCATTTTATTTGGGTGGCATTAAAAAGTCAATTGGTAAATGGGAAACAATGGGAATATATAATTGATTAAAATTTGTTAATTTGGTTTGTATTATAAATAGAATTGAAGATCATAAAACGGAAATTATTTATGAATCAACCTAATACATAGCACTTTATCCATTACACCACAGGTCTATATGAATTCGGGCATGGCTCACGGAACACGAACACTCTACTGTTGTGGATCAAATAAAGGGTTTCGTTCGAAATTCTATAAAGATTTCAGAGTTCAACAAGATGCATCTGAAAAAAAGTCAGAGGTTACATCGGCCGAAACGTGAGAATAACATTCAAGATGAGAACAGTAGTCTGAATAGTCCAAATTATCAATCCTCATCTAAAAAATTCTGAAATATGAAACCGTTTTATTTTTTTTTGTATATGATGAAGTAAGAATAAATAGAACAATATTAATTCTGTTTCGGAATTTTTGAGATGACGATTAATAATTTGTCTTATTCGGACTACTGTTCTCATCTTAGACGTTATTCTCACTTGTGTTCTCCTGGAATTGACTGGTAGTTTCAAGTTTAAACCTGGTGGAACAAGCTTTAGATCACGGCATATGCATAGGAATGTGAGGTGGTTGGCCATTTGGACCAGTTTTTATTTTGTTTTTTAATTTGTTTCCATTTCTGTATTATTTTGAGTCCGTACCGCTTTGATATTATGTTTATTATAATAAACATGAGAATAACGTCCAAGATGAGAACAGTAATCCAAATGCACAATATCAATTCTCTATAAACTATTTATTTGCTTAAGAGACAGATGCACACCAGGCTGCAACTCTAGTTATGATGTACACACAGGAAAATAAGTCAGGTGACCTAGCCGAGATTGATGAAATCCCAAATTTACATTGTTTTTCAATTATTTTGTGTAAAAGAACAATTACTTACACTTGCAATAATCCATATTAGTTCGGTTAACAGCTTCTTGACGTCGACAAGATTCATTCTTCAGTAAACACTCATTTTGATACACTCGACGATCAGAGCCGCAAACTGGTGGTCTGAAAAATAAAAGATAAAATAAATCAAATACTATTGTTACTAGATTGCAACGTTTCTGTTATTTGACAACTATCATACTCTTTGTTATGGTGATCTACCCTATTGCGCCATTACATGGACTCTTCCTGACACTCAGAATAGTGATAATGGTTGGAATAAAGTCAGTCACTATAACCAATCCAGAAGCAGTCTCTGGCAACACATTACTTTCTGTAAATACATACTCTTGTTAACTCTACCTCCTTGTTGTCTTATTTCTTTTCGACTCTTTAAAGCTACAACACTCTTCAAAACAAGAATGGAAACAAATAAATCCGAGATGTTTGTAAGACTAATCCCAGATAATTAAGAGATAGTTAGATATAAAATACATTTATGAGTTTGGCAGAAGAAAATTGAATGCTTTAAAAAAACAAAAAACAAAAAAATATGAAGCTCGCTTTTGATTTAAAAAATATTTTTTCGTAAATCTTTGTAACATGCTTAGTGATGAAAAATAAAATTTCTTTGTCAAATATTTATTTTTAACAATAGTTAAAATAGTTTTAATGTTAGTAATCGTTACTTAAATATAAACACAAAAAATAGTAATAGGAAATTTAACAAAAAATGAATGCTAATGGAGATTTGATATCTGTCTGAAGCTATACTATTACTTCTAGCCGAACATATGCTGTTACTATCTTTTAATGCTCAATTCAGTTTACTATTTCAGACTAATGCACCATCTTACAATGCTCAATCCAGGGACAAGGGGAGTAGCATAGTATCTGTTCTGTTATCATGAAACCACCCCCTAGGTATTACCTCCTCCTTTGGGAGGGGGGCAGTGTAGTATGTTTGTTCATCATATTTTTGCTAGTGGATACTAATAGGCAAATATTATCTGCTTCAACAATATTTATACAAAGTGCAGTTTGCCAACAAGTTTAATTTTATAGTCTTAAAAACTATTTAATTTTTCAGGTTTGTTTTTTTCCTGTTCAAAATGTTATAAACCCTTTTTGAACAAATATGTAAATACAACCCATGCCCCTCCCCCCCCCCCCAAGAATTTGTATAAGATGTTTTTTCTTGCTTTGCTACTGAAAACATTTTCTATCAAAATTATCCGCTAACGATCATTCGTATTCTAAATAATGTTGCTTTCAGTCATCTTTATTTAATTACTTTTGTTGAACTTTTTTTTCCTAACAAATTCTTTGATAAACTCTAAAATTTAAATTAAACTTTTTCCAACTGCATTTTAGCAGTCTTATGTTAATTAGTTCAAATTTTATATCACTAATCGTTATGGTTTTTTATTAAATTAAAAAATTTTTTTTTTTTTTTAATCAAGTTTTATATAGATCAATTCGAATAAGTATATTTTCATATATATATAATCAAATATGAAACTAAAAGTAAACTTTTAGTAGATAGAACCTATAGTTAAATGGTTTAAGCTCAATATACAAGATAGAGCAATTATAAAGATAGAAGAAAGAGTGATAAACATGTACGAATGTCCAGATTTATTTCAAACTTCGATTGTTCAATGCAAGGTATATTCTGTAATAAAATTATGTTTATTATTCTTTCCTTTCCAGCCAAGGTTTTTCAAAGATGATAAGATTTCGATCTTTGAAAAGCCTTGGCTTAAGGAAAGAATAATAAACATAATTTTATTACATAATATACCTTGCATTGAACAATCGAAGTTTGAAATAAATCTGGACATTCGTACACGTTTATCACTCTTCTTAGAAAAAAAAAAAAAAATTTACTAGATGACCCATGACCTGTTATTGTATATTAAATAAGCTCCAGCATCTGTTGCATTGCCAATGTTGCATCCTTGTGCTTGTTTTACAAGTACTTTCACAGAATGTGCTCTGATGAACTTATTGCACTCCTGACCCACCCGACTAGTAGCAAAATCCCACCCCTTCACTGTGGAGGTTCTTCGACTGATGGCTTCTTTCTTTGGACCACTTGCAAATGCAATGTGAACAAACATCTTGCTGCCCAACTCCTCACCCAGATTACCCTTCTATAAATCTGGCCCCTATCATAGTAAGTCCTTACATTTAGTGGCAACATGCCTTGTTTTGGGAGAATAATCAACAAAAATAAAAAAAGATAACATAAAAAAAAGAAAGAAAAGTAAATGGTTAAGCAGGCTCAACAATGTCAATGTTTTAAGCAACTGTAATGGAAACAATAGGCAAAACACCCATTGTTCAACGTATAATTTTCACAATGTTGAAGGCTTTCAGAATACATAGTGATGTCACAATAAACCCTCCTTTTCTCCATTCTCTCTCCTCTTAATAATTTACATCAGAAATTTTCCTTTCTTTATCAATGTGCCTAGCGGCAGGAGGAATTTTCACAAACAGAGTCTTTTTGCAAGAGCTTCCCATCTGTGGAACACATTACAACAAGACTTTTCCCACAAATTACAACTTGGTCATCTTCAAAGCAATGTCAAGAGATTACTATCAAGAACCGTCCCTACAAGTATTCGAACTTGGTCCTGCAACTATTCCTTATCCTCAAGTTGCATCTGGTCTTGATAAGTAGTCACCATTTAGTAAAAACAAAATAAAATAAAACAAAAATCCTTCCACCACTTCTCTTATGAGTCACCCTGACATTCACACACAAACATTCAAGGTTCTCAGAATTTTAGTATTATGTAGATAAAAATTGTTGTTCTCTTTTCTTGGTAATGTGCATATGGTTAAGTATTTTTGTGAGAGACTTTTTAAAAAGTACAAAGATGGGAGATTGTGCGGAAAAAAGAACGGCAATGATAGGAAGTAATCCATTCAGATTTTAAAGACGGTGAGGAGAAAAAGAAGAAACAGAAGAGGGAGGAAGTCGTCTTAAGTGAAAAAAACGCTTGTTGGAAAGAGATGGCCGAAATTACATCGAGTAAAAATAGAGAAAGGTTTCTTCGCATTTAGGACATTTTGGTGATGAGGTAGACGTCTCACAGAGTTTGTCGATCTGGAGATGATTTATGTTTTTGAAGGGATTATGAAAACGTGAAGGTTGCCAACATCCATAAATGAAACTAGTGCTATGGAACAAACTGGATTCGAACTTGGCACACCCAGGTCATTAGTCCACGTCGTTAACCACTTCACCACTGCCACCTCCCTTTTGGGATTATTTAATGCCAAAACACAATACCTATTGGAAACATTCACACATTTACCAAAAGTATTCCAGTTTAATTTAACACAACAGATCTGAATTCGGCTTTACAGATTCCATATCAAAGTAGTAATTGAATACAAAATGCATGTTCTTATGCTTTGATTTGTCTGATTTATGGGATATCAACCCTTTTGGTCGCATTTAATGCCACCACACAATATCTATTGTAAAAACTTTGTTCTATATGATTATTTGAACACTAGTTACTATTTTAACCAGGGTTGCAGAGTCGGGAGGTATAAGGTTAAAAATGTTTCCAACTTCCTTTCAAGGTTCGAAGGGTCACAAGATAATTTATTCCTTTTTCTTTTCAACTATTAACAAAAGATTAAAATGGCTGACTTGTTTACGAAGAAACTAAAATTCATTGTTGGATTTAGTTTCGTAATAAAATTATTTTTAGATAGAATTTTTTTAAAGTTTGTTTTAGTACTTTACACTATTGCATTTTTTATTTCAATAAATATTTGATTTTTAGTAAATAAGAAAAATACAGACACATGAGAAATGGCATCATAATGTTATTAATTTTATTAATATAGGTCAACGTCTGTAGCACAATGACAGGGCAATGGTTGGACGGATTTGTAACATCAAGCCAAGAGATGCTTCCACCATGTGGACAAGTGAGTTGCTGAGGAAACTTGGTTTGCAGAGCTGGTATGGTCATGTGGACAGATCCAGCAGTGCAATCAACTGTGCACTAAATCTACAAGTCTTTTGTAGGCACGATGCGGAGTTGGCCGGCCAAAATTGTCTTGGAGGGAGCGGACAGAGAGAGACCACAGAGACTGGAGGCTCTTAAACGCTGACCCTCAGGATCGACAAAAGTGGTGCTCTACAGTGAGGACACCGACATGTGTGCAGCTAGCCAGTTGTCTGGAGGGGGGGGGTCCACTGGTGAGGACATTGTCTCCGATCCTGCACGATAATCAAAAGGATGATGATGATGATGATGATGATGATTGAGATTCTGCAAGATTATAGGTAATTTATATAAGTATATGCCAGTGATGTGAGTGCTCAATGGCAAAAAAAAAAAATCTGAAATCAAGATGAATTTCACTCTCACCCCCCATTTTCCAACCTAGGAGGCCAAAGTGTTCATTCATAATCGTCTAAAAAGTAGAATCTTATTTTTGGATGTGTGTAAAGGTGATTTAGCGAATGGTGTTAATCTACAATACCATTTTTTTTTAATACTGACAGTATCGACTGATATGTTTTAAAGGAGACAGGAAGTAATTCATTGATGAAACAAAAGTTTTCTACCTGCCCACCAATGAATCATTTGAAGTATGACAAGATTAACCTTTTCAGAGAAGCAGAGGCAAAGCAAGGAAAGACAAAACGTGACGGAGAGAGGAAGAGAGAAAAAAAAAAAACAGAAAAAGATAAAGATAAAGCAAGAGAGTTACGAATAAAAAGAAATAAAATCGAGACAAATATGGGGGGGATAAGGATGTAAAGCTCTAACGATTTGGCATTTGCTTATTTAAAAAAAAAGAAAAACAGCGAAATTCCGCTAAAAAGTAGAGAACCCACATCCCTGATTATTCAATAGGCCAATCATACATTCATCGTCTGGTTTACCCCCCCCCTCACACCTAAAAAATTGCTATTAAAGAATTTTATTGTGACTTCTCAAAACAATGAAAGCTTTCCAGCGAGATCTGAACTCCACTCAAGAGTCAGTAACCATTAGGCGACAAGCACATACCCAATTGTGATAAAAATAGAAAGTAGACATAGAATCATATTCTCCAGGTTGCCGGCAGTTTCACACCTTCCACGATCATCAGACCACTTATTTACTAGCCAAGATGTTCTATTCCTGATATCGAACATTCTCACCTCATAAATATGTCAACTTAATGACCATAGACAGAGGCAGAATAACGGAGGTGTAAAACGAGGATTGTAAGCAAATATTTGATCAGCAATACAAACACACGTGAGTTTACCTGTTTGAATTAAACGTCATGAAAACTGAAACTTTTGTAGGTTTGAGGAGTGGTTGAGTGAAATTGATTTAATTTCAACAGGCTTTCCTCTGCTTGTCATTGCAAGTATCTACTTGATAGGATCAGACATAAGAAAGAAAAATAATTTTTAAAAAGATTAAAAAAACATAAGTAGATTTTTGTTCTAGAAAAAATGTACTCCCCTCCCCCCACTCTTCATGATATAAGAAAGCCATTAAATCTTTGTATACATGTTGAAGAAAGCAACATGAGATGGGTAGGTAGGCAGAGAGAGGCAGACAGAGACAGAGACGAGTGGTGGAACTCTTTTCGGAGGGGCAGGAGACAGAGACGAGTGGTGGAACTCTTTTCGGACGAGGGGGAGAGACAGGAATGAATGGTGGAACTCTTTTCGGAGGTGCGAGACACAGTTACGAGTTTTAGAAATGATTCCGGAGGGGCGAGACACAGAAACGAGTGGCAGAACTCTTTCCGGAGAGACAAGAGACAGAAATGAGTGGCATAACTGCCATCATCTCGCACGATTTGGGAACAACTAATTTAAGAATACTTGGGTTTATTTCAGTTTTCCTTCTAGACTAGTTACTCCTGAATCTCGGAAAGTTCAGTCTACTCTATTTAACTCACAGCTTTAAAGAAGAAGAAATAGAATTATGTCATTTGCAATATGAATTCTCTATTGAACAAACAGAAGAAGTGTATGCGTGTGTGTTAATAGTTTGAGAGAGTTGGTTCACAAAGTTTGTACAATTATGAATAACAAAATTGTTTACAGGCTGATAAGTTCTTTAAAGAAATGTTTTGGCATATTCCAGACAGAATTCTTGAAGGGTCATGCCTAAAAAAAGCACCAGACAAAATAAAAAAAATTAAAATGATGTAAACATCAGTGGAGGGAGGGAAACAGAGAAGAGGGAGAGGAGGGGGTGGGTTGCAAGGTTATATAGACCGGAAAGGCAAGACAGAAAATGATCATACAGCCGAACATCCTGGCAAATCAGCTGTCAACAAACAATTACCATGTTATTGGTCAGTAGAAAGGCAAAATAATTAAGGAGTGAGGGTGGTTGTTTATTTGTGAGATCCATCAACAGGCAGGAGAAAGAGCATGAGAAAAGAAACGAGTAAAATAGAGAAAAAGAAAAAGCAATATAGAGAGAAACTGAGGGTGAGTGAAAGCGAGGGAGAAAGGGAGAGAGAGAGGGAGAGAGAGGGAGGGAGAGAGAGAGGGAGAGAGGGAGATAGAGATGGAGAGGGAGAGAGAGAGGGAGAGAGAGAGGGAGAAGGAGAGGGAGAGAGAGAAAGGGAGAGAGAGAGAGAGAAAGGGAGAGAGAGAGAGAGAGAAAGGGAGAGAGAGAGAGAGAAAGGGAGAAGGAGAGAGAGAAAGGGAGAAGGAGAGAGAGAAAGGGAGAAGGAGAGAGAGAAAGGGAGAAGGAGAGAGAGAAAGGGAGAAGGAGAGAGAGAAAGGGAGAAGGAGAGAGAGAAAGGGAGAAGGAGAGAGAGCAAGGGAGAAGGAGAGAGAGAAAGGGAGAAGGAGAGAGAGAAAGGGAGAGAGAGAGAGAAAGGGAGAGAGAGAGAGAAAGGGAGAGAGAGAGAGAGAAAGGGAGAGAGAGAGAGAAAAAGGGAGAGAGAGAGAGAAAAAGGGAGAGAGAGAGAGAAAAAGGGAGAGAGAGAGAGAAAAAGGGAGAGAGAGAGAAAAAGGGAGAGAGAGAGAGAGAGAGAGAGAGAAAAAGGGAGAGAGAGAGAGAGAGAAAGGGAGAGAGAGAGAGAGAGAAAGGGAGAGAGAGAGAGAGAGAAAGGGAGAGAGAGAGAGAGAAAGGGAGAGAGAGAGAGAGAAAGGGAGAGAGAGAGAGAGAAAGGGAGAGAGAGAGAGAGAAAGGGAGAGAGAGAGAGAGAAAGGGAGAGAGAGAGAGAGAAAGGGAGAGAGAGAGAGAGAAAGGGAGAGAGAGAGAGAGAAAGGGAGAGAGAGAGAGAGAAAGGGAGAGAGAGAGAGAGAAAGGGAGAGAGAGAAGGGAGAGAGAGAAGGGAGAGAGAGAAGGGAGAGAGAGAAGGGAGAGAGAGAAGGGAGAGAGAGAAGGGAGAGAGAGAGGGGAGAGAGAGAGGGGAGAGAGAGAGGGGAGAGAGAGAGGGGAGAGAGAGAGGGGGAGAGAGAGAAGGAGAGAGAGAGGAGAGAGAGAAGGAGAGAGAGGGTAGAGAGAGAAGGAGAGAGAGAAAAACAAATACTAAGATGTCCTTCTTATAGATAAGACAGTCCAAAAAGAAATGAAGATCAGGCAGGTCATGAATAGACAATTGTTAATGAAGGTGTGTGTGAATGATCAAGACCAATGATAGAAAAAAGGTTGTTTCCCATAAAACCAGGGTAAATAGGATGAGAATCAATGCTGTGGAGTCAGAATAAAATTGTTGCTTTAGGAGTCGTTGGACTCAATAAAGAGAGAGAGAAAAAAGATATGTGATGACAAATGCAGAGTGGTGGTGGTCTTGCAAAATAAATAATAATGACAAAGATTTTTATATTGTTTTAGGCATGTTTCAGCATGTAGAACTTTTTATTTATTTTTTTTTAATTTGAATTCTTTAAATTTATTTCATTGGAAAAAAAAAAAAATTGAATTCACAGAGCCTTGAAAAACTTCATCCTTTCTAAAATGAAAATGCTATAATATATAGCACCTGCTTGGTATGGCATTCACCCTGAGTGGGTTGAACCAGCTTCTTCCAAAGGAGGAGATTTCTAAGGAATATTAAATTCACAAGCAGTTCCCAATATATCCCAGTCAGGGTTGATGACAATGTCAGCTTGTTCTGTAAGAAGGTGTCGGTTTCCTTCCACATACAACGCCGGATATTCCCAAATGGGCACCCGTCTGGTACTGACTCGCCCCAACGTCGCTTAACTTTGGTTATCTAACGAGAACCGGCGCGGTGTGTTAACATAATTATGCCATATACTAAATACTATAAATAATATATAGTATACATAAATTACTAGCAGGAAGATCAGACGTTTCTTGGGATTTAATGAGGAACACTATCGCCCTTTTCACGAGGCTCATAAGATAATATTACTTAATAAACCCCCCCCCCCCCCCCCACCTCGCCCCATGCAGTCGGAAGAAACTGAAATATTGGAAAACCCTCTGAATTAGTGTCTTATACATATGGTTTAAATTTCATTAATCAGATATACATATTTTAAGTTTTAATAGAGGTTCTGTCCCCATGGGTCACTTAAAGATTCGGAACCACTTTCATTGTCTTCACTGGAAAATTTTACACAAATACACTTTCAGTTCTTATGTAGATTCTCTAACCTTTCTTTCTATAGGAAACATGCACACATTCATATATATATATATATATATATATATTATTTCTGGAAGAAGATTTAACAATCTGACGCCACAACTTAGAAAGTTTCTAGCGTCAAAATCAGTGTCATGTTTGGATTACTGACGTCATAGCCCTGGTTGGGATAGTACCAATTATATTGTGGCTGAAGAGCATGGACATGTGCCATTGATTCAATGCTTAAAAAATGAAAACAAAAAAAAAAACATCCTCACTCCTTAATTATTTTGTATTCTACTAGCCAATAACATGGTAATTGTTTGTTGACAGACAGCTGATTTGCCAGGATGTGTCTGTATGTGAGTTTCTCTGTCTTGTTTTTCCTGCTATATGACCTTGCAAAGCAAAAAACTGGCGGTCACAAACAATTACCAGGATATCGCATGGTAGATTATATGTCTACACTCTACAAACTTGGGTCTACATATGAACAGTTTATATGTTTAACATTAGAATGTATTTTTGACACTATATTATGTATTAGGTTGCCCTTTTTGTTGATGCTAATGTTTGCACAGGTAATATCATTAAACATGATTAATTTAGTCCATGGGACTGGATATAAATAAATACCACAAAGTGAAAAAATGAAACTTACACAGGACGTAGCAAACAGGGTTGCAGAGTCGGAAGTTTTGGAAGGACTTGGAATCAGACTCGTAAGGATGCTAGGAGTTGGAATTTTTAATCTCCGAAGAATCAACAGACAGTCTGAATATTGGAAGACGTTAAAATAAGGAGTCGGATATTTTGTAATTATAAAAGTCAGAACTTTTGTAATTCTCAGAGTTGGACCTTACATCTTCCGACTGAGGAACTCTGGTAACATGCAACAAACTCCGTGATTCGAACTCTGGACTTTTTGTTACTACTCTTTGAGCTAACTAACTTGTTCATACCCAGCTCTAGGGGCTAAATTAATGTTTTGTTTAATGCTATTATCCATTCAAAGATTAGTAGAAAAAAAAAGAAGCAGCATAATACATAATATATGAAGACGACCGCGATAAAGTTAATTTCTTTAAAGTGACAGCGTGATTTCAAGACTTTAACATGTAAAAACGACCACATTCTTTATTTCGTCCATTTGCGACACTAAACTAGGCAAGGAATGTCCATAAATGCGTACAATGTGCCATGTTCCAGGGACCTACTTGGCCGAAGGTGTTATTTCAGACTTTTCCATCTAGATGAGGTATCATATATACCAAGGCATGAGAGTCTAGTTTACCCTACTATTTCATCCATAGTTGCAAGAAGGGAGGGGGGGGGGTTCATACTTCCACTGCCATTTCTTATCATTCCACTAAAGTAGCAAGTTTGTTAGCTCAGTGTGATGTGAGACTTAAAGAGAGGCTTAGATTAGATGACCTCAGAGGAAGATTAAATCTGAAAAGTATAGAGAGAGGTGTGCAGAGCAAGAGACTTCGATGGTATGACCATGTTGAAATAATGAATGAGAGTTCTTGAGTTGGTAGATGTAGAACAGTTGAGGTAGCAGGTTAAGTTCACAGGGTAAGGCAAAGGAAACATGGGAGGACGTGATAAAAATGGACTTGAGAGAAAGAGGGATAAATAAAGATATGGCCAGAGATAGGTCAGTTTAGAAGTCTATTTCTTAAAGCCGTCCAATTCATACCAGTACGTAAAATGGACGTTAAACCGAAAATGATGATAAGGTAGTGCATTCGGCTGTCATGATCGGTAGTCCGGGGTTTGAATATCGGGGTTGGTGGGCTTGCTATGTCTAGCCACATTGATGAGTATTGATAAGACGAAACAGCTTTCTGTGGATGACTATATTTTATATAATACTAGCATGGCTACTCGGCGTTCCCGGGAGGGGGGGGGGCATGGACAACAAAATAAAAGAGTTAAAAAGTGTGTGCAACATTTTTTTTTTTTTAAGACTTTTCTATCTGTACCTTCCCCTTCTCACATCTAGATCATAATCCGGCCGTGATCGTGTCACAAATCTATATTTCAACAACTGTAACTGCAACCCTGCATGTAAAATATATGAATTGTGACAAAAGTTTCTCTTTTTTGCCCATGACTATCTATCTCTCCGCCTGTATGTCCCCCCTCTTTTCATTTGACCTCTCAACATACAATTGACAAGATACTGTGGACTGGGTGTATAAATATTGGCTGACAGAAAACAAATGGTGAGGGAGGGGGGTGCACCCACCACCCACAATTACAATGATGTTTAATTTTCATAATGAATAAATAAAATTCTACCATTACTTCTTCACTCCTTTTCATAAACTGCTTATTTTTGTCCCGTTTTTTAAAAAAATATTATTTCTAAAACAGTAGTCCGTGCTCGTTTCTTTATAGCATTTTTATTCGATACAAATGTTAGTCAGAATCAAATATCTACTTGTCAAATGCAATGTTATATAGGCAAGAATCCAACCAACTTTTCTTTATATATAAAATAGGGTGCCCACTTCACCAGGACCCCACTTGCCATTGGGAAAGCTGACCAATCTCCCACTGACTCCACTCTATTCATCCAAACTACTAAACTTTCAATACTATGTAAATTTTAAGTTTCTTAACATAAAAAAAATTAGCAAGTTTTGAGAAAAAAGAAAGGGTACAGATATTTTTTAATTGCCCTCCACCGATACATTTTAGCTTTCTACAAAATATTAAATTAAAACTTAGTTAAGACTTAGCATTGTGTTACAAATCTTTAATATGCTAACCTTTCAGGGATTTCAATATTATTTTTTTCTTCAGGAAAGACATGAGAAAATACTGGTTACAAAATCAACTGGTAACATGATATATGGTTCTCTTAACTTGCTGCTTCATTCTGACACAACCACACACACAAGCTGCCATGATAATTTTATAGCACTTGTAGCAAAGATTGACAAGGCTTTTGTCGCTTTCCACTGCAAGCTTTCACCTTAATTTTAACAAAAAAATTTGATTTGAACTGAAATATTCTCCTAAAACTAATTCCTCTGGTTAGAAGCCATACTGCAATCTTTTCTATGAAGTGTAATGGATGTTGTCTCCCGCCCTTCTTTAGGAAGAGAAAAAAAAAAAAAAAATAAATAAATAAACTCACCAACTTTTTGTTTGTTTGTATTGGAGAGATCTTTTACTCTTAAGATGCATAGTTTAGCTAAGGGTTGTGGACTCAGCAAAAATTCATTGCTTTAGGAGCCAGAGCAAGTTCTTTTAAAACTTTAGGACTCTGAATTGGAGTAGAACATTATGACTAGCGACTACAAAGCCTTGTTTTCATCGCTGAATCCTTTAGATTTGGTTCATTAAAAACAAACCATCAAAAAACGTTGAATTAACAGTCTTGAAAAAACAAGCCTGTCCCCATTAAAATCAAAATGCTGTAAATAGCAGGGCTACCCAGCATTATCCGAAGTCCTAATTCCCGTAAATTACATTGATTACAGAAAAAAATCAAAGTAAAACTAAACAATCTGACAAATATTTTAATTTGAAATGTCAAAGATCATTTTGATAAACAACTGACTCATGGGGATTAGTACAAAATTGTGATGCTATTAAATACATAAAGAAAACCGTCTTCTTTTCTCTACTCTTTAGAGTTGAATGTCAGGCAGCCAAAGGAGAGAAAGAAAGCGAAAGGAACAAATCAAGACCTTTCCCTTTTTTTTTTTACCGGTGAATATTGAAAAAAATTATCTGTCATTAAATTAGTACTCATTGATTTGGGTGGCAGTATTAGGATTTCTCACTGTGAGAGTCAGAACTCTTCCGCTTTCCTTTATTTATGATTAAGAAAAAATAAAATATTTATCAGGATTAAATATTTTTTAAAAATCGATGTTCGTTTTTAACAACACAGACCAATATTTGTGGTAAATCACTGATGAAACAGATGTTTTTTTAAGTAACTTATAGCAAAAAAATGATTAATTACAAAAGTGTGGCGGGGGGGGGGGGGTGGGGGTGGTGGTGGTTGGTAGGGGCGCAATCAACTTTACTTTCTATATAAGATATATTAATTACTAGCTGGCTTTTCCAGCTCGCTATTTGTAAAGTTTGCTACTTGAAACCAAAATGTTAAATATTTTATTCATAAGTTTGTTGTAAACACAAGACAAAAAGTTTTGTATTTATTAAATAGATATTAACATTTTGGCAATTCTGATCTTTTAAATAAGGCCGCCAAGAAATGAACAGAAAGAGGAACTCAATTCACTTGAGTGATGATCTGTGAGCGCTTTTCTTCTTTTACTTATTAAAAACAATGTGGCGTCGGTCGCTAACGGGAGGAAGCAGTCAGACACCCTTTCTTCTTTTTCTATATCACACACACACACAGATAGATAGATAAAGAGAGATAGATCATCCTCTCCCCTTCCAGAACTCTTCCTTAAGCCTTGTATATCTTTTTTCTAGTTAGTTTAAATTACCTCTCCTGAAAATTAATCAGCAAATATTTTAAGAACGATTTAATAATTTATCCTTTTTGTATTAGATTACTTTAATTAATGTTCATATCAACATAAATATTGCATATATATGGAAAAAATAGAACGATAAAATTACAAATGAATCATACCAAACATTAATTTATTATGAACTGTTTAAAAAATAATTATGCAAATGAGCCATCCAAAGTTCTGTCTTTGGGTTGTTCATTTCTATGATATATACAGTATTTCAAAATACTCAGTTATATTATTGATTTAAATAACAGTAACCCTTTTTATGGTAATATATGAGTGATAAATGAAAAAAAAACAAAACTTTAGATTATGAGTGGTAGAAGAAAATCTTAAGCCAGAGTTGGTGTCAGAACTTTTAAAATGTCAGAGTCCAGCATTTGAGTTATCGACTACATGACTTTGGTTTGATAGAAGCAAAGTATAGTATCTGTTCTGATACTTCATCTTTTCTGTCCTCGGTCAGTGAAGGAGAAATCCTTCTACACCAAAACTATTTTAATTTTTGTGTCCCAGTTCAGAGTTACCCTTTTTGGGGAACTAGAATTCCCCCACATATGAAAATCCGACCATGTGCCTAACTTTGTCCTTGTGGGGAGGCAAGTAAATAAGAACTCTGGCTTAATGGTCCCCCCCATAAATGCAATTTTACCCCTCCCCTTTTCTTAATCTTCTATGAAAATATTTTTTTCTGAAGAGTTGATAATATTGTTATAGTCAATTATTGAATGAATAGCCATTATGATCTCCCTCGGAACCTACTATTTACTACTGACCCAGAAAGAGGTATGTGTGGGCATTATCATAAACTATATCACCGCCGATTTCGATTGAACAGGAGAAGGGCGGCTTTCTTGATCAGGCTGTCTGGACCTTGGAATAGACTTCTAGGAGATGTAGTAAATGCGCCAATGACAGTAATTCAAGGCGAAATTGGACAGGTGCTGGACTACTGTGTCCTGCTGGACTACTGTGCCCTCTTATGTGTAAATTTCTGCCCCTTTCCCTACCTGGCAGGTGAAGCAGGCTTGTTTTATTTTTTGCCAAATTTACTGAATTGAATACTATTGCATTTAACGTATATTTACAAGAATAAAATAGTTGATAAAGCCTAATTTACATACCCGGTATAATTTCTACAGTCGATGTTACAGACACATTCTTTATCATTATTTTCCAGTGTTGTACACACACCATCAAACTTGCAGGACGTTTCATCACACAAGATTTTGGGTGCTGAAAATACAAAACATGAAAAAAGAAAATGAACCAGTTTATCAAAATATATACATTTTACTTATAGGATTTGAGATTTTAGAAATAATCCAAAGAAATATACAAATATCTATTAAAAGGTGAAAAATAATACAAAATCATTCATCAAAACAATTGCTGAAATAGACAAAAATGAAAAGTTATAATATATATATTTTCACTTACGTGTGTGCACACGCGCATGTGTAACTTACACACACATATGTATGTATGTATGTATATATATATATATATAATATGGTTCATTTGTCAGTGTTCTATAATAGGCCGGGAGACCGGAGTTCAATCTTAGGTTGAGTCATACCAATGTTACTTGATGTCCTCTTGCTAAACACTCAGCATTATAAGGTGGGGATAAAGGGTAAGTGGAGTAATCCAAAAAAGGAGCAGTGTCCACCCCTACACCTCAGTGTAGTAACTAATGAAAAGGAAACATACGGTCAACCACTTTACTTATATATATATACATACAACAAAATGTACCCCCCCCCCCCAAAACAAAACATGAACAAAATGTAATTGACCCTCCCGTTTCCTTCCTCTCAAAATCGAAATGTGACAAACCGACAGACTAACTAATCAAAAACAGTGTTTTATAGAGATGCATGTAACATATCTAAAAACTGTTAGATACTTACTGTACCGACCCGGCATTGTATGGAGTCTTTACTTTCATTTTTGTTTTTAAATCGTGTATTTCCTTTTTTTTTTTTTTTAAACAAAAGATTTTGAAAGCTAAATTTAATTATTACTGTATCGTTAAGTCATTACATTATTAATTGAACCGCTTTGTCATAAAAAAACTATCACTAATTTTGTTAAAGTAATGTTTTAATCTATCAAATTATTGAATGTAAACAACTTCAAAAACTTTCAATCTTTTAATACATGATGGTTTGCTAAGAATTTTAAAGTCAGAAATTACTTTCAAATCAACTTTCAAATTTTGAAGGGACACAGTAATTCATTTTTTTTAAAAACTATTAACAAAAACTGACTCGTTTGTGAAGAAACTAAAATGCATTCTGGTGGATTTAATTTGTTCTTTTAAAATAAGATTTTAAAACTTTCGTTTCATTTTACGCTATTGTATTTTTGATTTCAATAAATATAAAAGAATAATAATTCAATGTGTAATTATCAAAGTTATGTTGATGCGAGAAATGCACACGCACATGCATGAAGTTGTCTCATAATTTTATTAATATAGAGCAGTGTCAGGTAAAGAAGAAGTAAAAAAAAAGAAAAAAAAAAAGAAAAAAAAAAAGAAAAAAAAAAGAAAAAAAAAAAGAAAAAAAAAGAAAAAAAAAGAAGAAAAAAAAGAAAAAAAGAAGAAAAAAAGGGATTGTTGGGAAAAATCCAGATTGTTTTAAATGCTAAATATGGAGGCAATAGAGAGCTGTGAACTATTTATATAATCTAATTAGCATGCAAATCCCGCAAGCCAATCAAATGCAGGTAGCATGAGAAGGGAATGTAATTTAGTGTTGCCAAAGTTGTTAACACAATGTTTTGGCCAATTTATTCAACGGCATTCCACAGGTGAACAAAGTTGGAAAGAGACTTTTCTTTTGTTAGGGGGTGGGGGTAAAAAGATAAAATAGCTTACCATCAGAAGAAAAAGAGACGAAATAAGAAAAGAAAAAAAGATATAGATAACGAATGAAATGGGTATTGATTTACTCCTCTCCAGGAGTTAGGCACAAGGCCAGTTTTTATCTTACTCCCACAAGTAAGATGTCACCCAAGGTCGGGTAGGGAAAGTGGGGTTTAAAAATTGCCTGGGCAACCTCGTCGGCATTCCAGTAAGCAATAAACTTACTCCTCCCCAAAGAGGGGAGGCGAAGCCTAGGAGGGTGGACCTCCTAGAACTGCACAGGACAGACCCATAGACCGGCGTAAATCAAGCCCGAAGGCCAAGACAATACCAGTCTATAGGGTGCAGTATCCATCGGAACAGATACTACACTTTGATCTTAGCCAAAAGGCCAAGAAAGAATGAAATGGGTAACAAATAGACTAACTAGTGTCTTCTATGAAAGTTGCATTGCTGGAATTTATAGTTGGTTGATTATAATAGCTAATATTAGCAGAGTATATTGGAAGAGAGAAAGAGAGAGAGAGGGGGAAGAGAGAGAGAGTGGGGGAAGAGAGAGAGAGAGTGGGGGAAGAGAGAGAGAGAGTGGGGGAAGAGAGAGAGAGAGAGTGGGGGAAGAGAAAGAGAGAGAGTGGGGGAAGAGAAAGAGAGAGGGGGGAAGAGAGAGAGAGGGGGAAGTGAGAGAGAGAGGGGGAAGTGAGAGAGAGAGGGGGAAGTGAGAGAGAGAGGGGGAAGAGAGAGAGAGGGGAAGAGAGAGAGAGGGGAAGAGAGAGAGAGAGGGGGAAGAGAGAGAGAGAGAGGGAAGAGAGAGAGAGAGGGGGAAAGAGAGAGAGAGGGGGAAAGAGAGAGAGAGGGGGAAAGAGAGAGAGAGAGGGGGAAGAGAGAGAGAGAGGGGGAAGAGAGAGAGAGAGGGGGAAGAGAGAGAGAGGGGGAAGAGAGAGAGAGGGGGAAGAGAGAGAGGGGGAAGAGAGAGAGAGAGAGGGGGAAGAGAGAGAGAGAGAGGGGGAAGAGAGAGAGAGAGAGAGGGGGAAGAGAGAGAGAGAGAGAGGGGGGGAAGAGAGAGAGAGAGTGGGGGAAGAGAGATAGAGAGTGGGGGAAGAGAGATAGAGAGTGGGGGAAGAGAGAGAGAGAGAGAGAGAGGGGGTGAGAAATAGCCAAAGGCTCTGGAGATTCTTTACTGTCAGGAATTAATAACCTCCTGAGGCCGCCATGAAGCTATAATCAAAGTTAAAGGCAGATTCATCTAGAGAAATCAACAGAACAAGCCATAAAGACAAACTGAACAAAGTTTAATCTAAAAAAAAAAAATAAATAAATAAAAACAAATAAAAAAATATTTTTTTTTTTTTAACTACTCCGTTTTATTCCTAAATAGTAATCTTGCAAACAAATATTATCAGCACCCTGAATGTGTGTGTGTGTGTGTGTGTGTACACACACATATATATATATATATATGTGTGTGTGTACACACACATATATATATATATATATATCGCAGGTCATCCTATAAGTAATATGCAAAATCTGATATGTGTAGTTTCAATAAAATATACACCATTATAAAATACCCAAGTGGGAACAATTTGTAATGAAATTAATGTATGCACTTCTGAACAAATCCATTATCTTGTTATGGAATAATTTTTACTTATCTAATTACGAGTTCCACCCTCTAAAAAGATGGAAGTTTCTGCAGAGTATTTAAGGCATAGAATGAAAACATACATGCTACTTATCAGGAGGATACTTTAAAGAAACCTGGATGGGAAATTTCGAAAATCAATAAAAAATATATGACAACTTTGCATGTGCGTTTTTATTTTTCAACTATAAGAATTGAATATTATATTTATTTACTATTAATCAAATATTTATTGAAATAAAACAATGTAATATAGTAAAATAACCATTTTTTAAAATCCTATTTATAAAATAAGTTAATCACGAAATTAAATCCATCAGAATACATTTCCGTTTTTTCATAATCAAATCAGTTATTTTTAATTAATAGTTAAAAGAAAAAAAACTGAATTTCTTTGTGATCCTTCGAAATTTGCAAGGAATTTGGAAGTACTTCACTTTACTAACAATGAAACTGCATTTTCATAATTCTTTAAATTAGTGGTTCCTAAAATTTTTCTATCTGCTGCCTCCTTGGTTCTCATGCTACACTCTAGCATCCCCTCCCCCGGTCTCTTGACATGTTCCCTTCCCAAACACACACATACTTTTTGATTATATTAATACATAGATATATGATGCATTTAATCAGGGTTGATTTATTTACATCACAAGATTGAAGACAAAACTAAAAGAATACCTGTCCCAGGACGAATAAAATGAATTTCCCCGAACAGAACAGGTTTGCATCACTTTTGTCCCCTTAAGCTTAAAATAAAGATGTAATGATACTAAACCCTATTTCTAGAATCCTCATTCCAATTTTGATCAAAATCCATTACATTAATTTGATTCTAGAAAATGTTTAAAATTTAAGCTTAAGGGATCTTAAAATGAAATTGTAATTCAGAGAATTTTGCTTAATTGGTGTCTAATGACTATGGATCAGATTCAATGCAAATCTGATATATTTGAATTTTCAAATGCGAGGTTGTACCCATATTACGCTTCCTCAAACTCTTTAAAATACTCCAAATAAACTGAAATTTGGGGAAAATTTATTTATTGATGCCTTATCCCTATTGTTAAAATTTCACAAAAATCGGAGGTATCTGAATTTTCATGAAGGGCGTAAATTCCCTTTTTTAACCCTTTTGCATAAAACTAAATAATTTGGACCTCTTACATCTAGCAGCTATGCCCCAAAATTCATAATGATCAGTTGATTAGCTTAGGAGTAAATCTTTTACATACAAATATATAAACATTTGTAACTTTATAAATAGATAAAATAAAACAAAAAGAGCAACACATGTACAAAAATAAAATGCAATCAAATGTGTTTTTAAAGTGTAAAAACATTTTCTAATTTCAGAAATACTGCAATGTAGTCTGAATATTAAGATATCCCTAACAAATTCTTGCTGAAAAATGAATGAATCACGTGTCATATCAGCAGTTGATAAATGAGTAGATTCGAAAGTTTTATACAAAAGTCTTATAAATACAAAACAATAATTATAAATAACAATGTATGTATCATATCTATTTATAGGGTCAAACCTATTAAAACCATTAGGGCTGCTTTTAACAGGGTTGCAGAGTTCAAGGTTTTGAAAGGAGTCGCAAGAATGCTAGGAGTCGGACTGGGATTTTTTTAATCTCTGAAGAATCAACAGACAGTCTGAATATGGGAAGACTTTAAATTAAGTCAGTTGGATTTTGGAATCCTAAGAGTCTTACTCCCCAACCCTGGTTTAAACAATCTTTGATGAGTATGATTACACCTGATGATCTTCAAATTATCATTCAAGTAAGAATGTAAAAACATTAAAAAAAAGAAAAAAAAAGAAAAAAAATTTTAAAAAAAAAGAAAAAAAAAAGAAAAGAAAAAGAAAAAGAAAAGAAAAAGAAAAAAAAGAAAAACGAAAAGAAAAAAAATGCATTTTGGAAAAAAAAAGATTTTAATGAGTAAGAATTAAGAGAATAAATGTCTGGATTTAAAGGAAAGAGAGTAAGAGTGAGAGACAGAGAGAGAGTAAGAGTGAGAGACAGAGAGACAGAGAGAAAGAGAGAGAGAGACAAAGAGAGAGAGAGAGACAAAGAGAGAGAGAGAGACAAAGAGAGAGAGAGAGACAAAGAGAGAGAGACAAAGAGAGAGAGAGAGAGACAGAGTTTTTAAAACTTCTGAAACAAAAAAGAAAAATATCTGTCATGATATGATGAGTTTGAACTTGTAGTCCAGTCAATCTAGTCGATTTGTTGGCTGAACCTCAAACAAATTGCTAACAAACGTTTTTAACTTGGATATTGGGCATAACCTCTCTTTCAGATAAAAAAAAAAAGTTTACCAAAATTAGCCTTGCGGAAAGGGGTCAACGGGCACTATCTTTAAAGATTGCCGCTGATTTTAACCTCCCCTCCCCCAACTCAATTTCTGTAAATTCATCTTCAAAAATACCAAATGTAGCAATGTGAAATTGGATGAAACCAACAGCTTTCATAAAGTTAAATATAATTATAACTTCTTATGCCTTATTTTTGTCTCTTTTGATGTATTACTGCAGGAGCTTAATATTCTTTCATATTCTAATTTCAGGTTGGCCAAAGTGAAGTACCAATAATTATGGATGTTGACAAGTGTGCTATTTGCAACAATGAACTGTTCAGTAATGAAGAAACATTCATCATCAGCCAGAAGGGCATCGATTCTATTAAGAAAGCTTCTGAACAACATGGAGAGAAGATCATAATTAAGAATGTTCAACGTCTTCACAAGAAATGCAGACAACATTGGATCAACCCCAAATACATAGAAATTGACCGTAAAAACAGGTCCACCCATGATGAAATGCTATCCCATGCAAGCCGCTCTTTGTGTGTGTTTAAAGGAACATTGTCTTTTTTGTGGTTCTGGAGCAAAATCTGATAGAAAGAAAAGAGGTGTTGATATTTCCCATGTAGAAACTATTGAGTTTACGGACAGAGTGTTAAAAGTTAAATGATGGCTGGGCATCCACTGTTAAAGGTAGAATAGGTCATGTAGCTGACCTTGTTTCAGAAGAAGCACCTTTTCACAGAACATGTTTTGCAAAATTTGATTCTAATAAAAACATTCTTAAGGCATTCTCTTCTGCTGATTCTTCTAAGAAACAAAACCTTGGTAGACCAGAGGATTCTGAGAGAAAACAGGCATTTCTGGAAGGTGCTAAATATTTGCAGCAAAATGACAAGGAGCAACTCACCATTGTCGATCTTGTTAAAGAAAAAAAAAAAAAAAAAAAAAAAAAAAATGGAGAAAATTCTCAAGGACACTGGCTTTGAACCATACAGTCTCTCTTACATGAAATCTCGCTTGTTAGAACATTTCAAAGACAAAATCATTGTGACTGAAATTAATGGGAAACAAAATGTTGTTACATTCTTAAGTACAGCAAATGTATTCTCCACGAATTCTATGCAGAGCCGCTCAACAGACAATTCAGAATCAGAGGCCATTAGAATCATAGAGACGGCAGCCAAGCTTATCAAGAATGACATTAAAGGTATCCAGACAAGTTCAGAATATTACCCGGCTAAGAATGATCTTGAACAGGATGCGATTCTTGAATATATTCCTAAAACATTGTTGATCTTTCTCAGGAAGATGTTTGCAGGCAAAGACAATGATTTGAAACTTGCATCAGTTGGTCAAGCGATAATGCAGGCTGCTAGACTCAGAGTTCTTCTTGCACCTTTGCAGTTTTGTTTAGCAGTGGAAATGCATGACCAATTTGGATCGAGGTTCTTAATTGACACTCTGAATAAACATGGCTTCTCTTCATCTTACTCGGAAATCCAGAAATTCGAAAGAAGTGCTGCTCTTGTTCATGGTGCTGAAACTCTCCCCTGTTGAAACTGAATTTGTGCAGTTCGTAGCTGATAATGTGGACCATAATGTAAGGAGTATTGATGGATTCAACACATTTCACGGTATATGGGTATCATAGCATCTTTTACGCCTGGGAAAGTTAAAGCAAAACCAGTTCCAAGGATTCAGGTCCTTTCAGAAGATATAAGGGTTGGAAGGATCAACATCAAACACCTAGATTCACAGCACACTAACAAACCACCAGTGACATTTAAAAAGCTCCAGCCCAAGAAAGTTGTCGATTCCACTGCTAATGTTGACATCCTTTGGGAGGTTTCACTAATTTCAAATCCGTCCAGACCCGCATGGTCAGGCTCTATGCAGTCAGTGCACAAAGGAACATATCCTGGGAAATCAGTCACAGTTTTTTTTGCCAATGATCAACATGGACCCTGGTAACCCAACCTGCGTGTACTCAACGTTATGTTACATTAGTGATTTAGCCAGGAAAAACAACATTACACCAATTTTAACATTCGATCAACCACTTTGGTACAAAGCAATGATGATAATCGAGTCACAGCCTAGTTCCAGTCCTCTGAAATCATTTGTCTTGCGATTTGGTGGACTCCATACACAGATGAGCTTTCTGGGGTCAATTGGTCATTTGATGACATGTTCTGGATTGCAAGAACTTTTTTAACTTGTGTATGCTGAAAACACAGTCCAGCACATGCTAAGTGGCAAAGCAATTGCAAAAGCCATTCATGCTCACTTCTTAGTTGATGCTGCTCTGAATGCTATTTTGTTAGCGAAAGCCTATGATTTGCCAGTTTCACATGTCACTGAGGATGATCAACCCAACACTGATGCAGAAGAGTCATTTCCTCCAAATGAAGACCTGAAGGAAGCTCAGGGGCTATTGAAAGGTCTCCTTGATGAGACTAAGACATTGAATAATGTTCTGTCAGCAGAGGTTATGACCAGGATTGTCCAGAGAATCAACCATGTGCAGGATGCGATGGTTGACCAGCGAACAGCAAAATTGTGGATTCAATACCTTGATATGATGAAGATCCTGCAATTGTTTATAAAGGTAGAGCGCACCGGGAACTAGGAATTGCACCTTGACGCTATAAGGAAAATGCTGCCAATATTCGCTGCAGCAGGACACATCCTATATGCAAAGTCGGCCTACTTGTACTTGCAGCAAATGGAGGGGCTGCCAAAAAGCCATCCTGAAGTGTACCAGAAATTTTTTCAAGGATTCCATGTGATTAGATGGAGTGATCGCTATTGGGCTGGCTTGTCGACGGATCTGGTTATTGAGCAGGTGCTAATGAGAAGCATGAAGACGTCTGGACATCTTACTCATGGCAGAGGAATGGACGAAATTCAATGATTGGTTTGGACGCTATCACTGCCAACGTACGCTGAAATCAAGTTTACAATGCAAGAACTAGCAGGCATTGATTATGGCACTAGTGACCAGCAGGCTACTTCAGCAAGAAAAGAGCGAGATGTGAAGGATACCTGAAAGCTCCTTGCGTTTTCCAGACATATGGCCCTTTCACGAAAGATCCGTCCATTCAAAGCATTTCAAGTGGAGTAACTGGAGACAAAAAGGTGAATGTGGACAGAGCAAACTCCATAGGAGAGGCAATCATAGCTTCAATGGTTGGAGAAAATGTCTGCGAGTTCACTTTTAAAAGAACGGATCAAGCAATTACACTTGGGTCAAAAGTTTCGCCTAGCAAAGATGAAGCAGTTGAGACTGATCCACAACTCCTATTCCAGAGACTGTGTGTGCTATCTACCACTGAACCCTCAACTCAACAGCAGCAAGAACATTTCCAGTATGAGCTTTGTGGTTAACCACCTGCACTTTTTGATTCTTTCGGACTACCGCGAGAGGCAAAAAACCCGGCTTTGGCAGACGCAATATGGGAACTGACTTCCCCTGTACAATCAGGTCCACAGTCTTCAGATCCACAGTATCTCTTAGATGGTGGAGCACTACTTCAACGCCTCCTATGGCAAAAACGTCACACATTTGATGAGATCCGTGCTCAATACCGCAGATATGTCACTAGATATGGAAAAGTATGCATCGTCTTTGATGGGTATGAAAGTGGTCCATCCATTAAAGACGCGACTCACCGACGACGAGCAGGGGGCTCTGTTGGTGTTAATGTGTTACTGACCCCTTTACTGGTGTTCAAATTAAATAAAGGATGTTTTCCTAGCTAATCAAGAAAACAAACAATTGTTCATCAACTTGCTGGGAAAGAGTTTGAAGGAAACAGGTTGTAAAGTAGTAGATGCATCTGGAGACGCTGACGTATTGATTGTGAAGACTGCTCTAGAAATGGCACAGACAGGAGAAACCATTTTGATAGCAGATGACACTGACCTATTGTTGTAACCATCATCTCTATTGGCATGATAACATATATCATGCCAATAGAGATGATGGTTACAACATCTTCACACCACTGCAGCAACTCACCATAGCCAGATCTTGATGATGATGAAGTTACCTTTGACTAGTTCTTGACAAGAAATGTCTTTTGGTCCGTTGATGAACTTGTTCTGTGGTGGTTATGCAAGAGCCTTGCCCCAGCATTCGACCAACTGACCATTTTTAAAATTGTAAATTGTACTTATTTTGTACCTATATTTTTATGAAATGTCAGGAATTAATGTGACAATTATTGCCTTGAAAAAGGTTACTTAGCCTGTTTTTGTACCTTTTATATTCATATTTGTATAAGAAATAAAAAACCCCAAAAAACATGAAAACAATGGCAGGGGCTAGTCATTTTCTGGTGTTAGGTAACTATATGCTTAATAATAAACTATCATTACAATTTAAAACACCAAGAAAATGTCAAGCTGGCTTGGGGTGGGCCCTGTGTGAGTTTTCATGTAAAAAATATTGTTTTATTTCTAATTTAATAAAGATTTTTTGTCAGGAATTTTATGTCTCAAAATTTTAATATTGTTAAGTTGGAGTTTAAAGATGGCGCCCATTGACCCCTTTCCGCAAGGCTAATTTTGGTAAACTTTTTTTTATCTGAAAGAGAGGTTATTCATGCCCAATATCCAAGCTAAAAACGTTTGTTAGCAATTTGTTTGAGGTTCAGCCACATTTTGACTGGACTATTGGTGACTAAAAAGCTTTGTGTTAATGTGGACATTCAAAAATATATTGGTGAATAAGTGAAACAATAACAAAAGCAAGTGTGGAAGAATCCGATGAAGAAGAATCAAGATGACAACTAATATCCATCCGCAAAGCAAATAATAAATAGAAGAGAATAAAACAATTTAAAAAATCAACGACGAAGACGCATGTATTAATCAGTCATATTCAATGATAACAAAACGCAAAGCCTTATATTAAGTATTTAATGCTTTGCATTTTATATATCTAAGTATCCTCCACTCTATAATGTGTGTGTGTTCGCGTACGTGCATGCTCCCATCCAGTCACATAAGAGTTAGTATGTAAAAGTGCTGGACGAAACCATTTCAAGTGTTGAAGGGAAGTAGGGAAAGCAAATAGCAAGTCACACAACCCTTGCCACCTAAAAAGATCAGAAAAGGAATCCTCCACTCTAAATAAAAAGTCAGCGGTTGGTATTTTTCCTTTAATGTCATCAGAAACGATAATTTATATATGAAAAATTAAATTATTGACGTAATTCCATGATCTTATATGAATATTAGTCCGAACACTAGTGAAGCATAATTTTTGTTGTTGTCATTTTTGACGGAGAGTGCCGATGCGTGTATCTATAAACACATAAAAACGTCTGTAACGTGCTAATCTATAAGAAATTTAGATATAAAATACATTTATGAGCTCGATACTTACAAAGGAAGAAAATTGAATGCTCAATTCCATCTTGGTTTTGAATCTTGTTACGTCTAGCCACACCGATTAATCGTAAATGCAGAAACCGCTGTCTGTAGACGACTATTATACTAAATGCGAGTTCATTAACATTTGTTTCTCTAAGGCTTTTTTCCTATACACTTTAATAGCACAAAATACAAACAAGCTAAGATATATCTTAGTTCTTGGACGGAGTTATGTGCAAAAATAAAAATTGTTGTTTGTTCTAATTAGATGAATTGATCAGTTTATTATAAATTACGGTTATTGATCTCTTAGATGTCTGTGCACCCCCCCCCCCCAACCCAACGTTGATCCAACCACTTCAATATTTCTTAATGTCTTTGTGAGCATTTAGAGAAAGAGTGACTCTTTTCTCAGCATGGCTATCAAATTTACATACACACACCACAAAATTAGATGGCAAAATAATTAGTCTCTTTTATATCATGGGGGTCTGTGTTTGCGTCGGACATCCATAGAATGGAAATATGTCACAAACTTCTACAAGAGTTTTGGAGATAGACCCCCCCCCCCACCCACACACTCCAAGCATGCCATCAATATACAGCAGATGAAGGCTACAAATGTGGAATTTCCACAGGTACCGTTAATATAATAATAATAAAACCCAAATTTCAGAAGACCAATGGTCGTTACCAGTGAGAAATCAACGGTAAGCAGCTGTTGCGATATCACAAAGTAAATTTCAATGGTTATCGAAAAAAGGTGGAGAGTACTGAAAATCTGAGGAGGCTTGTTGTCACTCAGACTCTAAGGAACACCACCAGTTATTATCCTTGAGCAATCACTGATGATGACTTGTGTGAGAACTCCAAGTGAGTACAAATAATAAAAGAAAAAGTAAAGAGACTTAATATTTTTATTTATGCGAGAAGATTGTGTCGATATTTCATATAAATAAGATTGAAAATAACAAACGATATGAAAAAGCCAAGACAACAATGAAGACGCTAGTATCATCAGCCTGTCATATTGAATGATCAGGGTCAAGATCAAAACGTATATTTCAATAAGTCAAACCTAAAGAACAATAGAAAAAAGTTTAGGGTAAATTGTCCAGTCATTATTGCTGTAACATTCAGTTTGAGCAACAAATATACACACAACATAAAATAAAGAAAAAGAACAAGATACCGTTTTACTTATATTTTAACGAAAACAAAATTCAATTTATGGTGGGGAGGGGGGTTAAATTTATATATTAGGAATTTTTGAATGTGAAATAATTTATTTACTCCATTTTTATTTAACTATTCTAAATAAATTATCAATTTTGATTTTTTAAATCTTACAACTCGTGTGTATTCGTATTTACACACACATAATAAGGTGTCCCTATCAGGAATGCTGAAGGGACAGATTTTTATAATGTTCCAGAGTGCCCTCTCAGGGGGAGCTAAATTGTCCTCCCACATTCTGACTTCATGTCTAGTTTTGCTGTAGTGAGAAGATAAATATCCCTAACATGCTCAAAACATTATCGCGGATGAAAGATAACTTTCTTTTAGAACATATACTACACTGACCTCCAAAGACTGGTAATGACTGAGAGAATGGTATAATGACGAACAGAACAATGACAACAGAACAGCTTCAACGTTACCCCTCCCATAAAAAAGCAGGAGGTAATCCTGGGAAGATCGTATCATGAAGAACGAACATGTACTACCCCTAGAGATGGGCGGTTTTACCGAAAAAACGCGGTTTTTCGGTTTCGTCTCCATACCGAATAGGTTTTTTTTTTTTAAACCGTAACCGTTCGGTATTGTGTTTTTACTACAGTAAGCCACCATATACAAGGAAACACGGTTGAAAAGATTTTCCGATTTGAATAAAATTGAATATTACCAAAAAATGTTATATTAGTAAGAGGACAGATTGAACAAATATATTACTGCAATAAACACGAGGCGATTTTTGTTTATTTTCATTCTAGAACGAATTTTAAACATTTTAAAATATGAATATAGAAAATGTTGTTACATTTTTCGTACCCAACTAGTAAATAAATTAATCTTTCATCTTTTTTTATGCATTAAAATTATAATTGTACGTTGTTTTGTCTTTCGGTAATAGTAATTTTAAATTATCTTATCCTAAAAAATATTGTCCTTTTTTTGAGCGAAAGTCAACAATGGCTGCTAGTATTGCTGATATAACAATCAATCAGCAGCAGCGTCTTGTAAAGCTTTGTAAAATTCGTTTAAAAATACTTTTTGTGCTTAAAAAAGTTAATCCTATTTGGTTCTTTTATAAAAAATACTTCAAAAAATACTGGTTTTCACTCAACTTTCGAACTTCTAGTAGTAATGAATTTCTAGTCGCCAATTTAAAAAAAGAAATTAAGATTCTACTTTTTTAGGCGATTACGTCTTAAAGTCTTGGCGAAAAAAAGAAAAAACAAAACAACAAAAAATAATTTAGAATTTAGAGTGGGGGATCAGTTTCGCATATAAATTTAATGTAAAATGATCTCCGATTTCCCGGGCATTCTTGCCTTTTAGTGAAATTTATAAAATAAATAATTACTCTACCATTAACTCTAGGTACGACTAACAAGCCCACCTCCTAAAAATGCCATCTTGAACGTATCGTACCATTAACCTTAAATATGAGTGGCAAGCCACTCCTAAAAAACTCCCTTAACCCTAACACTAAGTCTGAATGGCAACCTCCATCCAAAACAAAACCCCTTCCTTAACCCTATCAGTAACCCTAAGTCCGAGTAGGAAGCCCTAATCCTACAAAAAAGCTCATTAAAACCACACATAATCGTCTAAAAAAAAAAAAAAAAAAGCAGACGCCCATAAAAAAAAACGCACAGGATTTATTTGCCATAGAAAAAAATTGATTAATGCCCTAAAACGCTAGAATGGCCCGGAAATGGTGAATTATTCTGCATTAAATATATGTGAAACTAATCCCCCACTCGAAATTCTAAATGAATTGTTTTTTTTTCTTTCTGCTAAGTTTTCAGGGTGTTCACACTTAATTGCCCCTAGCCCTACCACTAACCTGAAGTTCAAGTGGTAAGCCCCCCCTCCTCCCACAAAAACCCTTATAATCGTCTAAAAAAAAAGAAAAAAAAAACAAGAAAAACGCACAGGATTTATCTCCCATAGAAAAAATAATTAACTGTCCTAAAACGCTAGAATGGCCTTGAAATGGGGGATTATTTTATGTGAAACTGATCCCCACTTTAAATTCTAAAATAATTGTTTTTGTTTCTTTCTTTCTGCCAAGTTTTTCAGGGTGTTAACATGTAATTGCCTAAATAAAAAAAGTAGAATCTCATATTTTGGGGAGGTAAGGGGGTGAGTTAGCAGAAGGTGTAAATCTACAATAATGCTAAAGAAATCTTGCAATATATTCATTTTTAAACAGTCCTAGTATTAGATTTTAGTTTCTTGTACATAAAATGTATTACAATTCAACTTTGAGTTTTCTAACTTCTTTCTTTTAATGGATTCATGGTATTTTTAAGGTATTGCAGCATATTTATGTGCACTTAGTGCAGATTACTTGGAAACCATTAATTTCTGGAGATTTTCAGTGGCATATTCTGATTCCTTGTACAAAAATACATTTATATGGTAAATTTCATTGCTTAATCTTGTGTTTTAACAAAGATATAACATTTTTACTGAAAAATTAGTGTAAAAAATGTGACGAAACGCATATGGTATTAAAGAGGGGAAAATATCCAATTTTTAGTCAGATTTAAAAAATTTAAAAAGATTCTTTCTTAGATCATCAAGCTCTTTCTATATATGCCATTATTGAGATATTTTAAGAAATTTAAATTTTTTCATGTGTATTGCTACTTGTAGGAAGAAATCTTTGTTTACAGTTTGTTTATCATTAACATTTTGAATTTTCAAATGAAAAAAAGAGAAATACGACAGACAACATGACATCGTATTTTTAGCATAAACTATTTTCAAATGAAAAAGAAAAAATTAAACGCGTCCCGTATGATGGCGAAAATCTATTTGATTCAACTCAAAATTGTAAAATAATTATTTGTTTGTTTCAGAGTTATCTAAAAAAATAAGTTATTAAAATGAAATTAAAAAAAAATACTTGTAAAAGTAAATAAACGAAAAGTTGTGAGTAAGTATAAACATTTAAAAAGAAAAAAAGTAGTTGCCAATGCTAGTGTCACGTTATTCGGATTTTTAAAATTATTTTAAACATTAGGCATTTCATTGTTTACTTTTGAAAAGCCACTTCATACATAAATTGTAATTTCTAGAGAACTATCTCTCAACTATACCGTTTTCTCTCCCAAAAATTGGTTATTCAAAAAGTAGACTATGCAACGATTTATATTTTACTAAATTGTTAATATGGTATTTATTTAGAGTTGACAATTTATTCGAAAGTTTAATTATTAAACTTTAATCCAAGTCATGAATTCTATGACTAAAATTACCTTAAAGCTTAAAAAATGACTTTAGGTGAATTAATAATCTCTACTTTTTTTAACCATCCTTCCTTTTCCCGTGGCGCGGTTTTCGGGTGTACTACTAGTCTTTTACGCATGTCTATAAAGTTTTATTACCCTGTCTTAAAAACAAATATTAACCCCAACACGCACCAGTTGACAGAACTTCGAGCACACAAAATGACAGACATCCGAACAGTCAACACCGGCAATTCGAGAAGTATATGGTGTGTTTATTTTACGCGACAAGACACAGCGTCTTGCAAACATTTTCACCTATTAAAAAATTAAAATTTTTATCTGTCAAATAATTTTGACAATATTTCATTTTCATCATCATTTTTGCTTAATTTTATTTGTAAAATTATTTTGTTTGTTTAAATAAATTTTCGTTTTTTAATTTCTTGCATTTCTGAGTTATATTTTAGCTTCTGATGGGTTAAAGAATTAGATAGAATGTATATTCAAATTCAGTTTTATTCTTCAGAAATCTTTCATGAATCTTTGGTCACTGTTTTAACGAGTTAATTGTGAAAAAGGTATCAGAACTTTGATTACAACAGTCAACACCTTAAAACTTATGATTCATATCATGGAGAATGATTCAGTCACAAAATTATCGAAACAGTGGCATAATTCAACTAAACGTTGAATAATAACTAATCATCACACAAGAGAATGAATAGCTTCCATAGTAAAAAATTTTTTTTCAAAAAAACCGAAAAACCGAACCGTAAACCGAGGTTTTAAGGGAAAAAAACCGATACCGAAACCAAAATTTCAAAACCGCCCAACTCTAACTACCCCCCCCCCCCCGGAGGTGATAATGCCATGGAAGATGAATGAACATATACTCCACTATCCACCAAAGGAGTATTGATTTACTCCTCTCCAGGAGTTAGGCACAAGGCCAGTTTTATCTTACTCCCACAAGTAAGATGTGACCCAAGGTCGGGTCGGGAAAGTGGGGTTTAAAAATTGGCTGGGCAGCCCCGTCGGCATTCCCCGGTAGGGGCGCCTCAGGCAGTAAGCAATAAACTTACTCCTCCCCAAAGAGGAGAGGCGAAGCCTGGGAGGGTGGACCTCCTAGAACTGCACAGGACAGACCCATAGACAGACGTAAATCAAGCCCCGAAGGCCAAGGCAATACCAGTCTATGGGGTGCAGTAGCCATCGGAACAGATACTACAGTTTGATCTTAGCCAAAAGGCCAATACTCCCACTCCTTTAAAAAAGGCGGAGATAATTACTGGGAGGGCGATCTTATGACAACAAAACCCGATACTATACTACCCACTCCTATTAAAAGACAACACAGCAATAGATTAAATCAGTTTTTTTCATTCATTCATTTAAAAATGCCTACTCATAAAAACATCATGTTTTATGGTTTCTTAGCCTTTTAGCTAAGATCAAAATGTAGTATCTGTTTTCAGCATCCCGGTGACATCACACGTCTTACTATCGACAAAAATATTGTGTATATATAAGAAAATATGACAATTCAAATTAAAAATGTATATTGCAAAATATTAATTTATTAAAACCTGTTTAAAAAATAAATATACAAATTAGGAATACCTAAAACTGTGGGTGTTTGCTGATTACTATATATACGGTATTTCAAAGTCTTGTATCATAGAATTAAATAAGCATAACCCATTTTAATGTTAATATAGTTAAGATAGGTGGAATTTTTTTTTATTTAGATATGCATCTTAGTCTTTTTAAAATTTCGAAAATAAAACCTGCTTTCAAACTGGAATTAAAAATTGTTTGCTTCTTCGGGATTGTTGATTGTGACATTTTATTGGAGCATTCATGAATATTTTGTTGTTTTTAAAGACAAGACATGTTTTTTCTTTGTTTTTAAAGACGGTGGTGCATGATAAACAAACGTCTTGTTATTTTTATTAAGTGGTGGAGTAGTTTAACGTCTCTTGTTGTTTTTAATGAAAAGTAGTGGATTTGGATGAATTTCATTTATGTGGTTGTCATTATAGTATGAAAATAAACATGTGACCTGCATAATTGTAACAAACATATTTGACCATATTTGATACCCGGGCAACACTAGGCATATCTGCTACTCTACTGAAAAATTTCACTATATTTTTCACATAATAAATTTTATTTATCTACACTATGTTACACACTGATATTATCTTTTTCTTTTTTTTAATTTTTTTTTTACATGTTTTCTTTAATTTTTCTGGTCTTATTTTATTTTGAGGATTATTTCATCAACCCCCCCCCCACCCTCCAAAAAAATAAATAAATGAGATATCACAAGTTGAAATTGTATAGATTTTCACTATATTTACCAGTTTTTGCACCTTAAACTAGGCTCAGTAGCGTGCAGAGGTCTGGGCCAACTCCTTGATTGTATGCTCGAAAGATTCAAGTATAAGTCCCAGTACTGAGAAATATACGAGAAAGAAAGACAGTTTGAATATGATTGGATGACCCCCCCCCCCTCCCTCCATAGCACACCACTGATACCTAATCTTAGTTTAGGCCAAAGTCCTGACACTCAACCACTGCAGTGTGAGAAAAAAAACAAAAATTCTGCCCAGAGGGTGGATACAAATCTAATCGGGGTAAACATGAAATCAAATTTCTATGGTCTGCTGATCATATGGGCGTGAAACAATAATAACAAATTCTATGATCATTTTTGTGTTAATCAGATGTCAACTAAATACATAATTTTGGGATTTGTTGTAATCTTTTTTTTCTTCTTTTTGATTATTCTGTATGCGCACATCTTAACCTATTCGTTAACACCATTTGTTAATTTCTGTGAATAACCTAAGTTATATAACATGATACTCCTGTAAACAATGTTTACAAACTCATTGGATCGAATTATCAGATTAACGGTTATTAAAGATATAATTAGATCATCAGAGTGAATCGAAATGATGAGTGAATCTAACTCAAACTACTCGTTTAAATGGTAAAAGCTGATTTTTAGAGAAAGTTTTAAAAAAATAACTGTCGATGTTTAATATTTTTTAAATAAAATTAATTAGAAAAACATAATATTGATCATATGTCAATAACAATTTAAGGAAACTTAGCTGTATTTACCCAGTGTTGCCCGGGATGCAGTGATGTCATTTTAGTTTTTAATTTTTATTTCTTTGCACATTTTAAAACTTAAGGTAGACAATTCCTATAATATTCATTAATTTAAAATGAGTTATCCCCTTTACTGATTTTTTATTTTTAGATGATTATTGAAAAATGCTTCATATTAGTAGTCATCTAGGCCGGACTAAATTATTAAAAAAATAAATTGTAGCTAAGTCTCTCTTCATTTAATGTCACGTTTCCCTTGTCCAGGGGTCAGACGTTTATTTTTTATATTTCGGAGGCTCACTCTTCAGTCCTCACGGTTTAACTGTTTCCAAATTTCACTCTTTTTTCTTGCCTAATCACTTGTTTCCAAGTTTTGCATTCTAATTCAAGTTAAGTATGTTATTATAATTGCCAATAACACAGTACAACAATAACAAATGAAAATCCGCCAAGATAATTTTGTTAGATTTTTTAAAGTCAAAATTAGCCATAGTTTTCAATAAAAATGTAACCATGAATGGCTGATGAGTTAATCTAAATGAATCTATTTGTTTAAATTGTAAAAGCTGATTTTAAGAGAAAGTTTTAGAAAACAAACGTGGATGTTTAATATTTTTAACACAATTAGAAAAAAAAATTATTGTTCATATTAGTAACAATTTGATTAAACTTTTAATAAAAATAGACAAAAAAAAAATTGAGGCAAGAATAAAAATAGGCGCTCTAACCCAATTCTTTTTTGCAAGGGGAGTGGGGAGGGCTAATCTCGGATAAGATATCTATTTTCACTCATCATTTATAAGTTTTTAGGTATACATGTATACTTATAGTAAATGCAAATTGATCAATATTTGGGATCAAGACTAGAATAAGGACCCCAGATCATTAACACAAGACGCGGGACATGTTTTGGAAATCACCGGTTGATCTCGCAATACACGTGGTCTCTATTTACTAAACACTTGTAAATAAATCTTTTATTTATTTTAATAAATGCAGTATATTTCGGAATTTTTTTTTCTTTTAACATGTTAATATTTATTTTAATGCAGAGAGTCCATAAATAAAACAAATAAAATATTAACATGTTTTCTTTTAAAACATGTTTTTGTGTCACTATTTACTTGCCTCCCCACGAGGGCAGAAATAGGGGGGGGGGGGGTATGAAATATTTATCACCGTACTTAAGTAATCTTTTGTTTTGTAGGGAAAAATCAAGCTTCCCAAAAAGGGGCACTCTGGATCTTACCTCAGTTTAGAAGGATTTTTCCATACTACACTTGGCTCCTAGCCCGAGGAGGCAAAACGGAAGATTACGCAAGTTATTTTAATAAATAAACGAAATATATACGCTTTTTAAAAAATCGGCTGACTTGTAATCTTTCGTTTTGCCTCCCCACGAGGGCGGAGTTAGACTTCAAAAATCAGTTTCTAAACGGAAGCAATTTTTAAAGTGTAGTATGGAAAAATCCTTCTAAACTGAGGTAAGATCCAGAGTGCCCCTTTTTGGGAAGCTTGATTTTTCCCTACAAAACAAAAGATTACTTAAGTACGGTGTTAAATATTTCATACCCCCCCCCCCCATTTCTGCCCTCGTGGGGAGGCAAGTAAATAGTGACACAAAAAAACATGTTTTAAAAGAAAACATGTTAATATTTTATTTGTTTTATTTATGGACTCTCTGCCTTAAAATCAATATTAACATGTTAAAAGAAAAAAAAATTCCGAAATATACTGCATTTATTAAAATAAATAAAAGATTTATTTACAAGTGTTTAGTAAATAGAGACCACGTGTATTGCGAGGTCAACCGGTGATTTCCAAAACATGTCCCGCGTCTTGTGTTAATGATCTGGGGTCCTTATTCTAGTCTTGATCCAATATTTGTTTCTCTACGGTTCTTTTCTTATATACCTTACTAACACAAAATACAAGCTAAAATATACTTTAGTTCTGGGATTGAGTCATGTCTGAAAACAATTGTTTTAATTGTTCTAATTAGCTATAATTTATAATTAACCGAATAAGTCAGCCATCTATATCTGGTATGTCTACTGTATCCAGATAGGTGTAAACCCAAAAGATTTAAATGTTTCAGCAATAAACTACATACAGAATGGTCCAAAAGTCTTGTTACCCCTACTAAAAGTAACAACAACCAAATCACAGCTTTGTAAAATATCACACAGGTCATGGTGCTGTATCCTTTTGTGCAACGAAAATGTTCATACAGACCTTTTCGATTTATGAAAGTGTCAATGAAAGTGAACAAACTGAATCCATTGTATTTTTTTTCAATTACTGCATTTCTTAGTGTGAATAAACTGTATCCAAGACATGTAATTTGTATTGCTGGAGTATTTGTTCCTCTGTTACTTTTTGATAGGATTAGCAAGAATTGCTTGTTGATTTTTTCAACATCATACATGCTCAGCCAGTAACCCAGGCTTGCATTAATCGGAAACAAGGCTCGGACTCAAAAGTGACATGATATACAACTAAATGAGATTTTGGACTTGTATAAGATTTGGAGGAATTGATGCTTGCAGGGACTTGGCATGGAGGAGGTGGTGTTATTCTTGGTCCCGCACCTTCTCAGTTTTAACTAGGCTTACACCTGTACTTGCTCTCAATTTCCCTTTCCTAGACATTTCAGCTTGCTCTGGTGGATGTATATATAAACCATGCAGAATATATGTATATATTGTTTAACTCTTATGATAGGACATTTTTAAAACGATCTATATTCTTCGGGTTTTGAAATACTTTTCAATTGTTCTAAAAAAGTGTGCAGTTAGTAATATAAGATAAAAAGAGGGGGGTGCACAACAGTAAACAAAAAAAAGTATTAATATTTTTTAATTCATTAAAAATTGATTAAATTTGATTAATTTATTAAAATGTAGCAACAATACAACAAATGAAAAAAAACCTGTCTCCATTTTTAAAAGCATACACAAGCAGAGCTTTTCATATATAAAAAATATATTAAAAAGCCACAATAAAGCATAAAAGCAGTGATAGCAATGTGTATGCGTTCGTGTGTGTGGGGGGAGTGTTAAAAGTAGGGGTGGGTTGGCAGGGTGGGATAAGGGAAGTGATGGTACAATGTTAAAGCACATGACTGGAAATGCAAGCCATTTTTCCACCCATTATTAAAGGGATGACAAGGGCGAGCCTTGGTTTTGAGGAGAAACAATTTGTTTTGGAAGTTACCTCGTCTTGGGTCATCACAAGCCATGTCGTTTTGGATAAAAAGATCACCCTGACTAATACAAGCCTCCCTCTTCACCTCACATTCACTATCATAGAAAAAGCCGTTAGAGGCACAGACACGCATGCCCCCAAGGGGACATGTTATGTCACAGACACAGAGCATTTCTTTACAGACAGCACCATGAGAACAGTCAACATCGCTTTTACAATCATCTGAAAGACAAGGGGAAACAGATCATTGGCACCATGATGGAAAGACGAAACACTGAAAGAAACAGTGAGACACTGAAAGAAAACAAAAACAAAAGTACAAAACAAAACAAAGTGCTTAAAAAATGATAGTTGCTTTAATTATAAACTAAAAGAAAAACAGCCTCCTAGTGGCTTTCATGACAAAAAAAATCTGATAGTGGCTTTCATAACTAAAAAAAAAACGATTCAGGATTTGACTATGAGGTGACATCAGAGAAAAAAATGCATTATTGATGATCTGATGGTGTCAGAATTTATTGTTGAATATGACGTCTCTCATGACCTGTATTCGTGACTAAAGATATTTATATTTTTGTCCCTTTTTGCACCTCCGTCAGTTAGCTAACAATGTTCTGCTGGCTAAAAGAGATGTCTGTCAGACTAGAACTGACAAGCAAAAAACACAAAATACACGGTGAAAGAAAAACACAGAAAATGATATATAGATAAAGTTTTTCAGAAATGTGGTTCTCGAAGGATAAGAGATAGACGTTTGTTTAAGCAAAATGTGATGCGATGGGCATGTTGATATAAAAACAATGGAAAAAAAGTTTCTTAACCAATGTGCAAATATGTCCTGATTAAATCCCACCTTAGTAGACAGAAAAGGAGGATTCCATTTTCAATTCGGGTAGCAAGCGACTCCAAGTTTTTCGTAAGAGTGGTTTCTCCGGACTGAGCGAACGCTTCCAAATATTTTCTCTGACTTCTTATTCAAAAATCCTATAATTTGTCGCCATGGTGTTTGGCCCGGGAATTAGCATTTTGTATGATACAAACACTTTTATCATTCTTTGTTTTATTTCTTTTTTACGGGCCGCTCCTTTGAAACGAGTGGGGGGAATGGGATGAAAAGTGAGAGATAGGGCCAAGCACGCCGTGGTCACTGGTGTTAGTGTATGCCTTCCGTCTCTCTTAGTAGCAGTCAGGTGGGCGAGAGAAGAAAAGTGAAGAAAAGGGCCAAGCACGCCGTATGCCTTCCTTCTCTCATAGTAGCAGATGACAGTGGTCAAGTGGATAACAACACGGACTGACGACCTGAGTGTGCCAAGTTCGAATCAAGTCGGTTCCATAATATCACATTCAGTTAGGGATGTTGGCAACCATTTACGTGGTCTCTTCTGCAAGAATGCCAACACCAGAATCAAGCCGGTCAACAAAGTTGTACCATGTTGATTCACATGAATTTACTTTAGTAGCAGTCAGGCGGGCGAGCCCCCCCCCCCTCTCTAAGTGGCTGATCGAGTGAATTTACCTGATCGTAACACGTCATGCCACTGCACTTCTTTCAAGGGTCACATGCTGAATACCGATAGCTTCATCTGCATTCTGGGTAAGGTAGTCGAACTCTGGATTTCTGTGTACAGTATTCACTCTTAAACTAATGAACTGATCATTATGGATTTTGGAACACAGCCGTGTGTAGTCGTAATCTGGACTATATTTAGTTTAATTTAGTTTTATGTAAAGAGGGTGGAAACCTTGTGTGAAAATTCAGATACCTACGTTTTTTGTGAAATTTTAACAATAGATAAAAGACATTAATAAATATTTCCCAAATTTCAGTTTCTTTGGAGTATTTTAAAGTGTTTTTAGGAGGTATAATAGTGGCACAGCCTCTCATTTGAAAATTCAAATATTTCAGATTTTTATTGAGTTTTGTCCATAGTTATCAGGCATCAATTAAGCAAGATTCCTTGAATTTCCATTTTCTCATAAGACTCCTTAAGCTTGAACCGTTGAGACATTTCTAGAATCAAAATAATGTATTTTGATCAAGATTGGAATAAGGATTCTAGACATAAGGCTTAGTATCATTATATCTTTATTTTAATCTTCCTAAGGGAACATAAAAATGGCACAAAATTGTTCTGTTCCGGGGGGGGGGTCATTTTACCCGTCCTGGGACGGGTATTCTAGTTCATTTATAAAATGTCATCATGAAAAACGATTAAAAAGTCAATCAAACAACATTTTCGTCTCTCTCAAATAAGGTAAATAAAAAACTACAAATAAACAAAACAGCTCATCCTATTGATTTTGGATATTATAATTAAATATACAATCCTATTTAAGTTGTAATGCATACACTTACGTTAACCGTTATCCTACATAAGTATATACAAATGTATATTGACACACGATCGATGTGGCAAAATGATTACGACGACATCTACTAAAAAGGAATATTCTCATATGAATCAGCAAGTTACGTTTTTTTTACTTTCTTGATTCAAGGTTTTTAATGTGGGGAAAATCCAGCTCCCCAAAAAGGAGCACTCTGGATTGGGACAAAAATTGAAATTGCCTCAGGATTTCTTCTTCACTGACCAAATATAGAAAAGATGACGTGTATCAGAACAGATACTACACTTTGATCCTAGCTCAAAATAGTACTTAGTCATGAGAAAAGGTTTACTGTTTTGTTCTTCTATCAAATCTACTATTTACAGGTTTCACACCTGTTATCCTCATCTTGGTTGTTATATTCACATTTTGGACGCTATGCCTCCTTGTAGGTCCATGTAAGGTAATGAATAACGCAGGGTTCAAGTACCAACCATCTATTGCAATAACTTGCACTATAATACCATTTGGAAAGGTACAACCCCACACCAGCTATGGATGAAATAGCAACTTGCGTTCAATGAATTGTTTCCTATAAGTATAGATACACTTTTTATTTTAAATCTTCAACGTTTTCTTATTCAAATTTGCTGATATTAATTTAAATATCTCAAAATGAACAAGAAAAATCAATTTGTTGTCAGTTATAATTTATTTATTACTAAAAAAAAACAAAAACAAAAAAAAAACTATCCCTTACCCTAAAATTCATATTTTTGAAAAATCTTCATTATTTTTTTTTGTAATTTAGAAAGAGGGAATTTTTTTTTCTGACAAATTTAATGATTATCATCAACAAGTTTAGTTTTAGAAATAAACATCTAATTAATTATTAAAAGAAAAACTTTTAGTTATTGCATTCATGCAAAGTTTATTTTTTAAAAGAAATTATTCCAAAGTAATCTAAGTTGTTAGTGTGTAAATGTACTCGTGCATAAATTTAACCGGAAGTTGTCATTTGAATTTCAAAATAATCTAACCGGAAGTTATCATTTCGAAGGGTAATTTTTTTTAAAAATCGTTTTATTAATATCAATGAAACTACATTGCACATATATAAGAAAATAGGTGAATAAAATTACAAAGGAATCGTGCAAAATATTAATTTATCAGAAACTCTTTATAAAATAAGTATGAAAATGAAGCATATGGATAACTGTCTTTCGTGTTGAGGGTTTTTCAAACTATTTTCTTGTATCATTGAATTAAATAAGCCAAAGGTGTTTTGATATAAATATAGCCCGGATAAATGAAAAAAAAAAACAACCCTGCATTTATTCATTTAGATTTTTCACAAGTTATTTACTCTATTTGAAAATGTGGAAATGAAAAAACAAAATTATCATTAACTGATTTAAACTGGAACGTAAGTAAATAAGTTTCTACTTCTTTAAAAATGGATACTGTAAGACTGTAAAAATCTATAGAAGACGAAGAATCGTGTATTTTTATACAGGAAATCCGATGTAATTTATAAATTCGAACGAAAATATTGTTTTATTTTTTTTTAATTAGAAGGGAAATGAATAATGAGTTGATAAATAGAAATAAAGTCTGGATGTTTAAAGATGTATTTCAGTTGAGATTATTTGCAAGGTCAAATAAACATGCAGGCAAATAGAGAAAACAATGCAAACATAGGGAGGGATAGGGGAGAAAGCAGGAGGGAAAGCGAGGAAGAGAGAGGAAAAAGAAAAAGGAGAGAAAGAATAAGAGAGAGAGAGAGAGGAAGAGAATAAGAGGAAGAGAGAAGGGAATAAGTGGAAAAGAGAAAGAGAGAAGGGAATAAGTGGAAAAGAGAGAGAGAGAGGGGAATAAGTGGAAGCGAGAGAGAGGGGAATAAGAGGAAGCGAGAGAGAGGGGAATAAGAGGAAGCGAGAGAGAGGGGAATAAGAGGAAGCGAGAGAGAGGGGAATAAGAGGAAGCGAGAGAGAGGGGAATAAGAGGAAGCGAGAGAGAGAGGGGAATAAGAGGAAGCGAGAGAGAGAGGGGAATAAGAGGAAGCGAGAGAGAGAGGGGAATAAGAGGAAGCGAGAGAGAGAGGGGAATAAGAGGAAGCGAGAGAGAGAGAGGGGAATAAGAGGAAGCGAGAGAGAGAGGGGAATAAGAGGAAGCGAGAGAGAGAGAGGGGAATAAGAGGAAGCGAGAGAGAGAGAGGGGAATAAGAGGAAGCGAGAGAGAGAGAGGGGAATAAGAGGAAGCGAGAGAGAGAGAGGGGAATAAGAGGAAGCGAGAGAGAGAGAAGGGAATAAGAGGAAGCGAGAGAGAGAGAGAGGGGAATAAGAGGAAGCGAGAGAGAGAGAGGGGAATAAGAGGAAGCGAGAGAGAGAGGGGAATAAGAGGAAGCGAGAGAGAGAGGGGAATAAGAGGAAGCGAGAGAGAGAGGGGAATAAGAGGAAGCGAGAGAGAGGGGAATAAGAGGAAGCGAGAGAGAGGGGAATAAGAGGAAGCGAAAGAGAGGGGAATAAGAGGAAGCGAGAGAGAGGGGAATAAGAGGAAGCGAGAGAGAGGGGAATAAGAGGAAGCGAGAGAGAAGGGAATAAGAGGAAGCGAGAGAGAGGGGAATAAGAGGAAGCGAGAGAGAGGGGAATAAGAGGAAGCGAGAGAGAGAGAGAGGAAGAGAGAGAGAGGAAGAGAGAGAGAGAGAGGAAGAGAGAGAGAGAGGAAGAGAGAGGAAGAGAGAGAGAGGAAGTGAGAGAGAGAGGAAGAGAGAGAGAGAGGGGGGAAAGAGAGGAAGAGAGAGAGAGAGGGGGGAAAGAGAGGAAGAGAGAGAGAGAGGGGGGAAAGAGAGGAAGAGAGAGAGAGAGGGGGGAAAGAGAGGAAGAGAGAGAGAGAGAGAGGGGGGAAAGAGAGGAAGAGAGAGAGAGAGAGGGGAAAGAGAGAGAGAGAGACCACCCCACCTGATATGCTATGACATGGTACTTCTCCATCGATCCACACTAAATAACAGAAGGAAGAAAAAGAGCAGAACAATTCAGAGTTTATTTTAAAGGTAATCTTTCATTTATTCCACAGGAGTGGTTATGCTAACAGGAGATAACTCATAGTTTGAAACTGCAAGAATCCAATTAGGGAGGGGGGGGGACGACAAATTCTGATTTTGCTCTGTAAAATAATTAACTGTTTGATTTTATAAACAGTATTACCTACACAAGCATGAGTGTCAACCAAAAATCAGCGTTATACATAATGTCGTCGGAAATATATTTCTTTGTCTGGGTAATAGAACATATGTAAAAGCCCAAATAGAGGATAAACGGCACACGGTGACTGTCAGTTTCTCATCTTATGTTCATTAAACCAAATGGCAGTTTCATGAATGCAAGAAACTGACAGTTACCAAGTGAATCCTCTTACTTTCTTTTACCCCCTCCCACCGAATGCATACAGACCATGATTATAACTTTACAGTATAAAAAAAGTACAATAATAAAGTTAAATAACTAATCTCGTTTATAAACAATTTTTGTAAATATAACTGTTACATTAAAATAAGCACAAATCAAATAAGTAAATAAAAACATAGTTAATTAATGAGATGTCCCTCTGCAAAGCAATATGCAAATTAACTTCATAACGTTGATTACCTATCCTTGATTATATTAGAAAGCTGTTTTTCTATTGTGAATATTAATTTAGGGTTTTAATCTCATCATTATTGCGAAAAATGGCCCAACTTATATTGGTTTAACATCCGTGTTCGACAACTTTTAGAAATTAACTTCCAAACTAACCTATCTTTGCACACGTATTTATTTATCTCTCAACTCCACCCTTATCACTTCTTCCCATGTTTTCCTGGCCTTCTCCTGTGAACTAACCTTGCTACTTTGGCTATTCTACATCTAATCCAAGAACTCTCATCCATTCTTTCAACGCGACCATACCAACAAAGTTTCCTGTTGTACATACATCTCCCTATACTGTCCAGATTTAATCTTCCTCAGCCTATCTTTAAGACTCACATTATACATCCATTGTATCATTCTCATATCATTTCTCTCCATGCAATGTGTGTCCTCAACTCACACTGGCCAGGTTTCACATTCATACATACAGATGTAAAAGTGGTGCTTCAATAAACGTAGTTTGATTCAGCTGGCTACAAGGGTTCCACAGCAATGGATGAATTCATACGTATAAGATTACAATAGAGAGGGTGAGATTTTCAGACATGGTTTTTGCAACTTCAACATAACCGAAACATTTTGTGGCTCAGATCTGAAAATCTAAAATAATTTCTTGCACTAATTTATGTTTTTTTTTTAGTTGAGTGTGGGGGGGGGGGGGGGTCCACTGGTATGTGTGTATTGGGAATTGAGGGTGCTTCCTTTACCTAGCTTCATACAGAAATACATTTTTACATCTGTATCCAGAACTTAGTATGTCAGAAAGACAGACTAATCTCTTTATCCCCCCCTCTCCTCTTGTCTTTCTTGGTGCACATGCTTATACAAAAGAATGCAGTGCCTCATTAGGTATTTATGGTGCAGAATGGATATCAGGTGAATTGTTATAAATGTTTACTTGTAATGAAGGAAAAGGGTGTGTGTGTGTGTGTGTGTGTGTACATATTACAAGAAAAATACCTGTTTCAAGACGGGTAAGATTCCCTGAACAGAACAGTTTTGTACCATTTTTATGTTCCCTTATGAAGATTAAAATCAAGATATGATACTAGAATCCTTATTCCAATTGTGATTAAAATGCATTACATGATTTTCATTCTAGAAAATGTCTACAATTTAAGGCTTAACGGTCTTATGAAACAAGATTTCCTGAATTTCAATTTCTTTAGTGTTTAATGAATGGATCAAATTCACTTGAGCACTGTACAAAACGATACCGTTATTATTTAAAAAATAAATAAATAATTACATTTTTATTTTTATTTTACTGATAAATTAAAAATGGAATTATTAATCAACCCAAACAAATTCCATGTGCACATTTGTATTAATATCTATTGTATGGAAGGAGATAATTATACAAATGGTTAGGCTACCAGGAATGGAATTGTATTGAATTCTTAATGAAGTCACGCATTAACCATTGAAAAAGACCCAGTCAAACTTGTTTACTGGTTTACACAGACTGCATTGTTTTGTACTTGTAAATCATAATGATTGGTGACAGTGTTTCGGAGTCAGACTCGTAAGAATGCTAGGAGTCATATTTTTTTAATACGACTCAGAGTATTAGTGAATATTGGAAGCCTTTAAAATAAGGAGTCGGAGTAGGATATTTTGGAATTGTCAGAGTCTGACCTTATACCTTTTGACTCCGCAACCCTGATTGGTGGATCCACCAAAACATCAAGAAGCTTTGAAAGCGACTATCAAAAAGTCCAATATTTGTGACAATTAAGGAAGACTTTAAACCAGATTTTGAGGATTTTGTAGGTGTTTTCTTTGTTCTCTACATATGTGGTGCCAAAATTTAAAACAGGTTCCCATGGCATTATTCTGTCAAGAATTACAGATACCAACATTTTACTCAAAGACCGTGTTACTTTGAACCTGTGAACTGTTGCGTCTGATGGATTCATTGATGTATCAATATTGTGGTCTCTGGTCGACCGAGAAAGGAGCACCTACATAGAAAGAGGCAGTCATAGATAGTTTATCTCTGGAATATACACTCTAGACTGATACTTTGAAAAAGGCTACCAAAATGTCCAATGCTTGTTAAAAGCAGGGTTGCAGAGTCAGACTTGTAAACACACTAGGAGTTGGAATCAGATTTTTTTTTTTTAAATCAGCGATTATTACTGAATATTTGGAAGAATTTAAAATAAAGCGGCAGAAGTAAATATTTTGGAATTCTAGGAATCAGAGTCAAACCCTATACTTTCAGACTCCACAACATTGGTGACAAGTAAGGGGAGACATTAAAACAGACGTGGTATAAAACGAAATTTAAAAAAAAATGTTTCTTAATATTCTTGTTGCTTTTCGTTAATGTTTCAGGAAGAACTTTTGAACTATAACAATAAGGAAATATTTATCAAATTATATTAATACTTTTACAAGTAATTAATTGAATATTCAAAGAAGTTATAAAGAGATTAAAATCTGATTGTAAGAAGTGAACAAACAGAAAAGAAACAAACGAGATAAAGAAAGAACAGTGAAGGGAAAAAAGAAAAAGACAAAGAAAAATTTAAAAAAAGGGAAGGAAAATAAAAATGAGAAAGGAAAGAAAAAAACAAAAACAGGGGAGAAAATAAAAAGAAAGAAAAAAAAGGGAGTTAAAAAAGACAATTTTATAGAATTAAAGGCTATAAATAAATAAAGAACCAGTAATAATTTACTTGCTTCCCACTGCAGCAAGATGTGGCACAGTATAAAAATAGCTATGAACGGACCTGTTGGCATTCCCTGGCAGGGGCACTCCAGGTGACCGGTAATAAACCAACCTCATTCCCGAAAGAGAAGATAATACGTGAGAAGGTTCAACTCCTACAACCATACACCATTTCAAAAAAAAAAAAAAAAAAAAAAAAAAAAAAAAAAAGAGTCTGGTGGTTCAAATCAACTCCTAGGTTGCCAGAATAATGACAAAGATGGACCTCTGCTAGTATGACAACTGGCGATCCAGCAGTGTAACCAGTGGTAATATTTGTTATAAATGATTGAACCATTTCTGAGTCTTAAGATGATGTTTATTTCTATCAGCAAAGCATTGATTCTAATGTTGTTTCTATTGAAGCCAGCCTTCCAAGATGGGTTGGTGGGAGGGACAAAGGAAGAATATCCCCTCATCCAAACTGAGCCTTGCATGTGTTGTGAAGGGAGAGTAAAGGGGAAAAAAGAATTGAAAATTTATAACAATAGCAGAATCATTTCTTTCATATGATAAAGATAAGGATTATTCAATTATAATTCGGACAAATTTCAGAATTTGTTACGGATTAAAAACAACATAAAATCATAAATTATGATTGATAGAAAAGCTCAGAGATAACACACAAGTCTACAAAGGTTTCAATTACCAATATTTTTTTAGAACTAATTTGGATCCCCTTTTAATACTGGGAGTTCTGGTCGCAGCCCAGTCAACCCTACATTTAATCCGACTCTGGTCAATTGTGTCCATTATGAATCCGACCTCGGGTCGCCTAACATAAAAATGGACTCCTATAAAAACTCTTATGTTCGAATTAATGTCACATTCGACTTTTAGACACATCATATTTTTGCTAGTTATATTATAATAAGTGTTGAGTTTGCCGATTGTGACAATTTCCTGTTGACTTATGTTATCCCCTCCAGAGGAGGTGGTAATGCCCTAGAGGATGGTCTCAAGACAACAGAACAGATACTACACTACCCCTCCCCCAAAGGAGGTAATGCCTGGGAGAATGATCTCATGACAACAGAATAGATATTACATTACCCCCCCCCCCCCCCCCCCACCGAATAAAGTATTGAAATAGTACATTAATAGAAGTAATAGTATAGTTTTGGCTTCAGACAGATACCAAATCTCTATTAGTAATGTGATTGTTAGGTTTTATAGGCTTTGTTTACTCCATAAAATTTATTTTTATTAATTCTTAGTTATATGAGACAAAGATAAAAATAGTTCTATCTGCAAGAGCAAACTTTAATGCCTGCACCATGCACATTTTTTTTTATTTGTTTATTTTGTCCCATATCAACCCCTTTTTAGGTTATTTAATGACGAATCCAGTTATTTTGGCAAAAGTTTGTAGGTTTTAAGTTCTTAATATCTTCAAATATTTATTCACTGTGTTTGCTTTAACTAGTTTTTCAAGATGTAAATTTATGAGCATAAAACAAAATGCAGTTTCATATCATGCTCATAGCAGACTAATCCATAGATGGGACACTGACAGGTACTACCACTCCTCCGGGTCAGAGTAGACCTAGGTGCATGTTAACTAAGGGATACCGCTTCACAATCACCCGAATTGGGGTCTCACCACCGGATGCAGTTAATGTCATAACAAGAACACCACGCTTTTTGTTAAGTTTGTTATTTATAAAGATTATATTTAATTAAAAGACTTAATAATTAGCATTGCCAGAAGGATTTTCTGAAGAGAAAAAGGGTTTGGCCTTGTAAGTTAAAGAAACACTTGGTCTACATAGGGTGTAAAAACCAATACATTTTACATACACAGCAGCTGTATATAGTGCTTAGTGTAGAGGGGGGTGGGGGTGGAAAGAGAAACAGAAAGGATGGGATTTAGAGAGGGTGGGGCAAGCAATTGGAAAGAGTTGCAGCATTAGAGCAAAGATTACAAAACAAGTTACGTCATGGCTGGCAGTGTTGGCACAAAAGTACACTGTTTGCCAGTGCAGGCGACTCTCCCCATATCCCCAGACACACATGCACGGCAGAGTATTGGGGGAGGAAGGGGTGCTCAAAGAGAGATATGTGCAGTTAAGACGAGAGAATAAACAATGGTATAAACATCGATGTAATTCTGTTAGAATGACAAGCGGTCTAAACACAACTGTATGTGTGTATGTATAAGAATACGGAAGAGAACGAGAAACAACAGATGAGAGAGCAGATAAGAGAGAGAGAAAGTGAATGAGAGAGCAAATAAAGGAAAGAAAATGAGAGCGAATAAGAGAAAGAAAGAGAGAGTAAGAGAGAAAGAAAGAGAGAGTAAGAGAGAAAGAAAGAGAGAGTAAGAGAGAAAGAAAGAGAGAGTAAGAGAGAAAGAAAGAGAGAGTAAGAGAGAAAGAAAGAGAGAGTAAGAGAGAAAGAAAGAGAGAGTAAGAGAGAAAGAAAGAGAGAGTAAGAGAGAAAGAAAGAGAGAGTAAGAGAGAAAGAAAGAGAGAGTAAGAGAGAAAGAAAGAGAGAGTAAGAGAGAAAGAAAGAGAGAGTAAGAGAGAAAGAAAGAGAGAGTAAGAGAGAAAGAAAGAGAGAGTAAGAGAGAGAGAGAAAAAAGGGAAGAGAGAGAGAGAGAGAGAATAAAGGGAAGAGAGAGAGAGAGAATAAAGGGAAGAGAGAGAGAGAGAGAATAAAGGGGAGAGAGAATAAAGGGAAGAGAGAAAGAGAGAGAATAAAGGGAAGAGAGAGAGAGAGAGAGAGAGAGAGAGAGAATGAAGGGAAGAGAGAGAGAATGAAGGGAAGAGAGAGAGAGAGAATGAAGGGAAGAGAGAGAGAGAGAATGAAGGGAAGAGAGAGAGAGAGAATGAAGGGAAGAGAGAAAGAGAGAATGAAGGGAAGAGAGAGAGAGAGAATGAAGGGAAGAGAGAGAGAGAGAATGAAGGGAAGAGAGAGAGAGAGAATGAAGGGAAGAGAGAGAGAGAGAATGAAGGGAAGAGAGAGAGAGAGAATGAAGGGAAGAGAGAGAGAGAGAATGAAGGGAAGAGAGAGAGAGAGAATGAAGGGAAGAGAGAGAGAGAGAATGAAGGGAAGAGAGAGAGAGAGAATGAAGGGAAGAGAGAGAGAGAGAATGAAGGGAAGAGAGAGAGAGAGAGAATGAAGGGAAGAGAGAGAGAGAGAATGAAGGGAAGAAAGAGAGAGAATGAAGGGAAGAAAGAGAGAGAATGAAGGGAAGAAAGAGAGAGAGAGAGAGAGAATGAAGGGAAGAAAGAGAGAGAGAGAGAGAGAATGAAGGGAAGAAAGAGAGAGAGAGAGAGAATGAAGGGAAGAAAGAGAGAGAGAGAGAGAATGAAGGGAAGAAAGAGAGAGAGAGAGAGAGAATGAAGGGAAGAAAGAGAGAGAGAGAGAGAGAATGAAGGGAAGAGAGAGAGAGAGAATAAGGGAAGAGAGAGAGAGAGAGAGAGAATAAAAAGGGACGAGAGAGAGAATAAAAAGGGACGAGAGAGAGAATAAAAAGGGACGAGAGAGAGAATAAAAAGGGACGAGAGAGAGAATAAAAAGGGACGAGAGAGAGAATAAAAAGGGACGAGAGAGAGAATAAAAAGGGACGAGAGAGAGAATAAAAAGGGACGAGAGAGAGAATAAAAAGGGACGAGAGAGAGAATAAAAAGGGACGAGAGAGAGAATAAAAAGGGACGAGAGAGAGAATAAAAAGGGACGAGAGAGAGAATAAGGGACGAGAGAGAATAAGGGACGAGAGAGAGAATAAGGGACGAGAGAGAGAATAAGGGACGAGAGAGAGAATAAGGGACGAGAGAGAGAATAAAAAGGGACGAGAGAGAGAATAAAAAGGGACGAGAGAGAGAATAAAAAGGGACGAGAGAGAGAATAAAAAGGGACGAGAGAGAGAGAGAGAAAGAGAGAGAGAGAGAGAATAAGAAGGGAAGAGAGAAACCGACCTTATGTCTAACTCTGCCCTCCTGGGGAAGCAAGTAAATATGGACTGCCTCTTTATTATCAGGGTTATCCAGCGTTTCGCATATAACATCACATGCAACACTAGTAAGAACGAAGAAGATACTTTTATGTCTATTATGTATGTTTCAAATTTCATAAAAATCTGTCAAGTAATTTTTTAATCCATGGGTACACTTATCTTAAAGGGAAGGTTCTGCCCCTTTTGCTTCTCTAAAATATAAATCAAACATAGCCTATTATAGTCTGTTTTATGTCTACTATCAATGTAGCAATGAAGTACCCGACAGAATTTTAAATTGCACCCCGAAGAAAACTAAATATAACTTCAACAAGTTGACCGACAGGAGACCACTAGGTAAAGTTCAAATAATACTTTTTCCTGTTGTGATAGTCAGTGATTTACATATAAATTTTAGTTAATGTCTTCTATAAACATAAAATATAAATGCATGTAAATATATATATTATGTGACACGCACAAGAGAGAAAGAGAGAGAGAAAGAAAGAGAGAGAGAGAGAGAGAGAGATTTATCGGATGCGATTCTTATGCAGAGATGTATCGGAAGCTGATTGAAAACAATAAGACAGATACAAAAGTGAAATAAGTTTTTCGTTTTTTATCCCTTTTATTATAATTATTATTATTTTTTTTTTAATTACAAATCTTACTTGCTATGACATTAACTTCCTCTTCTAGTCGCATATTTTTGCTAGCCTGTGAGGATGATATCATGCTGAACGGACATATACTACACTGACCCCCAAAGGAGGAGGTAATGACTGGGTGGATGATATCATGATGAATGAACACTACCCTCCCAAAGTTCTGGGAGGATGGTATCACGAGGAATGAACATATACTATACTACCCACCACCAGAAAAATGGTTTTACCTTGGAAGATCCCCTCCCCACCCCCCCAAACGGACAAGGTAATGCCTGTGAGTATGGTATCATGGCAACAGAACAGATACTACACTAACCCTAAAACATATATATATATATTGAGTGTACCTACCCAGTATTACCCGGGATGCAGTGAAGTCATTTTATTTGTTTGCACACATTTTATAGATATGACAATCATGTTGACATACCGGTTCTTGTTAGAGCACTGAAGTTAATCGATGTTGAGCCTGGTCAGTACCAGATGGGTGACCATTCAGGAATACTAAGCGCTGTATGTCATCTCTCCTGCAACTGGGGACCACATGTAAATTTGATATTCCCTAGAAACTTTCTTTTTCGGTGGAAGCCAGGTATTACCGAAATGCTTTGCACATTTTAAAATTTAAGGCAGACAATCCCTATTAGTCTTTAATTTAAAATGAATTGTCTCCCTTGCTGATCTTTATTCTAGGTGTTTTTTTTAAATTCTTTATTTTAAATGTTCTATATTAGCAGTCATCTGGGCTGGACTAAGTCATTTTTAAATACGTTGTAGTGAAGTAAATTATTATATTGCCATTAATGACAAATGAAAATTGGCTAGTAAAATGCAAAGTTTTAATTGTCAGCTTAAATGCTATTTGGGTTCGATTTTGATAATCTGACAAGAGAAAAAATTAAATATATATTTGAGCAAATGCTAGTATCAATCATCAGCACTTGACTGAAATATTAGCATTGCTTGTGTAAACAAAACTAGAACTCCCCCCCCCCCCAGTGACTTTAATTATAAAAGATGTATGTCAGTTGGGAACCAATGAAAAACAGTATACCGTCATTTTTTTATGTAAGAAACTCTGGTATAAATATAAATTAAATACAAAGTATCTACTTAAAAAAAAAACTCATTTAATTACACATTTATAATGCATAACGCAGTTAAGTTTTGATAATGTTTTACACCTGCGATGCACAACGAGATACAATGGCAGTAAAGTAGATGTGTTTTTACTTTTTGTTGCTTGTGTGTAGTTAGTGACTGAACAACACACGTGTAAAACGGTTCTTTTTTTCTGGGCAGAAAACTTGTTCTGCACAAAACACAAACATTTGCCAAGTGAGGAATTGAGAGGAAAATGTTCTAAAATGGAAGAAGGTGTGTAAGGTGCGTCTTAAGAGTATGAATAATGAAGGGAAGCTGTAACACTAACAGACAATAGGGGAGAAAGTGAGAGGATATGGCAGATTAAAAGAGAGGAGGTTCTAAGGAAAAAAGTAGAAGGAATGAGATGGGGGTGTAAGGAAGAGGTCGTTAGAAGGAAAGAGAAATGGTTCAAGTTAAGATACAGGGGGAAAGGTGGACAAGTTAAGATACAGGGGGAAAGGTGGACAAGTTAAGATACAGGGGGAAAGGTGGACAAGTTAAGATACAGGAGCAAAGAGGGACAAGTTAAGATACAGGGGGAAAGGGGGACAAGTTAAGATACAGGGGGAAAGGGGGACAAGTTAAGATACAGGGGGAAAGGGGGACAAGTTAAGATACAGGGGGAAAGGGGGACAAGTTAAGATACAGGGGGAAAGGGGGACAAGTTAAGATACAGGGGGAAAGGGGGACAAGTTAAGATACAGGGGGAAAGGGGGACAAGTTAAGATACAGGGGGAAAGGGGGACAAGTTAAGATACAGGGGGAAAGGGGGACAAGTTAAGATATAGGGGGAAAGGGGGACAAGTTAAGATATAGGGGGAAAAGTTGAGATACAGGGGGAAAGGGGGACAGTTAAGATACAGGGGGAAAGGGGGACAAGTTAAGATACAGGGGGAAAGGGGGACAAGTTAAGATACAGGGGGAAAGGGGGACAAGTTAAGATACAGGGGGAAAGGGGGACAAGTTAAGATACAGGGGGAAAGGGGGACAAGTTAAGATACAGGGGGAAAGGGGGACAAGTTAAGATACAGGGGGAAAGGGGGACAAGTTAAGATACAGGGGGAAAGGGGGACAAGTTAAGATACAGGGGGAAAGGGGGACAAGTTAAGATACAGGGGGAAAGGGGGACAAGTTAAGATACAGGGGAAAATGGGGACAAAAGGGAGACAAGTTAAAAAGAGGAGAGGAAAGCGGACAAGTTAAGAGGAAAAGAAGGGGGGACAAGTTAAGAAGAGGAAAGGAAGGGGGACAAGTTAAAGAGGAGAAGAAGGAGGACAAGTTAAAGTGGAGAAGAAGGGGGACAAGTTAAAGTGGAGAAGAAGGGGGACAAGTTAAAAAGTGGAGAAGAAGGGGGACAAGTTAAAAATAAAGGGAAAAGGGTCAAGTCAAGAAAGGGAAAAGGGTCAAGTCAAGAAAGGGAAAAGGGTCAAGTCAAGAAAGGGAAAAGGGTCAAGTCAAGAAAGGGAAAAGGGTCAAGTCAAGAAAGGGAAAAGGGTCAAGTCAAGAAAGGGAAAAGGGTCAAGTCAAGAAAGGGAAAAGGGTCAAGTCAAGAAAGGGAAAAGGGTCAAGTCAAGAAAGGGAAAAGGGTCAAGTCAAGAAAGGGAAAAGGGTCAAGTCAAGAAAGGGAAAAGGGTCAAGTCAAGAAAGGGAAAAGGGTCAAGTCAAGAAAGGGAAAAGGGTCAAGTCAAGAAAGGGAAAAGGGTCAAGTCAAGAAAGGGAAGGGGGCGAGGTAATAAAGGGAAGAGGGCGAGGTAATAAAGGGAAGGGGGCGAGGTAATAAAGGGAAGGGGGCGAGGTAATAAAGGGAAGGGGGCAATGTAATAAAGGGAAGGGGGCAAGGTAATAAAGGGAAGGGGGCAAGGTAATAAAGGGAAGGGGGCGAGGTAATAAAGAGAATGGGCCGAGGTAATAAAGAGAAGGGGCCGAGGTAATAAAGAGAAGGGGTGAGATAATAAAGGGAAGGTGCGAGGTAATAAAGGGAAGGTGCGAGGTAATAAAGTTAAAAAAATTGAAAGGGAGCAAGTTAAAAAAATTGAAAGGGGGCAAGTTAAAAAAATTGAAAGGGGACAAGTTAAAAAAATTGAAAGGGGGCAAGTTAAAAAAATTGAAAGGGGGCAAGTTAAAAAAATTGAAAGGGGGCAAGTTAAAAAAATTGAAAGGGGGCAAGTTAAAAAAATTGAAAGGGGGCAAGTTAAAAAAATTGAAAGGGGGCAAGTTAAAAAAATTGAAAGGGGGCAAGTTAAAAAAATTGAAAGGGGGCAAGTTAAAAAAATTGAAAGGGGGCAAGTTAAAAAAATTGAAAGGGGGCAAGTTAAAAAAATTGAAAGGGGGCAAGTTAAAAAAATTGAAAGGGGGCAAGTTAAAAAAATTGAAAGGGGGCAAGTTAAAAAAATTGAAAGGGGGCAAGTTAAAAAAATTGAAAGGGGGCAAGTTAAAAAAATTGAAAGGGGGCAAGTTAAAAAAATTGAAAGGGGGCAAGTTAAAAAAATTGAAAGGGGGCAAGTTAAAAAAATTGAAAGGGGGCAAGTTAAAAAAATTGAAAGGGGGCAAGTTAAAAAAATTGAAAGGGGGCAAGTTAAAAAAATTGAAAGGGGGCAAGTTAAAAAAATTGAAAGGGGGCAAGTTAAAAAAATTGAAAGGGGGCAAGTTAAAAAAATTGAAAGGGGGCAAGTTAAAAAAATTGAAAGGGGGCAAGTTAAAAAAATTGAAAGAGGGCAAGTTAAAAAAATTGAAAGGGGGCAAGTTAAAAAAATTGAAAGGGGGCAAGTTAAAAAAATTGAAAGGGGGCAAGTTAAAAAAATTGAAAGGGGGCAAGTTAAAAAAATTGAAAGGGGGCAAGTTAAAAAAATTGAAAGGGGGCAAGTTAAAAAAATTGAAAGGGGGCAAGTTAAAAAAATTGAAAGGGGGCAAGTTAAAAAAATTGAAAGGGGGCAAGTTAAAAAAATTGAAAGGGGGCAAGTTAAAAAAATTGAAAGGGGGCAAGTTAAAAAAATTGAAAGGGGGCAAGTTAAAAAAATTGAAAGGGGGCAAGTTAAAAAAATTGAAAGGGGGCAAGTTAAAAAAATTGAAAGGGGGCAAGTTGAAAAAATTGAAAGGGGGCAAGTTGAAAAAATTGAAAGGGGGCAAGTTGAAAAAATTGAAAGGGGGCAAGTTGAAAAAATTGAAAGGGGGCAAGTTGAAAAAATTGAAAGGGGGCAAGTTGAAAAAATTGAAAGGGGGCAAGTTGAAAAAATTGAAAGGGGGCAAGTTGAAAAAATTGAAAGGGGGCAAGTTGAAAAAATTGAAAGGGGGCAAGTTAAAAAAATTGAAAGGGGGCAAGTTAAAAAAATTGAAAGGGGGCAAGTTAAAAAAATTGAAAGGGGGCAAGTTAAAAAAATTGAAAGGGGGCAAGTTAAAAAAATTGAAAGGGGGCAAGTTAAAAAAATTGAAAGGGGGCAAGTTAAAAAAATTGAAAGGGGGCAAGTTGAAAAAATTGAAAGGGGGCAAGTTGAAAAAATTGAAAGGGGGCAAGTTGAAAAAATTGAAAGGGGGCAAGTTGAAAAAATTGAAAGGGGGCAAGTTGAAAAAATTGAAAGGGGGCAAGTTAAAAAAATTGAAAGGGGGCAAGTTAAAAAAATTGAAAGGGGGCAAGTTAAAAAAATTGAAAGGGGGCAAGTTAAAAAAATTGAAAGGGGGCAAGTTAAAAAAATTGAAAGGGGGCAAGTTAAAAAAATTGAAAGGGGGCAAGTTAAAAAAATTGAAAGGGGGCAAGTTAAAAAAATTGAAAGGGGGCAAGTTAAAAAAATTGAAAGGGGGCAAGTTAAAAAAATTGAAAGGGGGCAAGTTAAAAAAATTGAAAGGGGGCAAGTTAAAAAAATTGAAAGGGGGCAAGTTAAAAAAATTGAAAGGGGACAAGTTAAAAATGTGAAAAGAAAACACGGAAATAAAGAGGCAGAGGAAAATTTAAAGAAAAGAATGAATACAAAGAAAATAATTGTGTGTGTGTATGTGTAATTTACATTGTTGGTGGCACAGACAGAAACAGTTTTACTTTTAACTTGTTTACCCACAACATAAAACCAATGCCAGCCGCCATATAACCCCCACCCCTTCAACAACCAACTTACTATCAAACTCATTCACTCAGTGGACAATCTTACAAACTCTTGTTCAGGGAAAAAAGTTTTACAAGCTAAATCTGACTGAACAAGTGAATTAATAGAACTTAAAACAGCTCTATTATAAACTAGGACTAATGTTGGTGTAACAGTCGGAATTATGTTTAAGGATTAACAATTTATTTTCTAAATGAATAAATGCGAAAGTTCTTTTCCATCTATCCTAACTATATTAACATCAAAACGCGTTAGGATCATTTAATTCTAATTTTTATATAGGCATCTCTTACTCAAACAAATCTCGATTTTGCTCATTTGTATATTTATTTGTAAGTTTTTAATAAATTAATATTATGTAATATACCTTTCTACTTTGTATTGTCAAATTTTCTTCTACATACGTAAGCGTTTTATCGATAGTACTATTATTATAATCATAAATAAAATAAGAGAAAGAGATTTTATAAAATAAATGATAGCGTTTAAAAACTTATTTAGAATTTCCTTTTCAAGGGAAATAATTTACTTCCAGCTTCAGTAAAGTGTTAAATATCGCTGAGATGTCGAGAACAGATACTACACTTTCATCTTAGCCAAAAGGCTACGGAACCATAAAAAATATTTTTTTGTGACTAGGAATTCTTAAATTACAAAAAAATGATTAAATTGGAATATTTTTTAATGGGCGGTGTAGTGTCGGTTCTGTTGTCAAAAGACTGTCCTCCCAGGAATTACCTCCTCCGTTTTTAAGGGTGTGTAGGGGAGGATCCCCCCAGAATAATTAAAAAAAAAAAAAACAAGACTCGATTTAGTCAGAATATCTTTTATGGGGGGTGGGGGGGGGGGTGGTAGTGTAGTATCGGTTCTGTTTTCATAAAACCGTCCATGCAAGAATGACTTCTTTGGGTGGAGAGAAGTGGTGTTCGTTGATCATGATATTATCTGTTGGGGGGGGGGGGGTCAGTGTAGTATATGTTCGTTCACCATAATGCTAGCTAAGGAAGAACGAGAACTCAAGTTTATAATAAACATGTCTTTTTTAACTAGAAAATTATGAAAGTTATCGTTCTCCCTTAGCCAGCATATTCATTTTTGTTTATACAGATGGCGACTATATTTTTCCAGACAATTTTCATTTAGGCGTTTCACGTGGACAATGAAACTTTCCATGGTTTTTAATGTTATCTAAATAAATAAATAAATAAATAAATGCAACAGTTTTTTCCACCTATTCTAACTATATTGACATTAAAACGGTTTATGCTTATTTAATTCTCTGTAGTATACTTTCATTCGTCATGATACATTCATTCCAGCCATTCCCTCCTCTTCAGGGTGGGGGGGGAGGCTGTACAGTATACATTCGTTCCTCACGATACCATTTCCTCAGGATTACCAGTTTTGTGTGTACGGGGAGTTAGTGTACTATCTATTCTGTTGTAATGATATCAACCTCCCAGGCATTAACCTCTCCTTTGAGGGGAGGGGGGGGTCAGTGTATGTAGTTCGTTCATCATGATATCTTCTCATTTGCATATTTATTTATTTTTAAGTTTCTAATGAATTAATATTTTCTAATCTGTTAATACATACGTTTATTATTTTTTTAAAATAAATTTGTTGTTGTTGTTGTTGTTCCTATTTACTTCCTCCCACGAGAGTAGAGGAAGGCACAATGTCAATATTTAACGTGGGGAGAATCCAGTTCCCCCAAAATGGGCACTCTGAATTGGAACAAAAATTTCAATTGCATCGGTCTTGAAGGATTTCTTCTTCACTGACAGAACATAAAAGCTAAGTGCAGATTCAGTACAGATACTACATTTTGCTCCTAGCCAAAAGGCCAAGGAGTTAACATGTTGATGATGATGATAATAATTTAAAATTTGTCATAGAAAAGAAAGAAACCTCCTCTAATCTTTCTAAATTACAAAAAAAAAAAAGTATTTTTCTTTAATATTCTTTACATATTTTGTTCTTTCTTTTATAATAAAAGTGAAAAGTACAAAGTACCCATTTTGAATTACTCGGTAATATAAAAGTGGAGTATTTGACAAATCGATGGCCCACTCTTATGTTTATTCATTTCATTATATAACCAGTTTTAATGGGGAATTCACATTAATTTTTATGCTGAAACAAAATAAAATTTATGGACGTTGAATATCTGAAAGACCATATCAATTAACCTTTTTTTTTTTTTTTTTCAAAAAAGAAAATTTGATGATGTTCATGTACAGTATATTTTCTCCATATTGTAATATATCAAATAACACTACGACAATCATCATTTAAAAAAAATATTATATTCTAAAAGTATATATATTTATGTAAAATTAACCGGGGAAGATAATGAAAGTATTCCTGAATCTCTATAAATGTAAGATTACAGTATTACATTTGATAAGTGATATATAGTAACCCAAAAGTGCTCACCACCCTAGATGTGTTTAAACGCAGCGTTGCATAGGAGAAAAACTGTCAACTCAAGTGTTGCCCGGGAGCCATAATAGTAATACAGTATTACATTTGGTAAGTGGTATAAGTTAATCCAAAGTGCTCAATATCATAGATAGAGTAGGTGTGTTTACTCAGCATTGCCAGAGAGTCATTAATATCCTAGATAGAGCAATCTGACAGAGAGCAGGTGTTTTTAAATGACACGTTGCCTGGGAGAAAGATTTTCACTGTATTTTGTTATACTATTGTATACCAGAAAAGGTACTATGCATTGCTCGGGAGTCAGTATTCAATATCCTAGGTAGAAAGGTGTGTACAATAATCCAGTAGTACATTTTCAATGTTGTATATGTTTGATGGAGAAGGGGAAGACAAGAAACTCAGCATTGCCTGGGAATATGCTAAAATATAGTTTTCATTATATTATTAAGGAGAAAGGGGAAAATAAGAAACTCAGCATTGCCTGGGAATAAATCAAAGCAAATATAGATTTCATTATATTTTTAAGGAAGTGGGTGGGGTTAGAAACTGTGTTGCCCGGGAGCAATAATTTAAAAAAATTGAAAGCTCAGGTTAATGACTTACATTATTATTATTATTATTTAATAAAAAAAAAATTTAAAAATAAAATAACGGGAAAGGGGGAAAGAGAGAAAGATAGAGACAGATTGAGATAGATAGAGATAAGAGTTTTACCATAAAGATGTTACAAACACTTTTTAAGCGCTTCTATTTTGTTTATGGCCCTGGGCAGCGCTGAGTATACCTGATCCTTGTAAGATTATTGGGAGAGAAACTCAGCAGTGTTCGATTATCAATTAAATAAATTATATATATATATATATATATATATATATATATATATATATATATCTCCGTTTTATCATAAGAATGCCAAGCTATATTTTGCAAGTTTGAAACTGAATTCAATTTGGAAAGTGCACCGGAATTTGTGATTTCTTTCTTGATAGTATTAATTTATTTATCTACTTTGAACTTTCTAAACATTTTGGATTTTTTTTTATTACTCACATTGTCTGAAAAATGCAAGGTGAGAAACTATATCTGAGCTGTTGAACACGTCTTTAAACTTTAATATATATATATATATGAGTAGGAAGGGAGTAATGAATTCTGGTCCACAATATATATTGGATCAGTATGGATTTAGGCAAGCACAGTCTACTGCGGATATACTAACGGTCATCTCTGAATGCACATAGCATACACTGGACAAGACAGGTGAAGCTAGGGTGGTAGCGCTTGATATATCCAAGAGTTTGGCAGAAAAGTCTTCTCATAAATATTGATTCATATTTAATATCATTAGATCCTTTCTATCCAAAAGAAATATCCAAGTTGTTTTCGATGTCCGTTTATCCAAGTAACATGACATAAACGTAGGTGTACCCAGGGATCAATCCTTGGACGTTTATTGTTCCTTATTTTCATAAACGACCTCCCTGATGATATTATGTCCGAGATGGGTATATTTGCTGATGACACCATGCTCTACTCTTGTCATGTGGGTAAAATGGACATGCATATATCCAAGGAAATGGCTGAATCCTTAGAAAGTGACCTCCAGTCTGTAGTGAAATGGGGTCATAAATGGATGGTAACATTTAATGCTGCTAAGACAAAGCTCCTTCCTTTCAACAACTACAAGAAACCTTTTCAAACACTGATTGCCATGGCAAATAACACCCTACTTGAGAGTCCAATGTTCAAACTCCTAGGCCTAAGATTCATAGGTTTACATTAATTGGAACAAATACATAGAAGACATTGCCCAGGCCGCTGCAAATAAAGTGGGCTAGAAAACTTCTCACATCTAACAGTATCCTATATCTCTACAAAGCCACCAGCCGCCCAGGCATGGAGTATTGTTGTCACATCTGGGCTGGTACACCACCCACTAGTCTCTCCCTCTTAGACAAGGTCTAAAAAATAGTCTTTCATCTAATAGGCCCCTCACTATCCACCAAGCCACAATGTTGCATTCTTGTGCTTGTTTTACAAGTACTTCAATGGAATGTACACTGATGAACTTGCAGCTCTGGTGCCCTCTCCACATAAATACACTCGACCAACCCGACAATCAGCTAAGTCCCACCCATTCACTGTGGAAGTCTCCAGAGGCCGGAGAGCCTTCTACTCAAACAGCTTCTTTCCTCAAGCTACCGGCCTTTGGAACTCCCTCCTTGTTTATACGAGTGTACACACATGCAGAAATTTAAAACTCATGTGAACAAACATTTTGCTGCACAGCTCCACATTTAGGATGACCCCCCAAACTTTCACCCTAATTCTCAGTAGCCCCTTACGTCTACAGTGGCAACTTGTCTTGTTTGGAGTAAACTAAAATTATATATATATATATATATATATATATATTACATACACACACATATATGTAAGGTTCCTGGAAGAGAACTCCAGCAGAGTGCTCGATTAAGAAAAATCAAGAATAAGAGCATAATATTTATTAATATATGTAATACAAAAGATCAGAACAACGTTGGTACTGTCGGTTTCAAATCCTAACAAAGAGGACCTAAAATAGGCCTCTCAGTCAGATGGCCACATGACGCGCAATCTACCATTTTCCTGGGGAGAGACATAAACAGAGGCTGAAGTGTTCGGTAAAGAGGCCTATTTTAGGTCCCTTTGTTAGTATTTGAAACTGACGGTACCGATGTTGTTCTGATATTACATATATATAATATATATATAATATATATATTTCAGGTGAAGTTTTTTTCACAGGAATTGTATAAAGAATCCTGTGAATCTTACTGAATTTATATAATAATGCATAACAAGTAGAGCCGTATATTTATTTAATATAAATTTTTATTCATACAAACATTTCTGGCTAAATATATGCATACATGTTTCAGCTACAGCCCGATGTTAGGCCAAGACCTTAAAATCTTGGCCTAACGGCGTTACATTCGGTGAAAAGAATTTAAGATCTTGGCATGAAAAAGCTGTCTTACATCAGGCTGTAGATGAAACATGTATGCCCATATGTAGCCAAAAATGTTATATATATATACACACACACAGACACGTTACTTTGATACTCGTAAACAGCTAAACATTACCTGCTTTCTAGCACTCTGAAATTAGTATGTGAAGTAAACAAAATAATTATTGACTAATGACTGAAATGATGAGCCTCATTAAAGCACAGTCAATGACTTTTACCTACGTTGTGCATGGGGTGGGAAGTGAATGGTGTGTGGACCAGACTGGTGAGGAGGAAGTTTACCTACCACCACCCAAGACAATTTGTGTAGTGCAACACTATTAAGCCTGGCTTAGATTAGTAATAAATAATAACATAGCTGTAATTTAGTTAGATTTTTATTTGAATATATATATATATATATATATATATATATAATAAAGTCAAAACTAAAGCAAAAGGCTAAAACAGAACTTGAACAAATTCATTGCTTTAGGAGTCAAAGTCGGTGAAAATTGGTTGATTCCTCAGACTAAGAGAAGAAAAAAAAAGATACTTTTTTTCTTTTTACTTTGTTTTGAGCATTTTTACACGATGTACCAATAAAAAAGAAACATTTGTTCTGAGGGGGAGATTAATTTTAACCTGATATACCACTTAGAAAAAAAACCAAGTTTAGTTTTAGAAAATAAAATAAAAAAGGATAAAAATGAGAAACTTGGAAAAAATGCTCGTCCCCTGTGATGAGTGAGTGAGAAAGAAAGAAAAGATGGCGAACACGGGGAAGAGAGAAAGAGACAGAGAGACAGAGAGAGAGAGAGAGAGGGGGGGGGATGGAAGACACACGGAAGAGAGAGAGGGGGGGATGGCAGACACACGGAAGAGAGAGAGAGAGGGGGGATGGCAGACATACGGAAGAGAGAGAGAGAGAGGGGGGGGGATGGCAGACACACGGAAGAGAGAGAGAGAGGGGGGGGATGGCAGACACACGGAAGAGAGAGGCCGAGGATGGCGGATACCGCAAAGTGAGAGCGAGAAGGGGTGGCGGATACCGCAAAGTGAGAGAGAGAGGGGATGGCGGATACCGCAAAGTGAGAGAGAGAGAGAGGGGGGATAGCGGATACCGCAAAGTGAGAGAGAGAGAGATATAGATATATATATATAGAGAGAGAATGGATGGCGGATACTGCAAAGTGAGAGAGAGAGAGAGGGAGGATGGCGGATACCGCAAAGTTAGAGAGAGAGAGGGGATGGCGGATACCGCAAAGTGAGAGAGAGAGATATAGAGATAGAGATAGAGAGAGAGAATGGATGGCAGATACCGCGAAGAGAGAAGGGATAACGGACGCGATGAAGAGAGAGAGAAGGGGGGGGGGTGGAAATGGCGAAGAGAGAGAGAGAGAGAGGGAGGGATGGGAGACATGGCGCGAGAGAGAGAGAGAGGGATGGCAGACATGGCGAGAGAGAGAGAGGGACAGAGAGAGAGAGAGAGAGAGAGATGGCAGACATGGCGAGAGAGAGAGAAAGGGATGGCAGACATGGCGAGAGAGAGAGAGAGGGATGGCAGACATGGCGAGAGAGAGAGAGAGAGGGATGGCAGACATGGCGAGAGAGAGAGAGAGAGGGGGATGGCAGACATGGCGAGAGAGAGAGAGAGAGGGATGGCAGACATGGCGAGAGAGAGAGAGAGAGAGGGATGGCAGACATGGCGAGAGAGAGAGAGAGAGGGATGGCAGACATGGCAAGAGAGAGAGAGAGAGGGATGGCAGACATGGCGAGAGAGAGAGAGAGAGGGATGGCAGACATGGCGAGAGAGAGAGAGAGAGAGAGAGGGGGATGGCAGACATGGCGAGAGAGAGGGATGGCAGACATGGCGAGAGAAAGAGTGAGAGGGATGGGAAACATGGAGAGAGAGAGAGGGATGGCAGACATGGCGAGAGAGAGAGAGAGAGAGAGAGAGGGATGGCAGACATGGCGAAAGAGAAAGAGAGAGAGAGAGAGGGATGGCAGACATGGCGAGAGAGAAAGAGAGAGAGAGGGATGGCAGACATGGCGAGAGAGAGAGAGAAAGGGATGGCAGACATGGCGAGAGAGAGAGAGAGGGATGGCAGACATGGCGAGAGAGAGAGAGAGGGATGGCAGACATGGCGAGAGAGAGAGAGAGGGATGGCAGACATGGAGAGAGAGAGAGGGATGGCACACATGGCGAGAGAGAGAGAGAGGGATGGCAGACATGGCGAGAGAGAGAGAGAGAGAGAGAGGAATGGCAGACATGGTGAGAGAGGGATGGCAGACATGGCGAGAGAGGGATGGCAGACATGGCGAGAGAGGGATGGCAGACATGGCGAGAGAGGGATGGCAGACATGGCCAAAGAGAGGGATGCCAGACATGGCCAAAGAGAGGGATGCCAGACATGGACAAAGAGAGGGATGCCAGACATGGCCAAAGAGAGAGAGAGATGGATGGGAGACATGGCGAAAGAGAGAGAGAGATGGATGGGAGACATGGCGAAAGAGAGAGAGATGGATGGGAGACATGGCGAGAGAGAGAAAGAGAGAGGGATGGCAGACACAGCGAAGAGAGAGAAAATTGCAAAAAAAAAATAAATAAAAAAAATGACCTTTTATCTTAAAGTGCATTAGAATTAGATTCCAGAATTCCTTTGGATCCAAGAAGAAATATCAACTTTAAAAACACTAATATATATATATATATATATACATAAATAAACAATTGATATTTATTAATAAATATTATTATGTATATGTAGATATATATATATACACATAAATAAACAATTGATATTTATTAATTAATATTATTATGTATATGTAGATATATATATATATATATATATATACACATAAATAAACAATTGATATTTATTAATTAATATTATTATGTATATGTAGATATATATATATATATACACATAAATAAACAATTGATATTTATTAATAAATATTATTATGTATATGTAGATATATATATATATATATATATATATATCAGCAAAATATAAATTTCACCATACATGATGGTACCCGCTGCATTTTAGAAAAGATAAGGAAAGAACAATTTATATCAAAAGCGATCAAAAAGTGACTAAAGCATGCAAAGAAGCAGATCAACAAGTTGAAACATTCACTGAACCACACATGGGGTGGTCCTACCCCAGTGATTAAAATTTCTGCCAAGACCAGAAGATCAACTCCCAGAACATGTGGTTTGCCACCTCTTTTAAATATTTGTCCAGAATCATACTGACAAAGTTTTCAATGACAACATAGATGTTCAGTGTCACCATGCCGTCCCAATTCTTTTTATAGTGCCTTAATTAGATCACCAATGGCTTCATTGATGTCCTGAGTGAGGTAGTGAAACTCTGGATCGACCAGGTAGTTGCAGGTAGGCCATACATGTTGCAACAATTCTGAGCGCTGGCTGTAAGAACTTTATCGTCCAGATTTCACCTGACATCTGGCCTACCAGATCACCTAATTGCAACCTCCATTGACTTTTGTGTTGTGTGGGCGATGTGGATTGAAACCAACACAGATCCAATTGCAACATGAATGACGAGCTAAAGGCCATGATTTCAAGAGGCTTTATGAACTTAAATCTAGAGACAGTGATGAAGGCCTGTGGCTTGTTCTGAAGTTGCCTCAGGGCTGTCATTAAAGCCAAAGATTGGTTCATCAAGTCAAATCGGCAGAAAAAAAAACATGAAAATGAACTGACCAAAATTTGATGAATAAATCTCAAGAAATAAAACTATTTTTGACTCGTTGTACAGCCATACCTAACCACACTGATTAGTCTTATTAAGACGAAACATATGTGGATGAATAAAAAATATTATAAAAATATTTAATTGCTTTTTTTCAAAAGGTAGAGCACTCTGTAGGGAAAATACGAAATGGTTCTAACTAAAAGAAATATCGCAAAGTTCGCCTCCTTTACCAGTAAGTTTAAACACTATTCCATGTCAAAAGGTTATATCAGTGGCCGAGCAGGCAAAGATGTTGGATGAAATTGCAAGTTAAAGGTGACTTTTGCCCGGTAAATTAAAAAAAATATATATATATATATATATATATATATATATATATATATATATATTATATGCCCAGGCAGTAATGTTAGAGTTCCCTCCTCTTTGAACACTTTAAGATGTAACAAAACGGTACGGGGTTGTATTAAAAGCCATATTCAATTGTCTTCGTCACAGCAGACTTACTGGCCAAGGGGTTAATGATGCCAGGTTACTAAACCCATACTTGTTGGTTCGAGCCCGTTGGTAAGTAGCCTGGTTAGTTGAATCTACACTGAGGAGTCTTGAAAGACAAAACGTGCCTGTCTCTAGATAAATAATATATGTAAAATTTGTAAATATTATCATTATATATATATATATATATATATATATATATAGTGATATAGATATATATAGAGAGAGATGGATGTAAAGGTATAGATCGATAAATTTTCTAGTAAATCAATATTTTTGATTTGGGGTTTTTTCTCCCTCGAACCAATGTCCTTAAATAATAACCTTAGTCAGAAATTATTCCAATGGAGATTAAAATGACAAATTTTGTTGATTTATGTAGATCAATATCACTTTCCGTTTAAGATAAGAACTGATAAGTAAAAAAATGAAAAAGAAAACAAGTGATAACTAGAATCCCATGTCCGAGAGTGTGACTGCCCTAAATAAAGTTGTTTACTTGGTCACATGTCGTCAGTGTCCTATAAATTCGGTTGTCTGGTAGGTTGGTTTATTTTGTGTTTGATTCTGTCTATTTTGGGCTTCTTATATGTAAAGAGAAACATTGTGTTCATCTATGCCCTTTTAAATGCACACCTAAAACACATACTAATTATAAATCACTGTATTCCTACAGATTGTTTATAAAAAGAACAACATTGAGACTAACCTGCTCTTTGTCATGACATTGATCGATTTTCAATATAAACTAAACACTGAACTCTGATTTTAAGACCAATCAAGGCTAAGGGAGATAATTATCTTTGAGAATTTTTTTATTTATTTTTTTTTTAATTTTAACAAATACAGTGGAACTCTAGTTTTCAAACAACTGAAAAGCTGTTCTAAAACTGAATCATATTTTCCCATTAAAAATAAAGTAAAAGATTAATTTGTTATAAGAATATGTATATATAAGAATATATATACATATTCTTATATATACATAAGAATATGTATATATAAGAATATGTATATATAAGAGAGAGGGAGAGAGAGATAATTTTTTAGGTATTTAATGGATAAATATATAAAATTATTAACCATCAGTTATATTGTTTTTAATACGAACTAATGTATAATATAAAACCTCATTTAATAAATAAAAAATGTGATTAAAACTAATTTTAGTGTATATTTTGACCATTTAACTATACATTTGTAATTTTTTTTTTACATTTTAGCAGGTATTTAAAAATATACTTAAAACCCAGATTGATTTAAAAACATCAGGAGTGGAACTCTGCAAAGAACTGTTAACGTTTCATCAGACGGTATGCTTCGGTTGCCATCAGCATAGTTCGAGAATCAAAATTTTGTTAGAAAACCGAGACATTTCCGTCTTTAACTTTTTGTTTGAAATCTGAATTGTTCCAGTTCTGAGACGTTCATGAATCGAGGTTTGACTATACTTGCTTTGCCGTATTAAAATTTGTAAATTTAATTTACAAGTCAGTTTGATAATAGTAAAATAGGTAAATAAACTAAACGTAAAAAATAATACACACAAGTTATTTATCTTTTTCAAAACCTGCCTCTTATGCCTAAAGGTTTTCATAATGGCTTATAATTTCATATAAGTTGAGGAAAATTTGAGAAAGCAAATACAGATGGATACTTCAGCTAGTATATATAAGATATATAATCTGTGTTTATTTGACTTGTGTCAAGTAATACATAGAACTAAACATCTTTGGGCAGAACACCGACTATCAGGCTGGAACCCATAACACTAAGTTACAGGACTATTGTAACAGCATAGACTACCTTCCACATTGTATTTACACCCACACATATGCACACCTGTAGCAGGTAAATGTGTCCATATAAACCAGGGTTGCAGAGTCGGAAGAAGTTAGAGTCAGACTTGTAAGAATACTACAAGTCGGAGTTAGAATCAAAACTTTTGGAATCCTAGGACTGAGTCAGGCCTTATACCTTCCAGCTCCGTAAACCTGATATAAATGCCAGCTGTCTGACTCTACACCACTTGGCAACCTGTTGATCCTTTTCCAAATGCGAAAAAATGTATGCCTGTCAAGTTGTTTGGAACTTTGTGTATTTGAGCTTTTTACTATTTTAATTTCTTTCTGTAGGAATTGCATATCGTCCGATTAAATACGGAAAGCACAAATGAAAGATCTTTTCACTGTTGAATGGAAAAATAAATCTAAGAGCTCACGTAATATCAATAAGTCCTAATCACACAAACATATGATCACAGGATGTGAAAATATTATGGTTCATTATAAACATTTAACTAAGTAACACATGTCTACTTCACTAACAAAGAAATAGGCGCGGAAAGAGAACATTTTAATTTCATTTAAATTTTTGATTATTTAGAAATGAACTACAATTTTATTTTTAACACATTTCGTTACTTTACTCATAACTATAGTGAACTGAAGGGTTCAAACCTTTCCCAACGGAATAAATACTAAATAAGTAAACATGATGGATCCAACTGGATTTGAACTAGGTTTGTAAATTCGAATGTTTATGCTGATATCCACGAGGCTACATAAGAAAAGCACGCACACACAGACAGAGAGAGAGAGAGAAAGGAGGGAGAGAGAGAGAGAAAGGAGGGAGAGAGAGAGAGAGAAAGGAGGGAGAGAGAGAGAGAGAAAGGAGGGAGAGAGAGAGAGAGAAAGGAGGGAGAGAGAGAGAGAGAAAGGAGGGAGAGAGAGAGAGAGAAAGGAGGGAGAGAGAGAGAGAGAAAGGAGGGAGAGAGAGAGAGAGAAAGGAGGGAGAGAGAGAGAGAAAGGAGGGAGAGAGAGAGAGAAAGGAGGGAGAGAGAGAGAGAAAGGAGGGAGAGAGAGAGAGAGAAAGGAGGGAGAGAGAGAGGGAAAGGAGGGAGAGAGAGAGGGAAAGGAGGGAGAGAGAGAGAGGGAAAGGAGGGAGAGAGAGAGAGGGAAAGGAGGGAGAGAGAGAGAGAGGGAAAGGAGGGAGAGAGAGAGAGAGGGAAAGGAGGGAGAGAGAGAGAGGGAAAGGAGGGAGAGAGAGAGAGAGAGAAGGGAGGGAGAGAGAGAGAGGAAGAGATGGGGGGAAGAGGAAAGAGAAAGGGGGTGGGGAAAGAGAAAGGGGGTGGGGAAAGAGAAAGGGGGTGGGGAAAGAGGAAGAGAGAGGGAAGAGGAAGAGAGAGGGAAGAGGAAGAGAGAGGGAAGAGGAAGAGATGGGGGAAGAGGAAGAGAGAGGGGGAAGAGGAAGAGAGAGGGGGAAGAGGAAGAGAGAGGGAAGAAGAAAGAGATGGGGGGAAGAAGAAAGAGATGGGGGGAAGAAGAAAGAGATGGGGGGAATAGGAAGGGGGGGTGGGGAAAGAAGAAGAGAAAGGGGGGTGGGGAAAGAGGAAGAGAAAGGGGGGTGGGGAAAGAGGAAAGGAAAGGGGGGGTGGGGAAAGAGGAAGAGAAAGGGGGGGGGAAAGAGGAAGAGAAAGGGGGGGGAAAGAGGAAGAGAAAGGGGGGGTGGGGAAAGAGGAAGAGAAAGGGGGTGGGGAAAGAGGAAGAGAAAGGGGGTGGGGAAAGAGAAGAGAAAGGGGAGAAAGAGGGGGAGAAAGAGGAAGAGAAAGGGGAGAAAGAGGAAGAGAAAGTGGGGTGGGGTGGAGAGATATAAAGGGGGGAGAAGAAGAGAGAAAGGGAGGAGGGGGAGAGAGAAAGGGAGGAGGGGGAGAGAGAAAGGGAGGAGGGGAGAGAGAAAGGGAGGAGGGGGAGAGAGAAAGGGAGGAGGGGGAGAGAGAAGAGAGAAGGAAGAGAGGACGAGAAGGAAGAGAGGACGAGAAGGAAGAGAGGGCGAGAAAGAGAAGGAGAAGAAAGAAGAGGAGAAGAAAGAAGAGGAGAAGAAAGAAGAGGAGAAGAAAGAAGAGGAGAAGAAAGAAGAGGAGAAAGAAGAGGAGGAGAAGAAGGAAGAGGAGGAGAAGAAGGAAGAGGAGGAGAAGAAGGAAGAGGAGGAGAAGAAGGAAGAGGAGGAGAAGAAGGAAGAGGAGGAGAAGAAGGAAGAGGAGGAGGAGAAGGAAGAGGAGGAGGAGAAGGAAGAGGAGGAGAAGAAGGAAGAGGAGGAGAAGAAGGAAGAGGAGGAGAAGAAGGAAGAGGAAGAGAAGAAGGAAGAGGAAGAGAAGAAGGAAGAGGAGGAGAAGAAGGAAGAGGAGGAGAAGAAGGAAGAGGAGGAGAAGAAGGAAGAGGAGGAGAAGAAGGAAGAGGAGAAAGAGGAGAAGGAGAAAGAGGAGAAGGAGAAAGAGGAGAAGGAGAAAGAGGAGAAGGAGAAAGAGGAGATAAGAGAGAAATGGATTTGTTATTTAATTTGTGGCACTTAGTGTAAGAGGAAATTGTTTTTCTTGTATTGATAGCCAACAACAAGTGTCCTTGAATGACCAGACAAGCTTCCATGGTAACAGCTGGTCCGCAATGAAGAATACAACAGGCTATATGGTCTGGCAACTATCACTAGAACCATAGTGGACAATACTGCTTACAAGCACTTAAAGGGAGGAGGGTGAGGATATAGTAAAAGGGTCAATGTAAAGCATAATTAATAAATAAAAAATCCAGTTCTATTTTCAGGGTTTTTAAAACTGACACCGGCGTATAGAGTTTTTTCTTCTAGCCGACTCTCCACCTCTAAAGTAAAAGGCAGGTTTGCGGAATTGGAATGTTTAAGATCTGACTTCGACGATTCCAAAACTCCCGACTCCTACCCTTAGAATTCCAAAATATCCGACTCCTTATTTTACAATCTTCCAATATTCAGACTGTCTTGATTCTTCAGAGATTAAAAAAATCTGACTCAGACTCCTAGCATTCTTACAAGTTTGACTCATTCCTTTTAAAACCTCCAACTCTTCAACCCTGGTAGAAAGTCAGCAATTTTTGCAGGTGTCAGAATCATTAAAAAAAAAAAAACAAAAAAAAACTCTGGTTTTTTTTTTTATTTTTTTTTTAGGCCGACCCATCATCTCTGGTGTTTGTACCCAGGGACACGCACATCTATATAATAAAGTAAAGTTGATTTTTTTCCCTGTATCTTCGGACATTATAGGTTTAGAACCAAAACCTTCATATGCTAATCTATTCCAGCCAATTAGACAAAGTCCTCGTGTTTCCAGAAAATATGTGTTCATTTTGTTTTCTTTTAAAATTTCTTACATTTTCTCAGGGTTAGCTGTTTCTACCAAATAAGTCTTCCACAAAGAAGGTGGCAGCCATTTTTACTCGGATCTTAATATCTACTCCTACCACTCCCAGTAAAACCGAGACCTAGTTGTTCATGACATAATAATGCCATCAACATAGTTTGTGTTTAATTTTTCACGCAACTCTTTTTCTGTTAACTACAGTATATTTTCAGTCAAAATAATGACAGCTCCTTTCTTTCTTCCACATGCCAGTTTTATAGTATATAACAAGTGGTTTTGTAATTCTAACACTCACTTCATTATTAATACTTATACATATTGACTTCTTTTTTTCCATTGGTTTCACATTTTTAACATCATACGATTTATGTAATAACAAAATACTAACATTACCGAGGCACTCCTGAGAAATTAAGCTAATTCATATTACTTTTTAGAACTCTGATTTTATTCGAGAATAGCAGATTACGTTTCAGATTCTATTTTCGAATGGTTCACATTCACATGGCTGAAAAACAAAAAATGTCTGCTAAGACTTTTTCTAAACTTATTTCTTACTTTTCTTCCTTTCTTCATTTAGTTTTGTTTTTATTAACAAGGCGTCTGTTTCCAGTAAGGTAAGCTTTTCGATTATTTTTTTTGTTACAATTAATTTTTTTTACTATTTAGCGTTGTATGGTATTATTATTATTAATAGTAGTAGTAATGTGGGCACACGGAGGCACCATTGATAAGTAGTTTACAAAATTTTTATGTTATTTTTTAGATGAGACTTGATATTGGCCTATTTGTGCTATTTGAAAGCCACCCCATCTCACTGCAAGTAATTCGGTGTGTGTGTAGGGGAGGGGGGATAACCCATATTTAAAAGTATAAAGGAGGGAGCCCAGTCCCCCAAAACGTAGAGAAATCTATTTTATTTAATTGAAAACTACTTATTTACAAATATTTATTTTAAAATGATGAGTGGGGGCTACCATTTAAAACTTTACTGTAGGGAGCCTAGCCCTGCTTCAAATTTAGATAAATTGCTTTTATTTACTTATTTACAAAAATATTTTTATAACAATTTTTGTTCCTCTTCATATAAAAACATGGTTAATTCCTATTTTAATCACCTAAATTACTTACAGTGAAATGGGTTCTTTTGTGATTCTTTTTTTCAGAATTGATACTCTACTATTTAAAAAAAATTAAATCAATATTTTATATTTTTCACTGGCAACGCGAGGACACGGGTCCTGCAAATATGAAAATATATTCATGGCCATCAAGCTACACAAGGCCGTCCGCGTTTCAGCCCCGTAGGGAATCGTCAGGCCTATGTGAAGCTTAACTGCCATAAATATATTTTCATAGTCGACTACTAAACTCTACTCATGTATTGAGCACTGTTGAAGTACTGAAAATCTCTACACAATATTATATCACCGTATATTATACATGTATATATGAACTAATAAATTTCATTATATATATATATATATATATATATATATATATATATATATATACGAACTTCAGCATCAATTCGTTTATCATCTTGAATTGTGCTCACTCAATCTTCCATCTTAAAATCTTGAGACTACCCACGTACGTCTTAAACGGCCCTCCCTCTGTAAACAGGAGTGTCTATTAGAGTTGAGTGTGATTAGTCTCTAAGACACATCTTCCATTGTAAATAACATAACGCTCTTTTTGGTTTTAAATATATATCCCCCCCCCCTTTTACATTCTCCCCTTTTAAAATCCCACAATACAGTTCTCGTTAAGTGTGGGCAAAACCGGTCGACTGCCCCCCTCTCGTATCTTTTAATCATTAAAGATAAAACATGTCTTCCCTTCGTAATTGCCCTAATAAAATTCTGTACCCCAAAGAAAATCATGAAATTTATATGTAACATGAAAAATAGCATTTGATCTGTTACATAAACATGAGACTATAAAAGACCAGACAATGTTTGATCTTACAAAAATATATTTGGTTTTGATATTGTGAAAATAACAACCTTTAAAGTAAAAAAAAAAAGTTAAAAAAAAGAAGTTCTTTAATCCCGTTGATCTTTATATTTATCGACTCTAATTCCAACTTTTTTGTAACGTTCAAAGTAGATTGAGTGAATCAAAATCGTCATCAAAGTTTTATCATAAAAATTCCAAAATCTGCCAGTAAATATCGAAGTTACGTTGATGCAAGAAAAAACATGCACACAGTTGTCTGATAATTTTATTGATATAGATATTTCTTTTTCTGGCATATGTCCTCAAACCTTACGATACGGCAAGCCAAGTCAACTTATTATTGTCCAGGTCGCTTGCCATTCAGTGGTCAGTATTTCAGCCAGCTGGTTATTATGTTCCACTGTCCACGAGACACTATTTCTGCATCGGGGAGATGAAGATAGCCTGTATGTAGTCCCCTCCCTAAATATCTAAGTATAGTTGAAGGTTGCATGCTCCTTAATAAAACTAATGTCTAAAAATAAATTAATTGGAAAAAAAAAAAAAAAAGAAAAAAAAAAGTAAAATCAAAATTATTTATGGGCTTCCCTTTTTTATATTTCAATCCTAAAACCATACAAAGAATCATGATAGAACACAATGGGTTACCTTGCTAGTTGTCTTTAGAAATAATACATTTCTATTAAAAATAAATAAATAAAAATAACCTAAATTTAATTTGGTTTCTTTAATAGCAACTAAAACTTTTGGAGTTATTTAATGCTGAAATACAATATGTAAGCGATTGTCTATTATTAATTGAACCCATGGAATTATTTTAACCATAGCTGGAGGGGGGGGGGGTCATACCTTTCACAATGATGTTAGTAAGTAACTATAGTAGATCCAATAGAGTTTAAAACCCACATAACCGATTACATAGGCCATTGTGGTATACATTAGGTGAATTATGCATCAGAGAAAGGTAGCGATAGAGAGAGAGAGAGAGGTAGCGATAGAGAGAGAGAGAGAGAGGTAGCGATAGAGAGAGAGAGAGGTAGCGATAGAGAGAGAGAGAGAGAGGTAGCGATAGAGAGAGAGAGAGAGGTAGCGATAGAGAGAGAGAGAGGTAGCGATAGAGAGAGAGAGAGAGAGGTAGCGATAGAGAGAGAGAGAGGTAGCGATAGAGAGAGAGAGAGAGGTAGCGATAGAGAGAGAGAGAGAGGTAGCGATAGAGAGAGAGAGAGGTAGCGATAGAGAGAGAGAGAGAGAGAGAGGTAGCGAGAGAGAGAGAGAGGTAGCGATAGAGAGAGAGAGAGAGAGAGGTAGCGATAGAGAGAGAGAGAGAGAGGTAGCGATAGAGAGAGAGAGGTAGCGATAGAGAGAGAGAGAGGTAGCGATAGAGAGAGAGAGAGAGAGGTAGCGATAGAGAGAGAGAGAGGTAGCGATAGAGAGAGAGAGAGGTAGCGATAGAGAGAGAGAGAGGTAGCGATAGAGAGAGAGGTAGCGATAGAGAGAGAGGTAGCGATAGAGAGAGAGAGAGAGAGAGAGAGAGGTAGCGATAGAGAGAGAGGTAGCGATAGAGAGAGAGAGAGAGAGGTAGCGATAGAGAGAGAGAGAGAGAGAGAGGTAGCGATAGAGAGAGAGAGAGAGAGGTAGCGATAGAGAGAGAGAGAGAGAGAGGTAGCGATAGAGAGAGAGAGAGAGAGAGGTAGCGATAGAGAGAGAGAGAGAGAGAGGTAGCGATAGAGAGAGAGAGAGAGAGAGGTAGCGATAGAGAGAGAGAGAGAGAGAGGTAGCGATAGAGAGAGAGAGAGAGAGAGGTAGCGATAGAGAGAGAGAGAGAGAGAGGTAGCGATAGAGAGAGAGAGAGAGGTAGCGATAGAGAGAGAGAGAGAGGTAGCGATAGAGAGAGAGAGAGAGAGGTAGCGATAGAGAGAGAGAGAGAGGTAGCGATAGAGAGAGAGAGAGAGAGAGAGAGAGAGGTAGCGATAGAGAGAGAGAGAGAGGTAGCGATAGAGAGAGAGAGAGAGGTAGCGATAGAGAGAGAGAGAGAGAGAGAGAGAGGTAGCGATAGAGAGAGAGAGAGAGAGAGGTAGCGATAGAGAGAGAGAGGTAGCGATAGAGAGAGAAAGGTAGATGGAGCTATAAATATAATAATTAAGATAGTCAGAGAAAAACATGTTTAAAAAAATAAACAAACATGTGTTTGGGTTTAGCTTCTACTTTCTTATCTCTTTCAAATAGAGCCAAAGTAAATTTCATTCTACAATATAGAATATGCAAAAAAAAAAAAAAAGGGGGGAAAAAAGGAAATCCAGTTAGTCTAGCATTGATAGAAATAGTATTTAAATAGATTCTTGTACTCTCATAGGAAGATTCTAACAATCATTTTTATTGGCAGATTTATAGTCATTAGGCAAGGGTTTTTTAATTCTGTTGGCAAGTAAATTAGTATTAAAAGTGAATTGTAATATGAAGGCTTGCATGCACCCCCCCCCCCCATTCAATTTGGTACTTTTTTTGCAATACAAAGTGTTTTTGTTTTTGAATTTGTAAAATGGTCTAGTTTGTTTTATGACATATGAACCGTTTGGGTCATTTAATCCGGAAATATAATACACAGTGTAAATGATTCGTTGATCGACTTGGTTTCTATTTTTCAGTATATAAAGTCTTTTTATGTAATTTAATGCCTAAACAATACCTATTGTAAGTGATTGTTTCTGCTTTACAGCAAATAAACGCTTTTTGGGTTATTTAATGCTAAAAAGTAATACCTATTGTAGACGATTGGTTGAATGGCTGAGTTTGGTTTGTTTGCCAAAGGTAGACATGCTCTCATTCCATGTCCTTATCTCAAGAGTTAGGAGAATTGTGTTAAAAGATAATATATATTTAACTTCCGACTAGAAGAATTTACTGATGATCTTTGCGTGAACCTGCGTTTGTATGCGTTCACTGCACAGGCTGTGGTCGTCCGTTCGTTGTCTTCATCCGAATTTAGGGATTGATTTCGACACTAGCTGTGTCGATCATGCAGTCTCGGTCACTGTTGTAACAAAAGATTTTCTTCCAAACTCAAGTTTAAAACAAGCAACAATGTTTTATTTTTAGATTACAATGATACCTGGCTTCTCCACCGAACGACAAACTTGCAAATAAAAAAAAACAAACTATCTAACCGAACACAAACCATCAATTAGTTTAAAGCTCAATCTGTTTCTATGACCCATAGAGACCATACAGCCCCGCCCCCTCTATTGATTCTGAATGGAATATATATATATATATATATATATATATTGGTGTCATTTGGGGTAGACCACACAGTCAGCCTACTTGAAAATTAAGGGTCGCTTTATCACTGGACATAACTTACTGACGTGGGGGCCAACAATTTTGTAATGTCTCAAGTGACTTACAATCACAGCATGCAACGTATCCAAGAAGACATTATTTCAAAGAGCCAGCCAATTTCTTGGATAGTTTCTCTTCCTTTAGCTAATTATTTCTGCCATTGCAGGCCTGTCAATCATAGCATGCATCTATGCACCCCCACTAAACATGCAGCATTGTGTAGGTTTACATTTGAAGATGTTGGTAGTTGGTTGAGGGAGTGAGAGAAAAGTGGAATCAAGTATGGAAAATACTTTGGTATTGTTGATTTTGTATTGAATTCCTGATGGATCCTAGAAATGATCGTTAATTTGTGAATTAACATTATGTATTTGTCTTAAAGGGATGAAACAGTTGTAGAATAAATTTAAAAATATGTTTGATCTGTAACTTAGGGATTTACCTTATCGAGATATCTATATATATAAATAAAATCTGACCCCATAACTGGTTCTATTTGAAGTTCCTAGAAGGTTACACAAAAAGACACCTGAAAAAAGCCGTAGAATACAGCTGCCAAAACACAGTGAATATAATAACTACGAAGAAGACAATAGTAAAAAAAAAAACAACAAAAAAAAACATGTAAATAATGTAAAGAACATCTCTGAAACAGTTAAATACTTTTTTTGTACTGTTGTCTCTGATCTTGAATTCCTGATCATGATAACATGTTAAATATATTCACCCATTGAACAAACAACATTGGCCTTCTGTATTGCTATCTCAACTTGGTATAACACCTTTCAATTTTTATAACAAAACTTATTCAATATCACCAGACTAGAAAGTTTATTACAGTTATTAATAAAAATATGTCTGTTATAAGTGTTAATAGCTAAACAAATATGCCAAAACATTAATTCCTGCTCGTCACTCAATTTGTGAAATAATCCTTCCTATTTATCTGCCTGGGTGAACGCCATTACAACAATGATGATTGGGGCTTAATAACAAGGCTGACAGTCCAAATTTATGAACAACCTCCATATTTGTTTAGAGTGGACCATACATTGTCGAGAACAAGACCCATGCTCTCTACCAGGCAATTGGTTATGGTACAGGTGGACAATATGTGATAAAACCTAATATCAGAGGTAGCACACAACAATTGCAGGCGCACACACTATCATTTTTTCTTGACTAATGACTATCAATCAGCCAATAAAAATAATTGTTAGAATGTGTCTATAAGAGTAAAAGAATCTAAATATTATTGCTATCAACACTAGACTGACTGAATTTACTTTCTTTTTGGCATATTAATCGACAGAAAATAATCCTTCAGTCTATAATAAAGACCAACGTGTATTTATTTGTATATAAATACTTTCATCCCGGCACGCAAAAGTTAGCGAATAAAACAAATACTCTTTTTCTAGCCCATGAATAAAAGCATTTCAAGTGATTAGGGAAAGCGAGAAAGCAAATAGCAAGCCAGACAACCACTAAAGATGTATTCCACCCACTGAGATGAATTCAGAAATAAATCCCCCATTCTATAATAAAAAGTCAATGTTTTTTTAGGTCATCAGAAATGATAATTTATAAATGAAAAATGAAATTACTGATATAATTCTATGATTTCATATGAATATTTTAGTACTATATCTAGATAAATTAATATATATGCAACCCATATTATTAAAACAGATTATATTTACATAATTAAAAACATTTGAAAGGTAATACGATATATTAATAGAAATAGGATTGTAAAACCATTTGGACATTATTGCATAATTAAAGAATTTTTACTTTTAAATTGTATTCAAATTTTATTTACTATTCATGCTATTTCTATGGAAGAAAAAAAGTTTGTTATATAAAAATTGAAACAGAATAGAACCGTTTGGTGCTGACAATGCTAGAAGTTAGATGTATGTCAGTGCTTTTATATATATTGTGTGTGTATTTAGGCAGCATATTTTTTTTATTTAGGCAAACATTAAATAACACAGAGTGTTTTTGCTTGATAAGACTTTATTCTTATTTTTTCAATTTTCCAAATAGTCCATTTAGTATTTCGGTGAAATTGGTGTATGCAAGTTCCGTGGGGGTCTTATTACATTTTTCTTTCCTTTTTCGTGAGTACTTTCAATTTGATTTGTTAAATCATCATCAGGTGGTGTTAGTCTTGGTGTCTTTACAACTCTGTCTTTACTGTTGAGTTTTTTCTATCAAGCAAAAACACTCTGTATTATTTAATAATGTTTTCCTATATATATATGAACGAGAGAGAGTCATCAGTTTGTGGAAAGGGAATCGGGTGCAACTCAATTTTTGTGATACTTGTAAGCATTGGGTAAATAAGTGCAGTAGAATTACTGGCAGGTTGAGAGAGGATAACCAGTTTGATGCAAGAAGTGTAAGACAATAGAGACAGGAAAAGTCTATCAGACATGTGTATGCAGTGTGATGATATATAGAAACGAAAGTTGGCCAGTGAGGGTTGAGGACATGCGTTTCACAGAAGGAAATGATATGAGAATGATACGATGGATGAGTAATGTGAATCTGAAAGACAGGCTTATATTTGATGACCAGCGGAAGATTAAATCTGGACAGTATAGGAAGATGTGTGCAGAATAGGAGACTTCGATAGTATGGCCACATTGAAGGAATGGATGAGAGTTCTTGGGTTAGTAGATGTAGTTAAGGTAGCAGGGTTAGCTGGCAGAGGAAGGTCAAAGAAAACATGGGAGGAAATGATATGGATAGATTTGAGAAAAAGAGGGATAAATAAAGACCTGGTCAGAGATAGGTTAGACCGAATATGATGAAGGATGATGATGATCATCATCATCATCATCCAGATACAAGTTTCGTCCTTCCAAGACACGTGTGTGTAGCATGCATATTTAAATTAGAGCATTGGATTATGTATGATTCATGTGCAAAGACAAAAAAAAAAAAAAAAATGACCAAAAAAATCTGAACTAAAACGCTTTTGTTTCTATTTCAACTTTGTGTGTCAAATTCTAAGGGTGTTAACATGTGATTTTTATTCTGACTTTATAGATATAATACGTTTTCTGTGAGGGCCCTTTAGGCATTTATGTATTTCCCATTAGTGGCAGGGCAGTCAAAACTAACACTGAATCTTTGTCAAATATATGCCTGCGTTTCACATAGGATATTTTTAGTTGATTTTTTTTTTAAATTTAGTTATTAATGTTATTACACATTATACAGTTTAATTTCAGAGTTACTATATATATATATTTAGTAATTCAAGAAATGTTGAGGAATGATAGCTAAAGACTAATAATTTCATAATTACGATAATGTTAAAGAATTAGTAACAGAACTAAAGTATTTGTGATTACTTATTAAATAGATGAGATAAAGAGAGACAGAGATTTTTGCTAGGTATCAAATATAAACAATCAGAGCTCCCGAGAAAAGTTCAAATCTTGCACGTGCAAGTAAAGAAAAAAAACCAAAAAAAACGAGTACTCCATGTTGTTTGTGACATTCTCTGATTGTTTGTCTCACAAGTTAGACAGATAACTTACTCTTATTGCCAACAGTGAAATACTACAATCTCAGTTAGAGCAACTAGTCCAGAAGAAGGAAAATTCTTCGCATAAGATCTGCAATCAGAACTACGACACCTGACAAGCCAACCAGAGTTATCCTTGGAAATATGAAGGGATTTTCACTTGTCATGCCTAAAGAGGGCAATAAATACATAAAAAAACCTGATTTAAACAAATGAAAAACATTCATTATCAAGAGTTTAACTTGGAGAAAATAACAAAAATCTGTACTCTAATTTTAATCTAGATAATTCTTGAAAAAGAAAAAAAAGAGAAAAGAACTTTGATGGTAAAGTCCACAAAGATAACTCACATTATGATATATATTTATTGTTTATATTTCGGCAGCAGGTCATCTGAAAAACCACGGAAATTTGTCTTTTGATAATCTGTTTTGTGATTTTTTTATTGTCATCGTACAGATTTTTGTATGTTTGGGTTTAGCTGATGGAGAAAAGTTTTGTGTATTTTTCCATCAAGTGTTTTTGATCGTCGTTGATTATATTTATGGTAGACATTATATTACAATGGTTTAATATGTGACTCTTTTTTTCCTTTTCATATTTATTTAATTTGAGACGTTTTTTTTAATGAATAGTTCATTAAGGTCTGTGGTATGGTTAGTTATTTTAAATATTTTTCAGCTAAACACACACATATGAAAACTTGTATGGCACCAAGAAAAATCACAAGAAAGATCACCAATGGTCTTTAACAAGACTTGCATATATATATATATATAAATATATATATAGATATATAGATATATATATGCACATACATATAATAAGTAGCTATAAAATTCCGACAAATTAGGTTAATTATTAAAATTAAAATTACTACCTGGGTTTCACTCACAGAATCATAAGATCTGCATAGACCTTATCTAACAATACCGTGGGTAGAACCTAGATAATGAGTTTCTGTTCTTAGTTCGAGTGTAAATAAAATATAAATAAAATTAAAAATCGCATGAAGATACAAAGGATATGTTTAAAAACTAAATATAATAAACTAGTGGGATCTGTGTCCCAGCATTCAAGGAATCTAAGAATTACAATCGCCCAGAAGTAAATTGATCGGAAAGACTCTTTTTACCCAAAATGCTAAGTATTTATCCACGACAGACAATATCCGTAAATAGAACTGTGGACAACAGTAAAATGAAAACAAATATCGAATAGAAAAAGAAAAAAACAAATGAATAGTTAATTAATGAGAGTTTGTTTTGCAAAGTAATATGCAAATTAGTTAACTATCGGACATTGATTGCATAGACATGACAGAGTGTATTAGAAAGCTGTTTTCTTTCTATCGTGAATGTGATAATTTAGACAGTACATGTGCCAATATTCAAATAGGTCTGATTTAATCAATACATATACGAAAACAAACTTATTTGATGCGTTATTATTTGCACTATCTTTTTTTATTTAAAAAATTTTTTTTTATAGAAGTTGCTTCAGACAAGGCATCAAGCCACTAAGTAAGGGGCTAAAAAGAATGAAAGATGATTAACGCAACGACAGAAGATGCCTATTAAACATAGTCTTGAAAAGACCAAGGCTATAGGTAGGAGGAAAACAGTCAGAAGGAAGAGAGTTCCACAGGCCTGCAGTTTTTGGAAAGAAGCTACTGGAATAGGAAAATATATTACAAACACCTGAACAGCAAATTGATGAAGACGGCTAGATCAACAAGTCAAATGAGTTGGAACAAAGGAAGCAGGGAATAAATCGGACAATTTTGAAGAACACATGCCATAGTACTTATAGAAGAGACTAAGACTAGCAACATCACGTCTGTGAAAGAGAGAGAGAGTGAGGGTGAATGTGGTTATAGTAGATTTTTAAAGTTATTACCTCTTGAAAGAAAGTTATGTTTTCATTACTGTCTGTTTGTTAGCAAGGTCATGCAAAAAAAAAAAGAAAAAGAAAAAAAGTAAAACAAATAAATAAAATTACTTAAACCATTATCACAAAAGTTGGTATATTTGAACTTGTCGTGTCAATTCCATAGTCCACATTAGTAAACATTTAACTACACTCTCCGAAAACCGTTTTATAGAACACACGACTACGTTTGTGAGTTGAATTCTCTAGTAACAGATCTGTTCTTGTAAAAGAATTGAGCCCTCTAACCAGTAGATAATGTAAACAAATATAAAACATAATTTCTTCACTTTCGTGGCATACGTAATAACGTCAGGGTAAGATGTCCCGACTTCTGTCCAAACGGTAGGGTTTCAAATCTCAGCTCGAAACACTGCCCATGTTTAGACACACTGAAGAGTCATGATATGGTTGTCTGTGGATGACACACACACACACATATATATATAGATATATATAATTACAGGTTTGACTGCAACCACGGTTTTCTCCACATCTAGTGCTATTAGCCCCCTCATAAAATCACAGAGAAACCTTGGTTGTAGCCAAACAACATTATGTTACACAATCTGATCTTGTGCTCGTTTGGCATGGTTACAGAGATGACTTTTAAACCCTGAGAAAGACTTAAATAAACCTCTACAGATGGAACATTCTATCTCTCTCATATATATATATATATATATATATATATATATTATATGTTCGATGAATTTGCAAGAGGAAAGGGGAGAAGATGAGACAGAGATAAAAATACTTCTGAAAAGTTCTTATATTTGATGTATGTGCATATCTGTATCAGAAATAAGATAAGATAGAAAATACAAACATACAAATAAACATCTTGTGTCCCTTGGGGAAATTGTGGTTATATCATTTCCAGAGATGATGAATGAGGGAATTGAGAGGGGGGAACGGAGGAACGTAAGGAATCATTTGGTGAAACAAACGCACTCAAGCAACCTTAGCAATAACGATAATACTTAGCTAACCTTGATCTCACAAGGCTATAATAAAAAATAGAAATTGGAGCTTATTCACCTCTTCCCTTTTCATGGTGCTGATGTTGCTAGTTTATGTGTGCACTCACATGAGCAGACAGGGCAACATGGTCCAGTTTAAATGTTGGGTACTTTTTTCCATTGTTTCCCTCTGGGAATGGAGCATCCTACTATATGCCAGACATTTACCCACTATTTCAAAGACTTCATCAGAGAGATCATTTTAGAATGCTATCCATTCCTTTCAGTGCAATTGCTTAGATCTATCTAGCCCTTGGTTCACCGGGTATATTTGCAGATAGTTTTTTAAAGTCGTTTTTCATGAGCCCAGTGGCTCCTATGATTATTGGACTGATTGGTTCCAGTTTTTTTTCATGTTGTATATAAAACCTTGGTATTTCTCTTCTCCCTCAACTTTTTAAGCCAGCATCATTGGAGAACATTGATTTCAACTCTCTATCTTGTTCCTATATATAATGTCAGGTTTAAAAACTGGGTACCCACACGATAAGTCTTTTTCTGGGCTTAGCTTAGGTGGAGGACAGCGCCAGAAGAATGGGACCAAACCCATTAGTAATGTCTGCTGACTTAGTATGCAAACCATGACACCACAGTCAGTGAATATATATCGTTGAAAAAAAAAAAAAAAAAAATCCTGGCGACGAGAGTTGCTGCGGTTGAGGGTCTCACTTTTGTCCTTGTAGAGGTTGAGAATGCAACTCAACTCCCAGTCCTTTGGGATCTCACCGCTACGAAAAGTTGTCTCAGCTAACTGCCTCTCCAACTCAATTCTCTCTACAAGCAGCTTTGAGCATCTCAATGATGATTCTAGACAGGCCAGCAGTCTTGTCATTTTTCATCCTGCGGATGACCGCTGACACACTCAGGAAAGTATATATAAAAGAAATTTCATATTGGGGTTCACTAATTAGAAACTTTTTTGATCTCTACAAGTGACTGTAGTAAACCGGCTCAAACTAGTTTACTAAAAAAAAAAAAAAACCCTTTGTAAAATGCACTGGCAGATAAGGTAGCAGTTGAAATCTATCTACCCAAATTGTCAGGCTTTTGTTTTGTTGTAAGACAAGCAAATCATGCCAAGAACGCATGAACAGAAGGTGGAGCCGTGGTAAAGCGAACGACACCATGCAGATAAGGTGTCTTTTTGGATTTCAAATTTAGTAGTCCCAAATTTGAATGGACAATGAAAATTATCTGATAAGTTTCTGCGGAGGGAAGAAAGTGTCTATCTATTAATATTTACATGTTAAGATACAGAAAGAAAGAAAAGGAAATAAACTGACGCCTGAAGAAGACTTTAAGAGATTAATCCCACAGAAACAGATTTTGTTTGTTGACCTGAGGAACAAAAGTGGCCCACCTAGGTAAGAGATAGGAAGCTGAAATCCCCCTGAAGACGACGGATTAAATACAGAATCCAAGTACAAGTTTTGAAGGACCAAGTTTTGATGTGTTAGTTTTTGGGTAATTGAATATCAACTCTTTTCGGGTTATTTAATACTGAATTAGAAAAAAAGAAAGTCATAATTAATTCAATGAATACTTTTCTCTTTAAATGAAGACTTCAAAAGAAAATAAAGAAAAAAGATTAAAAAAAACCCAGTGAATTTGTAAATTAAAATATAAGTGTTGCATATACCGTGGCAGTAAAATACTTTTTATGTGAAGTATACACCTTGTTTTCCAAGTACAATTGTTTATCCTGGATGTTCGACAGGGAGAGGAGGTGCCTGTAGGGTTAGATAGAACTCCATATGAAAAATAGATGATTGATTAGCTTAACCACGTAATCTAATAAATTTGTGAGTTGATGCCAGAATTTTAATGAAGCCCTCCATTATATAAGGTACTGAGAAAAAGAGACCCTCGCTTTTCTTATTTCTCAGGATCTTACATCACTTGTTTTTTTATAGTTTAGGTGTAAACCAGGGTTGCGGAGTTGGAGGTTTTGGAAAGCGGTAGAGTTGTAAGAATGCTAGGAATCCGATTCTTTTTTTAATCAGACAGTCTGAATATTGAAAGACTTTAAAATAAGGAGTCTGAGTCTGATGTTTTTGAATTCTAGAAGTCATAGTCAGAATTTTTGGCATCCTTTCCGACTTTGCAACCGTGATGCACACATAAATAAAGTTCACAAAGCAGTCGAGCGTCAAAATAGTGATCTATTTGTGCTGTTGTAGTCTAATACATTATCATGCGAGATGGTGGTACCCGTAATATTAAAATATAAAATTAAAAAATGACCATTATCGAGATACACCGATATTTTATAAGTTTATAATTCTTGGAGTGCCCAAGCCAAAAATGATTTGATTTTAAAAAATAAGGCACATTTTTCATGGTGGTGTGAATGTAAAGAATTACTATTATTACCACTATTGAACTCTGACTCCTTATTTTAAAGTCTTTCAATATTCAGTAATAATTGGAGTCAGATTTAAAAATAAGTCCAACGCCTTCCAAAACTGCCGACTCCACATCCCTGATTATTACTACTATTATTGTTCTATTACTTCTGTTTATATCCTCAGGCAAAGAAATAATTCTTGTCTAAGATGTAACAAATGATATGTTTTTGATAGGAATTTTTCTAAACATAGAAATTAAATTTACAGTTTATAACTACTGAAGTATCTATTCCAAAAATTTGCATAAAATAATAAGGAGCTTCTTCCAAGACAGTCTGATGCTAAAGAATCACCGAAAGTCTTTACTCTATTTATAGCGTTTCTGTTGGGGGATAAAATTGAAAACAAAGCTTTATATCCAGATCAAACAACTTTTCGACAGAAATTGTCTGAAGAATCCAATGGAAGAAGCAAAAATCAATGTCTTAATTTGAAAATTATAAGAATTAAAAAAAAAAAAAAATAATAATAATAATAATAAAGGCTTGTTGTCACTCAGACTCCAGGAAATACGACTGGTTGTTGTCGGTGAGCAATCACTGACGACGATCTGTGTGAGAACCCCTAGTGAATACAAATAATAATAATATAAATAATAATCAAAACCATCAGCTCTCCCGCTACCCCCCCCCCCCCCAAAAAAAAAGAAAAATGGTACTAGCCTAGGCTGACACCAAACAAAATATTTGCATAGGGTCAAGGAGGATGAGAAGACCGAGGAGGGACAGCACAAACTAGACCTCCACTGGAAGTGCGGACAGTGCTGGGACCTTGTGGAGGCTTATTGCTACGCAAATCCCAGAGAAGACCAATGGTCCTTACCAGCGAGAAATCAATGGTAAACGGCTGTTGCAATACTACAAGGTTATTTGCGGTGGCTATCAAAAAGAGGTGGAGAATACTGGAAATCTGGGGAGACTTGTCACTCAGACTCCAGGGAATACCACGGGCTGTCGGTGAGCAATCACTGATGATCTGTGTGAGAACTCCTAGTGAATGCAAATAATAGGAAGGATTGACATCATACAAACGATGTCACTGATGAAAATAGTCGAAATATTAAGAAAAATACTTGAATGCAAGAACCAACCCACCAGCTAAGGTGTTACGAGAAATCTCCCGTAATTTTACACCCCCTCTCTCACTAATAATTTTTTTTTTTTTTTAATGCGTTGCACTAATATTGGTTGGTACCACAGAAAATGTCCGTGAAAGATCTAAGAGGATGGAAAGACTGAGAAGGAAAAACAAGTAGAATTTAACTGGAAAGGTGCGGAAAGCACTGGAATCCTGAGGAAGCTTATTGTTACTTAAATTCCAGAGAAAGCCATCGACTTATCAGCAAGAACTCAAATGGTAAACAGCTGTTGCAAAAATATTAAGTGAATTACAATGGCGATTGAGGAGTACTGGGGAGTACTGAAAATCTGAAGTGACTTCTTGTTGTCACTCAGACTCCAGTGAACACTAAGGTTGCGGAGTTAAAGTTTGAGATTTGGGAAAAAGTTGGACTCATAAGAATGCTAGGAGTAGAATTTTTTAATCTCTGAAGAATTAACAAAGCCTGAATATTGGAAGACTTTAAAATCAGGAGTCGGAGTCAAACCTTATACCTTCTGATCCCGCAATCCTAGTGAAAGCCACAGTTTTGCCAATGAGCGATCACTGGTAAATGAATCATATGAGAACTTCTAAATAAGTAAACAAATAATAAGTTATAAGAAAAAAAAAGAAAAATATTTTTTTCTATCGACAAATGTGTAAAGAAGGGAATCTAAAAACTCAAAATAGCGTATTATCACACCACACATAACCTGATGGGGATGGGAGAGAAAGAATGAGTGTAACAGAAAGCTGCTTTCATCAAACCCAAGTTCAAAATCAATAAGGTGATGAGAAAGAAACTGTCTCCAAGCAGCTATAAATATCTTGTTTATCAGTTGCCTGGTCCGCAATAGATATACAGTCACTCGATACAGACACAAGACATCGGCTGCTGCATGTACTGTTGTCATAGCGTGGATGGCAGAGCATGATGCAAAAAGAAAAAAAAAGGGGGGGGGGGGAGAAATAAAAAGAGTGGGTGATGAGGCCTCTGGGCACAAGGGAGGTGAGGGTAAATATGAATTAAAGATATCCAGATGTTTATACTAACAGCTTTTGGTATGGAGTGTGTGATTGACTTTACTGGATACCGTCGCAGACCATGGAACCTGTTTATGTGAAGTTCAAATCATATTGAATGTAGGGTGCTCTATGGCATACACTAATACACTTGAGAAAGGTATGGACCCATGGGGCAACGGATAAAGACGTTGGTTAACAATCAGTTCTAAGTGACAGTCTTTTGAAGGTTGAATCCTTACTACAAGCGATAATAACTAAGAACATAGTAATTAATACTTCTAACTGATTGTGGCTGACAGAAGGAGAACAATCTACCCCCATCGATTAAATAAAGTGCTCAATTTGAAATTCCATGATCAGTTTCTTAATTCAAACAGATGCACCTGAACAAGGTTGGTGGTTAGATCAGATAAAACGTGAAAATAACAACCAAGATGAAAATGGTAGTCCAAATAATCGAAAAAATAAAAATTATCAATCCTCATCTCAAAAATTCTGAAATAAGGTATGAATTTATAATTTACCCTCCCCCCCCCCCCCCACCTCGGCAACCATGGGTAAAATAGTAATTTGGGTTGAATAATGAATCGTTTATAATTGGTGTTGTGTTTCTGCACCCCCCCCCCCCACACACACGGGGGGGGGGGGGAAGCGGGTTAGCGACTAGGTCGGATTTTAATGTGAAAAATCCAGCTCTCCAAAAGGGGCACTCTAAATTAGAACAAAATAAAAATTGTCTCAGTCTAGAAAGATTTTTTTTTTACTGACAGAAAAAATAAAGTGTGTAGTATCAGAACAAATATTACACTTCGCATCTAGCAAAATCCAAAAAAAGTTAGATATTGCTGTACACAACCAAACAAAAGGATTTGGTACATTTGGTCTGTTTGTTTGCAGTACATCACCCCTTTTTGAGTTACTTAATGTCAAAACACAATATCTACCGTAAATGATTCATTGAACACAAGTTGTTATCTTATCCACAGCTGGGGGTAGTTCATACATTTCCAAACGTTATTAGTGTGTACATGGACATGATAGATCCACGATGGTATCCGTTACACCGATCACATATCTTAACTAACGGATAGTTGGAAAAGTGGTGGTGGTGAAATGGATACTGGCGTGAATTGATTGAGTCCGGTCAGTTCTATAGAACAACTTTCAGGATGCTGGCAACCTTCATGTGGTCGATCCTGTGAGTACCTGATTCTAAAAAGGAATCGGAGAAACCAATGCCACAAAAAGTGAACCAAGCCAATTAAAAGACATAACCGATGCTGATCGTATTTACCTGCCCTCCCACAAATGGCGTATGTGACAACGTTGAGCTTAATAACAGGTGTGTACAGAATCAAATGCTTTATGGGTGTCCACAGTCGGTAATACAACATAAAAATTTCCTCAGTCTCCTCGGCACACCATCATCAGTGAAGGTGCTTCAGGCAGCAAATAATGAACACAGAGTTACAGATTCGGAATCAGAGGTTTTGGAAGGAGCAAGGAATCCGACTCTTAAGAATGCTAGCAGTCAGAGTCAAATTTTAAAAAAATCTTTAAATTATCACTGTGAAGACTTTAAAATAAGGAGTCAGCGTCAGGGTTCAGGGAATCCTAGGAGTGTGATTCAGACCTTCCGACTCTGCAACCTTGAATGAACATGCTACTCTCATAGCCTCCTAGGATTGAGGTTATAAACGTTGAACCATGAGTACAAATAAATTCATACAAATTACGTTAAGCATTAGAAAAAATATATATTTTTTGGTGTATAACAGATTAACTTTTGAATAAAGTATCCAATGAGAGAAACTGAAATTAAAACGTGGAAATTAATGTCTATAAACAGGGCTCTGGAAGTTATATACATACATATGCACACACACACACACACTCACACATATACAAGTAAACAATGGTATGTTAAATTCCAATGACAAAGTCTTTAATTTTTTTCTTGCCTAATTTCAAAATAAAGTCTATGCAACTTGACAATTGTTTCGCGCACAAACAAACCACCAGGAATAAACATAATTGTCAGAACCTTTCGTTCAAGCAGCTTATCAAAAGACCCACAGATTACTTCCCGAAGAAAATCCGCATTATCATGCACCCTCATGCGCTGTTTAAGGCCACCAGTTGATCGGCACACTTTACAGCATCGAAAGCATGACGAGCTATGATTCTGCACTCGTTTTAAGAAAGAAACAGCTGAAGATGAAATACTTCCATGTGACTTCATGCGATTGACAAGACCTGCGTTTGGCAACAGAGTCCGGTCACACCTTACAGATCCACACATCTGCACAATTGGTTGGTAAGGTTTCATGTTTCCTGCATGCTCTCTTTAGTTTTGCACGATCAACCCTGGCGACTTCAAAATGTTCAGCCCCCTTGTAAATATACGCCCTCCACTCCCCACAATCAGATGCTAGGGACTCCCACTTGTCTGCTGAAATAGTAAAGGATGCTAAACTCTCCTTGATACAATCTTAAAATCGTTTTTAATGTGCTTGTGCTGGAATCTTTTGCCCAAAATAAGCTCATCATAAAACAACTATTTTGAGAGTCTACAGTCACCAAGCCGGAGAAGATGATCAGCCCAAAACAACTGGTTTCTGGCCATAAATGTAGCAATACTGGTGGTTTTGGCCGAGACACTCGTGTCGTGAACAGAACTGTCCCACTTCAAACAAAGAATGTGTCTGAAGCAGTGCTGATGAAATGTTTTGAGCTGCTTTATGTGTGATTGATAAAGTGTCCATGTTTCAGAGGTATAGAGTACGGATGTCAACACATGCTTGATATACCGACATTTTAGTTGCCAGAGTTATATCACCATCGGACCAGACTATTTTCCAACCTGCCAAACGCCTCTGATGCCTTGCCGATTCTCTATTTGATTTCTGCCTCAAGCGATCCATCATTGGCTAAAGTACTACCAAGGTAGACGACATCCTTGACGACTTTAAGGCACTTCCCATAGACAAAGACATCTGGTTCCAAATACAGATCACCAGGAACAGGAGTGCACATTACTTTAATTTTCTTAATGCTAACTGTCAGTCCAAAGCAAGTACAAGCATTCGTGAAGAGATCCACAACCGATTGCTTATCCTCTGGGAAGTGTGTCACTAGGTCAGCATCATCAGCATATAACAGCTCCCTAACAAATCAATAACTAACAATATACACACAAAAATATATATATATATATATATATATATATATATATATATATATATATATTAGGATCAAATATAAACCAAAAGTAAAACTTTTAGTAGATGGGACCTATAGTGAAGAGGTTTAACTCAATATACGAGATAGAGCAATTGTAGAGATAGAAGAAAAAAAGAGTGATAAATATGCGACGACTGTCCAAATTTATTTCAAATTTCAATTGTTCAATGCAAGGTGTATTCAGTAATAAACTAGTGTTTATTATTCTTTCCTAATAAACACTAGTTTATTACTGAATACACTTTGCATTGAACAATTGAAATAAATTTGGACAATCGTCGCATATTTATCACTCTTTTTTCTTCTATCTCTCTCTCTCTCTCTCTCTATATATATATATATATATACACACACACTAGAAAAATACCCGTCCCAGGACAGGTAAAATTAACTTCCTTAAAAAAAAAAATTAAAATCAAGATATAATGCTACTAAACCTTATGATTAGAATCCTTATTCTAATTATTTGAATTTTCAAATGAGAGGTTGTGCCTCTATTATGTCACTTAAAAACCTTTTAAAATACCCCCAAAGTAACTAATTTGGGGACCTATCGTTAAAATTTCATAAAAATTGAAGGTATCTCAATTTTTATGAAGGACTTCCACCACCTCTTTGCATAAAACTAAATATAGCCCACATTAACTCTAGAAGCTGTGTTTTAAGAAGGTTTAGGAGTTAATCCTATACATAGAAATAATGCTTATAAACAGATGAATTTCAATGTGCAACATGCGGAAAAAAGGCCTTCAGCTCCCTTAAGAAGGCAGCCTGAGACGCAGGAATATTTCTCATGTTTATAGGAAAATTTTACATAAACTCTCTAGGAAGGCACCATATATATATATATATTATATAAAAATGAATGCGAAAGTTTTTTCATCACTACTATCTAATAATCAAAACGGGTTATTGTTATTCTTATATATATTACAAATTAAACAGTTGATATTCTGTATATAAAAGATTAAGAGAGAGCCTTTTGCCTGCCTAATTAGCATTATCGTTTTGGAGTGATTGCGTGTGGTTTTACAACCTTGCCAGTCGAACTTGGGATTAGTGTTAAAAAAATATATTAGTTAACTGTCCTAATAATTTAAAATAACCGTAAAAAGAAGTTACTCATTTTATAGGGGGGGGGGGGGTAATTTAGCTGAGTGTGTTAATCTACACATTTACCAAAGTTTGTTAAAATTTTGGAATTCTCTGAGTAAAATTATTTTTTAATTAACGGCTTCCCATTAATTGCTGCCTGGAGGGCGGATAGGTTTTACTAATTATTTATTTTTATATATATATATATATATATATATATATATATATATATATATATATATATGCCAGTAAACCGGAAACAATGTAAATATCTACACCTAGATAGATAGATAGATAGATAGATAGATAGATAGATAGATAGATAGATATGGCCTTGCCTTAACCCAAGAGAGGTGAAGGTGTGAGAAGATGGATAGAAGGCAGTAGATGAATGAAACAGATTAAAATAATGGTTTAATTGTGGGTGGTGGTAGTAGTAGTAGGCACGCATCTGTGTATCCTTCAATAGATCAGAGAGTGAAAAAACAGTCTAAGATGAGATTTCCAGAGATATAGACAAAGAGATTGTGCTGTTTTGTTGTTGTTTTTATTTGGAGGAGGGGGAGGGGGTGAACCCTAATTCGTGTTTCATGCACCCAAACATTAAAAAAATAGTAAACATTTTGTACAGCAGGAAAGATAGACATCCATGTAATAAGTAAACTATATATATAAAAAAAAATTAATTATAAATATCGAAATGTACTGAACTGGTAAAAGACTTGAAATACCCACCCAAAATTGATATCTCTATAATAATATGCTAAAGTACTTCATGTTCGTATGTACGTTATCACCTTTCACACACATTAAAAAAAACAAAAAAAACGAGATCGTCAGATTAGCAAAGATGGTCATTGATGACTAATTTGCTAATCTGATGTTGCTAAGGTAAAAAAAAGTCCGACTTGACCCATTTTAAGATTAATTGTTCCTAAATCAAACTGTCGTCCCGTCAACTAACAGTTCAATTTTACATAAATACATTTCAAAAAGTGACATTCGTTTTATTGATTTGAAGAATATTATTTTTATAAGACAGAAAAAGAATTAAATTGCTACTATTTTAAATAAAGAAAGACATAGAATATTTAGCAGACAGTGACAATTTTTACAAAACAAGTAATTTTTTTCTAAATAGTATTGACCCTGACAAACTTATTTCAAAAGAAAATTATTATTAACAGTAAATTATAGAGATTCATGTAGAAAGCACTGTGGAATTTCCACTAGTAAAAAGATAATACAGGACTTTTTGAAATGGTGGTGCAATGGATGCAGTCCCGCATTGTGTAATCAATTATGCCAACTTCAAATCCTATCAAATTTATTGCAATCACTCACACACTAATACCGTTGTGAAAAGGATGTACATGCAATTTTCCACCAGCTATGGGTAAAAATAGCAACTTGTATTCAATGAGGATACGGGAAGTTTGTTAGTTGGATGATGGAACAGTACTATAAAAGGATTGAGAATGATGGACGAAACAGCTAAAGTTCGATTAATTCAAACAACACTGCGACAGATATTTGTTGACATTGGACTTAGAAACGATCATGTAGTCTGTAGGGAAGCAGTCATGCGGTAACATGTTCCACAGGTGGGAAGATCTTGGCAAGAAACCATTGGATTTTAGGTCAGAGGCAGAAAGGAGAGTTCTTTACAGTGTTTATAGCAAGATGAGTTCTTGCTGTAAAGGTTTTACGGGAGAAGGAGGCAGAGATTAGAGCTCAGTCGAACACCTACCATGGAATTAACGATTGTTTACGATAATTATTGTTTCACTATTAAATAATCCAAAGAGTTCATCTGTAAAAGAATAAAGACACAGAACTGTTTTTGATTCTATATTTTACACTTTTCAAACTTAGATCTTCAGATCCTCTATCACCAACATTGAGCAGCCTTCCTTTATAATCAAAGGAACTGATACAACAATATTAGTAAATATACCAAAAAGAAAAACAATGTTGAAATTGTTCTTTACTTGTTTATATATCCAACATTTTACCTAATGAGACTTTCCTCCAGGTATCATATGTTGACTCAAGTTACTATGCCTAGAGGAAGGTGTCATTGACTGAAACGTCAGTTATATAAGCCAAGAAAGAAGTTTTAACCATTTCAATATTGGACATAATGTTTTATTGAGATGATTGAGGAGGGGGGGGCACTACTCTGAAATATATTTCTCATTCAAATTTTCAAAGTTACAGTTTAAAAAAGAATTCCTACTTCTGGCATTGTTCTGCAAGAAACGTCTGATCAACCAAAGAATTAATGTTCTGGGACAATATTACTCTCAAAAACTTTGCCTAAAAATACTTTTTTTAATTTTTTTATATGTTCTGAAATGCTTCAGAATTTGTCAAGCTTATCAATTTTTTTTTTTATTTCTTCTTTTTTCTTCCTTTCTCGGCATGCATCCATTTATCTGGTTCCAATCCAAAATTCCCAACTGTCTGTTTTTCTTAGATATGATAACAAGCCATGTCAATCTTTCCCAATCTGCAGCATCTAGGGTTTCACCCACACCTCCACCCAATAGTCCCATATGATTTCATTTCCGTTGCTCAACTTGTCTTTTAGTAATCTTCATATCAGATGGAAAGTTAGTTATCGTTTTAGTCCCCTCCTCCCCATAATCATCGCTTTCAGTTATGATACCCCCTAAATATTAAAATCAGGGCTAGGCCGGTTACCAAAGAAGAAAAAAATGTACCAATATGATGAAACTAAGAGTTAATGGATCAGTTCTATGGAATGATTTTATATCTTGTTTTTCTTAGGTTTTTTTTTCATCTTATAGTATTGAGCACTATTTCTTTTTTGTAACTTGTCAGATTAATTTATTTCAAAAGATTAATCTTTATCAACCATAATGGGTTGTGTCCGTTTCAATATCATCATCGAACGTTTTCACCGCATTCTGCAGAATATGTCTGCCGCTTATCTCCGGTTTTGTAGCGTTAAGAAGAGTAGACGGACGGAACCATCCTTGTGACAGGATAAGTAAAATTAATTCCCGAACTGATTTTTGTATCATTTTATGTCCCCTTACAAAGATTAAAATCAACATATACTGATACTAAACCTTATGTCTAGAATCTTTATTCCAATTTTGATAAAAATTAATTACATGATTTTGATTCTAGAAAATGTCTAAAATTTAAGGCTTAAGCTTAAGAGGTCTTAAACAGAAATTGAACTTCAGAGAATCTTTTTTAATTGGTGTTCAATAACTATGGATCGAATTCCATGCAAATCTGAATATATTTGAATTTTCAAATAAGAGGTTGTGCCTATATTGATCCTAACCCGAAGGCTAAGCACATGTATTTTAGTTTGAGTTTCACGTTCAACACAACAGCGACAGCAAATGAAATTTTTTAAATTACTTTTCAGCAATCGGGCGATCCCATTTTTTTTTTTTTTTTTTTTTTTTTAAAACGGTGGAAGGTGATAACATGTACGAACATGAAATTGTCGTAGCATATTATATAGACTAGCAAATATATGCTCCCTCCGGTCGCATATTTTTGCTTGGCTGCCGCGACAGAAATGAAGGCTGACGTGTAAACTGATGGAGACTTAGTCATATTTCTTGGGTGGTTAGACGTTGATATTCTTTATTTATGACCAAGAATATTTGTAGATGTAAATAAATAAAAAAAAATTTCGACCCCACCCCGATTTTTGTATTACCCTTTCCCATAAATAGAAATATTTTTAGTTTAAAAAATAAAGAAAAACATTTTTTTTGGACCCCCCCCCCCTCAATTTTTTTAATTTACCCTCACCCATACATAGGAATATTTTTAGTTAAGACCGCCCCTATCCCCCCCCCCCCCAATATTTTTTCGAATAGGAAGAAAGGTGTACATAGAATAAAACAATTAAAAAATCCGTACTCTTTTACTGTAGGACATGTGCTGACTTTGACCATGACCCAAACCCTAACCCCCACTTTGATCCTGACCCTAACGACGGAGTCAAAGTTAGCGTGGGTCCTATAGTGTAAAAGCACCAAAAAATTTGAAATAACGCGCTCGTCTTGTGTCCATACTCATTTGACGGAGGGAGGTCGTTTCAATGGATTAACGTTCGCAGTTCAATCAGTTGGACGTTGATGAAATAACTACATAACTCATTGATCTAAAAATTATTTTAATTAAACAATTTGATTCAATAATTATAATTTATAAGTAAGATTATTAGCGAGCAAAATTGCGTAAATACATGTGGAAATCTGATTCTGAAAGAAACAATCATGAGTGTATATTTGCGAATACTAATTTATTAGAAGTTCAAAAGCAATTGATTATGTAAATTGAGAAATGCGCAGTGTTTACAGCGTTTTTTTAGTAGTATATAATGAAGCTGGCAGACTTAGTATATAGTCATACTACTCTGATGGAGTTTCGGCTTCAGACAGACAGACAGAAACATAAACTCCATTATTAATAGATATATAAATATATATTTAAGCAGCAATCGTTCATTTAAAGATGCATTAAAAACAACATATATCTGTTTCCTTTTTAATATATTTATACGTTGTGTCTGGACAGGTAAATGGGGTTGAAGTCCAAGAGAGATGTTAGAAGTTTTAAAAATAAAATAAATTAAAAAAAAAAATGCAAGAGGAAAGAAAGGCTCTGAATTAGACCTGTGGTGATCAAGAAGAAAGATCTTTAACATTTCAGGTGATTGTCACTGCCACCACCGGCAACACCAACACCATGTTTAACCTTACGATATATTATGATCTGCAGAGTGGCTTAAAAACTTGGTAGTGTGTGAAATCATTTTCGCCAGACACAAGTTCTCTCCTTCTCCTCCAGAAACAGATGGAATTTGCACAACTGTGTAACCTTTTCCACTCAGCAGTCGTGCTTCTTCAGAGACAGCAACCATGTTAAGTGGTTTCCTCTAACATAAACACACGAATGGTAGCACATCCTGTATCCAGAGTCCAAGAATTACAGCACAAATAGACAGTTGTTTCTGTTCGGTTCAGCTTCTCTATAGCCTCTAATTTCGTTTAATTTGGAAGCAGAAAGGGGGAGGCGAGTACATATCTGAAAGGAAGTTTATCTAATTTGGATAAAACGTGACATATCGAATATACAGGATATCAAAACATTTGAAAACAATGAAAATTAAAGCAACCATTCATATATATATATATATATATATATATATATGCTAGAATACCCGTCCCATGATGGGTAAAATTAATTCAAAGATTAAAATCAACATCTACTACTCAACCTGATGTCTAGAATCCTTCTTCTAATTTTGATCAAAATCCATTACATGATTTTGACTAGAAAGTGTCCTAAATTTAAGGCTTAAGCTTACAGGGTCTTAAGAAATTGAAATTCAGGGAATCATGCTTAATTGTAATTACTACGGGCCAAATTCAATGCAAGATATATTTGAATTTTCAAATTGGAGGCTATGCCCATATTATGCCCTTTTAAACTCATTTAAAATACTCCAAAGAAACTGAAATTTATTAACGGATTCTTATACTTATTGCTAAATTTCACAAAAATCGGAGGCATCTGAATGTTCATAAAGAGCTTCCACTCCCCTTTTTGCCCCATTTGCATGAAACTAAATTAAACTAAATATAGCCAACATTTGGACCCTCTTACACCTAGCAAGTTTGTTTCAAAATTCCTAATGATCAGTTAATTAGCTTAGGAGTGAATCCTGTAAATACAAATATATAAACATATACACATACTAAACTTATTTATGGCAGTGACAATGGCGAAGTTGTTACTGGCACAGTCGAACTTGGCATGCCGGGTTCAAATTTTGTTGGGGCGTTTAAATACCCTTAGAAAAGGTATGAATTTATGTGCCCCCTCTATCTACGAGTGAAATACTTGGGTAGACTAGCCCCTCAACTTTGGTAGAACTAGTTTAAGAGAAAGAAAGCTAACACCAGCTTGCCAACTTGTATTGGGATAGCATAGCGAATAAGGGCAAATCTCTGTATCATAAAATACAGAGGGGTTCCTCTGAAGTTTGTGCTTTGGTCGTTTTGTTTAACGGCATATCAACCCTTCTCGGGTTATTTTAATGCCAAATCTGGTCATATTGATAAAAGTTTTTATGTTTCAAGTTTTTTATATCTTCAAATATTTATTCATAGTGTTTGGTTTGGTTGTTTTGTAGAGGAAAATTGTTTTTGTTTTTGCAGAAAATGATTGAGTTTTGCAAACAATAACATCAATGTTGGTGCATTTTAGTGAAGTTTGTGAAATCATCTTAGAACTTATACATATATATATATATATATATATATATATATATATATATATGATATACATATTAGATGAAATATCTAAACATTAAATAAGAAAACAAAATATTACCAAAACAATTAAGAGTAAGGATTAGACTTTCATTTGAGATCGGGTTTCAGAAAAACGTGTAACACTTGTTATTGTATAACAAATCCCAATCTTATGAGTTAAAAGAGGGGTTTTCATATATGCGGTGGACGGGCAACCCGTAAACTTGTCTTTCTCTATCTCACTTGAAATTATTTTTGTAGCATAATATTTTCCTTACATTTTAATAAGGCTAATGAATGTTCCCTCGCCTTTTCCATACATATGCGTATTGCTAATGTCATTGCAACTTCATCTGGCGGAGACTTTGTCTATTCATTCTGTTACAGTTGCATAACAGATTTATACTGTGTGCCTGTTTAACAATTTATTTGAAAAGAATTCTATCTAATGTACAAACGTTAACTCAACGAGTTATGGGTACCTATCTACCTGTACCTGGTGCGGCATTCACCCTGGGTGGGTTGAACTGGCTTCGTCCGAAGGAGGAAGTTTCATGAAAGTATCAAATTCACAAGCAGTCCTAAGTCGCATGTATATTCCGGTTAGGGGAAATGACATTTTTTTTTTTTTTTTAATTCTTGCAAGGAGGTGTCAACGTCCTCCTACATACAGCGCCTGGTATTCCCAAATGGTCACGTATCTGGTACTGACCAGGCTCAACGTTGCTTAACTTTAGTGTTCTAACGAGAACAGGCATGTCAACATGATTATGTCGTTATGGGTAGACTAGTATTTAATAGTAATTGGGTCTGCTGGAGTCGGATACGTTTCATATGACAAACAAATATATTTGATCATAGCAGTTTTATGTTATGATCCAAGTTTTCGGCACAAATAAAGTTGTTTTTCTTCTTTCTCTTTTTTCAAACGAATGTACAAAAATAACCTCCCCAAAACGTGAAGATCATCTCAATCAATCAAACCCAATCAATATGACCCAAAGATCAATGGAAGCGAGTTGGGTGGAGGTAAGCAGGAAATATTTTGCAAGTATATCTATATTTCTCATATGTCTTGTAAACAGCCAGGTTGGGGAAGGGAGTAGGAGGCAGGGAAGAAATCAGGGAGAAGGAAGAGGACAGAAATAAGAATATTTGCATAAGGATTCTACAAAGGAGACTTGTTATTCGTTGGATTTTAAAAATAAAACATGAATTAAAAATGATATATATATATATTAGCTACGTGCAAAATCAATGGCCGATTCCAAAAATGAAAAAACATTTTGACCCCCCCCCCCCCCTTACTTAAAAATACACTAAAATTCAGGAAATCAACCAATTTTACTGAAATTTTCAATATTTATTAATCAACAATCACGGAATATAATAAAACCATTATTTGTTTTAAAATCTTAGTGAAAATGTATTATTTTTTAAAAAGAAAATACACCTTTACTAAAGTTATATTTTTATATATTAATAAAAAAAATGCATGATTTTTTAACTGTTGCTTATGTAAATAAAGGATCGTAGATGTTAACAATTACATTTTTTTTTCAAAATATTTCGTATATATTACGAAAAAGGCCAGTAAATACTGTGTTAATAAAATCACTATAACTCGAAGAAAAATTAATCTTTTGAATTAGCGATATTATTATTGAATAAAGCATTGTTTAATCAATATTTTCACCAAAAAAATAATATAATTGCAAAAAATATTTCATGTGATTTTAATGATTAGAGTTTTTGGAAAAATAAAAAATGCGACATAATTATATTTCTCTTTCATAGATGAACGTGGCATCAGCGCAAGAAATTTTTTTTATAATCTTGAAAATAAACCAAAAATTGAGAAATTTGAGATCCAGGAACTTAACGAAAAAAAGAATTTTAAAAATTGAATAATTTCTACTAACGATGAACTTTCATTAGTATGGTAGCCCCGTTCTGTAATAACCAGGTGGGATTAGCCTTCCAACAATCACTCACTTTTACAGCGCAAAACTTTTTTTTTTTTTTTTTAGAGATTCAACAATTTCGTTCATTTCACAATTCATCGTCAATTATTTGGAAAGATTTGTATTTGTTTTGTCTTTTTTTCATTAATAAATATTTAAGTTAAAAACAATTATTTATTAATAAATAAAGAGAATTCAAACATGACATTTTCTTTCAAAATTGAATTCTGTTTATCAATAAATAACTGTTTTAACTTTTTTTTCAATGAATAAATTGTCAGTGTAGTCATTGACTTTAATTTACTTTTTCACAATTAAAAAATAAAAACACTTTATTTTTAAAAGAATCAATGTAATTTATCGTTACGACACGTTAAGAATAAATCGAGTAACTAAAGTTTTAAATCATGTAAAAAAAAATTGATAAAATTGACGCAGTTCGTAACGTAAAACTATTTTTAACATTTAAAAAATAGTTTTATTTCAAATTCTAAGGAAAAACATTGGTAAACAGATGTCATCAATAATTTCAGAGTATTACTAAATTAAAAACTGAACCTTTTCAGTTAAAAATAATTGCGTACACTCACAAATAATTAAATAAGCATTTCTTTTTTTATTATAACAAAATAAGGGTACTTAAATTTGTTTATAACCTTAAAAAGAATAAAGAAATTAATGGATAATAATTTTTCAACTTCTATAAACTATTATTACATTTTTATATATAAAGTTAAAAATGATAAATTATGACATTTTTTGTCTTCCATATATTTTGCATAGCAATAGTCAATTTGTAAACAACGTCCTTTTCCGATGAAGTTATGGCGGATTTTACTCATTTATCACATTTGAAGGGATAATTTTGCTAATTTTTAGTCAAACGTGGGATTTATTTATTTTTAATTCAGTGTCTTATGACTTTAATTTAATAATTATCTTTGAAATAGTTCCCAAAAACTTATATTTATCTTTTAAGGGATTTTTACAAGTAATTTTTTCAAAGTTCAAAATTCATTGAATTTTTGGGGGTTTTGACCGTCGTAATTACATATTTTTAGGCTTTTATCTTTCAAACACAATCAAAGTTTACACGGAAACTAATTAAATAATTAATGATAAGCGCTTTTTAATAAGCATAGTCCGTACAAGAAGGCGCCATTTTTGCACGTCCCTAATATATATGCAAACAAGTTCAATGAACGAATTCAACTTTCGCCTTTTGATCCATTTATTTACTTTTTTGATTCTTCTTATCTCTATTTACTCGCCCACACACAAGGGCAGAGTTAGGCACAAGGCCGGTTTTTAATGTGGGGAAATTCAGCTCTCCAAAAAAGGACCAACTAGATTGGGACAAAAACACTTAGCTCTTAGCCAAAAGTTATCTTTTTAAAGCTTTTTATATATATATATATATATATATATATATATATATATATATATATATATATACACACGCACACACACACACACACACAGAAATATAAAATTAGAGGAAAGTTATCTATTTTGTTTAAACAAGATACTGCCTAAGGTACTACAAAAAAAGAAAAAAGAAGCCTCCTTTCAGTCTCAAGGGACAATGTAGGCCCTGTAAGGGAGTACCTGTAAGGGTTGTATATAGTGAAGCAAGGGGTGCACTATCTTCAATTGTATTTCTCCTGAAACAGCATTGCTTGAGTTCAATGGCAAGATGTTCAGGACGATTGGAAACAATGTCTGGATAAGCAGAGTAAGACTGGTGTTATTTCTAAGTTCTTCTCCTATAGTTGTTGCACAACCAAGACTTGAGGCTTGTCTACCCTGGAGTGAGAATATACCAAGGGTATTAGTGAAAGTAATGCAGTAGTCCTGACAACAGTCAAACCAAGCATGCCGAGACAACAGTCTGCACCTATAACCGCTACACTATACCACTCACTCTGATATATATATATATTATATTATATATATATATATATATATTATATATAGTAGTTTGAAACTATACTTATGGCAAGTAAACTACACAGAAACGTGTATGCTTCATTCCCAAGGGAAATCAGACTAATTGCCTAATTAATCTGATGATTTTCTCCGGGAATGAAACAAATGTTTCTGTGGAGCTAATTTGTCATAAGTATATTTTCATACTCCTACTAAGCTCTATCGTGTATGGAGTACTGTTGAAGTAAATACTGAATATATATATATATATATATATATATATATATAATGCTAGATATAATATATAATGAGGAAGTTTAGTTAAAGTAAATTACATTTCCGGCAAAAATGAAATGGTTAGTGTATGGAATGAACTGATAAGCAAGTATACAAACTAATTAAAAATAATGAGACACAGATTTCAGGAGTCAATTAACTCTTTAAACATGTTACTGTGTCATTATTTTAAATTAGTTCATTCCCCATATATAAAATAAAAGAGAGATCTCCCTCTGTCTCTACAAGAGACAATAAATATCTCTTGAATAGGTACCTGTGCAAGGAGAAATTTATAGTGAAGCATTTCTCCTGATCTGGCATTGCTGTAGTCTATAGAATCAAATTAACACTTACCGGCTCCAATATCCTATAGGCAAATGTTGTTTTAATGAAGAAATATTTATATATAGATGTATTCACTCTCAAACTGGCAGCCAATCAGAATTCATATAATGGACTTGCCCAACTTGGCATAGTGGAGCAGTCCAGCTTCCTTATAAACAGATGCTTTGGTCCCTCTAGACATATGGTGGCTCACCTGTTAATTTCAACATGTTTCAGCAGTTCCTTAAGACATGGTGTGTAAAGCACACACAGTCCTCAATGGCATATCCTCAATCTAATGGTCAAGCAGAGCTTGCTGTAAAAACAGCGAAGAGGATAATTCATGGAAATACAGGTCCTCAGGGCTCATTGAATAATGACAGTGTTGCCAGAGCCATCCTGCAATATCGCAACACCCCCATCCAAGGCATTGGTCTATCCCTAGCACAACTCTTGCTCTACTGCCGACTTCGTGACTTCATACAATCCCAACCCGCACTATATAAACCACATGCAAAATGGATAGCTGCAACTAGGAACCATGAGATAAGTTTATCCCAACACAATGCTTACCTCACCGAGCGGTACAATCGCACAGCGCATACTCTATGCCCACTCCAAAAAGGAGAGAGAGTATCAATACAACATACAAACAATCATCGATGGGACAGAACAGGTCGTGTTGTTGAAACTCTCCCTAACCGTCAGTATCGGATCAGGATTGATGGGTCAAGCAGAATCACTTTGTGAAACCGCAGATTCCTCAGAAAACTTGCAACACCTGTAATTCCAGTCCCTATTCCCAGTGCTTTGCCTGAATCTCCCAATCCAACGCCTTGGGATTCCCATACACCTGGTACACCATTGCCATATAACAAAGGAGATGTGATGACATCGTTGAGGCACCTAACACTGCTAAACCAATTCCAGTGAAATCTGCCCGGGCATTGTCCAGGTTACTCTCTCACAATCAACCAGGCCAGAAGGAACTCATTCTTCCCCAAAGACCATTGCGTTCGCGTACTGGGGGAGAGATATAGAATCAAATTAACACTTACCGGCTCCAATATCCTATAGGCAAATGTTGCTTTAATGAAGCAATATTTATATATAGATTTATTAACTCTCATATAATGGACTTGCCCAACTTGGCATAGTGGAGCAGTCCAGCTTCCTTATAAACTGGCTTTTTTGATTACTTGAGGTCTTCCTTATCTTGCTGCTCAACTGGTCATACAGTTGAGCCCTAAGTATCAATTCTATATATAAATATTCCTATATAATCCAGTGTCAAAGAGAAATCCAAGATGATCAGAAAATAATGCTGGGATAAACTAATTACCCAACAAGGCTTGAAAGGTCTAGTCTACCCTACTATTCAATCTCCAGCAAGAGAGGACAGATCCATTCTTTTTCCAAGGGTATTAGAGAAAATGACTTCTTTTTTTTTGTTTACTGCCACTTACAACATCTGGTATTCCCAAATGGTTTATTCTTTTTTTTAATAATGTTATTTTCTTACATGATTAAGGTGATCAACATTTGAAAGATGAAATATTTCATCAAGGGAATGTATTTTTTTAACACTAACTTTTTCCATCGTCATTTGAACTAATTGTTAATTTATATTAGTTCAAATTAGTCAGACTATTTTCCCTTTTACTTTAATAAAGCTTCTCAGGACTGTGGAGTAAGAGATCTTATTTACTTAATTGAGCAATCTGTTTTAATTTAGCAATACACATGAAAAAATTTAAATTGCTTAAAATATCTCAACAATGGCATATATAGAAAGAGCTCGATGATCTAAGAAAGAATCTTTTTTAATTTTTTAAATCTGACTAAAAATAAGGAAGTTATGACTATTTTTGTGCCTCACACGATTGTATATTTTCCCCTCTTTAAGACCATATGCGTTTGGTCACATTTTTTACACTAATTTTTCAGTAAAAATGTTATATCTTTGTTAAAATACAAGATTAAGCAATGAAATTTACCATATAAATGTATTTTTGTACAAGGAATCAGAATGTGCCACTGAAAATCTCCAGAAATTAATGGTTTCCAAGTAATCTACACTAAGTGCACATAAATATGCTGCAATACCTTAAAAATACCATGTATCCATTAAAAGAAAGAAGTTAGAAAACTCAAAGTTGAATTGTAATACATTTTATGTACAAGAAACTAAAATCTAATACTAGGACTATTTAAAAATGAATATATTGCAAGATTTCTTTGGCATTATTGTAGATTAACACCTTCCGCTAACTAACCCCTTACCTCCCCAAAATATGAGATTCTACTTTTTTTATTTAGGCAATTACATGTTAACACCCTGAAAAACTTGTCAGAAAGAAAGAAACAAAAACAATTATTTTAGAATTTAGAGTGGGGATCAGTTTCACATAAAATAATCCCCCATTTCAAGGCCATTCTAGCGTTTTAGGACAGTTAATTATTTTTTCTATGGGAGATAAATGCTGTGCGTTTTTCTTCTTTTTTTTCTAGACGATTATGAGGGTCTTTGGGAGGAGGGGGGGGGCTTACCACTTGAACTTCAGGTTAGTGGTAGGGCTAGGGGCAATTAAGTGTGAACCCCCTGAAAACTTAGCAGAAAGAAAAAAAACCAATTCATTTAGAATTTCGAGTGGGGGATTAGTTTCACATATATTTAATGTAGAATAATTCACCATTTCCGGGCCATTCTAGCGTTTTAGGGCATTAATCAATTTTTTTCTATGGCAAATAAATCCTGTGCGTTTTTTTTTTATGGGCGTCTTTTTTTTTTTTTAATTTTTTTTTTTAGACGATTATGTTTGGTTTTAATGGGCTTTTTTGTAGGATTAGGGCTTCCTACTCGGACTTAGGATTAGTGATAAGGTTAAGGAAGGGGTTTTGTTTTGGATGGAGGTTGCCATTCGGACTTAGTGTTAGGGGAGTTTTTTAGGGGGTTGCTTGCCACTCATATTTAAGGTTAATGGTACGATACGTTCAAGAAGGCATTTTTAGGAGGTGGGCTTGTTAGTCGTACCTAGAGTTAATGGTAGAGTAATTATTTATTTTATAAATTTCACTAAAAGGCAAGAATGGCCGGGAAATCGGAGATCATTTTACATTAAATTTATATGCGAAACTGATCCCCCACTCTAAATTCTAAATTATTTTTTGTTTTGTTTTTTCTTTTTTTCGCCAAGACTTTAAGGGTGTTTACACGTAATCGCCTAATGTGTATTGCTATTTTAATTCCTTATAATATATATATATATATATATATATATATATGTGTGTGTGTATGTATGTGTGGGGGTGTGCTTTGTCTGGATAAAGTAATAAATTCGTAAAATTTAATAAACAAAAGTAAATAGCTCTCATAAGTATGACATTTTTGTAAAGTTGTTAGTCAAACATTGATATTCCATATATGGTCTCAATAATAATCAAATACTACTAAAGGTAAACAATTTAAACAAATCAAATAGCTGTTACATGGATAGAAAAAAAACACTTATTTGGATTCTAAGAAAGAAAAAAAGAGCAGATGATGGTAAACAACTGAATGCATATTCATTAATATATATATATATATTAGTACTTGATGTATCCACATAAAATATTATAAGAAGATATAATTTTTTATGTGTCAGTTTTCAGTATTTACTTCAACAGTGCTCGATACGTAAGTAGAGCTAGGTAGTAAGCAATGAAAATATATATGGCAATCAAGCTACACAGAGGCTCCCGTGTTTCATCCCCGGGGGGAATCGTCAGGCTAAATGCATTTAGCCTGATGATTCCCCCCGGGGATGAAACACGGGAGCCTCTGTGTAGCTTGATTGCCATATATATTTTCATTGCTTACTATATATATATATATATATATATATATATGCACGCACGCTTCTTAATCTGAGAAAATAGACCCTCCCTCCCTCAATTTTGTGTGAATGAACCGTATGAAGCTATTTTAAGATGAAGTGCAAGTTTGACAAGAAGCAGTTAAAAGAGTAGAGAGTAAATAAAATACTTTCCAAAGTTAAGACTGAATTTACAAGGTTAGAATGAAGATTCCATTTAAAAACCAGGTGAATTGATATCAATACACAGTTCACATGGTGGGAATGGGGGAGGATGCAAAACGGCTGAATAAAAGCAGACTAAAGATAATTTTTAGAAATATTACAAGAATAGAAACATGTTATAAAATCAAATGGGTGTGTTTATATAAATACATAAAAGTTCTGAATCAAATGCATAATTCATTATACTATACTATATTTGTGGATCTCCGTCTCTTTATTCAAGGATGCAATTGTAAACAAAGCGCTATGCTAAGATCAATACAATTTTACGAGGACTCCAACAATGATATTACAATACTAGTGTGGCGGTTTCCATTCATAGATATAGACAGAAAAGATGACGTTGCTCGGGATTCATTAATGTCATTTTAGTTTTTAAATTGCACATGTTTAAAGTTATACAGGAAGAAATCTCAGTTCTTTTTATTTCAATAATATTTACATCTAAAGTAAATTAGGAAAAAAAAAATGTGTAAATCACATATAGGTGAGAAACATACATACACAGAAACACACAAAGTGATCACAAAATGTTAATGGCAAGAAGAGGAAAATAAAAAATGCTAGCTATAGACTCAAATAATGTAAGGGAGATAAGTCTTTGCAAGTTAAAATATGACTTATCTCCCTTACATTAATTAAGCCATTATTTAAAATTGTCACAATCTTCCAAGCCGGAATAATTAATTTTCAAACAAACTGAAGTGAAAGGCATTTTGATATTGTAATGAACATGCTGAAAGGTGGAAAAAAGACAAAGTGGCTAGGCAAAATCAAATATCGATGTTGTCAGATGCGATGCTATTAAAGTGACAGAAATCAAGCACTGAAAAAAGTGGGAAAACTTTTTATATCAATAAAATGTATTTCCATTTATTACTTTATATTTTTAACTTCATACTTATCAGAATTAGCACTAGACCAATGGTCGTTTATTGCTACTTTACATTTCTCTGAATATATATATATATATACATATATATATATATATATATATATATATATATATATATATATAGTAATTATTTCATATATCCACATAAAATGTTATAAGGAGATATAATCTTTCATGTATCAATTTTCAGTATTTACTTCAACTGTGCTCAATACGCGAGTAATGCTAGGTAGTAAGTCATGAAAATATATTTATGGCAATTAAGCTATACAGAGGCTTCCGCATTTCATCCCCGTAGGAAATCGTCAGGCTAAAATGCACAGTTTGCGTTGCCGGGTGTTTTATATACACCTATTTAATCTAGCTAGTTAACCAATCAGATTCTTTGTTATTCTCTTAACCAATCGTTCTTCTTCTCACAAAGGTTCGTTTGATTCTACTTCTTATTTTCTACTCTATTGTTCTGTTTTCTATAGGGTGGCCCATCCCCATTTCCTTGTTGGGTTGAAATAATGGGTGACCTTACTTTCGAAAGTAGTCTCATCATTAACTCTAGCAACGAAAATGTATTTTAAAAATCAAGCAACATTTACAATAAAGCTCTAAGAAATAGTGGGCACCATAATATCGAAATTAAATATAAGAAACAGGACACCAATAATTATAATAAAATTAAAAAGAAAAAAAAAATATATATAATCTGGTATACACCGCCCTATAATCACATTAAAAACTAAACTGTGCAAAAAATTCTATAATCTCATTGAAAAACACTTCCCCGTCACCAATCCCCTGCATAAAATACTCAATAAAAATAACCTAAAACTGTCCTACAGCTGCTGCAAAAACCTAGAAATGATAATTAAGGCACACAATAACAAAATACTAAAAGAACAGTAGAAGAAAAAAAGTGACCAATATAACAAAAATAACATTAAGAACAAAAATATAAGCACTACAAATAGTAATAACCCAAACCTTAATAGCAATCACTCAAATAGAAATGAAAAAGTAATGAAGAGAAAAGCTGTAACTGCATAACTCGTACACTTTGTCCACTACAAAATAAATGCCTAAACAAAAGTATTGTTTACCAAGCCACAATATTATCAAAAGGAAGACCGAATAACAAGTACTACGTGGGTATGACCTCCCTAGATTTTAAAATCAGATATTACAACCACAACAGCACATTTAAAAACAAAGAATGCTGAATTAAAACAGCACTAGCAGACCATTATTGGGAGCTCAAAGATAGTGGGCGATCATTAATAATCGAGTGGAAAATAATACGACAGGCCAGTACATGTAGAAATTTAGACAACCCGTGTAGATTATGCCTGAATGAGAAATTTTAAATCCTAAACTTTAAAGACCTCCAAAACCTATTAATCTGTAGAAGTGAAATAGCAAACAACTGCCTACACAGAATAAAATTCACCTAAGGTTAACAATAGATGATGAATAAATAAACTAATTAACAAATAAATAAATAAAATAAAAAACTAAACTAAAACCTAAAATAGAAATACAAGCAAGCACGCGTTAAAACAATAATTATTTCGACACAAAGAAATGGGGATGGGCCACCCTATAGAAAACAAAATAGAATAGGAAATAGAATCAACCGAACCTTCGTTTGTTAGAAGCCCAACGATTGGCTAAGAGAATAACAAAGAATCTGATTGGTTAACTAGCTAGACTAAACACCGGCAGCACAAACTATGCATTTTAACCTGACGATATATATATATATATATTAGTAGATATGTGATGAGAATAAAAATGGAACAAAATTAAATATTTATTAAATCATCAATTGTTCAGACCAGAGTTATATAAAAATGTTTTTACTATTTTATCTATATACTTCTAAAATAATATTTCTTGATTTTTTTCAGTATTTATTTCAACAGTGTTCAATATGGGAGTAGGGCGTAGTAGTATAAAATATACCTATGGCGAGTAAGCTACACAGAAACGTTTGTTGCATTCCAAGGGAAATCAGGCTAATTGCATGGATTTACATTTTAGGATTGTTTTTCTAGTTAATCAGTGCCTATTATAGCTTCAAAACAGAGTTCTTGGTTTTATTACATCTCTCACTAATTATTCATTTCCCCACAATCAATGAATATTATCTCCCTTCTTTGAAAGAAATTTAGCGGTTCCTTATTTTTAAGTAGATCTAACAAAAGGTAACCTCACCATGACCCAGGAAAACTAAGACATTTCGTCTGTTGCATTTTAAACATTTTTTTATGTTACTTATCACTATCTTTGATTTATTTCAGATTTATAATTTAAGCACCATAAGCCTTTGCTTTTTTACATCTTCAAAATTTATAGTTTTACACTCAAGCATAATCTACATGGATCGTTTTAATATCTGCATATACTGGTCCATCTTAATATTTTCCATTTGACTATGTGACCACTCTCTTTAAGTTCCCAATAATGTTTTGCTAATGATATACTATATCTGTCTGTTATTGAATATGCTTTTGTGGTTATATTCTGCGACACACAAAACAAAAGAAAGATTGGTCCGTGACACACAAAACAAAAGAAAGATTGGTCCGTGACACACAAAACAAAAGAAAGATTGGTCCGTGACACACAAAACAAAAGAAAGATTGGTCCGTGACACACAAAACAAAAGAAAGATTGGTCCGTGACACACAAAACAAAAGAAAGATTGGTCCGTGACACACAAAACAAAAGAAAGATTGGTCCGTGACACACAAAACAAAAGAAAGATTGGTCCGTGACACACAAAACAAAAGAAAGATTGGTCCGTGACACACAAAACAAAAGAAAGATTGGTCCGTGACACACAAAACAAAAGAAAGATTGGTCCGTGACACACAAAACAAAAGAAAGATTGGTCCGTGACACACAAAACAAAAGAAAGATTGGTCCGTGACACACAAAACAAAAGAAAGATTGGTCCGTGACACACAAAACAAAAGAAAGATTGGTCCGTGACACACAAAACAAAAGAAAGATTGGTCCGTGACACACAAAACAAAAGAAAGATTGGTCCGTGACACACAAAACAAAAGAAAGATTGGTCCGTGACACACAAAACAAAAGAAAGATTGGTCCGTGACACACAAAACAAAAGAAAGATTGGTCCGTGACACACAAAACAAAAGAAAGATTGGTCCGTGACACACAAAACAAAAGAAAGATTGGTCCGTGACACACAAAACAAAAGAAAGATTGGTCCGTGACACACAAAACAAAAGAAAGATTGGTCCGTGACACACAAAACAAAAGAAAGATTGGTCCGTGACACACAAAACAAAAGAAAGATTGGTCCGTGACACACAAAACAAAAGAAAGATTGGTCCGTGACACACAAAACAAAAGAAAGATTGGTCCGTGACACACAAAACAAAAGAAAGATTGGTCCGTGACACACAAAACAAAAGAAAGATTGGTCCGTGACACACAAAACAAAAGAAAGATTGGTCCGTGACACACAAAACAAAAGAAAGATTGGTCCGCGACACACAAAACAACAGAGAGATTGGTCTGCGACAAACAAAACAAGAGAGATTGGTCTGCGACAAACAAAACAAGAGATTGGTCTGCGACACAAAAAACAAGAGATTGGTCTGCGACACAAAAAACAAGAGATTGGTCTGCGACACAAAAAACAAGAGATTGGTCTGCGACACAAAAAACAAGAGATTGGTCTGCGACACAAAAAACAAGAGATTGGTCTGCGACACAAAAAACAAGAGATTGGTCTGCGACACAAAAAACAAGAGATTGGTCTGCGACACAAAAAACAAGAGATTGGTCTGCGACACAAAAAACAAGAGATTGGTCTGCGACACAAAAAACAAAAGAGAGATTGGTCTGCGACACAAAAACAAAAGAGAGATTGGTCTGCGACACAAAAACAAAAGAGAGATTGGTCTGCGACACAAAAACAAAAGAGAGATTGGTCTGCGACACAAAAACAAAAGAGAGATTGGTCTGCGACACAAAAACAAAAGAGAGATTGGTCTGCGACATAAACCAAGAGCGATTGGTCTGCAACAATAAACAGTGATACAAGACATAATAGCGTGATGTGGGACATGAAACAGAGTGATGTAAGAAACCAAAGATATAGTAAAGAGAAAAAGATGTGGAAAAATAAAACAAGAGAATTGGAATGAAACAAATGTAGAAGATGGAAGAGAGGATGAATAAAAGATAAGCAAACGACACGTGTTGAATAAAGAGAACAAAGAACATTTCAGTTGGAAAAAGTAACCAATAGAATATTTTGCAAAAGAAACGAAGGTACTACTCCAGATGAAGCGCATAATTTCCGTGACTGCTCGGCGGCAACGATCGGGCAGTTCGCAGAAGCGCCCGAGAGCTGCCAGGACGAAAACTAGGCTGAAGCAGAGCTGACCGATCAGGTTGCTGCCAATCATCTGCGCTCAGCACAACAAAACAAGCGGTAGGAAGACCTTTTCGAACCGGCCGCAAACGTATCCGTAAACCCTGACCCTCGACGAGGAAATATATGAAATTCTCCCCACCCCCCAAAAAAATATATACAAAAAAACTTGCCTAAATATCCTAAGAAAAAGTAACATACTTCTTTGTTTTATGTAAAAAAAAAAAAAAAAAAAAAAAAAAAAAGTTGCCTAAATACCATAAAAGAAATAGCATTTACTTCTTTGATTTATGTAAGAAAAAGACAAGAAAATAAATTAAAATGGTTCATTTAGCCTACGAAAAAAAAAAAAAAAAAAAAAAAGTTTATTTATAGTTCTTCAGCTATGATTTGTTATTTTTTTTTTTCCATTTTTTTTTCAAATATATGTATTTCTTTTGTATTCTCTGTCTTATATTGTCGTCTGCTACTCTTCCATTTTTACGACTTTCAGTTTTGCTTCAGCCTCGTTTTCGTCTCGGCAGCTTCCGCAACCTGCCCGATCGTTGCCGCCGAGCAGTCACAGAAATTAGGCGCTTCATCTGGAGTAGTACCGAAACGAAATTATGAAGAATCTATTTTTTGGTCCATCATTCTTTGAAATGAACAAAGAGAAGGACAAGAAAAGAAGACCAACAATAATTACTACAATGCTAATCGGATGATTAGCAATGAGCAGACAAAGGGTGTCATGTAACTTAATAAAATAGGCACAAGGTCATGATGCGTGGGGGGGGGTAGATAGCAACAGATTGGCCGTTAAAAGAACACTGATAGGCAGGTGAGAAAAGCAGACTTTTTCTCACTAATAATTTATTGTGGTTTTCAGTAAAACGTACAGAAATCTATATCTTAAAATTCTTCGGCTACAGGGATTTTTGGCTACGATCAAAGTGTAGTATCTGTTCCGATGGATACTGCACCCTATAGACTGGTATTGTCTTGACCTTCGGGGCTTGATTTATGCCGGTCTATGGGTCTGTCCTGTGCAGTTCTAGGAGGTCCACTCTCCCAGGCTTCGCCTCCCCTCTTTGGGAAGGAGTAAGTTTATTGTTTACTGCCTGAGGCGCCCCTACCGGGGAATGCCGACGCGGCTGCCCAGGCAATTTTTAAACCCCACTTTTCCAACCCGACCTTGTGGCACTTTTTACTTGTGGGAGGAAGATAAAAACTGGCCTTGTGCCTAACTCCCGGAGAGGAGTAAATCAATACGGGGATTTTTCTTTAATTAGAAACAGGAAATGCAAAAATTGTTGAGATCAATTAATCCACTAAGTTATCAGAGGATATGAACAGAGAGAGAGTGACAGAAGAGAAGAGAGAGAGAGAGAGTGACAGAAGAGAAGAGAGAGAGAGTGACAGAAGAGAAGAGAGAGAGAGACAGAAGAGAAGAGAGAGAGAGAGTGACAGAAGAGAAGAGAGAGAGAGAGTGACAGAAGAGAAGAGAGAGAGAGAGTGACAGAAGAGAAGAGAGAGAGAGAGTGACAGAAGAGAAGAGAGAGAGAGAGTGACAGAAGAGAAGAGAGAGAGAGAGTGAATGACAGAAGAGAAGAGAGAGAGAGAGTGAATGACAGAAGAGAAGAGAGAGAGAGAGTGAATGACAGAAGAGAAGAGAGAGAGAGAGTGAATGACAGAAGAGAAGAGAGAGAGAGAGTGAATGACAGAAGAGAAGAGAGAGAGAGAGTGAATGACAGAAGAGAAGAGAGAGAGAGAGTGAATGACAGAAGAGAAGAGAGAGAGAGAGAATGACAGAAGAGAAGAGAGAGAGAGAGAATGACAGAAGAGAAGAGAGAGAGAGAGAATGACAGAAGAGAAGAGAGAGAGAGAGAATGACAGAAGAGAAGAGAGAGAGAGAGAATGACAGAAGAGAAGAGAGAGAGAGAGAATGACAGAAGAGAAGAGAGAGAGAGAGAATGACAGAAGAGAAGAGAGAGAGAGAGAATGACAGAAGAGAAGAGAGAGAGAGAGAATGACAGAAGAGAAGAGAGAGAGAGAGAATGACAGAAGAGAAGAGAGAGAGAGAGAATGACAGAAGAGAAGAGAGAAAGAGAGAATGACAGAAGAGAAGAGAGAGAGAGAGAATGACAGAAGAGAAGAGAGAAAGAGAGAATGACAGAAGAGAAGAGAGAGAGAGAGAGAATGACAGAAGAGAAGAGAGAGAGAGAGAATGACAGAAGAGAAGAGAGAGAGAGAGAATGACAGAAGAGAAGAGAGAGAGAGAGAATGACAGAAGAGAAGAGAGAGAGAGAGAATGACAGAAGAGAAGAGAGAGAGAGAGAATGACAGAAGAGAAGAGAGAGAGAGAGAATGACAGAAGAGAAGAGAGAGAGAGAGAATGACAGAAGAGAAGAGAGAGAGAGAGAATGACAGAAGAGAAGAGAGAGAGAGAGAATGACAGAAGAGAAGAGAGAGAGAGAGAATGACAGAAGAGAAGAGAGAGAGAGAGAATGACAGAAGAGAAGAGAGAGAGAGAGAATGACAGAAGAGAAGAGAGAGAGAGAATGACAGAAGAGAAGAGAGAGAGAGAATGACAGAAGAGAAGAGAGAGAGAGAATGACAGAAGAGAAGAGAGAGAGAGAATGACAGAAGAGAAGAGAGAGAGAGAATGACAGAAGAGAAGAGAGAGAGAATGACAGAAGAGAAGAGAGAGAGAATGACAGAAGAGAAGAGAGAGAGAGAGAATGACAGAAGAGAAGAGAGAGAGAGAGAATGACAGAAGAGAAGAGAGAGAGAGAGAATGACAGAAGAGAAGAGAGAGAGAGAGAATGACAGAAGAGAAGAGAGAGAATGACAGAAGAGAAGAGAGAGAATGACAGAAGAGAAGAGAGAGAATGACAGAAGAGAAGAGAGAGTGACAGAAGAGAAGAGAGAGTGACAGAAGAGAAGAGAGAGTGACAGAATAGAAGAGAGAGTGACAGAAGAGAAAAGAGGGTGACAGACTAGAAGAGAGGGTGACAGAATAGAAGAGAGGGTGACAGAAGAGAAGAGAGAGAGTGACAGAAGAGAAGAGAGAGTGACAGAAGAGAAGAGAGAGTGACAGAAGAGAAGAGAGAGTGACAGAAGAGAAGAGAGAGTGACAGAAGAGAAGAGAGAGTGACAGAAGAGAAGAGAGAGAGAGAGAGAGCATGTATATGAGACAATTAAAGACACAAGGACAAAATAAAACATACAAAAGAAAGGAAGACCATGAAAAAGAAAGAGCTTGAGAGAGATAGATAGATAAATAGATAGATAGACAGCGATAACTTCCAAAGTAGATCGGCAACCGGTAGGAAATTTCCTTGTTATTTGTTAAGTCAAATTGTCACATAAAATAGCCCTTAAGCAAGTACACCTCTCCAACACCTTTTAAAATAGTTTTTCTCTGTGAAGTGGGAAACTAGAAGGATCTAATTAATGCTACCTGTTAAAAGAGTCTGACTCAAAGACGTTATTTCTTTACCGTTTAGCTTCATCTACAAGGCATTAATTGGCCAATACCTGATATGCGTTTTCCATTAAAAAGTTATTTGTTAAGACAATATTGGCAGTTAACACTGACTATCCTAAACCCTGTGAAAATAATTTGCTTGGGAGACTAGATTCAATAGTTGCTTTATAACCAGTTGTCGGATTGAAAAAGCTAAAACCTATATATCTCAACTGGAAAATACTTTTGCATTAGTTCATAGAACCAGTTTCAAAATGGTTCTTAAATTTAATTTCAACGATAGAAACAATCTTTTCAAAGGTTTTAATAAAAAGGTTTTATTAAAAGTCAAAGATGCCGTGCATAGAAAAGGGTCTCACCCCCAATTTTAGTGGTGAGGAGTCGACTTGTAAAATTCAAAAAATAATTTTTTTCCAGACATCTACATCCTGACATCTAAACATTTTCTTTTAAAGAAATTTAATTTAAAAGCTTTATTAAAATGCATAAAAGATTATGTTTCTAAAAGAAAAATGTATATCCTATCATTAGTTGTAGACTTGACATATACATATATACACACACACACATATACATATATATATACACACACACATATACATATACACACACACATATACATACACACACATATATATATATATACACACATATATATATATACACACATATATACACATACATACACATACATATATACACATACATATATACACATATATACACATACATATATACACATATATACACATACATATATACACATATATACACATACATATATACACATATATACACATACATATATACACACATACATAAATACATACATATATTCTATACAATATATCCTAATTCATTATCATATTTGGTTTAACATGAGTTTTACATGCGTGCATGTGTCGGACAGCTTGAAGAAATTGACTTTCAAACCAGCATATCTCTTGCGTGGCTAGATTTTCCTTGGCCTTCCTATGTGAACTGAACCTGCTACCTTTACTCTTCTACTTCTACTGACCTAAGAGCTCTCATCCATTCTTTCAACGTGGCCAGACCATCTAACTCTCCACTTTGTAGACATCTCTCTATACTGTCAAGATTTAATCTTCGTGAGGTCATCAGAACTAAGCATGTCCTTAAGACTCACATTACACATTTATTGCATCATTCTCATATTTCTTTCCATGCAACGCATGTCCTCAACTCTCACTGGCCATGTTTCACTTCCATACATCATAACACTGTGTATACATGCCTGATAGACTCTCCACTTGATCGACAATGGTAATGCTCTCCTGGTTAGTAATGGCAGAAGTTCCCTGAATTTACTCCAATCACTCCTAACTCTTACAATCATATACTAGCATCACTAATTGATGAGAGAAAAAAAAAGACGTTTTACATGATATATATTATAAATGATATTTGTAATGCTAACTTGTAGTTCCTGTCCTGTTTGTTTCCAAACTTCTACAGTTTTGGAGATAGATAATCCATAACTATATACAGGGGGTAGCAAAAATAATGGAAACACCTGAATTTTGTATAAATTTTAAAACACCTATAAAAATTGAGAAGAATTACCAAATGTTAGTTTCATTTTTTTTATTTATTGTTATTGTCTTGAATTAATTGGTTAAATTTATTTTTTTTATTTCAGATAGTGCATATTAGTAAGAAAAATTTAAATGACCAATCTATCAAATTTCCAAACATGGCAGACTGCTGTCTGAAAGAGATTGTGAAGAAAGAGCATAAAACCATGGCACCCAAAATTACAGCAGAGCTTAACTATCATCTGGATAATCTTGTTTAAACAAAAACTGTTCGCCGAGGGCTTCACAAGGCTGGATATCACTGAAATAAATAAATTTATTTAAAATTTCAAGGCGTTTCCATTATTTTGTCCAACCCCTGTATATCCTGAAATTACATTAACAAGGGTATTTTGATAACTATATTTTATTTTGATCAAAGGGGAAAGGGGCAGCATTACCATGGGGGTCTTTGTTCATGCTTGACAGCCATGAAACTGAATTACGTTTTACTCTTTTATATATTACTTGAAAATTATAGAAATGAAGAGTTCAGGAATCTCGACAGGGGTGCACAGAGTTCATCATTTATTCTCCGAAAATGCTGGATGTCTCAAGGGATTTAAAAACTTTAAGTTTACCAAAATTTATTTCAATAAACGTCAACTTACTTACGCTTTGTACATCATCCTTGATCCCCCACCCCCAAAATTGAACATTATAAAATATAAAAAAGTAAGGATTCATGGTGACTTATTCAATCCTGGGTCACACTGGGTCTTCCTACTATATATAATTTTAAACCTGAAGATTTCACTGAAATGTCTTGGTGGTCTCTTCAATTTCATAAGACAACATATGCTCTGCAGGAAATCAGGTTAGCTTTGTTTTGGGGAGGGGTGCTGTAGCTCCAGTTTCTTCTCAACTTCAAAAAAAAGGCTTGCAACTTATCAGCGGTGGCACTGTGGCTACGAATCTTGCACAGTTTGAGTGTGGACGATCATGGGTGGTTAGGGTTAGGGACAATGAAATATCTCGTAGCCAGAAAGAGATTGAATTTCCTTTAAACCACAACTTCAAATGTAAGATTAGTCAACTTATTAGTCACGGAAAATAGGATAGTTTTTACTTCATGATTTAAATTACAGTTCTATACTGAATAATAGTTCTTGAAATCATGAAAACAAAAAATATGAAAACTTCTTGAATACAAATTAAAAGGTTTTTTAAATTTAATTTTTAATGTCAGCATAACGATTGTCAGATTTGCACAAAAATAAAACTATTTTTGTATTATAAAAAAACTACTGAACTTATGACAAACACTTAATTATACTGACTAAAACTTAAGATAAGGATTTTAAATTGATCACTTTTATTATAAATGGACTTTTTTCAAGAAAATTTTAATTGGTCTTTGGCTGCCATCCAAACAAGTAATCTGTACGGGTAAACCTAAAATTGTCACTAAAAATAAAATCAATAAATAAAACTGACCCTTTGGTGTAATGTTTTTGTCTGTATAACAATGTTGTAATTGATTATCAGAATTAGCAGAGAAAATAATAGGGAAAAACTCCAAGTATTAAGGATAGATTGATTGGCTGTTGGGTAATTTTATACCAAATCTGTACGTACATTTTGTAGATTAATTTGTTTTATAGGCACATATTTTGCTAACAAATATTTTGTAAACAATAGTTTCTATTAACCCATAGATGAGGTCCTGATAGGTACTACCACTCCGGGTCAGAGCGGACCTGTGAGTAGTGATAACTAAGGAGTGATTCCACCCTCCCTAAAGCTTCCAAGTTGAGGCCTCAACACTGGATGCAGTTTTGCATCATATCCAAAATTGTTGTGGAGCCCGAGTAATTAATAAGGTTGGTAAATAGGGTTGACAGGAAAAAAGGTAGAGTAGGCTGGAGAAGATCAGTTTCAAGGAAGGGTAGGGCATATCAATGATCTATGGGTTATCTAATGCCGAATAAAGTTGTCAAATATAATTCTATAGATAGGATAATTATTTATATTCCCAGAATGCATTGCTCCTAGAATACCAGAATGCATTGCTCCTAGAATACCAGAATGCATTGCTCCTAGAATACCAGAATGCATTGCTCCTAGAAGGGAATTTCAGTGAGAGAAGCATTACTCTCAGAAAAACACCACTTCAAGAAAAACATTACTTCTTTGAAGCATTACTTTTTGACATTGGTAATCTTCTTTGTTCTCAACATAATTGACCCTCAGCCATCGCATTCTAGTATCTATTTAAGGAGAAGAATAAAAAGGAGAAATAAGGTTTTGATTTTTTAAAGAATCAGATTGAATAATATGGTTGGATATGAACTTACAGATACTAGGGCATGACGTGACCAGCCGATTGATCAGATTGGGCCTCTCCGACCTCCTGTCTAACCAAAATAAAGGCTGAAGTAGAAGAATGGCTCAGTTACAAGTATCCTGTCCTAACACATCACGGGTCGCCACCCACGGCCTACAGGTGACCTGTTTTCGTGGGGAGGGGGTACCCCTCTGCATGGGTTGCAGTCGTCGAATTTGTGGCCCCGTTGACAGCGTGAAGAGTAGGGTAGAAGTGAACACATTGTCCAAGGGGGTCTAAAGCAGTTTAATGCTGTGCCTGCGACAATATTAAGGATCGAAAAAAGATTTATGAATTAAAAGATATAAGGTGAACAGAGTAATTTAGCAATAACTAGGTTCGGTTAGCAAGTACATCTTGTTAGTTTTCATTTTTTTTTTTTTAAATAGGAAAAACATATGCTATTCTATAAGACATAAAGCAATACCAAATAGCGAATTAGCAACCATGAAGTCAGAATCTATGAATGGGAACTGGCATGTGAATGGCCTAAATTACTTCCAATATACAATTAAGATATTTTTTTTTAATGAGATTCAATAAATTAGCTAATTAACAATTCCTACCTATTATTAAGAAACAATTATTCTTCAATATTAAATGGTTTACATTTTGATGTCAAAGAAAAGAAAGTGATTATTGCTTCGTTAATCAACAGTTTTAAATACACTCATATTTTGCACAAGGTAAAAATAAAATAGAATAACATTGAAAAGACTAAAATTTTCAAGAGCAAAATTATTCTTTTTTCTTTTCAAAAGAGACAAAACTGTTTCAAACCGAATAAGTTGATTCTGTGTGCAATCTGAGTTGGTGATTTCTGTTTTACCGTATATCAACCAGGATTGCAAAGTCAGAATCCGAAATTTTGGAAGGAATCAGAATCATAATGCTAGCAGTTGAAATCAGACTTTTTTTTTTAATCTCCGAAGAATCAACAGACAGTCTGAATATTAGAAGACTTAAATAAGGAGTTGGATATTTTGAAATTTGAAAAATTGAAGTCGGACCTTATACCTTCTGGCTCTATAACCCTGATATCAACCTTTTATGGATGACGAGCAGGGCTACTAGATGTTGCCCGGAGCATAGGTAACGAAATAGAAAAATTAAAAAAAAAAAAGTGTGTGTAACATCTTTCTTTTAAAACCTGTCTATCTCTGACTTCCCTCTCTCCCTTTTTCTTTAAGCTTTATCAAAACTATAATATATATTTAAAAAAACAAAAAAAACAAAGACAAAGAATTAGAAATCATTATTACTGGTTAATATATTTATTAAAATGAGTTTTAAATAACCAATATGTTAATTAGCTATAAAAGCCGATCTGTGAACCAAGAGTTTGATAATGTATTGAATAGTCTATTTAAATTAAGTAGATTGAGACTGATACAAAAATATAATAAACATAATTTCTTACTGATGATTAACAATTTAAAAATAAAATGATATAAAATATAAATTCACACGGACATCTTTGAGGAATATATAGTAAAGTTGTAACTGTGATACCCGCTATAGTTGTTGTAATAACTTATTTTAATGTATTACTGATAGCACAAAACAAAGGTATTAGTCTATTAATATAGATTAGAAAATAGTTTACTAAGTATACTAGACTCCCCATGGTTTAGACCAGGGGTTCTCAAGCTCCCCCCCCCCTGTTAAGTACCCCCTGAGTTATAAAACCATCTTATTATTGATTAACTCATTATACCACAATAATTTTGCAAAGGATACATATATCATATCTTCATATTTCAGTGATCCGTTACATATAGGTTCCAGTGCTCACTGACACTCTGAAAAGTGCTTGTTCGAATCACTAACGTTTCTTTGGTCATTTAATGTTTTTTTTATTATTAATATATTTACTTTCTTTTTGAATTATTACTTATATATTGATGTTTTTTCTAAACCAATAATGAAAGCAACTTTATGAAGACACAGGCACTGAATTTCATAATCCGCAACTATTACTATTTAAAATACCTCTTTCATCAGTCATCTAAGTACCCCTAGAAATCTTGTGAACCCCTAGGGGTTCGCGAACCTCAGGTCTAGACGGTTTGTCTAGAAGAAGATCCTGTGATCCTTCCGGTTGTTTAATGCCATATATCCCATAATATACAATTCAAAAGTCCAGGAATGCAGAATTTGCTTCATCATTGTGTCATGTATACCAGTTCAAAACAATCCAATATGGACAAATCCTGGATATTTAAATGACCTTTTCCAAGAACTGTTTTGATGAAAAACGTAATATTTTTATTTGAACGATGTATATTTATAAATGACCGCTCATTGTATATTTGAAAATAAACATTTTGAAACGTTCATAAACAAGGATATAAGTATACAGACTTTTTATTTGGGAATTGATTTTAATATAATTTAAGTCATGTATATATAATTTATATATAAAAAAAAGAGGAAGAAAAAAAGAAGTTATCCATAGACACGTGTTTTGCCGTTACTGCAGCTCATCAGCATAGCTGACTATGACAGGATATATATTATTACTAATGGAAGAAACAGATTTTTTTAGGCTTGAGTCAAACCTTTTAAAATTTCAGGACTTGGGCGTTTGGGTTACTGACATCACAGCCCTACTTTTAAACTCTGAAAGACTCATTACATTAAGAATACACAAATTCCTAATGTTCATAGATGCTTATGTGAAGTTTATTAAGCCTAATTCCAAAATAACGAGTAAATGAGAATTCTATTATTGATAGTCAACTAAATACGGTCATCAATCAGTAAGTAAAATAACAACATATTAGATTAGAAATATTTTATAAGGTTAAGAGCCAATCAAGTCCAAAAGGACATTTGCTCACTCGAGTTGATAAGGAGTCTACTTGTTTATGTAGCTTAAGAGAGTGATTTTCTTATAGTAGGTATCCCAAACCATAATTTTATTTTAATTATATCGAAAAGATTTTAATGTAGGTACATAGATCTTTGCAAAACATAAATGATAACTTTATTTTGGTAAAATTAGTAATCCAATTATGACTGCTCAAAGTTTGTTAGAAATTAAAAAATCTGCCATGTGTGCTATTCGTCATGAAGCCAATTTTCAGTGTATAACTAAAAATGTAGACTTCGAACAAATGAAAAATCCTTACAACTGTAATGTTATCTTGTGGTAAATGAAAATTAATCATAATGGAAGACAATTATTAGATCACACCAACCTAAACACTTATCAAGATTCCATTACCTCTCGGAAAAAAAACATACAAAAATCACACAAAAGTGCAATTAACTGTTTATATAAGACTCATTTTCAACAGCTAACACATTGAATCTTCATAAATATGAGTCATAGCACAGGAGAGATCAAGATAGATCTTTGTTTTAATAGTAAATAAAAAAAATATATATTAAAAAACTTTCAAATTTGAACCATGTAAAAACATGGAAACAATTTAATATGACAAAATTTCCATTCAATATAGAATTTTGAGAACCATGATTTATGTTTTATTCAGAAAAATACTGCTGGAAACTTGTTGAATTTTTAAATAGGTTATTAAAAAGCGAGACAGGAGATGGGGTACAGATGAATTATTAAAGGTCGTTCAGAATGTAAGTAAACGTGCTGAATTGGCCTTTGAGGAAGATGGGGGAACTTTCAAAAATGTATTATGACTTTAACATACTCTTCCATTGTTGGTTACTATATAATCAATAAAAAGTTTGTTTAGTTATATTTTCTTTTCATATGTCAATGATAATTACTTATGGCCAGTGTGTATTTAATAATATATATATATAGTTATCCACAGACGTATGTTTCATAGTCGCTACTACTCATCAGTACAGCTTGAGATTCAAAACCGGACCCAGTAACTAATGTCCGGTGCTCTACCTACTGAGCCAAGAACATCGTAGTGGTAGTGGGAGAAATTGAATCGCATTATAAATGATGCTATATATTTATTTACAAAAGAGAGAGAGAGAGAGGGTGGGAGGGGAAGAAGTGATAAAATATCCACTTATGTATAAGCTGCACCCATTCTTTTTTCAAGGTCTGTTAATTCATATTCTGTATAAGGCGTTATATAATGCCATATCTAATGGCACTTTAATTAATCTCATTTCAATCTATTATTTGTTGTTATATACTTAAAATAGAGTCATAAAAATGGCAGTTTGGGGATCACAGAATATGGATTATACATGTACGTTTTCACCTAAATTAATTATACAATACAAAAGTTATGAATATATAATTACAATGTTCACAAAAAAGATCAGAAAGAATAGCCTTCTTTCCAACTTGGGTGTCTTATATATTTTTTGTGTGACGGGCTCATTTTTTTCCCCTAAGATTATTAGTGTGTAACTGAATGTAACAGATGAGGGTATGCCAATAACAAAAAAAAACATGATTCATGCAAAATTTAATCTTTTATGAGTAATTCAAAACTATGTGTTTACACTAATTTTAACATTTTCTCTAAAGATGGAAGCCTAAAAAAATCTTTACTTAATTATATATATAAAAAAAAATTAATGTTGGATACGTTTTCTTTTTTCTTTTTTTAAACATTTTCTTCTGAAAAAATCTTTTACTAATTAAAATTGATTTAATTCTTAATTTATTCCTACATTTTTTTTAATAACTATCATATATTGATAAATAGTTAGTTAAATCATTAGCCAACTGAAACAAAAAGAAAAAAAACATTTCCCTTGGCTAAAATTTATAAAGAAAAATAATATCCTGCTATTCACTATCAGATATGTGAATTTTTATTGACCAATTTTTTTTTTAAAGCTGTAATACAGGGTTAGCCATAAGTAACTATATACTTTTATTTCAACATAATAAATGTAACATGGAAGAAACATGCAACTGCAATATAAAAACTAACAAAGTGTATACTTAAGCTTTTTTGCAACATAAACCATGTTTATTAAAACATTTATTAAAGCTTCGTGTGCTCTCCATGGAACTCAATGCACTTTGGTTATCTTTCAAAGACTGAGCGGCATAGTTTAGCACACAACTCCAATGACGGCTTAGATTTGTCCTTAACTTCAAGGATGCTAAAAATATATGATTCCCACATGAAATTGAAGAAATGCTTACAAACAAAGGAAAATGTATATTTATGACCTCAGAGGAAGAGTAAATCTGAACAGTATAAGAAGATGTGTGCAGAATAGGAGACTTTGATGGCCTGGCCATGTTGAAAGAATGGATGAGAGTTCTTGGATCAGTTAGCAGGGGTAGGCCAAGGAAAACACGGGAGGGAGTGATACGGGTGGACCTGAGAGAAAGAGAGATAAATAAAATCCTGGCCAGAGATAGGTTACTTTGGAAATCAATTTTTAAAAGCATGTAAAACGGACGTTAAACTGAATATGATGATACTAATGATGACGCCACTGAATATAATAGTAAAATATTTATCCTTTCAAAAGTTATGGTTAAAAGAATACAAAGAGGTGGGTGAGTCTCTGAGCCCTTTCCTTCCGGTTTAATTGGGTTCAGGTATTTAGTATTGAACTAATAAAAATAAGTGAAATCAGAATGAATCTTTAAAGCTGATCAAATTCAATTCAAGTCAACATGCTTTATACGAAACCAGATTGATATCGTCACACAGCCTGTCAGAACCACAGCGGCGAGCTTGTGACAATGATAAATATAAAAAAAAGGCAAAAGTGTCCGGATGTGGCCTATAGATCCCTAGGTTCCAATATTATCAACAGATTCTCCAGTTCAAGACATCACATAGAAAATAAAGACGAATAACGAGCCGTTAAAAGATGACTCGAACACAAAGTTAAGATTAAAATAATATTAATTTATAGAATAGTAAGAGAAGGGATAAACATATATAGAACAAACAACAAGAAAAACAAAGTAATATTTTAAGGGGAGAGGAATAATGTTTAATGTTAACTAATGGCGAAAAAAATCTATCAAAAAAAATAGTGTCCTAAACAAATCACAGAAGAAAAAGGATTAGTCACTCACAGAATGTGGAGGGTTATTACAAGATTGCATTAGTGTTGTCTTTTTGAAGCGGTGGAATCCTGATTATTATTTTTTTTTTTTTTTTTAAAAAGAAAAAAAGCGAAACCAAAACAAACAAAATTATTTTTTATTGGATACACGTTTGCTTCAATTGTATTAATTGTGTAGAATATTCAATAAATATGCATTACAGTCGTGACTTTTCAAGAGGTGGAAACCTAATTATCTACAAATATATATATTATTAGTGAGAGCATAGAAATACCTGGTATAGTACCCAGGCGCGATGCTACCCTACTTGGTGAGATGGACTCTTAGATTTTGTTAGATCATTCATCTAGGAAACGGAAACTTTGATATAAAACCTGCGCTCTACATCGTCTCTCAGTTATCTTGCTTCGGCTTGTCACTGAAACCAGGCTTTGTAGAAGGAGAGCGTTCTCTGCGTGTCGTACAAATGCAGAGCATGGCCATCTTACATGTACAGATATCCCTACAAGACCCACAGCGATAAAGACCTGTAAAAATAAACCGGGCCTGCTGAACAATATGTGCGACCACAATCAGACAATAAAATCTTTGTAGGGATGACCTTCTTCTGTAAAGAAGTGGCAATCATCATATGTGTGTATGTATACGTATGTATGTGTACCTAGCAATGGGCAAATAGTGTCGCCAACCCACAGTACCTAGCGCAGCGACTATGGCAAAAACCCCTGAATGACAATCACCAATAAGGTGGTCGGAAACCAGGGAGGGGTTCCTCCTCCAGGAGTGATCAAAACCCTGATGGTGATGAATCATGGAAGTCTCAAATGGGTACTATGCAATCCTTACATAGGGTGTGCATTCTTAATCTCGACGGTACTATAATATATTTATAATCAACGGCAGATTTGGTGATGCAGTCTCGAAAGGCCTTAGTTTTCGACAAATTAACTTTTGGAATAGAAGAAAATCTTAAGGAAATCTGCACGGTTGTGGAGTCAATCATTCTCTGCTTTGTTCTTTACTTCTTTTTCATAGCTCACAACACATAAGCTGGTGTTAACGGGTTCCTCAACCGGCAACAGCTCACTCTTCGACTTACAGGAACTGGTGTGTCTTCCCTTTGTGATTTTGTCGGGGTCCAAAGGAACAGGTAGAAACAACAGGATAAGATATTCTGCTCGCCTTGAGTTAATATTCATGAAGTAAATTTTATTTCTTTGATAATTGTAATATGATGATCTTAATTGAAAAAGACATAAGTAGTCTTATCGTCTCCCAACAGAATTATACTCATAACAAATTGAAAGCGGGAGTCAATAATTAAACGAGCTTTAACACAAAGGACTCCTTTAGTTGTTGAAGTGGATGCCCTATTACAATAGGTGTTTCCGACAACAAAAATTAATATACTATTAATGGACTATTTGAATTTTGAGAATACATCAATTATTGGCCAAGATATGACGTTTTTTCTTTCCTTTCCAAAAAGTGTCAAATTTATCCCGAACATCTTGTAGAGCAGAGTGATTTATAGAGAGAAGGATATAAAGAGAGCTGGTAAAGAGAAAATGAAATAAGCAAAACAAGAAAAAGAAAGGAAAAAAGGGGCAATTAGTTTTTTTTTCTTCTTTAGATAGAAATGTAAAAACGGATTGTATATTCTCTCTGGAGACTTCACTACATGATCGAGAACAGAATTACTGCCTAGGCGGCAGTTGTTCTCTTATTTCAACACATGTTAATTAGCAGGTTATTCCGAAGTACTTGCTAAAGGCATCTTCAGGGTTGTATTTTTTTGCAAACTTTTGCTGTCCCCCCACATATAGCACTTGGTATTCCAAAATGATCACATCTGGTACTGACCAGACTCAACGTCGGTGATCTAATGAGAACTGCTATGTCAAGATGATTATGCAGTGATTATATTGAACAAATTTAAATGAATGCATACATACATACATATGCATATATATATATATATACACATACACACACACTATAGTGTAACTAATCAACATTATATGGTGTTCATATGAACTCAAGAGATTAGACAACTCATCTTTGAAAAACCAGACGTCCACCCACCAAACAAAACTCCTCAGGAAGAAGAGATAACTACTCTGTCCTTAAACAAACGTTCATGTTGTTAGTCTCATCCAGCCAACATTAGTCACAGTACAAAGGACATATACAGGGTATACATTCATATTTTACAAAGACAACAAATAAATGCTCACTGTGTATGTGCAGATATAAAAAAAATAAAAAAATAAGATATATAAATGACTATATCTGAAAAGACGAAGGTTATGGTAAAAAATGAAATAGAAAAAGATAAAAAATGGAAAAAGAAACAATTTTAGCAACCTAACATATTTTTTACTATTCAACACATCTTCAAATGCACCAAGATAAGAATCTTTATTGAGCTTATAAAGTTGTTTTCAAAACAAGGGTTGAGTAATGTTAATGGTCAAGTGTAATAAGGCCAGAGTCTGGTCTAAGTCATTTGACCAAAAATATAGCAGAAATAAGTTTACAGTTCTACACAGCCCCAAATGTGTCAAAATTTTTACAGATATGCTTAAAAAAAAAACACAAAAAAAACAATAATTATGCACCAGCCAAATATTTTATTTTGCAAATATCTAAAATTTTCTTAATTATATTTTGTTCCACAAAAAGTCTGGATTAATGGTTATCCACATCTAGCAAGTACAGGTGAGCCCTGAAACCCTCTGGTTTGCCCCGATAAAGACTGAAAAACCCCCTCCCAAATTGATAAAATTGCAATTTTTTATAAATATCTAAAAGTACACTCCTTAATTAGTCGCCCAAATCCAATAAATATTGTAATCTATGTATTATTCATACTACTTGTGCAAGGACTTGTGAGGAAACGGATATATGTGCTAAGTTACAGTCTTCTGGAGGTTGAAGTTTCAATCCTCAGTTCCGTTTAAAATTCTGTACAGATTCCCAAGTTTGACAGAAAGATTTCCTGAGTTCGACAAGACACACCTGAAGAAAGACAGGGGTTACATCAACCGAAACATTGAGAATAACATAAGAGATGAGAATAATCCAAATTATAAATCTTCATCCAAAATATTCAGAAACATAATTGTAATTTATGGTTGTTTACATCATTCAAGTAGTAGCGATTGCAGGGGGAGACAATTCGTGCTTTACTTGATCATTTAAATGCATTGAAGATGTTTCTGCAGTGTCATAAGTTAAGCAATGATAAACTAAATGTTTGCAACCATTTAGATAGGGTTTTCCGTTGGATACTCAAGTTGTAGTAAACACAAAGATAACTTGTGTCTTTAAAATATGGAAAAAAAAAAAAAAAAAAAGAGACAGTCATTTTTTTTTCATGACTAAGAATCTACAACTAAAACACAGATGGTATTTGTCCAAAACCGACACAAGCCTCTTATACCCGCCCAAAGGAGGCAGAAGTATTTTGCTGCCTGCGGGCAACACGTTTGCCTTCATATTTTTTTGCTTTTTTTTGTACAACGCTTAATTTCATGACTATATCAGAATAGCTTTTTATTAAAATGTTGATTCCATCATTTTATCTTTGCTCATTTTTTTCAAGTTCTCTTGGAGAGATTCAAGTATGATCAGTACCAAGCGGAAGGAAGTAACTATTAAATACTAATCTTAATTTTGACAATTCGATTTTATCCAATTATATTATAAATTACGAACTGGACCCCGTAGTAATTCTACAGTTGCTTACCGCCCGTTTTTTCTTCTTTCTTCTTTCCATAAAAATAATTGCCAGCTAAATATTCTTAAAAAATTAAAAATAAAAAAAAAACCGGATTTCAATTTGTGAATTTACTTATTTAAAATTGTAACAATTCGATGTATTAAAATAAGAATGCAAAGCGTATGTTTTGAAAACTAGGGAATTACAGAATTCTATTTATAACAGTTTACTCGATTTTGAATAATCTATTTTGAAATGGATAAAATTTTAATTTTTAGGCAAATAGCGACAGTTACTTTGATATATGACGGTTTATTTGATTTCAGAGCAATTCATTTTTAAATGGGTAAAATTGTAATTTTTTTGCAAAGAGCAACATTAGCTATTTCTCAGTTACTTTTTACATTTCATCTTTAGCGATCAGATAATTTCACTTTTTCAAATGGGTGTGAAAGGTGATAACGTATGTATAAACACAAACTGCTGTACCATATTATTAATATATATATTTTTTTTTACTAATTTCTCTTAATATCCGTTTCACTATTGAAAAAAGCATTCACCCTGTGGGTTGAGCCGACTTCTTCCGAAGCAGTAAATTTCTCGGTAATATTAAATTCACAAGCGGTCCCCAGTTGCATGTATATCCCGGACATTAGGTTTTGCAGACATCCTTCCACATACAACGCCTGGTATTCCCAAATCGTCACCCACCTAGCACTGACCATACTCAACGTCGCTTAACTTTGATGATCTAACGAGAATCGGTGTGTCAACGTGATTATGCCGTACTTTGTTAATATAGGGAACGTGAAGAGAGAAGTGTTCTAAGCCGGTGACCTTGAGCCAGTCTGGGAGGAGATTTGGGCACTTGTTCCTGTGCAGAAGCATATAAAAGGTTGTGGTCTGATAATAAAAAAAAAGAGGGAGGAGGTGCACTTGAGTGACCTAAGTGAGGAGAGGCCTAAACTAGCAGCAGCTGTATCATCCAGGAAGAGGAAGAAACGAGGCATACATATGAGAGATCGCAAAAGAGGTCAACCCAAGGCAATCCTTGCTACTCTTGAAATGCCCCTGCTAAGAAGGGTATCAGCTTAACAACAACTATGTGTATATATTTATCTTTTTCATCCCAATTTATGCTGTAGCTTAATTATTAGAATGTAACCTTCTGCTCTTAGTTTATGGTCGGATGTTATGCTAAGTTTGTGATTGGGTGTTATGCTTGTTTAGTATATATTAATATTGCAAGTGCAACAAGCCAATTAGGTGGCTTCGATAAGGTGTGGACTAACATGAGTATCCGTCGAAAAATAGTATAAGGTTTTGAGAAGGACCATGGTAACTGTTGTCTCTTTATGTTTGGTTGAGAATCAATGCTATGAAGAAAAAAAATCAACTAAGGGAAGAATCTATCAGGCATGTGGACAAAGTGTGATGTATGGAAGTGAAACCTGGCCAGTGACGCTTGAGGACATGCATTGCATGGAGAGAAATGATATGAAAATGATACGATGGATATGTAATGCGAGTCTTAAAGACAGGATTAGATATGATGACCTCAGAGGTAGATTAAATCTGAACACTATAGGGAGATGTGTGCAGAACAGGAGAGTTTGTTGGTATGGTCATGTTGAAGGAATGGGTTAGTAGATTTATAACAGTTGAAGTAGCAGGGACAGTTGGCTGGGGAAATCCAAAGAAAACATGGGAGGGAGTTATAAGGATAGACTCGAGAGAAAGAGGAATAAATAAAGATCTGTCCAGAGATAGGTTAATTTGGAAGTCCATTCCTAAAAACCGTCCAACATATGCCAGCATGTAAAACAAACATTAAACTGATGATGATTTTCTGGAAGAAAAACTGTTGATAACAATTAACAACAGGTTAAGAGGATCAAAAGCATTGAGTGCCTCTTGTAGAATTTTGCCAGTCAAAGTACCATTTTAATAAAAGATACATGACCAAGTTAAATAGCAGGCACTCAATTTAGAATTGAGTGTTAAAGAAAGGCTTCAATCATTATTACAAGACTAGCAGAACTACCTAGCATTTCCTGCAGGTTGTGTTAAATTTGTAAAGATAGATATTGTAATATCTAAATAGCCAAACAAATCGTGTACACTGTGTGGGTTGGGGTTTTCATAAGTATCCATACCATTGGTGGTGTCTGCAGACAACTTGTAAATAGAGCCTTTCTTCATGTAAAATAGTGTTGGATTATTTTCTAATAAAAGAAATGAAATCATTTGTTCATGTTAATACATGGTAAACTCCTTAAATTTGGAGAGTGGTAATGAGTATTTAAGGAATGTTCAGAAAGTAGGTGACCTGTGTTTATATTTAAAAACATTGTTAGATATTGTTGGGTATCCCTGCTACAAATCAAAACAAGAACATGGTTGGTTGAGGAATCGAAGTCTGGAGTTTTGGAAGGAGTTTGAGTTGGACTTGTAAGAATGCTGGGAGTTTGAGTCGGATTTTTAAATCTGACTCCGATTATTACTGAATATTAGAAGACTAAAATAAGGAGTCAGATTCCAAATTTTGGGAATCCGAGGAGTCAGAGTTGGATCTTATACCTTCCGATTTTGTAACCCTGGTTTTACAGCATGTAAACCATCGTAGAGTCATTTTATGCCAAAACAAAACGTGTTTGAAATATGATTGGTTTGTAGATTAATTTGTTTTCGAGGGGTATATTTTAAAAATAAATAGTCTGCAACTGATAGTTCTTATTTAACCCATAAATGGGGCCTGACAGGTACTACCACTCGAAATCAGAGTGGACTTGGGAGTAATGGTAAGTAAGGGGTAACTTTACACTCCCTAAAGTTCTCAAATTGGCCCCTTACCACCATAAGAACATGGTGATGTATTATTGGGGTGAAGCAGAGTTGTGGAATCTACCCTAAATGCCTGACTGACTAACATTTTAAAAGGTTTGACTTGAACTCAAGTAATCTTCTTCCACTATTAATAATTAAAAAAAAACAAACAATGGGCATGTTTTTCAAGGCTTTTCTGTGAAGTTAATGTTTTTTGTTTGTTTAATTTTAATGAACAAAATCTAAAGAATTCAAGAAAAAAAAAAAAGAAAACAAGACTGGTGTCATGCGCAGTCGTTGGCAGTATACATACCAGTCTAGGATCCGATCTCGGCCATCAGTCTGGCTAAAACTGGGCTATTTCAGTGGATTTTTATCTGTCAATCTGAGGTATTTATTCTGGTTAGTTCTAGGTTCACCTTGCCTCCCCTCTTTGGGGTGGAGTTTATTGCTAGTTGCCCAAGGCGCACTAAACGGGGAATGCCGACAGGGATGTCCAGGCTATTTTTAGGAGGTCAGAGTGCTCCTTCTTTAGGGGTGTTGGCTTGATTCACCCCCACCTTGTGCCACATCTTCCTGCGGTGGAAAGGAAATAAATACTGTTGGTAGACCTAATGACTAACTTAAATGTAGACTACTGTATTTTTTCAAAGGTTCGATTCAGACTCCTGAAGCAATGGATTTGCTAGCATGCCAAAAAAGGAAAGTGGGGGGGGGGGGGGGGAGTCAATCTACCCCTTACTCCTATCGCAAAATTTTCTTTGAATTAAAAAAATAAAAACACGTTTTTAGGACAATGTTTTTTTTTTTACTATAAGTCACCACTCAGCAAGGCCCCAAAACCCCCTAAGGATAAGGTTTTAATGAAATTGTCAATTGGATTGATGAACAATATCATGAGAGGATTGGAAACGATGGGTGGAAAAGACAGAATTTGATTACTTACGAGGACGGCTCAAGTATTTGTTGACATTGAACTTAAAAGACTATGTTGTATGTGTTTTGAACGAGTGCAATTTGGAAACACAGGGCAACTCAGGATCTTCACATGGAAAAGCATTTTTGATGTAGGCACAAATTCCATGTCCATGGTATTTCGGTATAGTTTAGTGTCAACCTATTTCTGTATTTATTAAATTATCAGTATTGAAATAAAGTTTATTAAATTATGTTTATGAAAATAAATACAGTATTTTCTTTAAATTAATTGCTGTGCACAATAGTCGATCCCCTTACATTTTTTTTATGTTTTGGGAGATTTTGTTAGTTTTCAAATTTAAAACATTCCCAAAACAGAATGTTATTTTATTTTTATATCATTATTTAAAATAAAGAATGTAGATAAAAATCTGACAAAACTATCTAGAACCAGACTTGTTCGCATGAAGACTTGTTTCACAAGTGTAAATAATTTTGAACTAATTGACTGCATAGAAAATTATTTTGAGTTAAAGAACATTGATTTCCAAAGTGTTGTAATAAAAAAAAATCAGTTAATTGTTGGATAAAATGTTCAATATTTAACAAAAAAAAAAAAGAAAAAAAAAAGGTCACATTTCAAAGTTCAGACATTTATTTATTTAACTGTAATCACTTTCTTAATCAGGAAATTTAGTGCCTAAACGATGCTGTATCTATCATAATTCCAAGAGGGAAAGCATGAAGCAGCAACCTAATAAAATTTAGTCCAAAATTTAACTAAGAGTATATGACTTACTTTTAAAGTATATGAAAAAATAATTCATATTTATTTTATCATCAATAATCATCACCCCACTAAAGTTTAACCCTAACCACTCATCGTGGTAGAGGTGGTGGCAACATGGTAGTGTCAGAGCTACCTGGCTAACAGGACTCTGGTGAAAATCCAGGAGGAATCGAGATCAGGATTCGTCGTCCTCTGGGCATCTGTCTCTGCGTGTGAATGCAGAGTGAAAGTGGCAATGTTGCTTCTATGCCATTCCTTTGTGTGTTCTGGGCCAAACCTTCCCTGACTTCACATGCAATTGCTAAGCCTTGCTTCTCTCGGTGTCGAGGGTAAAACCTGTAGGTTAACGAATAGCTGTAACCAATGAGGAGGACATAATGTAGACCAAACAATCCTGAGGCATGATCTTTGTGAGCTCTCTGCAGAACTCCAACTCTTTTAATAACAACAATCATCATCAATTCGGTTTTACATTGTGTGTAAGTGCTCCAAAACATTGTGGATGGGATTTTACAAGTGTTTTTGCCATTAATACACTTTTTTTTTTGTTTTTTTTGTAAAACCTATCAAATCAAATTCTTATTCAATGAAAATCCGATTTGCAAGATTAAATATATTTTGACAAATAAAACTTTTCTTTGCAAATTCTATCAAAATTGCCCCTTTTCTGGATCATTAGTCTTGTACCCTTATTTTTAGGGGTTCCAAGAGGTAATTTTCACCTGCCATTCTATGCCTAAATCTGTCTTTGTTATTATATATACATATAATTGGATTGGATGAAAAAAAAAAAAAAAAAAAAAAAAAAAAAAAGGTTAAGAATTCTTTACTAAAGTGAGAGTAGAGTTCTGTACCGAGTTTGCCGCATTTTATTTGTCTTAGAAGTGTTGTACGGGGAGTTTCGTACCGGTTGTCCAGAAAAGATGCTGTATGCTGATGATTTAGTACTTGCCTGTGAAACAATAAAAGGTTTACCTGATGAGTTGGAAACAGAGGAATGTTATGATAATTAAAAGGTCTGAGAGTGAATGTTACCAAGACCAAAGTGGTGATATACGATTGTAGTGTTAGAAAGCTTCCAGAAAGAGGAAGGTTCCTCTGTTCAGTTGTGGAAAAGGAGTCGGGTGCAACTCATTTTTGTGAGTTACCTTTGGGTATACAAGTGCGGCGGAATTACTGGTAGGTTAGATAAGCAATTTGTGTGCAAGAAATATAAGACAATGGAGATGGATGAGAACTCAAATGTGGAGAAAGTATATTTGGATGGTGAAGCTATTGAGGTTGTTCAGAAGTTTTGTTACTTTGGTGATACGATTTGAGCACAGGGAGGAGCTGATGCTAGTGTGATTGCAAGAGTTAGGAATGGATGGAGTAAATCCAGACAACTTCTGCCATTAATAACTAGAAGAGCGCTACCAGTGTCAACCAAAGGAACAGTCTATTAGGCATGTGTACATAATGTGATGATGTATAGAGGTGAAAAGCTATGAGAATACAATGGATGTATAATGCAGGTCTTAGATAGACTTAGATCTTATGACCTCAGAGGAAGATTAAATCTAAACAGTATAGAGAGATGTGTACATTGAAAGAATGGATGAGAGTTCTTGGGTTAATAGATGTAGAACATTTGAGTTAACAGAGTCAGTTAATAAGGGAAAAGCCAAGGAAAACATGGAAGTGATAAGAATGGATTTGAGAGAAAGATAAAGACCTGGCAGAGATAGGATTGTTTGGAAGTCAATTTCTAAAAGCCATCTTACACATGCCAGCATGTAGAACAGACATTAAACCAAATATGATGATGATAAATAATGTTTCTTTGTAAAGCTTATCGGTGCAAGTGATAAAGAGCAATAGACTTTTAACAAGCTCTTCATGTTTTTTAATACTTTTCCGGAAAACAACATACAGAAATCGGAGTATAAGCACGAGAATTCCAAATAGAAGTCAGAGTCACTAATTTTGCAGGAGATAAAAAACAAAAAAACTGACAATTTTTTTTTTTTTTTTTCAGTTGACTCTTCACACTTGAGAATCAGAATCAGAATCTGGAATCTAGCAATTTTTGCAAGAATTGAAAACAAACTTCAAAGTCAGATTTGTTGTTAAGCCGACCTTCCACCTATGATTCGAACGTTGGTTTGTACTTATCAAGGAACTGAATAAGCAAGCGATAACATGGGTGTTTATTTCTTTTATTATTATTTACCAATTTCTTCCCCCACTAGGGGCAGATAGGACAAGGTATCTTTCAATAGCCCCACACACACCTCCTCTCTTACAACTTGGACTAAGTAAATTAAAAAATAGGTCTTAACTTTTACCTTCTTCCCACTTTGTGTGCCCTCCTCCAAGCAAAAAAAAAAAAAAAAAAAAAAAAAAAAAAAAATCAGAAATTGACCATGATACACCTTACGCTTAGTGCAAATGAGGAGGTGTTAGCTGAGTTGATAGATTTTACACACCTTATTTATTTTATTTTTTTGTGAGCAAGTGATAAAAATAGCAGTTAGTCAAAGAAAGCTCAATCGACGCATCAAGACGGACATGAAAGCAAAAGAAGGGCGTTCATTATCAGTTTATGTTTCTTTGCTGGGATAACTTACTTGGTGATAATCAAGAGATAAGGAGTTATTAGTTCAGTACAAAGAGATATGAAATTCAAAACAAAGAAATGAACTAAAAAAAAAAAAAAAAACTGCGAGGGGAAGGGGATTAAAAAAAATGTTTTTTTTGTGCTATTAGGTAACAAAGTAAATAATTGTGCTTATTCCATAACTCTTTACCCTAGACTTGTTTTGAATAAGTGATTATATATTAAAACAATTGTATGTCGTGTCAAGGTCATCGGCATTAAAGTAATTCATCATATCTTGCTTCTCCTTTTGCATGTGTAATTAAATTCAACATGTTCAAATATATAAAAACGGTTAAATTATATGCACTCACAGTGATCCAAAAGTCACTGACAGGTTTCAATTTCTGATAATTTTTTTTAACATTACAGTCAAAATTATTTGACAGATAAAAATTTTAATTTTTTAATAGTCAGATGGGGCAACTGTTCATACTGCAAGAAAAATAATGCGGTTGCTTATTCTCATGAAAGCTACTTTCATGAGAATAAGCTCTCGCAATGGCGATGTCAACTGGCATTTTTGTTCTTCAGACTGGAGTCATTTTCTTGGGATTTACGTCAACAAACCGGAAACCCTGGTGTAACTGAGAGAACATTAATGGACAAGTGTTTTTTTTTTTTAGTGTTTATGGTGTAAGTTATGGAAAAAGGATGGACATGCAAACAGAGTTGCGGAGTCTCAAGTTTAAGATCCGACTCCGATTCCTAGAATTCCAAAATATCCCACTCGGATTCCAAATTTTTAAATCTTCTAATATTCAGTAATAATCGGAGTTGGAGATTTTAATCCGACTCCTACCATTCTTCCGATTAACTCCTTCCAAAACCTCTGCAACCCTGCGTGCAAAGTAAAAAATGACTGTCATTTAAGTGGTATCATTTTCCCTCTACATGATGTATCGGTGTTGCAAAATCAGACTTGTGCATATGTATGAAAAAAAAAAAAAAAAAAAAAAGTCAATATTTATTTTACAGAGAATTTAAAATGTCAACTTATATCAAACTTGTTTGAAAACATTTTTAACCCAACTGGTCTATTTATGAAATAGAAATAGACTAATTGGCCAAGGGAGGGGGGGGTATGATAGTAAGTGTTAAGACCTAATTCCAGTAGAAACATTAAATATAAACAGTATTGGACCAGTGAAGTGATGAGCCGTTTTAAACATCTTTATTGAACTTTGTAAGGAATTAAATAAGAGTTTAAGCAGTTCATTAAATTCAAAAAACAAATCCCCAGTTACATGTCCACGTCCATATGCAATGCTTCATTCAAAATATATTGATTTTTAGTAATGTTGAAGTTTACATGTGGGATGATAACCTTGACCTCATTTGTAACAGGCACCAGGTCAGTAAAACCCACTTTTATTGAAAACGTTTTCTTCACTATCGATTTTTTAAATTGAACCATCAACTTTTCATCATCAATGTTTTGGACAAAACCAAGATAATGTAGAGTCTTTTCTAGGGAAACAAGTGGTAGAATATAACCAAAGTCAGATGCTAGGGTGTTTGGCACATCAGTATCTGAAGTAGGTAATTCATTTTAATGAAAATTCATATTTCATGCTGTTCAAAAACAGATCAATGTTGGTATGGGGAATTTAAATAATTCAGTTTTACAAAATTGGTTGGACATTATGGAATGTGTCTGGTGTGTGTATGTATGTACACACACTTCCCAATGTTGAGGATGCAGTGAAAAAAAAAAAAAAAAAAATATATATATATATATATATCTATTTATTATTATTCGTACATCAGCACCATTGGCTTCAAGCTCACCGGTACACAAAGGATCTTCAATAACCCCCCCCCCCCTGCCAAAAACAGAAACTCAAAATAGCCTTATTCAATACCATTGGTATTGTGTTTTTACTACAGTAAGCCACCATATACAAGGAAACAAGGTTGAAAAGATTTTCCGATTTGAATAAAATTGAATATTACCAAAAAATGTTATATTAGTAAGAGGACAGATTGAACACATGATAAAAACATTTAATTGACTTGTAGGAAGAAATCTTTGTTTACAGTTTGTTTATCATTAACATTTTGAATTTTCAAATGAAAAAAAAAGAAATACGACAGACAACATGACATCGTATTTTTAGCATAAACTATTTTCAAATGAGAAAGAAAAAATCAAACGCGTTCCGTATGATGTCGAAAATCTATTTGATTCAACTCAAAATTGTAAAATAATTATTTATGTTTGTTTCAGAGTTATCTAAAAAAATAAGTTATTAAAATGAAATTAAAAAAAAATACTTGTAAAAGTAAATAAACGAAAAGTAGCGAGCGAGTATAAACATTTAAAAAGAAAAAAAGTAGTTGCCAATGCTAGTATCACTTTATTCGGATTTTAAAAATTATTTTAAACATTAGGCATTTCATTGTTTACTTTTGAAAAGCCACTTCATACATAAATTGTCATTTCTAGAGAACTATCTCTCAACTATACCGTTTGCTCTCCCAAAAATGGGTTATTCAAAAAGTAGACTATGCAACGATTTATATTTTACTAAATTGTTAATATGGTATTTATTTAGAGTTGACAATTTATTCGAAAGTTAAATTATTAAACTTTAATCCAAGTCATGAATTCTATGACTAAAATTACCTTAAAGCTTAAAAAATGACTTTAGGTGAATTAATAATCTCTACTTTTTTTTAACCATCCTTCCTTTTCCCTTAGCGCGGTTTTCGGGTGTACTACTTGTCTTTTACGCATGTCTATAAAATTTTATTACCCTGTCTTAAAAACAAATATTAACCCCAACACGCACCAGTTGACAGAACTTCGAGCACACAAAATGACAGACATCCCAACAGTCAACACCGGCAATTCGAGAAGTATATGGTGTGTTTATTTTTCGACTATCCGATGACACGGACGAAAACATTCCAGCAGAAGTACAGCAAAGTAGTGAACCAAAAGGGGAAAAAGACTTTTGGGATTTTCTCCGAAAGAAAGGTCAGGCAAGAACAAAAGAAATTGATACCAGCGGTAAAAAAATATCTCCGATTAAAAACGTAGATCGATTTCTGTATGGAAAAGCCATCGACCCATCAGCCTGTCCTTTTGTCTGGTGGAAGAAAAATGGGAGGCTCTACCCGAATCTTTGTATTCTGGCAAGAGAACTTTTGAGTATTCCAGCTACCTCTGTAGCGAGTGAACGGATATTTAGTAAGGCTGGACTTGTCATTAGTGACCGGAGATGTAGGCTGAAACCTAACCATGCTAAGAAACTAGTTTTTCTCAATCACAACCTAAGAAAATGAGTAAAAACATTTTCACCTATTAAAAAATTAAAATTTTTATCTGTCGAATAATTTTGACAATATTTCATTTTCATCATCATTTTTGCTTAATTTTATTTGTAAAATTATTGTTTTTTTAAATAAATTTTCGTTTTTTAATTTCTTGTATTTCTGAGTTATATTTTAGCTTCTGATGGGTTAAAGAATTAGATAGAATGTATATTCAAACTCAGTTTTATTCTTCAGAAATCTTTCATGAATCTTTGGTCACTTTTAACGAGTTAACTGTTGAAAAGGTATCAGAACTTTGATTACAACAGTCAACACCTTAAAACTTATATGATTCATATCATGAAGAATGATTCAGTCAGGAAATTATCGAAACAGTGGCATAATTCAACTAAAGTTGAATAATAACTAATCATCACACAAGAGAATGAATAGCTTCCATAGTAAAAACATTTTTTTTCAAAAAAACCGAAAAACCGAACCGTAAACCGAGGTTTTAAGGGGAAAAAACCGAAACCGATACCGAAACCAAAATTTCAAAACCGCCCAACTTAAAACATCACCGTAACAAAATAATTATAGCTTTGGTGAGACGTTATAGATTTTTGATTTACGTCATGTTTCAAAACATGAATTCAGATATAAGTGATAAAAAAATATAAATAAATAGGTAAACATCATCAATAGCGTTGGAAATTATTTTAATAGTCCCAAACAATTTATTTTACTTTAACTACGTATTAGCGTTAAAAACAATTTAATATATACTAGAATTTGTGCTGTAGGACCCATAATTCTAGTTTTTCGATTAAATTCTATTTCAGACACTGAAATTATTCTGAGTTTGGACTTTACTCCCAAACTAATTTTTTTTATTTTTTTATTTTTTTATTTTTTTTTACTTAAATCATGTGTAAAGTAACCATTAAAATAGTTGAAACACTGAAATGAAGACTAGGCTAGAATTAAACAGTCGCCCCCAAGGACGATAACTTAAGTTCATAATTTCACCAGGGAACCATTTTTTATGGGTAAATTTTTTTTTTTTTTACACAAACAAACAACGGATGCAGAGTCGTAAGGATCAAGTGTCCGTGATTTGAAATATGAATTTCACTACGTTTCGACATATTAAAAAACAAAAATAGAGAAATGCCCCGAAATGTGTACGTGTGCGTGTTGTAAGTAAAAGGTAAATGTCAATATATAGGACTTTCTTTTTTACTTGTAACCCCCCCCCTCCCCGTTAACCTTTTCACCTCGTAGGTTTTCACCTTATTTATTATAATCCAACGAAAGGAGTGGCGTATATACACGGGGGAACAGAACGCAACCCTCGTCGTAGATGGGCGCGCGGGTGCTCAACAAGCAACCGTTCCGGTGGAAGGGGTGGGCTCCCTAGCAAAGCCATTAAAGATTATAAAGGAAAAAAGGGTTAAGGAGTGAGAAAGAAAGAGAGAGGGAGAAAGAAAAAGATCGAAAGAGTCACATGAATGTTAGCAGATGACGAAGACGACGAAAACAGAAATAAAGCAAAATATAATTTAAAAACAAAACATGAATTGACCAAAAACAAATAGTGCTAAAAAAAAAATAAATGATGGACTGTCATAGTCACCAAACGTGGGAGGAAGAAATCAGAGGGGGAAGGGGGTAGCAAGAGGAGAAGGGATGTATGCTAAGTACCTGCGTACGTGCGTTTCTTTTTCATGTGTGTACCCCTCTACCACGTAATGAATTAGTTACTTAATCGAATAAATGGAATAAATGCAAGAACGAAAAGAAGACTGCAAATGAAAGTGGTGAAAAAAATAAAGGAGGGGGAGCAGAGAATGAGGAAGAGAGGAGAGAAAAATAGAGGAAAGAAACTAAAGTCAAGAGTTTGAAAACGTTCATTTTATTTATTTTTCTTCTACGGGCTTCTTTATCACGTGCGCACGTTACTGTAATAATGGCGCTAGAGGAGCCAGCTGATATATATTTTTTTCAATACCGCAGCTGCAGCCATCATTTTTTTTTAATCTACCTTGTGACTGGCTATTTAGAGATAGATAGATAAATAGATAGAGATTATACTGTTTCTCAGATTGTCTTTGTACTAGTGTACGACTACTGCTACTAAAGTTTTTTTGTGTTAATTACCTCAAACGGTTGACATGGAAGCTTCAGTTTATTAGAGAATGTATTTTTATTTTTCTCATAAATCATATTAGTTTAGAAATGGCATATTAAAAAAATGTAATGTTTTTTCGTTTAGTTGTCAGCAGTAATTCATTTTTTTCACTATTCAAGTAAAAAAGATTGTTCTGATACTACACTTCATCTTTTCTGTCGTCGACCAGTGAAGAAGAAATCCTGGTGCTTCTGCTGTTTAGGTCCGACATGTTAGGCCTCTCTTTAAAAATAAATAGCTAAAGAAATGTATAAACTGTGTTATGTACTTACGTGGTAGCTTAATAAAAGACTGTACACCAAAAATTACGCAAGTTCATCCAGTATTTATTGAATTAAAAAACAAAAACAAAAAAAACAATTCTATCTTTCGGTAGCCAGTTTTGTTAGACCAGTAAACATTTGAGTTATCTCCCTTGTCTATATAATAGAATGAAAATGTCTAACGAAACATAAGATCGTGTTTTTTTTCTTTTTATAATTTAAATACTCGATAAATTTGCGTAATTTTTTTCTGTACTATCTTATTTTCAGCTAACACATTTCTTTAAATATTTTTATGTTAGACCTAAACAGTAGAAGCACCGAAATCCTTCGAGACTGAAGAAATGTTCATTTTTCTCCCAACATAATAAATATGTTTGTGTGTGTGTGGGGGGGGGAGGGAGTGGTGAAACAGGATTTCCCACACAAAAAAAAAACAGTGTCTAACTGCCTTCGTGGTTAGGCAGGTGATTTGTATTTATATTTACTTATCGTCCCACTCAACTAATTTTTAAACAGACAAATAGAAATTAATGGCCAGAATTCAAGTTTAATTGCAAATGTCAAGTATTACGGTTCATTTGTGTCTCTAAAAAAACAAAACAACAGTAACAGCAAGTTTATCACGTGCGCCTAACAGAAAAATGATTAACAGCAATGCAATAAGTACATTACTATTTCGTTCACGTAAATTATTTAGAATGAAATGGGTTGGGGCATTCGGTCAGAAATATATAGTCGTCATCTTTATAAAGCTTAGAAAGATAATTCAAATTCATAATTTTCTAGTGGAAGGATCTTTCAGAAAATTATGAATTTGAATTATCGTTCTTTTTTAGTAGATAGTCTCTTTCTGAACGTGTTTATAAAAGATGGCGACTATATTTTCCGGTCTAATTTTCATTTCGGTGTTTAACGTATACAGTGAAACTTACTATAACTTAGTATTTTATTGTTATTTTTCATACTAAAACAGGGTTTAAGCATAAAAAAAGTTGTTTGATAGCCAACAAAACCCATTTTAATCTAAATAATTTACGTGACCAAAATCGGAATCAACTCAGTAGTAAGATACCTAGGTAGGTAGTTAGAACAGTATTGTTGCCAAAGACTGCCTTATAAAGTCTGTTAACAGAAATGTGTTGCTTCCAAATAAAAAGAGTTGCTAAAAGTGTCATTAAAAAAAAGGCAAATTTATAGCATGGGGTATAGTAAAAAGATTAAAATTATATTTAACACCTGTTTATCGGTGTAGATTCAGATAATTATTTAAGACCACAGTTTTCGATCGAATAATGGAGCCACCTGCGTACGACGAGGTTCTGCATGTTCGCGTTGAGTAAAACGATAAAGAAATTAGAAGGCATTTTAAAGATGGCAGCTCACATTGTTCCCATGTGTTTGCTTGTGGCGACTGGCGAACATCATTCAAACGTGCGGATTACAAAATGCTTTAGTTTTACATAATGCCATTCATAAGACAAAAAAAAACGATTTGTCGAAAAGAGTAGGATTGGGAGAATATTAACAGTGGCTATTAATACAACATTGCCAATATAATATAACATGTTTTTGTACGTATTATGAAGAAGCTTAGAAAGTGAGAGCAAGAAGGGGGGGGGGTGTAAACGAAGAAAAATCTGTGCTACTTTCTATCCGTGTTGTTGGCAAAAAATATCGTAGTAGTTGTAATATAATTAATAGTAAAAAGGCGGATACCTTTTTACGACATTCTTTTGCAGCTCGCTTGTCATTGGTTTCTGTCTGGCATAACACTAAACTGAATGGAGAAAAAGTGAAGTCGTCATTACTTTTAATTAATTAATTTTTTTATTTTTTTTTAAATATTTAGACTTATATTTCTTAAAAAATTCGAAAATATAATCCATTAATTCAATTTAAATAGCAAAATGGAAAGAATACAAGAAAAATAACGGTTATTTTTCAAAAATGTTGAAAAAAAAAATAAAGACGCCATGATGATAGGATAGTGGTTCACTGACGTTTAAGCTTTCCAGGTAAAACTATTGTTCTGGGTTCGATCTGCACCAGAGACGTCTCTCATATATTTTCAAATATGTTTTTTTTTCTTTCTTAGCAATATTAGTCTGAGTAAACGTTACTGGTAATTCGGAATTTTAGTCCGGTCCTCAAAACAGAGCATTTGTACGTTTAGCTTTTGTAAGTATGGATGTTAGAAAAGGCAATAATCTCAGTAAAAATCTGAAATCTAGATCAATTTTTTTTTAAAAAGATTTTACATAAAGTTAACAGAATGGAATTTTTTTTTTTTTTACATACAATTTAAATTAATATTAATAAAAATTAAATTAAAAAAGTCTTTAATTGTTTAAATTGTTGTTGTTTTGCCATAACTTTTCTGTGGGCATGATAGAACCTGGTAGTGTCCATATTCTCTCCAAGCCATATACAGCACTTGGTGTTCTTAAATGGTTACCCATTTAGTACTGGCCAAGCTCAACGTTGCTTAATTTCGGTGATCTAACGGGACCGGTGTGTCAACGTGAATATGCCGTATATATTTTTTTTATTATGTTTACGTAATAAACATTTAAAGAAAATTTATGTTCCCACTTTTTAAAAGTAATATTAAATAAAGAAATTACGTAAAGTTAGCATCATGGATTTTTTTTTTTAACGTACAATTTTTTTAAAATTAATTATTAAAAAAATAAAATTAAATTAACGTCATGCAATATTTTCATTTGACATATTTCTTGAAGTAAATTTGTATGTGTCAAAAAATTAATTTTTAAAATATTTTAAAAAAAAAGTTAAAATTAATGTCATGGGATTTTTAAATAAAGAAAACTTGTTTATTTAAACTACATAATAATAACGGATCCAGTATTCTTATACTGGATCCGTTATTACTACCGAAAAAATTTGATTTAGCGCCTTTTTTAACATCTATACTTACAAAAGATAAACATACAAATGCTCCTTTTTGAGGACCGGTCTCAACGTATAAATTACCACATTACTATTGGCGACAGAAATTATTTTAAATAAGTTATAAGGCTTCAGATATCTTGTTTGACAGGAAGTAAGGTGCCGGATGGATCCCTTATTAATTTACTCACAATCTGAACAATGAACAATCAACAATGATGTCGTTTGCACAGCAACTGATAAGGCTGAACTACTTGCCCAGCGTTTCGCCTTAAACTCCACTTGGGACTCAGCACCCCCGCCCCCCCTCCTCACTAAATTCCCATTGCGGACTGAAGCCACACTTGATGACCTGGTCATCACCCCATCTCATGTGAGCGACATCATAAAAAATCTTGACACCTCCAAAGCATGTAGGCCTGATCTCATACCACTAATAAAGAAATGATCTGCTGAATTGACCCCTGTCCTCTCCAAACTCTACAACAAATGCCTCACCAAATCTTGCTTCCCTGATAGCTGGAAAATTACTTCTGTGGTACCAGTCTTCAAGAATTCTGAAGATAGAACTGACCCTCAGAATTATCGCTCCATCAGTCTACTCCCAATCTTCCCTAAAATCTTTGAATCCTTAATCAATCTAGCGATAGTCCAGCACTTCGTTAACACTAAACTTCTTTCTGACCATTAGTATGGATTTAGGCAAGCACGGTCTACTACGGATATCCTAACGGTCATCTCTGAATGCATATACCAGACACTGGACAAGGGAGGTGAAGCTAGAGTGGTAGCGCTTGATATATCCAAAGCCTTTGACAAGGTCTGGCATGAAGGGCTTCTCATAAAAATTCCTTTATATGGTATTACTCAACAAATATTTAATATAATTAGATACTTCCTAACCAAAAGAAAGATCCAGGTTGTCCTCGATGGCTGTTCATTCAAACAAGGACATAAATGCTGGTGTACCCCAGGGATCGATCCTTGGACCTTAATTGTTCCTTATTTGTTCCTTATTTTCATAAACGACCTCCCTGATGATATTATGTCTGAGATGGGCATATTTGCTGACAACACTACGCTCTACTCTCATGTGAGTAAAACGGACGTGCACATATCCGAGGCAATGGCTGAATCCTTAGAAAGTGATTTCCAGTCTGTAGTGGAATGGGGTCATAAATGGATGGTAACATTTAATGCTGCTAAGACAAAGCTCCTTTCTTTCAACAACTACAAGAAACCTCTTTAACCACCGATTGCCATGGCTAATAATACCCGACCTGAGTCCAATGTTCAAACTCCTCAGCCTAACATTCACAGGTAACATGAGTTGGAACATATACATTGAAGACATTATCAAGACTGCCTGTAAAAAAAGTGGGCTCTCTCTATCGTGCTAGTAAACTCCTAACACCTGACATTATCCTGTATCTCTACAAAGTCATCATCCATCCATGTATGGAGTATTGTTGCCACATCTGAGTTGGTGCACCATCCACTAGACAAGGTCCAAAAAAGAGTCGCCAACTTAATAGGTCCCTGACTATTCACCAAGCTCCATCCCCTGTCCCATCGCCGCAATGTAGCATCCTTGTGCCCGTTTTATAAGTACTTCAATGGATTGTGCTCCAATGAACTTGCTCCTCAATGTGAATATACTAGACCAACTCGACAATCAGCTAAATCCCATTCATTCACTGTGGAGATCTCCAGATGCCGGAAAGCTTTCTACTGTAATAAGTACTTTCCTCAAACTGCTTGCCTTTGGAATTCCCTCCCTGCTCCCGGTTTTCTCGACTGTACAGACATGCAGAAATTTAAAACTAATGTGAACAGGCATCTCGCTGCACAGCTCCCAATTTAGGATGACCCCCAAAACTTTTACCCTAATTCTTAGTAGCTCCCTTACGTCTACAGTGGCAACTTGCCTTGTTTGAGGTGAACTATGTTAAAAAAAATAAAAAATAATTAGAGAACTTAAAATGATTATAATTTCGATTATATATAATTTTTTTTTAACACAAATAGTTCACAGATGAGTAGGTAAAGCAAAATAAATTGTTTTTGACTAATTTCCCAACTATATTTCCTTTAAAATAATTTATGTCGCCAATAGTAACGTTCACCCTAGTCTCTAATGATTTCTGCTGTGCCATGACGAGTAAACGTACAAACAGGACAAAATTAGTTAATATAAGAAAATGAAAATGTATACAGCATAAAATAAATTATTTTAATTGCATTATTATTAGTTCTTTTCTTTTTGTTACATCTTCTGAGCTTGATCAAAACTCATCCACCAAACAGAAAGTAAACTTGAACTAGTTCAACTTGAAACTAGGCTTAATTTCGACTTATCTAATTATAGAATTTAATTTTTGTATAACAAAAATTGGGCGCTTATCCAGAATTACCAAGACATGGGGAAAAATAAATAAGACAAACTGAGAAATATCTATATGATTTACATACCCGTGACAGAATGAATATATTGTATACAAAAAAATCATGTAAATTAATCAAGTAGTTTTTATTTTATAAAAGATAAAATGTTATCAATAAACGAATAAGGTTGAAATATCCGTGCCATATTGTCATATTCAAGAGAGACAATCCAAACTTTTGAAAACTAGAGAAATAAAGTCTGGAATTTTGGGTGTTATATCCCTTAGCTCCCTTGAATATGACCAATAATGCCATCGATATATAAACATTACCCGTTTATCGATAACATTTGATTTTCTTTTATAAAATAAAAACTACTTGATTAATTTACGTGATTTTCGGTATACGATATATTCATTCCGTCACGGGTACTTAAATCATAGACATTTCTCAGTTTGTCTTATCCCCCCCCCCCACGTCTCAGTAATTCTGGATAAGCACCAAATATTGATAAATGGAAATTCAACACTGATAATTATAAGTTTGGAGCTTTGATAGAATGACAAATAGGAACAACAACAAAAAAGAATATAAATAATCAAGTAAAATGTTATAAATTAAAAAAATGAAAAGAAACTAAAAAAATTTTTAAATTTCAAAATCACTTTTGAATGACGCAGGCTACGACTTAAACACCCGTTACTGGCATCCTTTGTAAACTGTTTCCTATAAAAATTTAACAAAGTTTAACCAAATTTAAACATTTTTTTGTCTTTTATTACAACGGTAACAATTTGGGAGTGGTGGTGGGGGTCGTTTCTGTACAGACCCCTTTTTATTTATTTTTTGCCTTTCGTTTTGTTTTTGTTCCTACAATTCCAAAATACTTCTGCAGAACAGTGCGCAAGTGATATTATTTTTTTGTTTTTAGCTCAACGATTTTCGTAACGTTACATTTCCATAAAATGAAAACACTTTTTTTGCACAGTATGTTTTGGAAACTCTCGTCCTCTGAATGTATGCGCTCTGACCATGCCTTTGCCCCCCCCCCCCCTAGAAACGATGTCGAAATGAATCTCGAATGCACTAGTTTGCTCATGCACAGCTCATTAACGCCCACACTTTACTTGTATAACCTTTATGGGCAATGCATTCACTTTTTAAAGAAAATTCTCAAGAAAGCAAATACAAAATAAAAAATAAAAACTACGTAAAACCTCGAAAAAACATACACATACACACGTCTACAGCCGATTGGTTAGTACATAACATTGAAACTAATGTTATCACTTGCGCGCTATTCTGTCCGGAAATTGGATTTAATTTCGTGATTAATTAAAAAAAAAAAAAAAACTTTTTTTAAAAATAAGATTTGAAAAATTGATTTATTTACACTATTGAATTTTTTATTTCAATAGATATTTGATTAATCTAATATATAAAGTCAAGACGATTTCCCCCTGTAGCTTTTTGAAGAATAGGAAAATAACCCCATGCATCACAGGCTACTAAACTCAATACTATATTACGCTTATTCACTCGAGTGTATTTTTAGTCAATTTGTTATTATTTTTCTCCAGCTAACACTAAATGTTACCTTTGGCTCACCATCTTCGACTCTCCTCAAAACATACTCCATATAGGTGGTAGCCAAAACTTGTCCCGCTAATACTTTAATACTGACACTTCTCATCGACATCGGGAAATAATAAACAAAGTCTACTTTTCAAAAAAATCTCCGTTAGTATTTACTATTTGCCTGTTATTTATTTACTACATAATACAAAACATTACCCATACATTTAATGGACGCTCCCGCTAATTCTGTTGATTTTCGAGAATATCGGATTACGTTACTTCTGCCTATTACGTATAAATTTATACTCATTCCGGTTTTTAGAGAATGTAATTAACGAACATAGTTCCTTGTTGTAATTCATCATTCAACATGGCAGCTACAATTTCTTCAATGACTTGACTTCCAAATTAGGTCCATATATGCCAAGATACTCGGCAGACCTCTATAAAGTTGACATTTCCTGAATCCTACACCTTTCACATGCTTAATATCCAAAAATTGGAAAAGAAAACATTTTTTGGTATAGAAATGACCCAAAATGTGCGACTGGTGGACCCAAGATTTGGTTGCCCTATGTCAGATCGTAAAATAAAACGCATGCCAGCTATACCTGCTGGCTTCATTTACATCACCTATTTTTCCTTAAATTTTCTACTCGCGTTCGTGGCCGACATGTTAGCAGTGTAGATCCAAGATGGAGAGGTTTATGTTTCAATCTCAGTCATCTCACAATTTAAATTTTTAAAATTTTATTTACATTTTTAAACTTCTGCCTATGAGGGGGGGGGGGGAGGGAGTACTATGGGCCGGATTTTTTAAATTCAAGGATATTATGTAGTAATTTCAAAAATCAATGTAATATGTAGTACTTTAACTATTGTGAATATCATCATTTCTCTTCAAACACACATGGTTTATTAGTGCTCTGCAGGTCTCCTTAATTATATTTGTTTCAGTAGTGCTCAGAAGGCATACTAATTTTTCTTTTTTCTATTTTTTTTTCTTTCCTTACAAAAAAATGGAATTTCTATACAAAGATAACGGGGGGGGGGGGTGATTGGATTTAATAGGCCTCTTTAATTTTAGATAGAGCGGGTGTTTAATCCAAAAGAAAATTTCTGAGTAATGGGATAGGCAGGAAGACCCCAACAACCGTGTCTCCTACTTTCCTTCATTCCCCCTTTCACCCTGCAACAATTGCAAAATGTTACCTATTTGCGTTTAGTCGTATGTTGACAAATTTTAATTCATTTTTTTTATATTTCTCTCGGGCAACGGGTCCAGCTAGTAGTAAATAAAATTAAAAAAATAATTAAAATGTGTAATTATCAAAGTTAACGTTGACACGAGAAATACAAACACACGTTTTTACAGAATTTCATAGAAATAACAAAAATGATCGTCACAGTCGTCATGATAAATACACAGGTGATTTTAGAGTCTTTAAACTGTCATTTCAAAAGTCATTTTTTGATGACAATTATAATTTAATATGACAAAAGAACCAACATGGAACATCTGTTTTAATGTAAATAATTTGATAAAAATAATACTATTTTTATATTAAACGACTTTTTTTCTTCTTTAAATTAAGATGGTATGAGAATTCTCCCTTGTGCTTTTGGGGCTATATTAGGTTTCTTAAAAAAATATTTCTTATAGAAGAACCAATTTCGCTTAGCGTCATTAATATGACGAAATTCCCTTTGAGACAACTTTATTTTAAAAGAACTGAAATGTTAACACGTTGCATAATCAATTTAGAGAGATTATTTTCAAGAAAAACACAAACAGTAAATAAAGATCTTTTCTTTAAGACTTAATATTAAAATAACATTAGTTTTATGAGTATTAACTTCACATATCAAATGTCTCTGAATATTTCTATTCGCAATAAATCTCTAATATTAATACGCCTACTGTGTTTCAATATAGATATGTATAACTAGCCTTTCCTTTGTTAGTATTAGGTTTGGTTTACGGCATATCAACCATCTATGGGTTATTTAATGCTGAATAAAGTTGTCAAATGTAATTCTATAGGTAGGATAATTATTTTATATTCCTAGAAACATTGCTGTTAGAAAGAAATTTCAGTGAGAGTTGGAACATTACTCTTGAGAAAACACTACTCATAGAAGAACATTTTACTGTGAAGATAGGAACATTACTCTTAGAAAACATTACTCCTTGGCAGTGGTAATCTTCTTTGTTCTCAATACGATTGCCCCTCAGCCACCATCTTGATTTTTATTAGAATCAGATTGAATAATACGGTTGCGGATGAACTTATAGATACTAGGGCATGATGTGACTAGCCGATTGATTGGATCTGACCTCCCCGATCTCCCGTTTAGCCGAAGTGAAAGAATGATTCAGCTACCAGGATCCCATCCTAATACATCACGGGTCACCACCCACAGCCTACTGGTGGCCCCATTTTTTTTGTGAGGGAGGGGTACCCCTCTGCATGGGCTTGCAGTCGGCGTATTCGTGGCACCACCGATAGGGCGACTTTCCCTTTGTGTGTAAGGGAGGTAATTCATTTAGTGTATATATTCAAGCGAACGCAAGCAGCCCCCCCCCCCTCCAAGTCCAACCTTTCCTCACCGTGGTAGAGGCGGTGGCAACGGGGTAGTGTCAAAGCTATGCAGTCTAGAATTTCGGTTCCTGACAGGGTCAGCTATGACGTGCAGGTCTGGCACCCAGGGGCATTTAGGGTCGCAACCCGGCTAACAAAGATCTGGTGAAAATCCAGGAGTCGGCATCAGGATTCATCGTTCTCTCGTTGCCTCTATGACAATCAAAAGACTGTCTGGTGCTGAACCAGTGGCACCATTCTTTTGTGTGTTCTGGGTAAAACTTTCCTCAACTTCGTATGCTGCTCTCAGTATTAGGGGTAAAAACCTGTACAGCCAAAAGGGGAGTAGAAAAGAGGGCGTTGCAGCGAAGAAGGGTGGTACAACAAAAAAGGGGAGAACAGAAGACGGTGCAGCGAAAGGGAGAGAACGGATAAGGCGACGCAGCAAAAAGGGGGAGAACGGAAATAGGGCGACGCAGCAAAAAATGGGAAGTAGAGAAGAGGGCGGTGCAGCAAAAAAAGGGGAGCAGAGAAGAAAAGGCAGATAAATGGAAGAGAGAAAGGAGGGAGAGAGAGAGCGCAAGGAAAGAAACTGGCTAGAATCAAAGTTTGCTTTTTAAGAAAAAAATAATCATGTTTGTCTGAAGGATTGATATAAAAACAGTCACATCGAATGTGGATTTTATTTTTGTTTTTCAGAGAAAACTTCTATGTTGATTGCGAACGTTCTCCCCAAACTATCAGAGACGTGAAGAGAGAGAGTGAGAAATGGGGGCAAGGTGTAGAGAGAATGGGGGGGGGCACATGTAGACAGGGTGAGAAAGAAATCGGTGCATGGTAGAAAGCGGGAGGTGTGGAAGAAGAGAATCGTGAGTAAGGTGGAGTGTGTGATAGAGAAATGAGGGTAAGTGGAGGGGTGATAAGCAGAGAGAGTGTGTGGGAGAGAGAGAGAGAGAAATGAAAAGGCGAACTGCCTCAGCTTGTTGTTTGTCTGTCTGTGGTCGTAGCTGTTGTGTTTCATAAGTAAACAGGTACCCCCTCCCCTCTCCTTTACTCCACCTCCTTTTTTTTCAATGGCAGCAGGAGAATCTCTCAAAATAGTAGCTGTGCAGATATCACGGGCGAAAGCATTTACTGAAGCAATAAATACTATTACGAAAAGGAAAAAAAACGACGAGACTCTTAACTACTACACAACACTTTAGTAGTAATAGTAGCAGTAGTTGTAGCCTTCTCTCACTAGTAGATGAGTATAAAATAAGCGCTCGCACTCACCAATAATTTAACTTTACAAATATATGCGTCCTCATGTCGCAAATTTAAACTTTACTTTAAATCGACAATACAAAATAAAATAAATAATTCCAAACTAAATTGAAAAAAAAAAAGTTATAACAAAAGGCGAAACTAATAAAAAGGAAAACTTGTAGATTAAGTTTAATTTAGATCATTTTTTTTTAATCCTATTAACAAAATAATTTAATTACGAAGTTAAATCTACCATGATGCATTTCGGTTTCTTCGTAAACAAGTTGGACACTTGTTTCTTAATTTATATCTTCTAATTTATTTAAATAACTACTTTTATTTATTTTAAACAGTATATTAACAAAGGATTAAAATGGTAGACTTGTTTACGAATAAACCGAAATACATTATGGTAGATTTAACTTCGTAATTTATATTAATAGGAATCTCAAAAATTCGTTTTATTTTACGCTTTTGTCTTTTTGATGTCAATAAATAATCGATTAACAGTAACTAAAAAATAATTTATATGTAAATCACGTAGAGACGAGAAACAGGCACATGAGAAGGGGTCATACAATTTTATTGATATACAGATTAAAGTCAGTGAATAAATCAAAACAAAAACATTAAAACTATTTTTTTAAAACATTTAAAGTCTACTATATTTGAATACGTCTATCTTTCTTTTTCAAAAGTCAACATATTTGATATTTTATCTTGCACTCCGATAAACCAATTGAACATTTTATTGGCCGTCGAAAATTAATTTATATTTTAGTTCCGTAAAACTATTTAAATTGAAAGAATACATGAAATAAATTATTATTATTATTATTAAAAAGCAATTAAATAACACAATTTCTTTTATTTCTTCATAAAAGAAAAATGAAAACTTAGCAAAAGATTTCGTTTAAAAACAAAATTGATTTTTTATATTTCGGCGACGCAGTCGGTTAGGACGTTCAGTTTGGAAGCAAAGGTTCGATCACAACACGGTACGCATGGACGGACACACAAACTTTAGCTCGATTATATAATAGATCGAAGACGGATTCAGTTATGCAAGATTGTTCAGAAATGCGCATAGAATATGTTGGGATATTTTTTTTATCGGCCAATAATTAAATATATTTTAGGATTTGAACTAAATGATTTTTCTTTTTGCGTGTGTGTCATGTATCATGAGGTCGAGCAGATGATGCAGTGAATAACAAAATAATCATTAACATAAAGTCAGGGCCACATTGTATACAACAACGCGGCAAAAATGGACCCTCCCACCTAAAAGGCCACCAATAATAATGTTACATGATTTGTATTATGTCAACATTAAAAAGGTTCCTTTTTTTTTCATAGATAAAAAGAGGGGATATATTTTTTAAAAGAAGAAGGAGGGGGGGGGGGTAAAAACAACAAAAAAAGAAAACAATCCATTTCCAGGTCGTCTTTTCGTCTGAATCGTACTAAAAAAAGCGAAGGGGTGGGGGTCAAGGTCATTCATGATGATTGCGGCGACCCTTAAAGGGAAAGGGCTGAGGAAAGTCATTTTTATTTTATGTTTCTTCATTTGCTTTTATGCGTGTCATAGCACTTGGAACCCTATATGGAAATCAGACTGTGTCACATATGGTGGCCTTGTGGGAAGCTAAAAATGGATACACAGAAAAACAAACACTGATCAAGGATAAAATAATTGTTTTTCCTTTTTACATATTTTAATACTATAGTTGTAAAAGAACAAAACAAAAAAAAACATGTTTATTTAGTGTACAATACATAAAGTTTATGTCAAATATATACATGGGCCATCTCTGTATTAAGATCTTACGTGTGTATGATCTCGCTTCTACGTAACTTAAATAGTAAATTAATCCAATGTGTATTTATCAAATATTTATTGAAGTAAAAAAAATAAAATAAATAAAAACTAAAAAACGAATGTTTAAAAGTCATTAAAAAAAAGCATAGGCATCAACTTTTTGGCAAGGAGCAAAGTGTACTATCGATACTGAGTATCGATAGTACATTTCGACTTTTGTCCTCTGTCAGTGAAGTAGAAATCTTTCTAGACTGAGGCAATTTAAAATTTGTCTCAATGTCCCTTGTTGGGGAGCTAGATTTCCCCTACATTAAAAACCGACCTTGTGGGGAGGCAAGTGAAGTTGAACAACGCACGCATTTTATTCGTTTTGGCTGATTTTTCTGAACGCTACTTTCAAGAAACGCCTCATCAATAAAATCAGACAAAATATCGTGTCCCTTTGTGTTTCTCGCCTATACGTAACTTTTAAATATATATTGAGTTTTCTTTACTATTAATCAAATATTTATTGAAATCGGTACTTATGCAGTTTACGAACCGGGCTGAAATAATGTTATAATTTAGAAACCCATTCTTAACATGGGAGTGGGGGTGATTAACTATTCTGTACTTTCACCTAACAATTTAATAAATAAAAGATACAGGAACAATTGAATTTAACTTGAAAATCCTGTCTAAAAAAAAATAGTCCGGTCCGTAAACTGCATAAGCACAATACAAAATAAGGGAAAACAAAAACAAGTTTTTAAAATCCCATTTAAAAAACATGATTATTTGGTATTATTTTTCTCCATCCTGCAATTAATTTTCCACGCGGGCAACGCCGGTTAAATATAAACAATATACAACATTTGCTTGTGTATCTTATAGGATATGGCAATTTGATTTGCAAATTTAGTCTTTTTTATCTTTTAATAATGGAGATTATGTATATGTCTGTCTGAAGCCGAAACTATACTATTTTTGACTTTTAACGTTCAATTTAGTTTACTATACTATTTCAGACTAATATATTATCTTTCAATACTCAATTCGGAGGGTGTGTGTGTGCGTAGTATCAGTTCTGTTATGATATTGCTCCAGACATTACCTCCGCCTTTGAAGGGAGGTAGTGTAGTATATGTTCGTTATGATACCATCCTTCCAGACATTACCTCCTCCTTTCGTTCGTATTTATGATATACCGACCTGAACTTGTGCATTAAACAAATTATACTTAGAATTGAATAAGCGTTGATTATTATTGTGTTCATAAGAATGAAAATGCTTGGTTAAGAGAAACATTGCATTTTAATTGGGAAATAATATCACCTCACCATCAGTGAGTAAAAATGGCAATCTTCAACGATTGTGTGTTCGTCATTAAATTAACACACACAAATGGGTGATATGCAGTAAAAACAATGTTTGTTTATAATTAGCATCGGGTTATGACTAAAGGGTTGATATGAGAGGAGAAAAAGACAAACTAAAGGAAACTTATTTAGTCTATTAGTACGTCCGTTTTTGTTGTTTTTCTCCATTTTACTTCAGTGTAAAGTCTCAGAAACCTTTCCTGGAGTTAATACTTGATCTGTGTGTGAGATACATGCACATATGTGCCTATATGCAAGAATGACCAAGTGCGAGTATGCCAGTCTGTAAACCTATTTATTGTATGGCTGTTAGTACGTCCGTTTGTATGCATACACTCAAATATATCTATGCAAGAATGCATGTCTGTCTGTGAGCATGCCCGTACGTTCATCTGTCTGTACGCATGCATGTTCGATTCGTATTTACTTTTCTCCCCACAAGGATAACGTTAGACACAAGATCGTTTTTTTTTATGTAGAAAAATCATCTCTCCCCAAAAGGGGTACTGGATTGGCAAACGAAATAACCTGTTATGGTCCCCATCAGCAATATCTCGCACTCATGAATGAGACGCTCAATCCCTCTTCGAAAGGAGAGGGTAATGCCTGGGAAGATTATATAATTTGCATGACCGTCAGTCTATAAGCAATCATGTCAGCTTGCGTCTATCACAATTCTCTTGCCCTACCTTTTGAGGGTAAAATGGCAGAGTGAAAAGAAAGGGGAAAAAGTGCACTCAATAACATTTGTTTTCCTCCCAAAACACACAAGCACATGTGTGGAAACAACGTGTCACCGCCCCCCCCCCCCCATCATCACCAATGGTGATCGTCCAAGTAACTACTAAACAGCGTAGAAAGAATTTTGTATTTTTGTTAGCAAAACAACACGTAGTAATATCACCACACCACACTTCCTTTCTGCGTCCCCCACCCCCAGTTTTCTTTATCGATTGTCTTTTAACCTGATTTCTTTACCAGATCTTCATCTTCAACTACCAGGTTTGTCTTCTCCCCGTGACCTCGAAAAACCTAACACGCGCGTGCAGCCGCCATCGTAGATTTTGTTTTGCAACACAATCCGATCCGCATTTCCTTTTACACTGTCTTTCTCTTGCGTTCTGTTTGTCAATCTTTTATGGAATAAAGAAAGAAAATACCCCGACCGTCTTAATTTAATGTTCATGACAAGAACTAAAACAACGTTCTTTTACCATAGTATTTTAGTTATTTTTAAAAAATTGTTTTAATGAAGTGTATTTGTACAGTCTGGTGATTATAAAACAGAGAGAGAGAGAAAATGAAAGCGAGAGGTAGAGAGAGAGCGAGAGAGAGAAAATGAAAGCGAGAGGTAGAGAGAGAGAGAGAGAGAGAGAGAAAATGAAAGCGAGAGAGAGCGAGAGAGAGAAAATGAAAGCGAGAGAGAGCGAGAGAGAGAAAATGAAAACGAGAGAGAGAGAGAGAGAGAGAGAAAATGAAAGCGAGAGGTAGAGAGAGAGAGAGAGAGAAATGAAAGCGAGAGGTAGAGAGAGAGAGAAAATGAAAGCGAGAGAGAGAGAGAGAGAGAGAAAAAATGAAAGCGAGAGGTAGAGAGAGAGAGAGAGAAGAGAGAGAGAGAGAGAGAGAGGTAGAGAGAGAGAGAGAGAGAGAAAACAAAAGCGAGAGGTAGAGAGAGAGAGAGAGAGAGAAAACAAAAGCGAGAGGTAGAGAGAGAGAGAGAGAGAGAAAACAAAAGCGAGAGGTAGAGAGAGAGAGAGAGAGAGAAAACAAAAGAGAGAGAGAGAAGAGAGAGAGAGAGAGAAAAGAAAGAGAAGAGAGAGAGAAAATGAAAGAGAAAATGAAAGAGAAAATGAAAGAGAAAATGAAAGAGAAAATGAAAGAGAAAATGAAAGAGAAAATGAAAGAGAAAAATGAAAGAGAAAAAATGAAAGAGAAATGAAGAAAGAAGAAAATGAGAGAGAGAGAAAATGAAAGAGAGAGAAAATGAAAGAGAGAGAAAATGAAAGAGAGAGAAAATGAAAGAGAGAGAAAATGAAAGAGAGAGAAAATGAAAAGAGAGAGAAAATGAAAGAGAGAGAAAATGAAAGAGAGAGAAAATGAAAGAGAGAGAAAATGAAAGAGAGAGAAAATGAAAGAGAGAGAAAATGAAAGAGAGAGAAAATGAAAGAGAGAGAAAATGAAAGAGAGAGAAAATGAAAGAGAGAGAAAATGAAAGAGAGAGAAAATGAAAGAGAGAGAAAATGAAAGAGAGAAAATGAAAGAGAGAGAAAATGAAAGAGAGAGAAAATGAAAGAGAGAGAAAATGAAAGAGAGAGAAAATGAAAGAGAGAGAAAATGAAAGAGAGAGAAAATGAAGAGAGAGAAAATGAAAGAGAGAGAAAATGAGAGAGAGAAAATGAAAGAGAGAGAATGAAAGAGAGAGAATGAGAGAGAGAAAATGAGAGAGAGAAAATGAGAGAGAGAAAATGAGAGAGAGAAAATGAGAGAGAGAAAATGAGAGAGAGAAAATGAGAGAGAGAAAATGAGAGAGAGAAAATGAGAGAGAGAAAATGAGAGAGAGAAAATGAGAGAGAGAAAATGAGAGAGAGAAAATGAGAGAGAGAAATGAGAGAGAGAAAATGAAAGAGAGAAAATGAAAGAGAAGTAGAGAGAGAGAGAAAATGAAAGAGAAGTAGAGAGAGAGAGAAAATGAAAGAGAGGTAGAGAGAGAGAGAAAATGAAAGAGGTAGAGAGAGAGAGAAAATGAAAGAGGTAGAGAGAGAGAGAAAATGAAAGAGGTAGAGAGAGAGAGAGAAAATGAAAGAGGGAGAGAGAAAATGAAAGAGGTAGAGAGAGAGAGAGAGAAAATGAAAGAGGTAGAGAGAGAGAGAAAATGAAAGAGGTAGAGAGAGAGAGAAAATGAAAGAGGTAGAGAGAGAGAGAAAATGAAAGAGGTAGAGAGAGAGAGAAAATGAAAGAGGTAGAGAGAGAGAGAAAATGAAAGAGGTAGAGA
>OY744519.1:75287296-75419796 GCA_963556195.1 Sepiola atlantica
CGTACAAAAGTGGTTATATCACCCATCCTCCACAAAAAAGAAAACAAACAGGCCTAACTCAAAGTTTAAAGTAATTGATCATCGCTATTACTAGGTACGTGCAAAATCAATGGCCGATTCCTAAAATGTAAGAACATTTTAACCCTCCCTTCACCTTAAAATTCACCCAAATTCAGGAAATCAACCAAATTTAATGAAATTTTCAGTATTTATTAATCAACGATCACGCAATATAATAAAACTATTATTTTGCTTTAAATCTTAGTGAAAATGTATTATTTTTTAAAAACAAAAAGTTATACTTTTTATGTACTAATAAAACAAGCCGCGCATGCGTGGTACCCCTCGATGACTCGATGTGGCGAGTGTAAAATGCAATAAATTTGGGCAATTTCGGGCACTTTTGACCTCCATTGTACCTCCTGGGGGTGCGAACCAGAATTTTTCTGAGGTCCAGGATGCTCATTTTATATCCAGAACAATTGCCTCTACATTTTGGCCAAGTTTCAGAAAAATTGAATGGATGGATCAAACGTTATGGGAGAAAAGGGTTATTTTTTTTGCCATTTTGGGGGCTTTTTAACCCCTGGGGGCGCGAACCAGATTTTTTCCAAGGTCAGCGATACTTATTTTCTATTAGGAACAATTGCCTCCATATTTTGGTCAAGTTTCAGAGAAATTGAATGGATGGCTGAAAAGTTATGGGCCAAAAAATGTCATTTTTTGCCATTTTGGGGCCTTTTGACCCCCTGGGGTGCTAACCAGATTTTTTTTCAAAAATCGGAGAATGTCACTTTCTAACCTGACCAAAGTTACAACTTCATGCAAAATTTCAGAGAAATTCAATGGATGGTTGCGGAGAAAAATCCGGACGGACAGACGGAAATGCCTAAAAACATAGGTCTCCCGATTTAATAAATCGGGGGACCAAAAATATGCATGAATTTAAAAAAAAAATACTGAAAATAAAAAACTAGATGTTTAAAATTAATTACGAAAAAAGCCCCTAAATTCCGTTTTAATAAAATCACTATAACTCGAAGAAAAAATAATTTCTTGAATTGGCAATGTTATTGAATAAAGCATTGTTTAATCAATATTTTTACAATATATATATATAATTGCAAAAAATATTTCATGTGATTTTTTTAAGAGTTTTTAGGAAAATATAAAATGCTATGTAATTATATTTCCCTTTCATACATGAACGTGTCATCATCAGCGTAAGAAATTTTTTTTATAATCTTGAAAATAAACAAAAAAAATTGAAAAATTTGAGAATCAGGATCATTACGAAAGAAAGGATTTCAAAAATTGGATAATTTCTACTAACGATTGCCTTGGAGAGGTATGGTAGCCTTGTTCTGTAATAAACAAGTGGGATTAGCTCACCAACCATCACTCACTCCCTCACACCGTCCTCAAAATTTTATTTTTAGAGATTCAACAATTTTGTTAATTTCACAATTCATCGGCAATTATTTGGAAAGATAAAACCTAAGTTTGTATTTGTTCTGTCATTTTTTCATTAATTCTGCAACGCGATAGTCAATTGGTAAACAAAGTCGTTTACCGATTGACTGAATGCCGAATTTTACTAAACTATGACTTTTGGGGGGATAATTTTGCTAATTTTTAGTAAAACGTAGGAAATTTGTTTTAATTCAGTATCTCATGACTTTAATTTAATAATTATCTTTGAAATAGTTCCAGAAAACTTATATTCACTTTTCAAGGGAGTTTTACAAGTAATTTCTTCAAAGTTCAAATTCATTGAATTGTATTTTTTAGCCGTCGTGATAACATTTTTAATTATATTTTTTTTTCACGCGTAAACATACATTTAGTAATAGCGATGATCTTTTCAAAATCAAATGGATTTTTTTTATGATAAAAAAGAAAAAAACAAGATGTTATGATATAGCAAGATTACCCAGCGTTGGTCAGATACCTGAATAGCAAAAAAGAACAGTTTAAAAGAAAATGTGTAACATCTTTCTTTAAAGTCTTTCTCTCTAGTGATATATATACAATATATATATACAATATATATATACAATATATATATACATAATATATATACATAATATATATATACATAATATATATATACAATATATATATATATAATATATATATACAATATATATATATATAATATATATATACAATATATATATATATAATATATATATACAATATATATATATATAATATATATATACAATATATATATATATAATATATATATACAATATATATATATACAATATATATATACAATATATATATATATAATATATATATACAATATATATATATATAATATATATATACAATATATATATATATAATATATATATACAATATATATATATATAATATATATATACAATATATATATATATAATATATATATACAATATATATATATATAATATATATATACAATATATATATATATAATATATATATACAATATATATATATACAATATATATATACAATATATATATATACAATATATATATACAATATATATATACAATATATATATATACAATATATATATATACAATATATATATACAATATATATATATATAATATATATATACAATATATATATACAATATATATATATATAATATATATATACAATATATATATACAATATATATATACAATATATATATACAATATATATATACAATATATATATATATACAATATATATATACAATATATATATATATAATATATATATACAATATATATATATATAATATATATATATAATATATATATACAATATATATATACAATATATATATACAATATATATATACAAATATATATATATAATATATATATACAATATATATATATATAATATATATATACAATATATATATATATAATATATATATACAATATATATATATATAATATATATATACAATATATATATACAATATATATATAATATATATATATATACAATATATATATATATACAATATATATATATAATATATATATAATATATATATATATATATATACATACACATATATATATAATAGAAAGAAAAAAAAGCAAGAAAAGAAAAGGCTGACTGACTGTTTGACCTAGTTTAAAAAAAAACGAAAATAAGTAATTTTTATTTACTACCTATTTCCCCATCACTCATTTGGTCCATGGCGAGCCAAGCGTATGAATATTACTTGTTTTTTTTGTTTGTTTTGCCATAAACATACTGAATCTGATGGTGTAAGGTTTATAAGTGTATCTTGCGTGGTTTCTGACTTTTAGCCAGACACACCATTCCTTTATATAACAGAAGACTACTAGTAATGTACAATCTCTGCCAACAAACGACGCACTACGAAACTGCCAGACCGAAGAGATAAAGTAAGAATTCGTTGAAGTGCAAAAATGAATCTTCTCTATTAATATGATCGAATATCGTGTGCATGTACGAATAAGTGTGATTTGTAAATTTAAAAAAAAAGTTTTATTAAAAGCAGTTAATTCAAAAGAAAAATATTAAGTTTCAAAATATTATTAAAAATAATTTGGTAAAACAACAAAAAACAAACGGCTCTAAGCGTTTTATTTATAAATTTAAGAGTTAATGACTCGAAGTATTTATGGTATTTAAATTTCATAAGACGCCCAATTGATTTTAGTGCAAAACATTTTTTTTAATACCATACATTCCTTCATGGAATTATGTTCCCATGAAATGTCAATATTTTCTTAAAAGATATTACTTATGACAGAGAGGGGGGGGGCGGAGCTAAACGAACATGAAAATAAACAGACTCCCGGGCAACGCCGGGTATCTCCGGACAGTTAGATATACACGTGGAGTAGAGGCGTGATTTTCAGCGCAGTCTATATATATATATTTTAAAAAGCCAAAACATGTAAAAATACAGTGCAACTACAGAAAACGCATGTTTAGTATATAAAAAAAAGTTTTTACCCGGCGTTGCCTGGGTGGAGAGAATTCAAAATAGTCACGTTCAGTTTTTGATTTATTATTATTTTTTTTTTAATTCGTTTTCTTTTTCTTTTTAAATTTCAAAATTTAATTAATAAATATAAAAAATAATTCAATGTGTATTTATCAAAGAAACACGAGATCTGGTCTGAGTTTTAATAAGACGCAACATAGAAAACAACGATTGCGAGCGCGTCAGTTTCGTTGTTCACTCTTTTGCGCACATTTCAAGATGTCTCACAAGTGAGTACAGGTCAACAGACGTTTTATACACAGGAATTATTTTAAATTTGCGGAAATAGACGTTTGCAAATTAATTGATATCCTTTACAAACACTTAAAAACGTTTTCAGTAAAGTTTCAAGTCAAAATTGAAACATCCATTTCTTCATTTAAATGCTAAAATTAAAAACAAGACTAAAAATAAAACATATCAACGACACGATATCATTTTTTAATCATTGTTATTCAGATTTTATTTTGTTTAAGAACGTGTTTATTATTCGATAATTCCCAAGAGGGTGAGAGAAAAGACGAGAGAAAAGACGAGAGAAAAGGTGAGCATGGACAGATTCCAATATGATATTCAATATTTATAAAATTATTTATGAATAAGATTTTGTGTGAAAAATATTAGAGAATTTATTTTTACTCTTTACCTATCTCTAATTTATCTTTTACGACACTTTAAAAAAATATAAACATTTCTATAAACATAAATACTTTGAAATTTTTTTTTTTTAAACGCTACATTATTTTAAGCAAATATATGCGCCCTCTAGGCCCAAGTATTAATTCCTATAGTATGTATTACTGTAGGAATTACGGATTTTCATATATTCCATTACTCCCAAAAGTATTAAATATTTGAAAACTAAGAAACTAGTGTTCATCTTAATTGGGAGACATTAAAATTTAATTATTCTAGTCTTTTCATCACTTTTAATTTCTAAAATATAATTAAATACTATTTTTTTTAAAGAATAATAAAAAATATTTTATCTTTTTTTTCTTCTATATTTTCAACTAGCTGAGCTAATCAGTGTTATTAGTGTGATATATAAAATAACTCCAGACACTGTATAAATTCAGGATCAACAGTAAATACATGTATATTATTAATTACAAACTACTTCTATCCATGCCTTTTTTAATAACATTTATTCGTCTACTAAAACTTTGATTTGTTTGTGTACTAGTCTCCGTGTACACTGGATGACGTCATATAATAAAACCGAACAGACCCCGAAGGGTCACAGGTCGTCTCTGTAGACGGTTACTAGGTGTGTGTGTATATATATATATACATATATACATATATATATGTATGTATGTATATATATATATTATATTGAATGAGGCATATAATTGTTTTTCCAGTCATAACACCGCAGCCCACACACAGCATGACAGCCATATACATTAATAGAGCAAAGGAGGGCGAAACTCGAGTTTAGAACTTCCTGTCTGTGTGTGTGTCTATCAGTGTGTGGGGGATGCAACATTTTGTCCGATTATGAGAGAGAAAGAAAGAAATGAGAGAAAAGGAAGTGGCATTACTTAAAACGTCGCCATTAAAATAAATAGTCTGGTCTGATTTTGCTAACATATTAACACATACACTCATCAAAAACGTAGATATAGACATCCGCACAGAGAGACCGGTATACTACTCTTTATCTACCTGATAATTAATTCAATATCACTAACTTTCCGAGTCTTAACACGCAAGTCAACAAAATACGAAAACCAAGGAAGTCGAAAAGAATTAAAGGGCAAGAAAATAAACACGAAAATAGAACGCATCAAATAAAAAAGAAAATCAATGATGCGTCCATGTGCACTGGACATCGGCACACGTCGTACAAAACGCGGCTTATATCGGAGTGAGAAACATCGCCATTAAAATAAATAGGCTTGTCTGTGAATGTTGTTCTGTATTCGTTCCTTTCAAATATAATTGACTACTCGGCGGTTCTACCACGGGAAAAGTATTTATGAACTATGAGAATATACAATATTCCAATCAGTTTGGTGCGAGCTCAGAGTTAGCATAGATAACGTTACCCCATTCGAAAAGAAGGTGAAAAAAAAAAACAAAAAAAAAACTACCATCGTTATTTCGGAAGAACTAATGATTTAAGAGACGGTTGATTCCAGGAATGTAGACATTTTGTACAATAAATGTTTTTAAAGTTAAAAATAAAATAACATTGTATGTCATTTTTCTGTTCTTGTTGCGCCTGGGGGGAAAAACTACATTTCTAAAATAAAATAGTTATGAGTCTTTTCAGTTTAATGTCTGCTACATGATATCCCCCCCCCCGTAGTATCTGTTCGTTCATTCGCCATGATACCATCCTCCCAGGTATCACCTCCTCCTTTAGAGGAGGAGGTTGGTGGTGGTGATATGGTTAGTGTCAGTGTAGTAACAAAATTACCATTAGTGGCGGGCATTAAACGGAAACGATCCATCGTTATAGACTTAAGCAGTGCCTCTCCCCAGTGCTACAATCAATAAAAGATCAATAGAAAAAACCCTGTCCATATAATTTTCTTATATAGATAGAGGGACGGACATGCAGAAGCGGATAGGCAGACATATATAGAGAAATAAACAGATTGATAGGTAGGTGGGAATACAGAGATATATACCAACAAGAAAAAATATATTTTATTTATTAGTCTCTCCACAAAACGTCCCTTTGCTATATGACATGTTTAAAATTAATCCTTGCGTGCAGAGATATGAAAACGGACAAAAGGACGTTTTGAGGAACACTTTAAGCATTGAGCTGGATCCTTGTCTTTCAAGAGCTATAAGGGATGAAGTTTCTGGCCGAGAAAGCCGTTGATGCTCCAGAGTTACCTCAAAAAGGTAGATGACACTACCGCCGGGAGGTTTTTTTGTTTGTTTTTGTTTTTTAACACTTGTCCTCAACGTGGTGGAAAATTTAAAAACTAAACAGTCTCTTATTGTCGCTATGTTGTCAGACTCCCTTTCATTCTGACGATTGCTTTTAAACCGTAACGTTTTTTTCTGTTAATTGACTCCATCAGTAAAAATAACCTGACTTTCAGCTAATAATTAAAGGAACCAGGACGAGTTTTCCGTATATTTATTTTTGAGTGGCACATCGTTACCTTTGAGACTGTAAGTTTCTGCCTTTAATACTTGTCCAGGACAAACTGTAAATAAACTAAAGGTTACATTTTAAACTGTTTCCTTCTTTCTTTTCTAACACTAACAAAGGTTGGCATGTGCTAAAAGAATATCTCCAACATAACCAAGATGTAAAAATGAATAGCAACAAATACACCGTTTTAAATAAACCAAACATGATGCAAGCACACATTGTGTAGACATAAACCCCCCCCCCCCCCAAAAAAAAAAAAACAGATAACTAAATCTTTATCTGTGTTTAACCAGGAGGCAAGTATGACAGAAGGCCATTTCAATATATTATGTAGATTTTTACATGCCTATCTGAATACGGTAAGATCCCCCCTCCCTGAATCTTTTCACATTGAAGATAATAATAATGGATAAGGAAAGATAATTGACAGCGAAAAAAAAAAAATATAGAAATATGACAGGAGGGGTGTGGGGTGATTTTGAATTACGGTCTAGAGGGAAGGGGAGGTCAGAAGTACTTTTATTTAAGTGCGTTAAATTTTGTATCTGATGGTGAGAGAGTTACCGTGAAAGTGAGTGGAGAGCAATTAGGTAAATGCATAGGTGAAAAGCAGAACCGAAATTAACGAAGGTGGAGGCTAACTCATAGACGAAGGTGTGAATCAAATACAATATTTTTTAAAAAGTGGAATTAAATTGATGTGCAACGAAAAAGTTTCTCTACAGCTGACTGAATGAACCGAGTCTTGTTATTCGATGTGTAAGCGCTTTTGCTTTTTCAGTCTCACGAGCAAGATAGAGATGCGTACGTATGAACATGAGGGACGGTAGATAGGTGTGCACATGAGTGCCGGTAGATGAGCGCGCGAAGGGGGGGGGGGAGAGAGAGTGCCGGTAGATGAGCGCGCGAAGGAGAGAGAGAGATAGAGAGATAGAGAGAGAGAGATAGAGAGAGATAGAGAGATAGAGAGAGAGAGATAGAGATAGATAGATAGATAGATAGAGATAGAGATAGAGAGAGAGAGAGAGAGAGAGTGCCAGTAGATGAGCGCGCGAAAGGGAGAGAGAGAGAGAGAGAGAGAGAGAGTGCCAGTAGATGAGCGCGCGAAAGGGAGAGAGAGAGAGTGCCGGTAGATGAGCGCGCGAAAGGGAGAGAGAGAGAGAGTGCCGGTAGATGAGCGCGCGAAAGGGAGAGAGAGAGAGAGTGCCGGTAGATGAGCGCGCGAAAGGGAGAGAGAGAGAGAGTGCCGGTAGATGAGCGCGCGAAAGGGAGAGAGAGAGAGAGAGTGCCGGTAGATGAGCGCGCGAAAGGGAGAGAGAGAGAGAGTGCCGGTAGATGAGCGCGCGAAAGGGAGAGAGAGAGAGAGAGAGAGAGTGTGCCGGTAGATGAGCGCGCGAAGGGGGGGGGGAGAGAGAGAGAGAGAGTGCCGGTAGATGAGCGCGCGAAGGGGAGAGAGAGAGAGAGAGAGAAAGAGAGAGAGAGAGAGAGAGAGTGCCGGTAGATGAGCGCGCGAAAGGGAGAGAGAGAGAGAGAGAGTGCCAGTAGATGAGCGCGCGAAAGGGAGAGAGAGAGAGTGCCGGTAGATGAGCGCGTGAAAGGGAGAGAGAGAGAGTGCCGGTAGATGAGCGCGCGAAAGGGAGAGAGAGAGAGAGAGTGTGCCGATAGATGAGCGCGCGAAGGGGAGAGAGAGAGAGAGTGTGCCGGTAGATGAGCGCGCGAAGGGGAGAGAGAGAGAGAGTGTGCCGGTAGATGAGCGCGCGAAGGGGAGAGAGAGAGAGAGAGAGTGTGCCGGTAGATGAGCGCGTGAAGGAGAGAGAGAGAGAGCCGGTAGATGAGCGCACGAAGGGGGAAGAGAGAGAGAGCCGGTAGATGAGCGCGCGAAGGGGAGAGAGAGAGAGCGAGTTGGTAGATGCGTGCACATACGAAAGAGACAAATATTTTAGATATTAATTGTAAAGTAAATTATATTAATATTTTAACAATGGAAAGATACGGTCATCTTTTTCACAAACCAGTGTCACTTGAGCAAGAAGCTTTAGACATTGGATATTATTATACACATCCATCAAATAGACACTATGTTAGAAAGACTACATGTATCCTGTACTCAACGATACATCAACTTATTCAACACTTATCTCCACAGTCGAGACATACAGGTACTTAAGATCTTTAGCACAGGCAATTTTTATAAGGAATGTTTCCGATTTAAAAACATAAAGTAAATTTTATCTTATAAAATGTTTTGTTTTTTTATCCCACAAATGATATGCAGTTTTATCTACTTCTAAGTACATGTACCCATATTTGATCAAATGGTCAATATTTAAGATGCCATTAAATGAGGGAGGAGGGAATAAATTTTGGAAAACTTTTTTAAAACTTAGGTTTTGTTTATACGGTCACTAAGATAAATTAAATATTTCATAAAGAACATTAATACAAACAATTATGCTAAAATAAAAAATGTAGGAAAGAAAACTAGTATATGTATACTATATTCCAATGCAAATATAGAAATACAGGAGTCAGCATCAAAAGTTTTATGTGCTAATTCTAACAGCCAGAGCTGTTTAAAAAAAAACAATCAGATGTTAGGTGCTAACTGGAAAAGCTTAAATGTAAATTTAAAATAAATAAGAAAATATTTTTTTTAATTCTAAGTCATGCAACAATGGTTAGACCACACATTCTGTATCAACACCCAATTTAACGTATAAAGATGTCGGATTTTCAAAGTTAGACACCAATGGGAATCTGTCTGATATATTGCTACTTGATTTGGACTAGCCTATTTTTTCCTTCCACTATGGCACCATTATATTTTGCTTCTTTAGTTTTTTCTTAAAATACTTATTCTGGCTAAGAAAACTATTAAAGAGACATTTCCCCTTAATCAGCGAAACAAATTAAAGAGAAGTTATGTGCAAATATATCGAGTTCTCTCTCCAGAGTTCTTATATATATATATATATATATATATATATATTATGGAAATCGCTCAAGACAAAGCATGAAACCACCTGATGTAAGGAGCTAAAAAAAAAAATAAATAAAAAAAAAATACTACTTCAAGATCAAAAACTAGCCAACGATAAATGTTAGATGGATAAATTTCAACCCAGAAAACAGCAATTCTTCCCCCTTTGTCGAAAACATCACTCATGGAATATGAAGACAAAATAAGGGTAGCGAGAGTTACAAAGCTGTCGAAAGTAAATTCAAAGTCCACTTTCTACTCTCCTTGATATATATATCTCAGGTATGCGATTAGCCAATGGTAAAAAAAGCTGAAATCAAAATGAATTTCCGAATCTGTCCCTCTCCTGTATGTGGAGAGGGCAGTGCAAAACTACTTTTTTTTCCTAACTCCAATCAGTTTCAACTATGAGTCAAAATTAAGATAAGTTACTAAGTGCGCATGTGAGGGGGGGGGGGACAGGAAGTCAGTTTTTTGATGGAACAAAATCATCTAACTCCCATACGAGAGTTAGATGATTTTGTTCCATCAAAAAAATGACTTCCCTTCATGAATCGTTAGAAGTCCTAGCCTTCAAAATTCAAATTTTCAGTTTTGATTCTGAATTTTTTAGATGAGGATTGATAATTTGTATAATTCGGACTACTGTTCTCATTTTGAGTGTTATTCTCACAATATTCCGGCTGCTGTAACATCCAGCCTTCTTCAGGTGTACCTTTTCGAACGTGAGAATCTGGACGGAATTTTGAACGGAACCCTTTATTTAATCCATGAAGGTAATATGCTTTTGCTCCATCAGCCATGACTGGGAGAAGTCTTCAGTAATTCGCAATTCTTCGTATCACCTGCACTGATGATTGAACCTTCACCCTTCAGATGACTATCACTTAGAACTGATTTTTACTTAGTACTATATCAACTGCGCCAAAAATACAAATTTTCAGTTTAACTGTTATAAGAGGAAGAGAGAAAAAAAAATATGGGGAAAAAAAAAAATAAAGTGAGAAAGAGAAATAAAATTCAGACAATTAGCGACAATAAAATAAGAAAAAGCTGATTTTGACCAAAAAGCGAAAAACTCTAATTGCAAGAGCTTCTTATGAATGTAAGTGGAAATCTACTTTTTTCTGGATTTAAAAAAAAAAAAAAAGAAGAATTCTGCTACAAAGCAAAGAACTCACATCCCTGAATATATAAAACTATGTGACTTTACTGTTAACTGATTAGTGTCAAGTACTAAAACAAACTTTAAAATTTCCTATTTCACAAAATAATTTGATTACAAGATTAAAGTCATCAAAATTAATCTAAGTCATTTTTCTTTTACTCCCGGGCAACATCGGCTAAATACAGCTAGTTCATCATTATAGTAGAATTATGTCCATTGACTTTAGTTGAGCAGCATAATTTCACCATTGTCAATAAATAAGCTGCTGTCAGATTTAATCTTCATTAGTTGTCTTGAATGGTCAAGAGTGGTGTAATGGATATTGACAAAAACTATGAAACTGACTAGACAAAGTTCAAACAGTTGGATCTATTGTATTCACTTAAATTGTAATAACTAGACGATCGATAGAATCTAAAATCTAGCAGAGATTAAATATTTTTTTTTTTTTTTTAAACAAATTTCTTTGTATTCATATAAATTAGGGAATAGGAGGTAATTACCTTCCAGAAAAATGTACTCCCACTCTTAAAGTGAATTTTTTTTTAACAAATAGATGCCGTGTTTGTTCTCCACAATAAATGAAAACTTTAAGAAATAAAATACAAGATAAAAATATAATTTTACAGATAGTAATAAATATTTTATTTATTAACAAAAAAAAAAAAAAAAAATAATAATTTCTATTCAATAAATAAATTATTAACTATTCAGTGCAGATGCATCACAACTTTAGTGTGTGAAGCAGGCATAAACCCGTGAAACTCTTTGCCACCCGGGATGTTCCTAGGCAAGTGATAATTTTCCATTTTTAAAATCCTTAATATTCAAAACTAACCTTTAAAAATCTGTTTTAAAAGTTATTGCTAAAGGAATAACAACAAAAAAAAAAACAACCATTTTTGGGGCAAAGATTTGTTTTTTATGTATCCGAATGGAAAATCATGAACATTTAATTTCTATATTAATAAAATTCTCAGACAACTTCACGTGTGTATCGATTCTATGTAACTTACTTTCTTTTTCATTTTTACTTGATTATTTATTTAAATTAGAAAAATGAAAGTCTAAAATGAAATGATTTAAAAAAAAAAAAAAACCCTATTTAAAAAAAAAAAATATTTCGGTTTTCCCGTAACAAGTCAGTTATTTTAGTGTTTTGTTAATAATTGAAAAGAATAAATTACTATGTGACCCTTCTAAATTTGAAAGATATTCAGAAGTATTTAAATTGTCAAATACAGTCATTTCTGTCTTAAATTCTTAGCAAATCCTCACGTATTAAACAATTGAAATTTTGGAAGCTATTTACATTCTATAATTTCATAAATAGAGATTAAAACATTAATGTAACAAAATTAGGTATAGTTTCATAACAATTTGGCACAATTAATAATATGACCAAACTATACCATAATTAAATTTAACTGTAAGTCCTGTTAAAAATTCTCTACACTGATGATTCTGCAAGGATGAAACGTATACATATGTAGATAATTAAATATTTATTATTAAATAATTATTTGTAGCCTCCTTTCAGCCGACCCCTTTAATGAGAAATAATACAAGCCATCTAATCTAAGCTATAAATGCAAGTTCCTTTCTGTTAAACACTGTTATGATGGCTGACTATGTTTTTCCGCTTGCTTACACAACGTGATGAGAAATAAACTCTATTTATGTCAATAAATAGAGTTTATTTCTCATCACGTTGTGTAATAGTTAGAATTAGCCTCATTGGTTGGAGTGTTCGGAATTGGAGTTAAAGGTGACTCTTATTCCGGGGGTTCGAATTGAGCGGCTGGTTTGAACAGTTATCTCTACACTGATGATTCCGCAAGGATGAAACATGCATGTAGATAATTATTATATATATATATATATATATAAACACACATACGGTGACTAGTTCTTCAGTGTTCCTTAGGTTCTAGCAGGTTTTATTTTTTAAATTTAATATAGGTAACATTTAGAATAAAATATTTGACAATTTTAGCATCTAACAAAACTCTTATAAGGATTACAATGCGCTATTGTATGTATATATATACATGATACTTCATGCAGATACTGAAAATTTTGTTTTGGTAAATGATATGAATTGACACAATACTGTGACGTCATACCTGGTTATGTACATTCTTTGCATACCTGTAAAAACACCTATTCTTAAGCAATACCCCATGTATGTTGGGGTGCAGTGGAAGAAGCTTATTTATAATCACCCTGGGACGGTTGCTTTTTTTTTTTTTTCTACAAGAATAAAGAGATATAGCAAACAATGAAAGTATACATTATCTAACTCCACATTGTTTTAAAGATCTATTAAATAAGAAATATAAGATTGATTTTTCATAAAATTCACTTATCATTTTGGGACTGTTACATCTGCTAATATCAACAGGACTGTGAAGTCGATAGCCCAAATGCTCGACCCAGACTCCCAAAATTTTAAATGGTTTAACTCCGTCAGAGAAACAGGTATCACAAAGTAGCCAGTTTAGTGTGTGAAAATGAGTAAATATAGTGAAGTTCTCTTCAATTTTAACTTGTGATAACTCATTTATTTTTTGGGTTATTTTGATAAAATTTGGATGTAAACAATTTAATTTTTCCTCTTTATAAATGTACAATTCTTTCTCTTGTGTCATTAATAGTTTTTTTCCAGGTTACTTCAAGTTAAGTTACTATTTTCAGTAAAAGGCAATTTATCTTTTCATGTTGGTTCTTTCAACTTACTCTGCATATAACAGTCTCATCTAAAAAAAAAAAAGGGGGCACTCGTCAATATGGTTGGCTTAATATAGTATTTTAAGTTGTTTTTCACAAAAAAATCCAAGTTGGAAACTTTAGTGAATTTGTGTTTACTATTAAGTGTTGAAAAAAATCTGCTTAATTTCTACTGTGCTATGAATTGTATTATAAAGATTCAATTTGTTAGCTGTTGAAAATGAATCCTATATAAACAAAGGTGAGCTTCCGTGTCATTCTTAATCTAATAATTATGGCTTCCATTATGATTAATTTTCATTTGCCACAAGATGACATTACATTTGTAAGGATTTTTCAAAACTTTTTCAAAGCCTGCATTTTTAGGTATACACTGAACTTTGGCTTCTGGACCAATAGCACACAAGACAACAAATTTTCAAGTTTCCAACAAACTTTGAATAGTCATAATTTGATGGCTAATTTTGCTACCAAAATAAATTTGCTATCATTGTTTGTTTTGCAAAGATCTATGTGCCAACATTAAAAGGTTTTAGATATAACGAAAATCAAATTTTGGTTTGGGATACCTACGAACAAGTTTTCTTTCACAAATAATAAAGTAGATCTATATAATAAAATTGTCTGACAGATTACAGACTGCGGCAATTCACCTTCAAACGTCACTTTTTAAATAAAGTTGTTTTTTTTTAATGTTTCTTATCACTAAACAATTTTATTCTATTAATTTAATGAAATGACCAAACGAGTTTAATTACTCGTTTTATCATTTCATTTAAATCAGATGAAAAGAATTTTTTTTTTAAATAAAGAAAAGGGTAAAAGGCTCAACACAAAAAAATATTTCATACGATTTCTATTTTGTCCTTCATGGAATTATCTCAGCAAAAATGTTAATATTTTCTTACAAGAAACTAAGACAAAATGTATTGGGGAGAGGTCAATGAACAAAAACAAAAAAAAAAAGTTAAAAAAACTCCCAGACAATACAGCTATGTTCACCTGTAAGACATAAATACACTTTAAGTCTCTGCATAGCTGTTAGGTTTTGAGTTAAAAAGTGACTTGTGTCAGAGGTTCGAACCAGGCGACCAGCAGAACAGTTATCTCCACATGATTCCCAAAAAGGATGAAACATGGATAATGATTGAAAAAAATATTTATTATAATATATATATAATCTTAGATCATCCCAGAAGTTCTGTTCAGATGTTATCTTAAATTTAATAACAAGTGGGAATGTCTAATGAAACCAAATAATTATATATCATATACATGTATTTGGATACATTTAAGTTTATTAAATTTTATTTTACAGGATTAATTAAACTTTCCCTGCTGAAATCCCTTAAAACATGATAGTATACAAGTAAAACTTGAAGCACATAATGTTTTAGGAGTTTAAAAAGTAACCTTTGCAGTCGAAGCATATATATATATATATTATATATTTGGGTATGCATTTTTTATTTTTTTTATTTATACAAACATTATTTAGCTACACATTTGCAGACATGTTTTGGTTAGAGCTAAAAATATATAAATTTTGGCCAGGAAGTGAAATGAAACAATAGTTCTTTCTGGAAATAAACACATGCTCAACTAATAAAAAAAACAAAAAAAAAAACAATTCAAACTGCATAAAATTTCTTTTATCTTTATTTTTTAAATTTGAAAAGGAAAGTTGGTCAGACATGATCTCAGATATCGAGTTATGTTTGACATAGATACGTGCAAGCTTTCACAGCCTGTACACCTAACACAGATGCCTATAGACACATAACACGGAAACCCTAAGCACATTCAGAACTAGCATTTCCTACAAACACACATATATATAAATATAAATTATTACTAATGGAAAAAGGCCTGCCTTCGTCCAACTTGAGCAGTCACTGTGGTGTCTACGGAAGATTCAACACCAGCTACCGAGAGGCGTATCTATCAGGCTATGCTGCGGACGGTCTTTATGGTTGTGAAACATGGTCAATGAAAGCAGTTGATCTTTGACAACAACTGCCGTTGCTGCATTCTACACTGCCACCATGTTGCTAGAGTACCAACTCAAGTTCTGCATCTCGACCCTTGTCCGTCTTTCTCCAATGCCATCTAAGATAGTTTAGGCATGCAGCTTGCCGACCGGAGGAAGAGCTCATTCATGAGGTCCTTCTCCATCTGGTTGACAGTTGAAGACATGGGCAGTGACCTGGCAACACGATTAGGCCCATGAGTAGTTAGTTTTCGACTATGCAATCGGGATTGGCTAGCCATATCATGTGACCTAGTTCAGGATCGGCGAAAGCGGCTGCGATGGTAAGAGACGCTGTACTTGCTTTGGAAGAAGCCGGCTCAACCCAACCAAGGATATAATTGATACAAGTACAAGTAATGGAAAAAGGAGTCAAACCTTTTAAAATTTAAGTATTCAGAGTAAAGCATTTGGACTACCAACTCCACAACCCTGAATACAAGCCAGAGAGACAAGATACTTACTAAGATCTTTAATATTTCCTATGTAGACACCATTTCAACTCAAATACAGAAAAGAATTTAGAAATCCATAGGGCTTATGATTCCATGAACCCATTTAAGAAAAGGAAACTGAAACAATAGCCACATCATGATTGTCAAGATTTGCCATAAGAACAACACAGGAGTCGATGCTTAAAAAAACCTGTCCCTTTTCTTATATGCCAGCACAAATGATTATGTGGACAGAGAGGAGGATGGAGTCTTAGGACATTTTCGTAGATTCTCTATCATAGCCGAGTGGCTAGTTTTTCCTTCCATTGTGCTTCCTTTTTTTTTTTTTTTTTTTTTTTTTTTTCAACGACTGTAGAGACTTTATTTGAAATGGGTCTCCAGCATGACCACTAGTTCCTCGATCTTCATTGGACATGCGAGATCTACTACACAAATCCAGTTTTATTTGTGAATCATTTTGATTTTTATAGTTTGAATTTGTTTAAATCTTTACAGTTTATTCATAAAAGTATTTATTAATGAACACTTAAAGTCTGTTTTACATGCTGGCATGTGTTGGACAGCTTTTAAAAATTGACTTCCAAACTAACTTATTTCTAACCAGGGTTTTATTTACTCCTCTTTCTCAAGTTCATCCTTATCACTTCCTATATTTTCCTTTGCCTTCCCGTGAACTGAACCTACTACATCTAACCCAAGAACTCATCTATTCTTTCAACATGACCATAACATCGAAGTCTCCCGTTCTCCACACATCTCCCTATACTGCGCCAATTCAACCTTCCTCTGAAGTCATCAGATCTAAGCCCGTCTATAAGACTCACATTACACATCCATTATATCATTCTCATTTCTCTTCATGCAACACATGTCCTCAACCTTCACTTGAAAAGTTTCACTTCCATACATCATACACGTCTCAGACTACTTTTGGTTTACAGTGGTAACACTGTTGGTTAGTAATGGCAGAAGTTCCCTGAACTTACTCTATCCACTCTTGCAATCATTATTACACTTAATATTTTGTTGTCCTACCTTTTGCATTTGCCATTTCCTTCATTTATTCTGGTAAAAAAACTGATTAAATCATGACAAGTCCTCATAACTTTTCTATTGGATTTGCATGTGCAGACAAATCAAGAACAGGTATCCTCTTTTTTCCTGAACCATTCTTTTGTAGATTTTGTTGTGTGGAGTGGAGCCAGGTCATGTTGGTAGATGAATTCATGATCTTCAAACCTGTCCTCAACTTGTGGAATAAGGAAATGATCTAGGAGATTCTAATAGACAATCAAACTTATCAAGAAGCAGATCTTTCCAACACCAGTGGTAGACATGCAACTCTGAACTCATTCTTTCACGCATTTTGTGTTACATTTCTTATAGGACTTTGTCCAGGTGCAGGGGGGGGGGTGCATGATTACTGAAGAAAGTGCATAATCTTGATTCATCACTGAAGATGGTCATGTCTCATTGATCAACAAAGTATTGGCATCGGAATATGTATCTTGCCATCATATCCGAAGTGTTGTGAATTGAGAAATGGCTACAAATATTATCCAGGTCTTATAAATTTCATGACAATTAACCAATTAATTGGAAATAAAGATTTTATTCAGCTGTTGTCTTGGGTTTGGAAACACATTTCTACTGTTTAAATAAGTGTGATTATCTTCGAAGATGTAGACCAAGAGCATCCCCACTGGGACAGCTATCTCATTTTAAGTTTTGCCAGCTTCCCACAACACATGAATGATAGCTTTTGGTGCCTATCACTGACAAATAATATGTTGAAAACTGAAAATTTCACTCTTTACACAACTCATGAAATTACCTAGTATGGAAATCATTAAATTAATTGCAATTACCAGGGAGAAAATGTCATTATTTAAATATATCGAATTGATATACTGTTACGAGTAAGTAAAGTGGTCAATCATAGTAATGGGCGACTCAAAGGCTTCCTTTTCATTAGCTACTACAACGAGATGTAAGTGAGGGTGTCACTCCTTTTCCAGGATCACTCCACTTTCCCTTGATCCTCACCTTATAATGATGAATATTTTGCAAGAAGGCATCAAGTACCAGTCTTTGGATTGAACCTAGGATTGAACCCTGATCTCCCAGGCCAAATATAAGTTGTCAAATTGTAAACAAAGTGGAGCTGAGAAATTTTGCAAGTTATTTTCAAAAAAGCCATTTCATTGAATTGGTGCAGTAGTTCAAAGGAAACCTTTAACAAGTTTGAGATCTACACTAGAGATGAATCTGGAAGGAGGACACTCAAATTAAACTGTCTGAAAATTCATTCAGCAAAAATCATCAATGATTAAAATGAATTCAGTGCACAATACCATCAAGCTAGATGAAGCCATGTCATCAGGTTTATCACCTGTCAAACTCCCTCCTGTATTTATCACTGGTCAGACTCAGAGTGGGAATCAGAGATATTGGGGAAAAGTTGGGTTTGGCTTGTCTGTTTTATGACATCACCCTCTTTTGATGTATTTAATGCCAAAACAATATCCAAAGAAAAAAATTAATTGTAAATAATTCATTGAATACAAGTTACCATTTTACCCATAAGTGTTCATACGTTTCCCAATGGTATTACAATCAGGGTTGTGAATTCGGAAAATATAAGATTCAACTCCTAAAATTTCAAGATATTCCAAAATGTTAAACCCGTTCAATATTCAGACTGTCTGTTGATTCTTTGGAGATTAAAAAATCTTACCCAGACTACATCCAAAACCTTCAATTCTGACTCCACACCCCGATTATAATGTAAGTTAAGATCCAACCAGATTTGAAATGTTTAGTTAATTTCATAGTCTGCATCAGTATCCATTACTGATGTCCTTAAAAAAATGTGATAGAAGTACTAAAAATTAAAAACACAAATGAAATCATTTATTACTGCCATCAATACTAATTCAAATTACAAGTTCTTTCAGTATTTATTACCTTTACATGTAAACATTAAAAAATCACCTACTCTGACAGAGGAAGGCATTACTGTATTCCTATTTCATGTACAATGACTATTATTAAGATGCATTCATCATCTCTATTTCACAGGTAGGATATTTGTAATCATTTTCCGCTTCCTCCTCTCATCACATAAAATTTGAACTTGACAGTGTATGAAGTGATAACATTATCTTACAAACTATAGTTAACTTTAATGCACCAGATCGCATGTAACATTTTAACTTTGTTGGGATTAAATTAAATTTCCTGTACTTCCTATTTATATATTTTGTATCGCGGGACAGTCATGGGAGAACCTGACAGCCAACCAATCTAAATAGAGAGGAACCCTGACCAAAAACCTCAAATCAGGGGAAGAGAAGCTGGCACAAGTCAGGACAGAAAGGCAGGCCTTCAATGGACTAGAAACTGTCACATCGGCCTTTACAGCCACAGACATTGATGCTCCAACCAAACTGGGATGCTACTCATGGTCAACCCGGACCAAAGGAGCTCTTCATATGTTTTATCATGTCTTACATGGTATTGGGTCACCTGGAAAACAGCTAATGTATTAATCCCCCACCCCCTGGATGAAATAGTAGGATAGACTGAACTCTTTAAACTAGCCAAGTCAGAAAACTCCAAACTAAAACTTGCCGACAGATATTACTTACCCAGTGGAGAGAGTGCGTATTGTTCTCCACAACACATGATCAACTATCATTAAATTCATGAGTGGAGGTCGTCTAATAATTTTTAGATGTCATTCTGGTAATGGACGGACAGATAATGATTATATAGCAGTTATAACGTTATTATGACTATATTGGCATCACTTGCAATATCTATCATTTACTATTGGTTACACCATAAAAAAACAGCATACTTACATTTGCCATCCATTATAAATATGGACCATTTGGGGGGGGGGGGCTTCGATTTATGTGGTTTAGAGCATATCAACCCCTATGGTTCATTCAATGCCAAAGCATAATACATTATACATCATTTATTACCTGGTACAGAGATCTTCGGACCAGATCAAAATTAGTATCCATTCTGGTCAATCAAAGAATGCCATTGTCCCGGGCATTACTTCTTCCTTTAGGAAAGAGGCAAGAAGAGGTAGGCTGATTGCCTGAGGTACCCCCACCAGAGAATGCTGACAGGGAAAGTCATGGCAAATTTTGCAGCTGTCCAGAGTGCCCCCCTCACTGCTTTGGGGAGAACTGAATTCCCACTATAAACTGACCTTGTGTCTAACTTTGCTGCAGTGGAATACAAGTAAACAAACTTATTGTTCATCACTCATTAAACTGTAGACATAAATTGTTATTTTACTTATACCTGAAGGGAATTTCTAGTACATACCTTTCCCAGCTGTATTAGTTCATATGTGACGGATATAGATCTGCATGAACTGGAAAAAAACCCACTGTAAATACAATATGGGAACATGATCTTCCAGATTTAAACTTATCATACATTCCGAAAGCAGATTCTTCTGCCAGAAACTATTTGTCAGTCTTAATTTTCAAGAGCGTCCATCAATAATAGTAGCAATACCTACCGACCATAAAAACGCTTTAGATCAGCACAGATTTCAAGGGGGTTCAACTAAAATAGTCATATTTTAAAAACCAAAGCACTTTAAATCCTCAAAATACCATATCTTTGTTCAGAAATGAATATACTTTGACATGAATCAATAAATAATAATCTATGATATATTTGAAGAGTTTTCAGCAAATAAAGTGATAAAAATGTTAACACTGCTAACAGGTCATTTTCGCAACTTCTGTGATAAAACAGGTGCTTTTTAAAAGTTTTTTACCACTCCTGAGAAATTTCTTCATGAAATTTAGAAAAAACAATTGAGAGATGAAGCCCTTTATTCTGGCGAGGGTACAAAACCAAGTGACCTATTTTTTTTTTTTTGCTGTCAAAGAGAACCATTCAACATGTCGAATATCGAACATTTTGAAAATAAGATATGTACCCCAATTGCTAAGTAAATCAATCCTTTTACCCTTTTTATGTATTAAAATTATAATTGTATGTTTTATCTTTTCCTGGTAGGAATTTTTAATTAACCTATTGGAAAAATATTGGTTCCGTTTCATCGAAAGTAAAAAATTTGTCTTTTTCGCTAACAGTAGTAGTAGTAGTAGTAGTAGTAGTAGTAGTAATAATAATCGTATAAGCAAGCAGCAGCTGTAAACAAGACTGGCGATTTTTACAAACTACGTTTACAAGCTATTTTATTTTAAGAAAATAAAAAGGACTTTTTTGATTGATATTTGAGTATTCTTCAAATTAATTGACAATCAAAAAGTTCATGGAGTTTGTAGTTCTCTTGAGAAATACTGTTTTTCTTAGATTGAAGAGTTCAAATACTCTACTTTCGAACTTTAATTTTAATCAGAAATGACTTTCTAACCAATTAAAATAAAACTTAAAAATTAAAAAATAAGCACAGGATTCATCTCCCATAGAAAAAAAAAAATGGTTAAATGCCCTAAAACGCTAGAATGATGCAGAAATGGAGATTCTTTTACATCAAATTTATGTGAAACTGATTCCTCTACTCTAGATTCTAAAATAATTGCTTTTGTTTTCTTTCTTCTCAGATTTTTCAGTGTGTTCACACGTACTTGCCTTAAAAATAAAAGTAGAATCTTATTTTAGGAAGCGGAAGGTGTTAATCTACAATAGAAAAAAAAAAAATTAACAGAATCACCCGAAATTTTCACTATAAATTGTTATGTAGTTGTAAAATAATATAAATTAAAATTATGTATTTCTATATTTACTTTACTGAGTGAACTTATTGAATTGAGCAATTAGAAAAATGAAAATGTAAAAAAATCAGATTTTTCAAAAATCGGAGAATATCACTTTCTAACCTGACCCAAGTTACAACTTAATGCAAAATTTCAGAGAAATTCAATGGATGGTTGCGGAGAAAAATCCGGACGGATGGACATGCCTCAAAACATAAGTCCCTCAGTTTATAAAATCAGGGAGACCAATTATCAAGCTTCATCTAAAAAATTACTGAACAAGTAACTTCAACAAGTACTGAACCATTCTTAATATGCGACCATTCAATCTGTGGTTTTGCTCTGAAAATGTTAAGCGTGACCTACTGTAGAATGACAAAAAATGAAAATGAAACAGCGTTAACAAAGGAATAAACTTACAGATAATCGAAATGTAAACACTGTCAGCACCGAAACAAAAACAACAAATAGTTCACAATGATAAACGACTGAAACTTCTCTTGTCCGTTTCATTCACTGCCATTCTTCAAGTGCTTGTCTCTTTTCCGTTTGTTGTCAATGGAAACATTTTTAGATCACATTGGTAAGAACACTTTCTGTACACAGAGTGATCGACCGACGGACAGGCTCTCAGAGAGGTGTGCATGCATCCAAAAATGATTTTGAATGCATTATTTGCATTTTAAAAGAAGTTGACTCAAAATATGTACTTTTACAACAAGTGGTGATGGTACAGTTACCAACGCAGACATCAGGTTGGGCATGTAGTCGGGTTAGAGTTCAGTCTGTGATCTTGCTCTCCTTTCTGAGATCTTGGCAACCTTCACATGGCCTCTCTTGTGAGTACCCTCAATTCTAAAATAGAATGCCAACATCTGCACAAAACTGTTTAATTTATGACAAAATAGCTAACCATTTTAGATTGACCAGGGCTGCGAAGTCAGGTTTTAGAAAGAGTCAGACAGTATACCTTCTGACTCTGCACCCCTGTTAACAATAGGGAAAACACTATAGTGCCCTAATAAAAAAAATCAAAGACAATTTTGAGAGAGAGAGAGAAAGAGAATTTTCCCATCAAAACGTTTCATGTTATTAATAGTGTGCTTGTGTCATTAAAAATGATGTCATACGTTTTCATTGCTTAGCTTTTATAATTAAGTTAGCTTGAAAAAAAAAATTTTTTTTTCTTGTTTACAAACAATACTAATACTTCAAGTTAGCTGCTGCTAATGTTTGGCATGATGGTCATTGGTGAAACGAGATACACACAGCAGCATAAACATTTTGCTACTACAGATTACACATATTTAGAGAATTTACTCTAATACAAAAACATCTTTGTAAACATTGTAAAAGACAAAAACAAAAAAAAATGCTGTCTTCTACAAATTTTGGTTCTCAACATACAACTTTCATAATTAGATTCACTTGGCAAAAAAAAAAACAGTCGTCTCATTTATATTACAAACGATACTAATACTTCAGTCAGCTGTTGCTAATGCCATTCACTGGAATATATACTGAATTACTTCCCTTGGGATTATGCACAATGAAATAGCGAGTTAGATATGGCCGAACCGTCTTCACTGGTGCGGGCATGTTGAAAGAAGCAAGGTGTATATCAGCAGAGACCATTTTTTTTCTCATAATACTGGAGATATCTATGTACAAATTTAAGAATTTTGTGTTTTGCAATGAAACATGTTTAAATTCTTATCGGTGCTCAGTCAATAAAGATTTTACTATTAATTTTATCAATGTTGTCAAATTTAATGTCAACATTAGTTTGGACAAAAAAATAAAAAATAAACAAATTTTGCAAATAGAATTGAAGACAGTTTCTTTTGTTTTTTCTTTTTTGTTATTGGATATCCTGTTTAGCACGCGGTATCAAGTTGACATTTGAAAGTTGAATTTTCACATTTTTTATCTGTTGTTGAAACAATTCCTTGAAGATTGTAAATCAAATTTGGCTCAGCATAGAAATAATAAAATGTTATGGTTTATTAGAAGGATTTAGTCAATGGGTATTAATATATTTTGGAAGCCGATCAATTTGCTGGTGACATCGATAAGATTGAGAAAGTTTGGCGTAAAGCTACTAAGTTGTGTTCAGAACTACGGGATTTGTAGTATGGGAAAAGATTGGAAAAAAATGCTGTTGCCCTCCGTGTATTATCGATGTGATTGAGGCGGCATGATTTAAGTCAAGATCCTGACAGGAAGAGACATGGTCAACCAAAAAGATTACTACCTCTCAACACAACGAACAGAAAAAAGGGGACATACCACAATATCCAAGAAGTACGGAAGATTGAACACGAAGAAGACTGAACACTAGGAAGTTTTCATTTGGGCTATGGGTGGTCAATAACTGGAATGAACTGCTGGAATGGGTTGTCAATGCCAAAAATATCAATGATTTTAAGAGACAACTGGACAGGTATTGGTCATCAGTCCCACCCACAAAGTTGCACAAAAACCAGGCATGGCGCGAGTGTTACAGGCCTAGCCTTTTACCCGAAGACGATGTTATGTTAATGCACGTTTTTAAGAGAAAATAAAATTATATTATAAAATATTTTATTTTAAAAATGTGCATTGATAAGACCTTCAAATATATTATTACTTAAGCATATCATAATTTTATCTAAATAAAATAAATGAGAAAGCTTTTTTTAATTCATCACTCCATAATCATTACCATAAAAACAGTCTACTGTTATTTAAATCAATAATGCAACATATTTTGAAATACTGTATATAGTAGTATATATGTAGACAAAAGACCCAAAGAGTGATTTGAATGCCTAATTTGCCTATTTTTAAACCGTTCATAATAAATTAAAATTTCACGTTATTCATTTGTAATTTTATTGTTCTATTTTTGCTATATATATATATATATATATATATATTCAATAGTTGTCGATATTAACAGTAATTAAAGTGATTTAATAAAAAAATAAAAATAAATAAATTACAAAAATCTTTCTTAAAATATGGGTTTCTTAATTTTCAAGGGAGTTAATTTAAATTAAACTAACACTGCTGGCTAGAAAGAAAGATATACTGACGGAGACATAAGCAAGAACAGTTCATATAGAGGGGTGAGGGTGCTTGTTTGCTCATTCTCATTAGCGATGCTACATTTTTTCATTGCTTTTAAATTCAATGATTGTTTCGATTCCGTAAACAAACTTTCGCATGTGTTTAAACTGTTCCTTTCCCACCTTTAAGGAGTTAGGTAAGTTAAATAAACACACACACACACAATCGCTCAGGCAAATTCATTTTTCTTTTGATTATGGTCTTATTTAAAAAATAAATAAATTTGATCAAAATTACCAAAATGAATAAACGGCAAAGTTTTTGTCTCGTGTGTACAAGAAACTTATGAGTGTCTATTTACAATTTTTTTTTTTTTTCCATTTTGCTTCAGTAAGTCCTCAGATATCAAGGGGCCCCTTGGGTCCAATACTTAATTTCTTTATGAGATATATAGATATCCAAGTGTTCATTTAAGATTCTCCTTACCTCTCAAAGCTTGAGTCAGTACAGCAGAGAATATTACTTCCTTTCAACCCAATATGTTATAGTTGATCATTCATGTATTTTGTGGGGGTTTGGCCAGATTCCAGGACAAGAATTCATCTTGTCTGGTGGAGTATCCGGCTTAGTGTTGTTATTTGAGGTAGCATCACGAGCAGAAGGTGCACTATTCCCTGTATGAGCCAGTGCATAGTCATGTCGAGGTGATCTTATTTGAGTTTTGAATACTATGTTATTTTTAATATTTGGTCAGGGTTTACTTATAAGGCGAAGTATCCTGACAAACCCTTGTACAGAGAGACGGAAGACACTCAAGGATGGTGTCTAGTAGGCATTCAAACTCTTGTGTGAGTAACGCATATGGATTAGTTTAACAAATATATAATCAACACATATTGCACATGCAATAGACGTTGATATACATTTTTGGCACTTCTTGATATAACAATTCCTGCTAAATAATTGAAATAAGATTCCAATTGTATGTTGCACAGACAAGTCTTATTACCAGTTTTAGTAAAAAGACAAACAAGTAGTTTTTTTTTTATATTTAAGATTTTCCTCAGAACTTGGAGTAAAATAATATTTTTAACTTTCATCTTTTTTGATGATCAAAAGAAAAAAGATAATTTGTGAAAGAATTAAGATTTTCACGATTACTATGGAATTTATTTGATGCTGATGAGGACGAAAGCATGCCATTTATTAACCTCAACACATTAACCCTAATGGTGGTGAAGACCTTTAATTTGGTTTCAGATGGCGGTCTAAATTTATACAGAGATCATGAGGAAATCAAAATGGTAGCCATTTACGAACTCTGTTTCTGAAAGATAGGAAGTTTGCTGAAATCGTAAATAAAAAAAAATGAAACAAAACAAAAACAGCAGACTACTTATTTGTTTTCACTACAATTTGAAATAACTGTTCTATGCAATAACAAGTCGGTATAACATCCAATTAAAATCTTACTTCATTTGTCTTGTGGATAAATGTGTAGATTAACACTTTCATGTGTAGATTAACACTTTCTATTTTTTTTACGTGATTATATGTGAACACCCTCCAAAACTTGGCGTAAAGAAAAAAATACAAAATAAATTTTAGAATTTAGAGTGGGGGGGGGGGGGAATTAGTTTTGTATATAAATTTAACGTAAAATGATCCCCCCCCCCCATTTAAACATTTTATGGCGGTTAACAAACTTTTTCACCACTAATCCCGAGTACAAATGGCAAGGTCGGACACAACTATTTAAAAAAGGTACCCCCCCCCCCAAAAAAAAATAAAAACGTACAGAATGTATCTTCCATAACAAAAAAGAGTGGGGGGGGGGCGTAACTGCCTGAAAACGCAAAAATAGCCCGGAAATGGGGTAACATTTAACGTTTAATTTATGTGAAACTGATCCCCTACTCTAAATTCCAATTTTCTATTTTTACTATCATAACCCTCATAGCTTAACAAAAAATAAGAATCAGATTCTACTTGGGGGGGGGGGGGGGAATTACATGTAAACAACCTGAAAAATATCAGCAAAAAAGGAATTCCAAATTTTAAACAAATATTTTAGCTTTTAGAGTTGGATATCACTTCCTATATAAATTTCACATAAAATGAGCACCCATTCCAGACCAGTTAGCAGTAATATGGAGACGTGGAACAAATGTTTTTCTTTTTGAATATTTTAGAGGAAAAATCAAAATTTGTGCTAGATGGAGGTAGGTGTGGATTAACTTAGCTATTTTTTTCACAATAAAATAACGCTTGAAAACAATGTTTAATGTTGGTGCTAATTCCGGCACCTATAGATTGGCAGTCGTGACGTAAGTAGTTCAGGCTACGAACGAAGAAAGCCGATGCAGTTTCAACTTTTACCGAGTCGGAAGACAACTGATATAAATATTTCGGCAGACGACAAATTTACGTTTTCATTACTATTTAAAGATGAACTTTGCGTTTTTTACATGCAACTATTTTACCTATCGTAAAAAATTGCATTACAAGAATAAAGGCCTTTTACGGAAGCCCCCCCCCCCCCCCCCCAGAGAAAAACAAACGGAAACTTTTTTTTTTGGGGGGGGGGGGGTATCCGAAGGCTTTCGCTCTCGCTATACCTCCCCCCTCGAACACCGTCAAGTAGGATGTCCCCAAATGAACCAAGATCGCACTTGTTTTCTCATAAAACAAACTGGCGAATGAGCAAAGCTCGTTAACGCTCCAACCGTAAGTATATAGCCTCTATGAGCCATGCATCACCCCATTCCTTCCATTGACTTACAAGAAGAACGGTGTTCTGTGCAAAGAAAACAAACGAATAATAAAAAAAGAAACAAAATTAAATACACTTAAAAACAAGAAAAAAAAACTAAGTGTGGACTCTGATCGCAAGGTTATGCATTTGTTATCGTCACTTTTACTTAGCTAAATACAAGAATTTTCTATCAGGGTGGCTATTTTCAGAAATACCCACCTCCCCATTTATACTAAAAACAAAATTAAAAAAAAAAACTAAATTGAATAAATAAAAAACACCCCCTCCGAATTTTCGCGCTGAAAAATTGAAAAACAAACCAACAATCCGCTATACATCTCAATTTACCGCTAACTGGCCCGTTACGTAAAATGTATATAGGAAAAGATCTACTCTAAATTTATATATTTTTTAAAGTTCTTTGTGGATATTTTTCAGGCTGTGTACATGTAATTGCCTCAAAAAAAGTAAAATCTGAATCTTTTTTAGAGGGTAAACTACGACTGGTGTAATAACAATTTACCTTTTTTCAGCCAAGTTCAACAATACCGTTTAGCGAGTCTTGTCACGTCAAGAAGTACTTGATTTCGTTTGCACTTCAATAACTTATTTTTTTATTATTAATTATTGCAATTACTTTGCATGTGCCATAAATTCACGTTTTCTTTGAAAAAAAAAAGAAAAAAAAGAAGTTTATTTATATTTCAATCTCTATGAATTGTGACAACTTTTCGTCTGTATATTTCTCGCGTTATTTACTACAAGTAGGACTACCAGGCGTTGCCCGGGGCAAAAACGCAAATTATTTATGTTAAAACTTCTATCTCTCTACCTTTTTCTATCTGTCTCCATTTTTCTCTCTTTCCCCCTCTCCCGGAGGAGATATACACGGTTTGGCTTTTATAAATGAATCATTGTATACGATTAAGTTAACACAAGTTGTTATTTAACTTCTAGCCGGGAACAGAAGGTGAGCGGTAAAAAATTTATTTTTATTTATAAAACAAAAACTACTTCATTAATTTACGGGATTTTTGGTATAGGATATATTTCAGCCCGTAACAGGTACGTACATCAAACAGATATTCCTCAGTTTGTTTTATTTCTTTTTCGAATGTCTCCGTGCTTCTGGATAAGCATCGAGTTCTTTTTCCATAAGAGTATATTAGTGCAGTTTAAAGTGATTCTATAGTCTGTGACAGTATCCATTGAGCCAATCACCAATCTCCCGAGAAACGGTAGGAGGGGTAAGGTGCTAATGGACGTGATCCAGTACTACGACGAAATCCAAAGAATGCAATACGTGCGACAACGGAAGATTGATGTCTACACGCTGTTTGTTCAATGTGCACGGGCATATGAACGTAGAATGAAGTCGGAGTAGATTTACAACAAAATAAACGTATATACGCGATGATGGCTGCTACTACACCGTGAAATAAATAAATCAGGCTCAAGTTTTAAATCTCTCTCTCTCCCTCTTTCTTTCTGCGTCCAGACTCCAGAGTAAGCGCACGTGACAATTCATTTTTAGTAGTACGAGTCACCTATCTAAATTATCCTCATACCCTCTTCCTCTCCATTTCATTTTCTTTTTTAAATCCTCATTTTATTTGTACATATATTTGCAATTTAAAAGAAAACTGAATCACATAAAATATCTAAATTTAAAGTAAACGCTTGCAATAATTAGTTCTACGTTTCTTTACACAGAAACATGGAGAAATAAAGACAAGTCAACTGATCAGATTCTAATTATATATATATATATATATATATATATATATGTATATATAGGGGGATGGATAAAAGGGGCATCTAAGTAAGTAATATTAGAATATTTGTTGCCTATTTAATGTATTGCTATCTCTCCAAATCGACAATTAATAACGTGTCTATAATAAAAAGCTATAATCGAAGAAAAAAAACAAACACACAAACAAACAATATAGGAAAACGATTTAAATTAGCCGTAAAGTAGGAAGAAGAAAAGAAAAACGTTAAGATTTCATTCATTCTCTTTCCAACAGTTTCCATCCTCGTTTTTCTTGCGGTCTTCGTCCCAACTGTTTAAACAAAAAGAAAAGAAAAAAAACGAGACAGGGAGAGATGGTCCGATAATTTGAATAAAAACAGGAAATTGTTAAATCGAAATGATTTAAACAGAGATAGAAGTCAATTAAGGGTTAGAAAGAGGGGGAAAATGAATAGATGCCCCCTATAATATTATATATATATATATATATATATATATATATATATATATATATATATATATATATATATATATATATTTTGGCATTTTAACGACAGCTAACAACGAAAATGGGGTAAAAAAAACAAGGCAACAAATAAATGTTACGAAAGGCAAAATAAGTTACTCTTCTACTAACCTGGACAAGTTTACCTGCTTTGTTACATTAGGACCCGACCTAACTTTGATCCGGTCGTTAGGGTTAGGGTCATGGTCAAAGTTAGCGCGGGTCCTAATGTAACAAAGTACAAAAAAGTTTTCAAACGCCGACGATAAAACAAAAATTTTTATTGTCGGCATTTCTAAAAAAAAAAAAATATATATATATATACTCAAAAACTGCACACTTATAGAGAGTAAGTAAATCAAATAACATTAAAGTTGTCATTCATATTGGAAACCGATTTCATCAGTAGTTTGAATTTACCGAACAAAAATAAAATCCATTTAAACGTATGGTAGGGTGGATGAATTAGAATAGATTTGGTTCTTATACAGATCAGGCCCCATGGATGTGCCAATAATAATATAACTTATTCGGGCGACATAGTTAAAAATAAATAAATAAAAAGGAGAAAGTGAAACAAAAATGAAAGTAAAGACTCCCGGACAAGTTTAACTAGTGTGTGTAATACATATATTCCAATATGAAACGACGAGGTTTAAAAATCATTAGATTTTTTTTTGTTTACGAACACGAAGGGGGGGGGGGGGATGTGGCGTGTGGAAAATGTTCTAGATTTGTGTAGCCTTAGTCACACATCATTCAATGTCGTAGTAAGGGTGAGATTTTAATCAAAATGGCAGTAATTTATTTATTATTTTCTAAGACAGTATACAAGAATGATCTTAAGAGTCGAAAAAAAAAATTCTTTTCATTTAAATAAAATTACGGTTTAAACGTCCTCTGTGTGTTTGCACGTCACGTGTTTGTAAGTAGAAAAAAAAGGAATTTATTTCCGTTATTTGTCCCGAAAATAATACGACAAAATGAAAAGGGGAAAAATGACCTCCCGTGACCTGATCGTTTTATTTTCTGGTCTCATTTTGATTCATATTGAAAACACATAAAATATAGCAGTAGCTATATCTACCAGGTGTTGCCCGGGTAGAGTTTATCTTTATTTAATACAGAGAGCTTTAAATTTCATAAATAAAAAAAAGTGAAAATAAATACAAATAATGTTATAAATAAAAAAAATAATAAGCCCTAAATACACAAAACTACATTTTTTAACTAACAAACCAAAACTAAATATAATTTGGTACCCAGAGTGTTTCAGTTTTGAGAGTCAGTTCCGAGTATTGACGGAGAATTCCTTACAACTACCTATAATTGTTTTGGAAAATCTGAGTGTTTTTAAAATAAAAGAATGATTTAGAAAACTGTATGAGATTATTGCCTAAAACAAGAAGTTGCCCACACACAGGCACAATAAGTAAACACTAAACAGAGCATGTTCTCTTGTTTTTTTATTGTTTCAACAATTTTTTTATGCTAAAGCTAATTTTATCTTCCGGTATATTTTAATCACATAAAATATATGCCTAAATAGTCCTCAGTTTTGAGATTGAGTTATGTTTGAAAAAAAATCCAATGGTTCTAATTAGCCGTAATTTGCAATTAGCTCACCAAGTGACCCACCTCTTACTATGTTTCTGTATCACTCATTTTATGTTGTTTGCCCCCCACTTCAGTCTTATTTTTTTTGTACGATCACTACCTCCATCTGTTTAAGAGTCAAATAGCAATAAAGCTAACTATGACACTTAAGATTGGAATAGTGTATGATACATAAAAGATTGGAATAGTGTATGATAAATAAAAGAAAATATACTATTTAAGAGAGAGACAGACTAATTTCGAATTTTAGCATTTAAAAAAAAAAATTAACTGGTTTTACAAACTCATCTTTTCCTGATACAATCTAACAAGAGATTAACTGGTGATCCAACGGATATCAATCACACAAATAAAATAAAAATATTATATATATATACACACACACACACACACACACACAGCCTGGCGAGGAAGTAAGTAGATACGCGATTGTGACTTTTCTGTTGGCATATATGTGACGTAAGTGTGGTTAATAATAGTAAGACCAGATAAAATCCGTGTTATCCAAATGTGTACAATGAATTATTAACTATATGCTTTTCTTTTAAGTAACCAATAAAGGACAACTAAAACGCCATAAGTGAATTGAATGTAATAAGCATAGAGATCACATGTTAGGGGAGAAGAAGAGTAGTTTTTTTTTTATTATGCGAAGAAGACAGCACATATGGGTAATTGGTCGTCGTACTAAGAAAGCGCTGCTACTAGAGAGGCTCCTTTGAATCAATTTATTACCCCCCCCCACCTAAATCTTCTAGCGATAGAAGATAAGACATTTGTATTAATTACTATATTAATAAAATCATCTGACAACTTCACGTGGATCTGTGTTTCTTCGCGACGACGAGAATTGAATTACTATTTTTATTAATCGAATATTTATTGAAATAAAAAAATGCAATAGCGTAATAAAACGAATTTAAAAAAAATCCTATTTAAAAAAATAATTACTAAATTAAATCCAACAATGCATTTAAGTTTTCCCGTAAACAAGTCAGACACTTTTACCGTTCGGGTACTTTTATCGATCCCGAACCGGCTGTCGTGACGTGCGACTCGGAATCGTTCGGCTAGCCTACGCAAACGGACGAGTGTTGACGAGCCAAAGCAACGAGCAGCCGATAACTTTGTGACAAATTGGAGATAAGTGCTTTCGAAGACGGATTTTTTGTCAGGAAGTTTGTTTTTTTAAGAAAATAAACCCAACATGAATTACGAACAGCTTTGCACTGCAGTATCATCGCGAGCAAGTAAGAATAAATAATAAAATTAAAAAAATATGTCGTGATAAAAGTAATTTTGGTACGTTTTTTTTTTTTTTTAATTCCTTGTAAATAAAAATACAGTATTCATTTTATAACAGTAACCTCGCTATGTTTTTTTCTTGTTTCTTTCAAAAAAAATTCATGTAAATATGTTTAATTTTCTTTGTTTCTTTATAAAAATTCCTTACCCTAAACCGTAACGCTAACAAATTAAAAAAAAAAAAAAAGCAAAACATTAGTATCATAGGACGCAGCACCGTATCAAAAATGTCGTCTGGAACAAATCGGCTCGGCAACTCTCGGGCGTTTGCGTAGAACAGCCGAACGCTTCTGAGTCGAACGTCACGAACGCCAGTTCGGGATCGATAAAAGCACCACATTACGATAACAAAATTACTTATAACAATTTGGTTAAATTAATATTTTAATGGGCGTAATAATTAAAAAAATACCACCTAGTTAAAAAGAAAAAAAAAACTTCCGAGCAGTGCCGGGTACGTAGGGCACTTGTGCAGTTTAGTAAACAGGGGCAGATAATCCACAAGTAACGACCAATAGATTAAAACATTTTAATAAATTTAGTTTCTGAAATTGACAGTGACTTTTTTAATAATTTAAAATGTTATAAAACGAACATAATAAAACTATATTTTATTACAATGTTTTGGTCAATTGTTACTTTATTGAAAATAAACTTTATTTTATTACTATGTTTTTCTTTCAGAAACTATATTTTATTAAATAAATACATTTATTAAAATGTTTTAATCTATTAGCCGTTACTTCCTGTGGATTATCTGCCCCTGTTTTGCTAAACTGCACAAGTGCCTGATGCAGTGTACATAAGTCGAATAATCAATGCTGAAAAACAAGGGAACTAAATAGATGATACTTTAAGAGCCCCTATTCCACAATTGAACCGGATAACAGTCTGAAGTTTACGCGTGTGGGTGGGGCTCACACCCTAAAATGATTTCGAGCAAGAGAGAGTCCATTTTTTTTTTTTTTTAAATTACACTGAAGATCTCAGATCTGGAATATAGAACTAAAATATGTTTTTACACATAAGCGTAAAAATAGACACTGACTTGATTAGTTGATGTAGCTTAAAATCCCTCTACGTTAAAAGAAAGCGGAAATAACGTTTTACATTCTACAAAACAGATTTTAAATTAGAGCGGCTATAAAGTCAGTGCCCACTGTCCAGTTCCTTCCGCAAATAACAGTGTAATATTAGTTAGGCCTAAGTGAAGGTCTGAAAATAAACATTTGAAATTTAGTTTTCGATAATCGCACTCGAGACGTGTTGATCGACAATCTGCATTTTTTTAGAAGGAAAATGTTAAGATAACAAAGTGGGTGGATGTGTGGTAGACCGGCCTCTATTCCGAACCTTCGCCATATTTTAGATAATTTATTCCATTAATCGTGAAACTGTTTCTTAATCATCATTATTCCGTTTAATGTCTTAAATTCTGTACCCATTTCTTCCACCAGTACATAAAAACAAACCCTGAAATCTTAAACATTAGGTGTGTATGTGTTAGCAATAAGATTTATAAGACAAGAGTAAGACCCACGAATAAACACACATTTCTAATATCACACAATTATGTTGATTAGCCATTTGTACCAGCGGTTTTGGGGGCAATAGGGAAACCACACTCATGGGTTTGAATACTACCTCACTCCTTCATCCTCGAGTTTGATTTTCCCCATTGTCACAGAAACAGCCGATACGTGTTCTGTTCTTACACACATGAGAAAGACAGATTGAGATAAATAGATATAAATCGAAACAAAATCTAATTGTTTCCAATGTTGTAGGTCGTTCGTGGTAATAATGTCCAGACACTCGGTATAGAAATATCAGCGCATAAAAAGTGGAAAGTGGTAGCTTTAAAAAAAAAATGTAGATAATTTTCAATCTGTAATATTACCGAAGCGGTTAGGCAACCAAATTTGCGAGAAAATAAGCAGACGAGGTGTCAACTGATTAAAACGAATAAGCAGACGACATGTCAACTGATTGAAACGCGAAAGTATTGCAAGGAATTTTCACGATCTATCACTGGCTGTTGCGTCTCCAGGAGTGATTAACTTGTTAGGAGGAAAAAAAAAAATGTCCAGGCAAAAAATAATTTATCATCTGTTTATTTTTATTTCTTCGTTTAAAAAAATTTTTTTAAAAACTATTTCTTTCGTACAATTTGACTAAACGTATTTATTTGATTTTTTTTCTTATTTAAAATGTTGGTTTAAATCCAGCCCCGGGTTTGATTTTTGGACGCCGATAGGTAAACTGACTTGTCGGTACATTCCGGTGGTTTACGTAAACATCCGGAAAGTACCGACGCCAAGTCGACTTTAGCATGTGTCCTAATCTAAGAAAGCATCGTAAACGCTAATTATTTATCAATAAGTTAATCTAATTATCATAATGATAAATTGGTGTTATTAAAAGTAAGGATCAATAGGTTATCTTGAATTTCGATTGAAAATCTGGAATTTTACTTTATATATATATATATATATATATATATATATATATATATATATAAGGTTTATTGTAGCGTTTCAGTGTTGCCAAGGTGATATGTCGAGTTATCCAATCAGCGTCCGAGATTTTTTTCCGTTTTGCACACGTTTCTAATAGTAGTTGTATTTTAAAAATGGCTAACGGAGGCATTAAATATGACAACATCTAAGAATCAATGCGACTGGAAGTTGTCCACTACCTTTCATTAAACCCGACACTAAGTTAGAGTTGGCACTTAAGAAAAATACATGCCCTTCATTAAACCCTAACATGGGGTAAAAATCGTACCACAATAAGAAAAAAAAACAAACAAACAAAAAAAACACATTGTTATGATGTTTATTTTTGTTAAATAAATTCTAATGGAATCATTCAAATTATTTTTTCTTCATAAAATTTGCTGACCAATGATAGAATTGGAATAATTAAATGGAACTGTTACACAAACAAGTCGTTTGTTATTTTATTTAAGATTTTCAAGTGTGCGAATGAGGTTTCAACAGCGCCATTTTTTCTTAGAAAAAAACAGAAACTGCCAAGGACGATAGCTTTATAGTTACCGTCCTTGGCAGTTTCTGTCTTTTTCTAAGAAAAAAAATGGCTCTGTTGAAACCTCATTCGTACACCAAGAAAATGTTTTAAACAAACTACTTGTTTTCACTAAAAGTTTAGTTTTCAACGCAATAGCAAAATTAAAATCGTATTTTGAAATGTTAACATACCTCAGTTAAGTTCCTATTTACTTATCTACCCACGAGAGCAGAGTTAGATACGCGGTCGGGTTTTACTGTGGGGAAACCCAACCTAGGACAGACAAAACGAAGTGCAGTACAGAACATATACTATACGTTGCTCCTAAACCAAGAAACATCAAAACTTAATTTGAAATACATTACATTGTATTTGTGATTAGTTAACTAATTATTTTTATGCAACCGATCAATAACTAATAGTTATTGATCGGTTGCATAAAAATAATGTTTATTTGGATTTCTATAAAATTCCGATTTCATTTGTGTTAATCATTTTGTAAAAAGCATTTCCATTCTTTTCTAAAAAACAATAAAAATAAAAAACGAAACGACAGCAACAACTGGTTACTTTATTTATTAAAAAAACAAAACAAGACTTCTGAAGCAAACAGCCCCCTCTCTCTATCTCTCTCTCGAAATTGCTAGTCTTTGTTTTTCGTCGTACCAGAACAGTTTCAATCGCATATAAGCAGAAAGATATATTTTAGTAACGTGACGTGACCATGAAGCGGCCATTTTGAATGTTTATTTTCATGCAGAAAGTTACCTCGTACACACACGACATGTGTGTATGTGTAATGTTTTATATTATATACTTATTATAAAATACAGTATGTAGTATATAATATTAGTTTCAGTATTTACTTCAGTGCTCAATACACAAGTGGGGCATAGTATGCGTGGCAAACTTCTCAGAGTGAAAAAAAAATAAATAAACGTCTGTGTAGCTTGCTTACCATAAGTATGACAGCTAAGAACTCATGTCAGTAAATACGGGAAGGATATAATTAATTATTGCGCAGAAAACGCAACACATATGAACATTTTGAAGACCAAAATTTTAATAAAAAAAAAAATTAAAAAACGCACAGGAGCTTTGGTAGTAGCAGGGTACCAAATTGAAAGGTGAATTTGGAACGCTAAAACCTACACAATCGAAAATAGCCTTAAGTTCAGTGTCTACCTTTTTTTTATCTTCGTGTACATTATAATTAATTTTTAGGACAATTTTTCTTTATTTAAAAATCAACGAGAGTAGAAAACAAGTTTTTTTAGTTATTGTTTAGCTCCTTGTTAAAGGTAATTGCCAATTACCTTTAATTGGTTATTACAGTGAAATAAATGGTTGGTTGTGAATTTGATACCATTAAATTAATTAAAATGACATTTAAATTCGACTAAACTAATAGTATATATATATTTTTTAAGGACTGTTCATTGTAGTAAATATAATCATCTATAACTTAAGTCGGTGCTGGTATAGATTAGGACCCAAGCTAAAATCGACTTGGCGTCTTTAGGGTTAGCTTGGGTCATAATTTGCACCAGTACCCATAAATCTAATGTTAAAGAGTTAAAAAAAAAGAAAAAGTTTTCCACTCTCGTTGATTTTAAATAAATGAACATTAAGAAAAGTTATCTTAAAAATTAATGAACATGAAAGAAAAGGTAGACCCTGATTTGAGAACTTTTTCGATTGTGTAGGTTTTAGCGTCCCAAATCCATCTTTCAATTTGGTAGCGTGTTATTACCACAGCCCCCCCCCCCCCAGTTCAACAACACAATCAAAAAAAATATATAATATTTACAAACTTAGAATTTTTCCTTTTAACTTTTCATACTGGCAGTTTTCGTTTTGTTTTGATTAAAAACAAAGTACACGCTTCTATATTTTTAAGTACTAAATAATTAAACGTTTAACATTAAAGTGTATGAAACCAGTTGCGTTGTTTTGTTTTTAATTAAATTCTATTTTTTAGTATAGAATTTTATTAAAAATAATTGGAAATCATTTAAAAAAGTAACTATTCTTGAAAATCGCAAAAAATAATTATAATTTAAACAACAAGTCTAAGAAAAACAAAAAATGTTTGTTGCATGTCGTCCACAAAGAGAGGGTTTATTTTCATCACAATTATATAGGTAAACGAAACGTCGACGAAATAAGTAAAAAAAAAAATTACCTCTCTACTTAGATGTTAAAAATAATCGCCGTGAATTCAATTCAAAAACAAGTACAAAGATAGAGACATAAGTAAGAAGAACAATATAGATAGAAATATTAATAACGCAAAATATGTTGGTCTAGGAAGATTTATGGTGACCAATTAATTAACAGAATGGGACCGTCACTGATTGCATTAACAAATAACATAAAATTAACTTTAATCAAAGGAAGAAAACTACCTAATAATTAAATTGTTGTTCTCTTATCAAGTTAAAGTACGAACCCATTATGTTTGTTTTGGTGAGCCGAAATTACAATTGGTGTACATTTCAGCTTCAGGTATTTTTCTTACCTGCTTATGTTTTTTTTTTAATCACACACACATTATATATATATATATATATATATATATACACACACACTAATATTTTTAGAAATAAATAAAAATAGAGAAATAAACCAATTTTTAATAAACAAAAAAAACATTTAAAAGGCTTAAAAAAAGAAAAGAAAGTGAAATAAAATATTTTACAAGGAGATATATGTGCGTGTTTTTATATGTATGCTGAAAAAGAAAATGGTTATAAATAGGGGGATCAGTTTATGTAATAGAATAAATCGGAAACTGATCCCCGATTTTTCTATCACAAAAATATAGTTAATATTTATTTATTCAACGCAAACAGTAGGTTTCGTTTCTTTTTCATCAAACAATCAATAAAATAAGTTTAAAATAAATGTTTATTTTTAGATTTTGGGGTTTGAGAAAGATCAGTAAAAATAGAAGTAAAAGAATGAGGAGGCATTGTGCGTGTAATGTACTTATCTATATAACGTTGTGAATAAACTTAAAATCGGAACAGCCAATTCAAGGGAGCAAACCTTGCACAAAGGGCTCAATATTCTTTCAGATAGAGAATAATAATAAATGTGGTTTAAGTATGTATATACTTATATATATATATATATATATATATATATATACATATATATATATATACACACACACATATGTATATAAATGAGAGTGTACGTATATTACACTCATATAATAAAGGGGTTGAGAATAACTAAGTAAATAAGTATAAGGGGTCATAGAGGGAAGAAGGAGAAGAAAGGGGGGGGGGGTAGAAAAATAATAATAAAGATTCCGGTCATTATGACCGAAGAAAAAGACGTACCTTTATTTTTTTGCAAGGTCCTGTTGTCCAAATTAGCAGACTTGCAAAAAACGACCAGAAGTTGAAGAAAGACGACGATATAACAAAATAAACGTCTCTTGTATAGATTCATCGTCATTCGTTCACCCCCCTTAAAAAGTAGGTATTAAAAAAAAAAAAATTAAAAATAAATTATTTAAAGAAACATTAAAAATCTCGTTTCCCCCCTTTTTTATTTTAAGTTTTTGTTTTTACAATAATGTCGTAGTCGTCGTAATAGTAGTAGCCGCCTTCCTAACACTACAACAGATATTGTTATTACTGGTATTATTGTTGTCATTGGTGTTAGTATAATAATTGTTATTATTTCTGCAGTTATTACTATTGTTATTACTGTAGTTATTATTTATAATAGTATTGTTATTGTTATTGTCATCCCTGGTCATTTTCGGAGTCCTTCTTTCGATCGATAACTTGATTATCTTCATCGTGATGATTAGTCGATAGATATGTAAGTCCCCTTTCTCGCTTGGTACATGTATGTATGTATATATATATATACATACATACATATATATACATATATGTATATATATATGTGTTACAGCCACATCACTGATTGTTGTTGTCTACTGGCACCAGTAAGTAGTGAAACCACCAGCACCAGTGTGTCTCGTTTCTCAGCCATTACGGGCGAGAAGTCATGAATGGACGACGTTGATTTTTTTCTTTTTTTCTGTTTCCCTCGAAAAACTAAGGAATTATAATGGAAGTGGGAGTAATGTGAAAGAAATGCGGTGGTAGGAGGAGGCCCACTAAGAGGGGTAGAGGGAAGAGTATGAAATCTAGTTGTGGTTGGAGGTGTTTTCTTTTTGTCAGGGGCAGATAACCTATGTAAGTTTTTTTTCTTTTAAGATATGGGAGGACAGGAACACATTTAAAAAAAAAAAAAGAGAGAATAAAATAGCGTTCGAAGAGGCAGGTAATTATTTACTTAGTTCGTCGTCGCCCTCTTTATATTGTTACTACTAGCTCTACCTACCCGCCGTTGTCCGGGAGTTGTTTTTTTTACTTTCGTTTTTATTTCCCTTTTTTTAACTATTTTTTTTTTTTACCGAATTCTTTCTTTTTTTTTAAATATGATTTTGAAAGTTAAATTTAAATATTACGGTATCATTTGGCCATTAAATTATTAATTGAACCAAATTTTATATTAAAAAACTACATCTAATTTTGTTGTGGTAATGTTGTTTTAATCACTAATTATAAAATTATTAGGTGTAAATTAAATAGCTTCCAAAATGGCCACTCTTTTAATACATGAGGATTTGCTAAGAATTTTAAATCCAGAAACAACTGTCTTTTCGATAGTTTAAATGCTTCCAAATTCCTTTCAAATTTCGAAGGGTCACGAAGTAATTCACTCTTTAAAAAATTTTTTTGGCACTTCTGCATTCTTTATGAACCCGCAGATTTTCTGTCCTTCTACTGAAAATAAAGGGAAGTAATTCAACCGGAAATGACTTATTTACAACCTAAAAAAAATGCAAGACTGATTTGTTTTTGGGTAACAAGAAACAATTAACAATTGTTTTTTTTTATTATATGAATTAAAAATTTTATAAATAAAAATGTAAAGTTTTGATTGGGGTGGGGGGGAATGCATTTTTTGGTCAACATTGATTTTGCTTTTATTTTTTTTTAAATATATTGTAGTTGAAAAGTTTTGTTTGGTGAGATTTTTTTATCTAAATGAAAAGTTTTCATTGGGGGGGGGGGACTGTATTTTTTTGTCCTTTTTCTTTTATTGAACAGGATAAAGTTCTGCAATTTGATTTATAATGGCTTCCAGTGGGTTAGCAGAAAACTTCTGCCGCCACATAAATTCCATTAAGTAAGACTCCACCATTTGCGTGTGGGTGCCACATTCTATTTTCTAACGCATTTTGGCCTTTTGCCACATGTTTTCCACATGATTTGTTGTGGCACCTGTGGATGGCGATGTGCCTGTAAAAAATCGATTGTTTTTTGCGCCTGGTTCATTAAATTACCAATGTCGCGAAGATTCAACTCATTTAACTCCATTTTCTAAAAACTAAATTCTACTTCAACTCCCGGTAAATTCAACTTCCGGTGAATTCTGAATGAATGGTACTTGGAGAAAAAAAACGGAACTCTTCAATTTCGATTTCTTAATCGGCTGCGGGTTCATAAAGAATGCAGAAGTGCCTTTTTTTTTTTTTAACTATTAACAAAAGATTAAAACAGCTGACCTGTTTATGAAGAAACTGAAATGCATTCTGGAGAATTTAATTTCGAAATAAATTTTTTTATAGAATTTTTTAAAAGTTATTTTTGGTAGTTTACATTACTGCATTTTTTATTTTAATAAATACTCGATTAATAGTAAATAATGAAACAATAGTGTGTAAGTCACGTAGAGGCGAGAAACACGCACACATACAGATGCACGAACAGTGTTCATATGGTTCTATTAATATAGAGAAAGAGAGTTATGATATGCCTGTTGATGATCTTAATTGACCTGACTTGTCTCAAGGCCAACTTATGCTGGATGTGTTGTTTGTTGTGTCTGCAAAGAAGGAATGGTTTGAATGTGAATGTTAAATTTAATGGTTTCAAATCAGGAACGTTAAGCAAGAAGAGACAGAATAATAACTTGGAAATAGAAGGAAAGAAAAATACAGAAAAATACGACTTAACTGATCCCAAATTAAGAGATATAAACGAGGGAACAAGAGATTTTAATAAAATAACATTTTAAGCTAAAATGAGTCAGAAGAGAAATCCTTCTAGACTGAGGAAACTTTTATAGGTAAGTTGTTGCATTCATTAATGGATAAACAGGATCTTATGTCATACGTAATTAATGTGGGGAAGCACGTAAATAAACAAATTACATTTTATCCTCGTAAGGATCAAAGTGTAATATATGTTCTATTCGGTATGAGGAGGCCATAATCCCAGGCATTACCTTTTCCTTTCGAAGGTGACGAAAGATGTATTGCCTTTCATTATTTTTGCAAGGGGGGTTGGATTATTGCCTGTCGTCTGAGATGCCCTCATTCAGCTGGACCAGAGTGCCCCCTTTAGAGGAGCTAGATTCCCCACTGTAAACTGAACTTGTGTCTAACCTTGACGCTGGAGGTGGCGGGCAGATAAACAAATTTAGCCTTCAGTCTAGGATCAATGTAGTAGTATCTGTTCTGTTTTTTCATTCAGAAGAATAGACATCCTTCTGGACTGAGGCAATTTTTGTTTTTGGTGGAGCTGGATTCTCCATATTAAAAGCCAACGGTGAGTAAATATCAGACTTTAGTATAAAAGAGACCACCCCCAGCCAAAGGCGGCATGTTGATTGAATGCTGGTGGTGGTTGCAAACATGCTATCACTGCTTGCTGTTGTGTTGCTTGTGGAAGGTTCAGGGAGCTGCTGCAAATCCCTACATCTTGGCACATTTCCTTCAAGGTTCGGGGCAAAGACTTTTTAGCCTGTGTTCGTTCTGTCATCTTGCATGGTAGTGAGACATGGACCTCAAACATTTCTCATCTGCAACGGCTTCGGCGATAATGACCGTGTCATGATGAGGTGGAATTGCAACAGCAAACTGAAGGAAAGTATCCCTTCAACCGTGCTCCATCAGAAACTTGGTATTGATGAGATTATGGGTGCCTTATGCACGTCTTGTATTAACTCCATAATACGCTTGGATATCCCAGTCACGAGGGAGTGTGGTAGACTGAAGAACTGGCTTGAGTGCATAAGAAGTGATATGAATGCACACAACCTGACTGGTATCAATCCTTTAGATCAAACTGCATGGCGAGCAGGCATAAGACGTTTCCTGGTGTTGCCCACCCTGGAGTCTGAGGCACTCTCAACACCCTAAATATCAAAACCGGATGAAGAAGAATAAGTGTGGGTGGGGGGGGGGGGGAGTAAGAAGGCAGGAAAAAAAGAAGACAACTGTGTTTAATAAAAAAATAAAGAGAAAACAAAAAGACTGTTGGATAGTCAGGACTGTAAATTGATGGAGAATGAAGGTATAGACTGGAGTTTACTTGTACCAAATATGATTGGATTGCAGGAAAGAAATACAAAACAAAAGATCAAAATCTAATATGGGAAAAGGGGTTTAAAGAATATAAATATATCTAACCAATGAGCAAAGAATACATTTAAATATACAATATCAGTGTATGAGAGAAAGTGGGGTTTCAACTTACAGTATACCGGTGGGCAATTCAGGAAGGTAATCCACATAACAGTTAAATAGTTAAAAATGTAAAAGTGTTCTCTCCATATGAGAATGTTGGTAAAATGACTAAGAGTCAATAAGCAAAGTAAATATGAGTCCAATCAGTATAGGGCACAGAGGGGTTTAGTTCTGGATAACAGGGTGGTCACTACACAATCTTCCTCTGAGATCACAAATCAGAATATCAGATTGGTAACCGCAGGCAGTAGGAAACGAGTTGGGGAAATGCTGCATTCACTCTAGTTTGTTGAATGAACATGACAATGGCATTTTTATCAATGGGACGAGTTGACAGGTTTTGAAATCATTTCGATAATTCAACTTTTTCTCATTCACAATAGAAGAGTCAGAATCTTCAAATTGTTCATAGCAGCATTTTCGTCAACTTGAAAATCATTTTCTTTGGGGCGCTTTTTGCCCAATCTTTAATGTAAGATGATAAAGGATTTTTCTTTTCGTTCTCCTCATCTTCGTCGCTATCCTTTTCTTTCTCTTCTTCATAAATGTGGTTCGACCAACGTTTAGTAAGAAACTATGAAAACCATGTCTAAGTTCCCACCTTTGGGAACTTATGTAGCTGTCGGTGATGGGGCGATAACTCTGAGGATCAGTTCTATCCCCAGAATTCTTGAAGACTGTTACCACAGAGGCAATTTTCCAGCTATCATGGAAGCAAGATTCAGCAAGGTGTTTGTTGCACTGTTTGGAGAGGACAGGGGCCAGTTCAGCAGAGCAGTTCTTTATTACTATTACTGGTATAAGATCATGCTTTGGAGGTGTCAAGTTTTTTTATGATGTCCCTGACCTGGGATGAGGTGATAACTAGGTTATCAAGTGTCGCTTCAGTTTGCAATGGGAATTTAGGGAGGGGGTTGTTCGCTGAGTACAAAGTGGAGTTGAAGACGAAACGCCGGGCAAGTAGTCCAGCCTTATCAGTTGCTGTGCAAACAACATCATTGTGGTTTGATAGTGAGGGAATTATTGATTGTCCATTGTTCACCACACTATTGTAGATTTTCCAGAAATCGCGAGTACTTAGTTTCTGGTTCTGTTCAAATTCTGTACAGATTCCCAAGTTCAACAGTAAGGTTCCCGAGTTTGACACGATGCACCTGAAGAAGGTCATCGGTTACGTCGACCGAAACATTTTGAGAATAACACCGAAGATGAGAAAAGTAGTTTGAATAATTGAATTATCAATCGTCATCTGAAAAATTTTGAAACAAATAATTTTATGTTGTGCAGACTCGAATAGTTATAAACAATTATTCCAACTGTGATCAAAAACAAACTAGTACTTTGTTTTTTATTTAAGATTTTCAAATGAAGAAGGGTTCGATTTCGATTAACTTTTCAACATCATAGACACCAATTATAACCCTTTCCATTGACACTTACATCGGTCACCTGTACACAAATATAACAGGGACAATCCTCAGTTGCTGATGCCTGTTATAACAGCAAAATTCTGATGATTTTGGTCAATTGTACCCACACGTCTCTGACTGATCACAAATCCGACGACCATTCATCTACTGCAGTTACAAGGAGATAAAAAATTACACCTCTTTGTAGAACCATTTTGAATTCAACCGTACTCTCCAAGACATTGTGATTCTCCAGAAAAAAAAAATTCCCGGATAGAGCCATGATAATTAATGATCGTTTTAAAAAGAATTTGTATGCTTAAAATTTTACTTAATTGGATAATAGGAAGGAGATTGTGTAGCAGTACTAACAATTTTCTGTATGTGGAGAGTTATTATGCTGAGTTGAAATTGGTCAAGTGTGGCCAATCAAGCGGTTCTGCACAGTGATCTTCTTACAGCGTTTTTTGGACAGAAGAAGAGAAACACTTATCAACTCGATATCAGTGCAACAACAACCTCCTTCTCCAAGTGTCTACCTTCAGGTTAGGATCGACTTTTTGGCATGGCTGAAAGATGATAAGTTCATGTCAACCATTTGATGCACAGGGAAACAGCTAACACACCAGCACTCACGGACACAATTGCTCACAGAGCAAAAAGAACAATTTACGCTTGGGACCTTTTTGTATTCAGAACTAAAGTTCAAATATTAATTAATATATATATATATATATATATATATATATATATATATATATATATATATATATATATATATATATATTACAAGTGTTTTTGTTCTTATTTTTTGGTTATACATATTACTTATAAGACAGATCTTGTAATTAATACCAATATTCAGTCTTATAAAATGGTGATTCCGCTGTGATCTGAAGCCATTAAAAATAAATGTTTTTGATAAATTTTTCAGCATAGTCGAAAGCATGATAACATCACATCCACCACGCGGTGCACATAAAAATTGCTAGCATGTCTGTGCTTGCATACACAGTTTTTCACAGAGCAACTAACCTTCTTCCTTCCCAACAAAAGGACAATTTATGCTTGGGACCTTTGTGTATTCAAAACTAACATTCAAATATTTATTAATACATATATTCTTACAAATATTTTTGCGTTTATTTCTTTTTTAGATGTATTAATTATAGGACAGGTGTTGTAATTAACACCTAGATACGTTTCTATAAGAGAAATAGATGTTCCTAAGGCAGAATGCCCCATGGGCAATCCTGCAATGGTTAATGGAGGAATTATCCTTAGTGTCAGAGAGGATTCTCCTTCACATATCTCTTTGTAGCCACAGTTTATATTCTGTTTGGAACACTGACTACTTGGAGTAACACCACATTGGTTACCATTTCCACTTCACAATTCCTTTCAATTTCACCTTTATCCCCGATGAATGATTCACACAACCTGTGATTACTGGTCACATAAATCGGACTTACTGATGTATATGTTCCTAAAGCATCAGTTTTACACCTCCTTGCTTCTTCATCCAACAACAACATGAATCATTTTTTGGGGGGCAAATTTCAAAGCTAGGAATTCTATTTCATGCAAAATGCACCACGGTTGCTGATCTTTGGAAAATTATCTCTTACTTGAGCAGCAGAGGATGCATGGTGACGCGTTTTTGGGGTAAAACGTCAACCTAAATTTAAATATATCTTTCAAGAAGTTTTTCAACTGAGAGCCAAGTCATGGTTTGTACGAAATTCCAATAAGAATGTACCATAGTCATTTCCACCTCCTTAGAATAAAGACAGCATTCTCTGTCTTTGATTCTGCTTTGTGGAACAGCCTACCAGACGTAGTGACAATGTCTACCATATCCAGGATTAAAGTCGCCTTGGACAAACATTCAGACGGTATATAGATGTACACATCTTCTAATTGTCCTTGTACATGGCTTGTTTCACTTTACTATTTTTTGCCAATAGATTTGATTTGATTTGTTTCACTTTTATAACTAGTAATTACTCCGATATCATGCGCTACATGGGACAAACAAATTTATCTCATGAACTATTGCAAATGTACTATCTATAATTGTCAAGAAGGCTGAGCATGTCTTGGCATCACTCAGCAAGACCTTTGTTAGCTGCTCTCCAGCCATATACTTAAAACTGTTTACAGTTATTGTGCAGCCATACTTAGAATTCACATCATCAATCTGGCACCCCTATCTTGCTCAGAATAATGATCACTTGGAGGCGTGAACCTTAGTAAATATCCTCCATCAGACACCTGTCATACTCTGAATGCCTTGCTTACCTGGGCTTAGATTTATTGAAGCTCCGATGACTAGCAACTGACTTAGTAAACACCCACAAAATTATTAACCATCTCGTCAACAAAAACCCTGATATGAGCCTCTTTTTAATTTCCATGTGTCCAACACTCATGGACGAAATCAGAAAACAGCACAGTTCCCATGACTTTCAGAAACATTTTTGCATACTCAGTATGGCTGCAGCATAGAACAAATTGCCTACATTAGTTGTTGACTTCCGGGACACTGCATACTTTAAAATCCTTCCTGAAATTTGCCAAAACTACATCTGATGTCACCCCTCTATACAAATGTACACATGTATATCATGACTCATACACTGTTTATTTCCCTGACAATATGTACTACACATGCAGTTGTAGTGTATCTGAGGACTGTACATAATAATTTCATCATCTCTATTTATATATAATGCTAGGTATGTGTACATGTTTATATATTTGTATGTACAGGATTCACTCCTAAACTAATTAACCGCTCTTTATGAATGTTCGAACACAGCTGCTAGGCATGAAGGGTCCAAATGTGGGCTATATTTAGTTTAATTTAGTTTTATGCAAAGGGGGCAAAATGTGGAGAAAGCCATTTGTGAAAATTCAGATAATTTCAATTTTTGTGAAATTTTAACAATAAGTATTAGACATCAATTAATAAATATTCCCCAAATTTCAGTTTGAAATAGTTTAAAGGTTTTCAGATTTGCTTTAAATTTGATCCATAGTAATTAGATGCCAATGAAGCAAGATTCACTGAATTTCAATTTCATCTTAAGAGCCCTTAAGCTTAAGCCTTAAATTTGAAATATTTTCTAGAATCAAAATCATGTAATGGATTTTGATCAAAATTGGAATAAGGATTCTATTTAGTATCATTATATCTGCAGTTTAACCTTATTAAGGGAACATAAAAGTGGTGTAAAACTCTTCTGTTTGGGAAATTTATTTTACCCATCCTGGGACGGGTATTTTTCTAGTTATTATATAAGTTGACAGACATTAACACTAATAATTTGCCACCATCCAACAAGGTAACACAGCCTAATGCCCTATCATACTTCCATAGCTCTGCCGCAAGATCTACAGGTAACCGTAAGTGATGAGGTAGTTCGGTTTGTATTCTCAACAACAGTTTTTTCATGTGATTTGAGATCACTACAGGGTCCGCCATAAGTAACTATATCATTTTATTTCAACATAATAAATATAACATGGGGACATGTAACATGGGGATATATCTGAAATAAGAATTGAAATGAAATAAAATTTATATCAAAATGTTTATCAAATAAAAATATACGATTTTTGCTTTCGAATGACACATGAAATAGAAGAAATTATCAACAAAGTTGCAAACAAAAGAAAATATATAGTTATTTATGACAGACCCTGTATAAATGTCTTGGTGATAATATGTCTAATTGAGCTTTGACATGCAGCATAATCAATGATTGACTAGTTTGACATACTCTATTGTTAATCACCATTAATTGATGTCTCTTGGACAAAGCTATCAGCTGCCTTTAGTTTGGTCATCACTATACCAGTGGGAGGTGGCAGTGATGATGCGGCATGCCATGTTTGAATTCTGTCGGATCCGTAGCACCACTTTCAATAGTTCCTCCCGTGAGTACCTGGTTCTAAAAAAAAATCGGGGAAACGAATGCCAATGACAGAATTAAGTAGGTTAAAAAAAAACTTAGCATGCTGCTTTGTACGTAAAAAAGAAGACAAAGGCTTTTTTATTCTTTACTAACGAGTCATCACTTATCAAGGCCAAAAGCCACTCAAGGATAAGGGTTAGCCTATACCAGTTGCGTTATCCACTTCTTCAATTTCCTGTATCGAAAGACACTCTGTTATATATGAGAGTAGAGGTAACAGTGGATGCCGACTTCGTCGTTAGTCAGTTTTTACCTTACAACCCCAAGAGATGTCATGTGTAGCCGACGAGGAATTCCGGCCGAGATGTGGATGAAAAAAAATGATCATAAAAATGTCTGGCTCTATTCGGTCCTTGAGGCAGGGGGAGTGGTACCCTTACAGATGGGAATGGAAAAATCCAAGGATATTTTCGGATATGAAAGGAAAGGATGTTAAATATTGCACCCAATGCTTTCCCCACTATGGAAAGAACTGACCCCTGCTGCCTAGTCTGTAACAACCTTACTCCTTCTAAGTAAGTATTCATATCCTTCTACTGGAATTCCATAATGGTTGTTTCTTGTTCCAGAGAATACAACAACTGAATATATCTTTGATTATCGGAATATTTCTATTATCTGGATTATTCGGACTACTCTTCTCATCTTGGTTGTTATTTTCACAACGTTTTGACTGATATAACTTCCAACCTTCTTCAGGTACATCTTTTCGAATTTGGGAATCTTTATGTCTAACTCAGGAACTTATATAGCATTTCAAACTGAACCCTTAATCCATAGGGTAGATTGTTCTTATTCCATCAGCCATGATGAGGTAGAAGTGTTAATTAATTATTATGTTATTCTTAGTAATTATCATGGACCCATGGCAGAACAGATAATGGGCGTTGATTAACACTCAATTCTGAGTGACAGTTTTCTGGTGGTTGAAGGTTCAATTCTTACTACAGGCGATAATAGCTAAGAATGATATAATTAAAAGTTCTTCCTGGTCATGGCTGAAGAAACAAGAACAATCTACTCTCGTTCCGTTTGAATTCTATATAGGCTCTCGAGTTCAACATAAAGGGTTCCAAAGTTTGAAAAAAATGCACCTGAAGAAGGTCGGAACTAACATCGGTTGAAACGTTATGAAAATAACAACCAAGATGAGAGTAGTAGTCTGAGTAAGCTAAATAATCCAAATTATCAATCCTCATCTAAAAATTTCTGAAACATAATAAAAATATTTGTGTGCTGGCCTTTTACAACTTGCGTACTTTAGTTCTTAATCTATTTAATGACACATCATAGTCTTAGATCATCACCAGAGTGATCAACCATTTCGACCAAGTTATGATCAACTCACTCGTCTTCTTGAATTTGGTATTTTGCTTATGTTGTCATCAGGTTTGCAGTCAAAAGATATAAGGTCTGATTCCGATTTTGACTTCTAGGATTTCAAAAATTCCGACTTCCACTCCTAGAATTCCAAAATATCTGACTCTGACCCCGACTTCTTATTTTAAAGTTTTCCAATATTCAGACTGTCCCTATTTACTTGCCTCCCTGCTAGGGCAGGGTTAGACATAAGGTCGGTTTTTAATGTGGAGAAAATCCAGCTCCCTAAAAAGGGTCACTCTGTATTGAAACAAAAATTTAAATTGCCTCAGTCTAGAAGGAGATCTTCATCACTGATTGAGGACAGAAAAGATGAAGTGTAGTATCAGAATAGATACTATACTTTTCTCTGAGGCCAAGAAGTGTCTGTTGATTCTTTGGGGATTAAAAATCAAACTCCAACTCCTAGCATTCTTACAAGTCTGACTCCGACTCCTTCCAAAACCTTTAACTCCGACTCCGCAATCCTGGTTACCATGCAACCACCATCATCATCAGTAACATTGTAACAATTTTCTTTCATACAGTCTTGCAACGAGATGAACGGTCATTTGATAACTAAAATTGTTCAGTTACATTTTTATAAGATGGTTACGGATTTTCTGTGGACCACTGAAAGTTTTATAACGAACACTAGTGGTCCACCTGGACCATATTGCAAGTTGACCTCATTGCTAAATTGTGACAACACCAGGTAATTTAGTCCTGCCAACATCATATACATATGGAGCCCTTCACTAACCACATATGGAGCCCTTCGATACAAATGATATAACTCGTGATCATACTATCTTAGTCACCAGTGTATCACACAAGTTAAAAAAAAAAATTGAATCATAGTAAAACGATTTACTATGATTCAATTCATTCATAAATAATTGCCAGAAACATTGACAAGTTTTTTTTCTCTCTCTTTTTCCATTCTGACAGCTTATAATGATTTACTACGATTTCATTCAACTTTCTTTTGATAGTTATCTTTAATTCACACAAAACAGTGGTTCTGCTGGCAACTTTATATCTTCCTCAGCCACCATCGGCAGCATCTCCAAGACATTATGTCCCAGGGACATCTCTATCCCCCCCCTACACTAATAGGGTGGATGAATCAACCTTTAACCGAGCCCTGTGGTCTTTTAACCAATCCTAGCCCCAAATTATCTCATTGCACATGTCAGGGACCACTTACAACTTATGATCACCCCTGACACCACCTCTCTATCGGAAGCCCCACCATTTCTGATATCTTCATCTCCCTGCCATTCGCTCGACTGATTCCTTAATCAGGTCTCTTTAGACTTTTTCTAAGTCCTAATCTTTTGAAAATATCAGTGCTCATTTGGGAGACAGATGTTCCCAAGTCTATGAGGGTCCTCATCAGTCTATCTCCTACCATGATATATGGTATAATCATGTTGACATACCGGTTCTCGTTAGATCACCAAAGTTAAGCAACGGTAAGCTTGATCAGTACTAGATGGGTGACCATTTGTGAATACAAGGCGCTGTATGTAGAAGGACGGTGAAAGTGCCCTGCAAAATAAAAAATGGAAACTAATGTCACCATCTCCCCTGATCAGGATGATATACATGTAACTGGGAACCACTTGTGAATTTAATATTTCCTAGAAACTTTGTCCTTCGGAAGAAGCCGGTTCAACTCGCACACAATGAATGCCACACCAGATACTTCCTAACATAACCCTACGGGTCAATTTCATTTGGGTCCTCCTTCTACCATATCTCAGCTTACTCTCCTTTTGTTGGGAGCCCAGTACCAACCTTCACAAGGACACTGGTAACATAAATCTATGGTAGTCCCCATATCTCATTTCTTTCTCATCAGTTTGTTGAGGCGGTGTCTGAGGTTGATATCCTCCCCTTGGGGAACTACCTCTGATTATATATATCCTCCCTTGGTCGAGATAGTTCCTTTTTACATGCACCCTTTTACCACAATACCAGCACATTATCTAGGTGCAACAAGAAATGGCCCAGCTGCCACACGTCTACCATTTTATTTTTCTGGGTTGCTTTTTAATCAGGACCATTCTGGTTCTTATATTTTCAACTGCGTGGTCCATTGGTGTTTCCCTTGACCCCTTCATTTAGAAGTTGTTTCATCTACTATCTATCTATCTTCTGGTTAAGCTTTGAAAACATTGGCCACACTTTGCGCAGATCAATGCATATCGTCCAGGTGTGGATTTATAGAAACCATGTTTTAAGAACCATTCCCTTCTATTGGGATCTGCCCCTTTCTCTTAATTCTCAACACAAACTTCATGGGTCACTATATTAAATCTTCTCACAAGGATCCTTCCTTTCCCTATCTGCCTATCCTCGTCTTGAGCTCTTCTATCTTGGCCTCCCATCCCCTGCATTCTTTTCAGGAGCCTCCTGACAAATCTGGTCAGTTCTATAGCTTCTTCCAGTTAAGGTGGTGCTCTCCAAATGACATAACCATCTCTCAGGGCATCCACATATGTATCAGTAAGGGCGGTTTGAATTAAACCCTCTTCTCTGATAGATCCATCTGGATATGCTAGCATTGTAAGCTTGAATATCTTTGGATTATTTGGATTATTCAGACTACTAATCTGAGATGTTATTCTCATGACGTTTCGGCTGATGTAACCTCTGATTTTCTTCAGGTGCATCTTGTCTATGGAATTTCGAACTTGGTATGGTACTTTATCTATAACGGACTATTTGAACACTTCTACTCACCATAAATACTGGGACCACCTGCTCTTTAGTGTTGGGTCCACACTAGACCGTCTGTCTTATTGTAACGTCAGTTGCTGAGAGGCTCTTTGGGGTGGAGTAAGTTTATTGCTTACTGCCTGAGGCGCCCTCACAGAGGAATGCTGATGGAGCTGCCCAGGCAATTTTTTATAGGCCAGAGTGCTCCTTTAGGGGTGCTGGCTTGACTCTCCCACCTTGTGCCACATATTCCTAAGGAATTAAATACCTGGGTCCACACCAGCCCGTCGGTCTTTCTGTAACGTCAGTTGCTTAGAGACTTTGGACTGGTCAATACCAGTCGAGGATTCATTCTCGACAATCAGTCCGACAGGAACTGGGCCATTTTGGTGGCCTTTTATCTATCATGATGAGGTATTAGTCCTGTGTGGTCCTAGGAGATGCACTATCCCAAGCCTTGCCTCCCCTCTTTGGGGTGGAGTAAGTTTATTGCTTACTGCCTGAAGCGCCTTGACCAGGGAATGCCGACGGGGTTGGCCAGGCAATTTTTTATAGGCCAGAGTTCTCCTTCTTTAGGGGCACTGGCTTTGGTCTCCTCCACCTTCCGACCTTGTGCCACATATTTCTGCAGTGGGAAGGAATTAAATACCTGGATCCACCCCAGCCAGACAGGAACTGGGCCATTTCGGTGGCCTTTTATCTGTCAGGCTAAAGCATTAGTCCTGGGTAGTCCTAGGCGGTCCCCCCTCCCAGGCCATGCCTCCCCTTTTTGGGGTGTAGTAAGTTTATTTCTTAGTGCCTGAGGCGCCCCAACCAGGGAATTCCGACGGGGATGCCCAGGCATTTTTTTAAAGGCCAGAGTGCTCCTTCTTTAGGGGCGCTGGCTTGACTCTCCCCACATTTAAGCCTTGTGCCACATATTTCTGCAGTGGAAAAAAAGTAAATACATGGAGCCACACCAGTCTATACTGGCTGTCAAGACTGACATACAACCACTTTTGTTCTCTGTTGTATTATACTTTTTTCAAGATACTTGTTTTCTCTAAACTCTGAGTTCATGCTTTCCTTCCGGACCCTTTACAGAGTCACAACAGAACTGAACCCGTTATTTAATCCACGGGGGTAGATTGTTTTCATTCTTACTTATATTCTTAGTATCGTCTGTACTTAACATCTTTTCCATCAATTCAACAGATGTCTTCCTTTCCACTTATCTTGTGCAAAATAGTTTCCTTACTGCTTCTATTGCAGTGTGCTGTACTAGCACTCTTCGTAACTCAATTGGAGTCCCCCAAATAGAGTGTCTCAATAAATTTAAATACTGGCCCTGACACCCAATCAAAAGCCATCAAAATCACTCAGCCTTCATATTAACTGTTTCTTTTGGATGGCAGAAAATCATCCCTGTAAAATTGTCCTGAGTTCTCCTTATATATCCAATTACTGTTGTTACTGCAGGAAGATGATAATGGTCGTTGGTTCCATGTTGAAGTGATGCTGAGTCGGCTGAAGACAACGTCGTGGTGGTGATGAAATGACGCAGGTTCGGCTGGCGAAGGTTCTTATAGAAAGTGATTGCTGGAGGAGACAGCATCCCATCGAGCGAGAAAAATGTAGCCTTTATCTACTGTTCGGTCAGCTGCTGCTGATACACTTTGATGGCACAGATGTTTCTGCATGGGCATAAAGTGTAGGCGAAATTACTCTTTTGCGCGGAAAGAATGAAACACTGTCGGTTTCTATCATGCAGGTCGAGATGAGTAATGATGAAACATCCAATTGTGTCAGGAGTGCCGAATCGTAAACAGGGGAGTGGATGGTGGAGGACAATATGGTAGTGAAGATAAACCTAAGTTCTATCAACTGTATTTCAAGAAACAAAGAGACAACACCAATAGAATGTTGAAAAATATCGACTCTTGATTGGATAACAACATTGAATCAACATCTTCTTTCAGCCAATCAGAAGTGCAGGAAATATATGCCTCTACATATTTCAAAAAGATTTGTTACAATATTTTGCACCAATAATCAGATAAGCAAGACTATTTTCTACTCTATTATTATAATTCTACAGAATAATTAAAATAAAATAAACCAGGCTAAACAATGGCGGTTATATTTTAAATAAAATAGATTTTAAATTTTTTACACAATAAGAATAATAAGGACAGCGCTGCGTCTTTAAATCTGACATTAATGAAACATACAATATTTACTTTATTTAGCATAACAACAAATGTAAAACTTTAAATTATTTCCCATAGAAAACAAGATCCACAGATGTTTAGTAGTATATTATACGCTAGGGTTATAGATGTTCGTTTAGTACAGTGTTCACCAATCTTTTGAACTTCATGGACCACTAAGTGTATAATTTTAAATTTGGTGGACCACTAATATGAATTTAGAAAAAAAACTAAATACATTTATATAATAATAATAACCAAAAAACCTTTTATTAATATAAAATGTATCCATTAAAGATAAAGTTATGGTGCAGTAATTTAAATAAAATAAAAATTCATAGTATTTTAGTAGTATACTAAACCCCCAGTGGTCTAAATGTTTATTCTTTTGAATTTCATGGACCACTAAAGGTAAAATTTTAAATTTAGAAGACGGCTAATATGAATTTAGAGAAAAAAACATTTATATAATAACTAACAGAATACCCTTTCCAGGATGGGTATAATCAATATACATAGTATTTTGAGCTACACATTTGCATACTTAGAGATATATAAGAAATACATGTGTACTCTATTCATCCCTTAAGTGACGAAACGTAATTTATTTTTGACAGCTCAATGTTGTTTATTTTTGTCTGCTTCTGACAAATCTATGGTTAACAAAATGTAATTATTATTTGGATTATTCGAACTACTGTTCTTATCTTGAGTGTTATTTTCACAACGATTCGGCCGATGTAACCTCCAACCTTCTTCAGGTGTATCTTATCGAACTCAAGAATCTATCTGTCGAACTCGGAAATCTGTACGGAATTTCAACAGAACCCTTTATTTAATCAATGGGGGTAGCATACTCTTGTTCCGTCAGCCATGATCAGGTAGAAGTCTTAAAGTAATTCACAATTGTATTCTTAGTATCGCCTGCACTGAGGATTGAAACTTCAACCTCCAGAAGAGTGTCACTTAGAACTGAATTTTACTTAGTACTTTATCCATTACAGCACGGGTACTTGCAGACAATTCTAGTATGAATTTTCTTGAGGTTAAAGTTTACAATCATCAGTGCGGATGATACTAAGAATACAATTGCAAATTACTTATTAGCTAACGGAATGAGAGCATGCTACCCCCGTGGATTAAATAAAGGGTTCCGTTCAGAATTCCGTACAGATTCCCGAGTTAGATAGAAAGATTCCTGAGTTCGACATTATACACCTGAAGAAGGTTGGAGGTTATACCAGCTGAAACGTTGTGATGATAACACTCAAGATGAGAACAGTAGTCCTAATAATCCAAATAATCCAAATTATCAATGTTTATTTCAAAAATTCAGAAACACCTTATGAAATGGTTGTTAGGTTCCCTAAGAGGCTAAGACCACTAACAGCATTTATTATGATAAATGTTTTGCAGAAATAAAAATTGTATATTGCCTTTTTTTATTATTTCATTATTTTTTTTTGGAGGGGGGTGGAGGGCGTATGTGGGGGCCTTCCCTCCTATTAGAATATATATTCCATAATTCATAATGATCGGTTCATTAGTTTAGGAGTGAATCCTTTAAAAATACAGGCATTCGTCGAAATCAGAAAATAAAGAAATTGAAAAAATAAATAAATAAAAATTATACTTATGGATTGATTTTTTCTTTGATCATTGGAATGCAACTAAAAAGTATATATGCTCTAAAGCTTGTAACACAACCTCATTAAGCTTGCAATTTGAAACAATTTCAGAGCTTATAAGGAGTGTATACCTAAATATATATTTTTATAAAAACTCACTAATATATATATATATATATATATATATATATATATATATATTGTTATGATCGAGTCGTGGGATTCTCTTGCTCTGCCACTTAGAGAAAAGGGGACATAAGTTGGTGAGCATCGCCCGCTTGACTGCTACTAAGGGAGAAGGAGAGCATATATCCAAACAACAGTGGCTACGGCGTGCTTGGCCCTTTTCTTCACTTTTCATCTCTCACCCACCTGACTGCTACTAAGAGAGAAGGATACGAGTAGTCATAGCATACAATATACTAATTAATGGGTCAACCACCAATGAAAGGATTTTGAATAACAAGTCAGTTAGAGAAAAGATTTGGAAGTGTTCGTTCGGTCGAGAAACCCCTTCTTACGAAAAACTTGATGTCGCTTGCTACCCAGATTTTAAGACGGAATCATCCTTTTCTGTCTACTAACTTGAGACTTAATAAGGACCAGTGGGATATCGGAATATCCCTCAGCTAAGTAAAGAAATCCCTCTTGCCTCCCTCTCTCTACATATTCGCACATTGGCTAACAAACTTTTTTCCCATTTTCTAAATATATACACACATCTCGCATCAAATTTTGCTTAAACAATAATACGTTTCTCCGATCCTTCGAGGACCACATTTCTGAAATAAAACTTTCTTCAGTTTTATACCTTTATATCATTGTCTGTGTTTTTCTTTCACCGTGTATTGTATTTTATGTTTTTTGCTTATCAGTTCTCGTCCGACAGACAACTCCTCTAGCCAACAAAACATCGTTAGCTGGATTTACCTGACATAGGTGCAAAAAGAACCAAAAATATAAATATCCTTAGTCACGAATACGAATCTCTTGACAATATATATATATATATATATATATATATATATATATATATCATATACAGATACATAACTTTATATATAGAGAGCTGATTGGAAAACATTTTCATTAATTTTAAATGGACCCATTAAAGGTAACAAAGTTATAGTGCAATTATGTAAGTAAAATAATTTGAAAATTTGAAGTTTATTCAAGTATTACATATTTTAGTGTGATATTTGTTTCTGTTCGTTTGAAATCAGTTTATGGACTTTGGGCTTCAATGATGTCACTGCAAGACAGAGAGCTGTGTTTATTTCAAGTCGAGACCAGTACCGAGTTTTAATTGCTGTGACAGATGAAAATATCTTTTCTCACAAATATGTTGTTGGAAATGGAATCAAACTTTTTATTGCTTTGTCATAAAGTGATGGGTACTCATTTTTTATAGAGCGCCAAAAATGAGGTTTTGATAACAATGACTTTGAGACTAGTTGCAAAACTGATCGATAAGGCTTTCTTTTTCATTCATGCTTAAACTGTTTCATAAAAATTGGAATAATGTTCCAATTTTTTTTCCGGACCACCAGTGCTTGGTCAACCACTGGTTAGCGAAAACTGGTCTCGTAGACAACCCGTGATCCGATAAAGGATCTTCCCTCCCCACCCTCTCTCTCTCTCTGAGTTGATGGATGATATCATCATTTTGTCATTCATCCACTGTGTCCAGCGGTTGGATACGAAGTCAAGGAAGGTTTGGTCCAGAGCACGCAAAAGAATATAGGTTACACATGCGTAGATCTATAGATTTGCGGTTTCGATCCTGAGACGTCCTTGCATGCCACAAATGCAGAGGCAGAGACTGAGACTATCAGAGAACGACAGATCCTAATGTTGACATTTCTGAGATTTTCACCAGAGCCCTATTAGCTGGGTTGCAGCCCTAATACCGCTGAGTGCAAACCTGTCTGCCATGGGTGACTGTTAGAAACCGGAGTTCCAGATAGCATAACTCTGATACTACCATGGTAAGAAAGGGTTGGACTTTAAGAGGTGCTGCTGCAGGCACTGTGGGTAGGTTCAGTGCTGTTGATGTTCGTCATGGATCGCCATGTTGCTTGATGATGACTGTGTGGCCCTGTAGAGAGAGTAAGTGTCAAAAAATGTGTAGTCGCTCAGTGATATCATCTGATTGGTCGACAATAAAAGCAGATGCGTAAAGAGAGATGAAACAATGTCTATTTCTGTTACATGCGCCATCTCTCTGGAAGGGTAAGAATCCAGTTTTGTTACTAAGGGGTGAAGAGTTGTATCACAACAGATTGATTCCAAAAATCGAGTATTTTAAGAAAAACTCAGAACTCTGGGCATAAAGATTTTTACAAATATCATTTCTGTTTTAATGGATGACATCATCATTTTGATAAGTCATCCAGTGTGCATAGAGTCAAAATAATAAGCAAAAAAGCAAGGTCCACAAAGCTTTAGCAGTATATAGATATTGCTTAAAGCTTACTCTTAAGTAAAAGTCAAAGCTTGGTTTCTTTCTTCTTCTCTAATATAATATTAAAAACTAGCAGGATCCTGTGGAAATTCCATGGTTGATCTCTTTAATCTATCTATATAATTTACTGTTAATGATAATATTTCTTTTGAAATAATGGATATATTTAAGGTTTAATTATATTAAGAAAATATTATCTCTTTTTTCTTTTGAAAAATAATTGCCTTGTCAGTTAAACATTCTTTAAATAAATACACATACACACATATATATATACAGATCCTGATATTGACTTCTCTTGGATTTTCACCACAGTCCTGTTATCTGAGTAGCTTTGACACTACCATGTGGCGAAAGATTTTGCCTTTAATGGGTAGTTACCGCCGCTTTTGGCGGGTTATCTCAGTTCGTTTACTGACTATGCACATCAAAATTTCCATTCAAATGGTATATTTTAGTAGTGCTAATTTACATTTCCAAGATGTTTAGCTAATCATATTAATTTTGTAAGATATTATGCCAAATTAATTGTATTTAAAACAAGAACATAAGTAAGACTGCATACCTCAACCTGACAATGTAAGGACGGGCCGTATTTTTTCATATGGTTTGAAGTATTCCTGAAGTTATGCCATGGACACATTGATAACTCAAAAACTCAAAAACTATCTTTCTGATTAGGCTGAAATTTTACATGGTGGTTACTGTTATCAAAGAGCATCAGATCCATACATCAAATTTGGAAAAATCAGAAGTTGAAATTCTGTCAAAATTTTGACATTGACCAAACTTTTCAAAGTCGAACGTAAAGGTCAATGCAGGACTCGGATGGCTACATTATGGGCCAAGTAACGAGTGTCTATGATGAACAAAACTCAAGTTATTATTACAAGTGCGACTTTCACCTTTTATGTCACCTTGGCCTTAGATATCCACAAATTAAATCAGTTCTGAGTTAGACCATGACTCATATTTGACCAAGTTTGATGACGATTGTGGATGCGAGGCTGTACACAATCAAACACACAAACATAGTTACAAACTCAACCGAAAACATACATGATGGAAGTAATAGAGCAACGATATTTAAGATAATTAAGTAAAACTAAAAACTGGCAATCGAAACAATCAACAGAATGACAACAAAAATAAAAAGATCAAGGAATTATTCCAAGAACAACTTTTTTTTCAGACTTTTTCAGAGAAAATCGAAACCAAAATTGAAACAGAATAGTTTGAAAGATTTTTTTTTTTTGCTTGTATTTAAAAAAAAAAGTAAAACAAAATTAAAAAAATAATAAAATAAAACAGATTCATACACAGCTTTCACAGTCATAAGTATAATTAAAACTCCATCCGGTCGCATATTTTTGCCAATATATATAATGTAAGTGTTGAGTTTGCTAATGAACAGCTGATTGTGACAATTTCTTGTTGACGTACACTACCCCCCCCCTCTAAAGGAGGAGGTAACATCTCTAAGGATTGTCTCATGACAACAGAACAGATATGCTACCCCCCCCCTCTCAAGAGAACATAGTGTCTGAGCGGATGGTATCATGACTACAGAACAGATACTACACTACCCCTCCCCGCAAAATAAATCGAGGAGATAATGTCTGGGAGGATGATATCATGACAAACGAACATATAATACACTACCCCCTCCCTAGCCAAAGGAGGAGCTAATGCATGGGAGGATCGTCTCATAACAGAAAAGATACTACACTGCTCCTGCTCATCCTGAATTTAGTATTAAAAGATAGTATAAAAGTACATTAATAAAAGTAATAGTATAGTTTCGGCTTCAGACAGACAGATACTAAATCTCCATTAGTAATAGATATAGACCTATTCGGTTGAGGATTAAGTCATGAACGTTTTTCAAATTTTTTATTTTCATTCTCTTTGAATGATAAATTACATAAAATTAGTCAACAATATATTTTTTTATGTACTAACTCTAGGATAAGGGTTACCCGAGGATTTGTGAGGTGGACAGTGAGACAACACTGTGAGAATTGGTGTTGTTGTTGGATAATCTCTGTTGCTGTTGATAACTGTTTTGCATCGTTTGCAGTATTTATATATCTTGGTTTTGAGCTGAAAAATTCGTCCTACAAAACCCTCAACATCAGTATTGAATGTTAAACCACATAAGGCATTTGAAAAAGATCGAAAAAGATGAAAATCTGATAGTGCCAAGTCTGGTGACTACGGAGGATGAGGTAATACTTCCCATCCAAGTTCTTAGAATAACGGTTTTGGTTATATTCGCAATGTGAAGACAGACATTTTCATGTTGAAAAAACAAACACTCTGTCACTGATTCAAACTGAAATGGGTGACTGGGGTGCTTCTCATTCTCCAGCTCAAAACTTCCTTTTGTGAAATGCGAAAACCAACGTTCGGCAGTGATGTGAGGCATTGCGCCATCTCCATACATGTCACAAACCCCACAAGTTGCTTTGGCGGTGTTAACTCCTTGATTATATGCAAAACAAAAAAGGTGTCGAAAATGAACAGTTTATTTACTTGGCATTCATTTTACGGGCCTGTAATAAAACCAAAAAGTAATGAAATTAACAAAAATCATAAATATGTTAAAAGAACAATATGAAATTGTTGTTGTAACACATTCGCCAAATGTTTGGCTTCCCAAAGACTTTTTAATTAAAAAAAAACGTTCACGGCCTATTCCCAATCTTATACATAAAATAAAGATATTTGTAAAAATAGTTCTGAGTTTTTCTTAAAATTCTCGATTTTTTAATCAATCTATTGTGATCCATTTATAACTCCCCACTCGTTAGTAACAAAACTGAACTCTAACTCTTTCAGAGAGATGGTGCATGTAACAGAAATAGACATTATTTCGTCTCTCTTTATGCATCTGCCTTTACCGTCGACCAATCAGATGATATCACTGAGCTACTATCAATTTTTGACACTCACTCTCACTACAGGACCACACAGTCGCCATCAAGCAACATGACAAGCACAAACAGCACCAATACTACCCCCAGCACCCCTTAAAGTTTAACCCTTTCGTCACCCTGGCAGTAACATGGTAGTGGCACTCAACGGTATTAGGGCTGCAACCCGGCTAATAGGGCTCTGGTGAAAATTTTAGAAGTGTCAACATCAGGATCTTTCGTCCTCTGGTCATCTCTGCCTCTGCATCTGTGGCACACAAGGACGTGTTAGGATCAGACATGGAGTGAGGATAAGAACGTTTCTTTGTGTGTTCTGGGCCAAATCTTCCTTGACTTCATATGCAATCATTGAGCCTTGCTACTCTCGGAGTAAGGGGTAAAAACTTGCAATCTTGCAGGCATAACGAATAGCTACAGAGAATGAGGATGGCTTCATGCAAATCAGACAATGTGCAGAATTTCAATTCGTTCCACAGCAATAATAACAGCAACATCGATTTGGCGATGAGAGCAGCAGCACCGATCCGGCAATGACTACCAGCAACAGCATCGCAAATTCTACAGTAACTAACAGCAGCCATCCTGTGACGGATAACAGTTTATCATCATAATTTCTCGAAAACCGTTTTGTCTCATCCTTCTCCAGAACATTTTGTTTCCTATACTCGTATTACATTGATAAACTTTCTGTTTCCCAAAGTTATTCTCTCCCCCAAACCAGAACATTGTCTCCTTCAGACCCATACTTTGATATATTTTTGCATCTTTGTCATCCCCAAGAAAATACATTTATCCTCAAACCAATTTTTTTTCTTGATATTATCTTGTTTGTTCTCTATTGTCATCATTATGATCACTTCCGCAGTTAACGAACATTCTATTTTTATATAACCCCTTGTGTCATTGTTGTTTCTTTAGTCTGTTGTGTTGATTGTTAACTTCTCTGAAACCCAAAGCAGAGTTTCGGACGAATAATCCAACGTTTTTTCTTTTTCTTTTACTTCTGTTTTAACCTGAGAAAATATTTTGTTTGCGCCTGGCAATAACGCGTTCCTTACGTAGCACGTCATAGCCAGCCCGTAACAATAGATTTACATTGTAAACAAAATTCAATTAAAACCATTGGGGATATTTTAAGTAGGGTACTCCATAGAATAAATATGGTATTCTGGTGATTGCTGAAGTGAAAATGATGGACAAATGGTGAAAGAATTAAAGGAACAGTGCTTGGATGAGTGGGTCAAAATGTATATAGTTTAAAGTAGAATAGATAGAAGATGACCAAAGACCCCCCACCTTCACCTTCACTTTTGATGACCTTGTGCCTGATTTGTAAATGAATTATATTTTTTTATTAAACACTACAAAGTGTAGTATCTGCTTCAGATATCAGCTTGTATTTGTTCCCCTCTTCCCATTTATTTTTTTGTCTGGCAACAGTCTGCTTGTTACAGTTTGGCTATTTACACTAGCTCATATGGTCACATGCTAAGGTCATGGCTGCCACGAATTGATCCGGCTATTAACTAGTGCCGATGGTTCAGCTGTTGACTCGATCAGATGTTTCAGCGACTCTGTTCAGCTGTTGACTAACCTCACTAGTCCAGCTGTCAATGTGATGAGTTGCTCCTGTTAATGTTTCGTTGACTTTGTTCGACTGTTGACTAACTCAACTTGTCCAGCCGTTGACCCGACCAGCATCCTTGAAGAAGAGACCAGACCCACCGAACTGTTCTTCAACCACCGTGTAGTGTCAACACTTTGACCATTATCATTGGAAAAGCAGCCAACCGGACACTCAACATCTACGTTCTTGCGATGCTGGCGACTAAACCCAACCGTTCATAATTGTATCTTCTGGACAAATAAAACCAGCTATTTTTATATTCAATTTAACTCTTATGTTTTTCATCCGTCTTTGCTCATTACTATATTGTCTTTGTGTCTAAACAACATGTACCGTCACTTGAGGCTACTACGATAGGTTTGGGGGCATTTGTTCCTATTGCGTCGCTCTCATTGCGCAAAAAAAAAGATTATTCCCTGAATGAATAACACTTAGGTTTTGATCTTCTCGAAAAAGTGAAGAAAAATATTTATTTCAGTTTTGTATACATTTTTTTATTTTTTTATGTCAAATGATTATCATAGTAGCCCCAATAGCGGGCGGGGGGGGGGCTACTATTATAATGCATTTTACAACGTTTTTTTCTACTAATGAGTCACTGCTCATCACAGCCCGAAGACCACTTGAGGACAAGGGTTAATGGTTTGTGTCAGGTGGATGGTGAGACTAACACTTTGGAAATTGCAGACGATGGTTGGATCTGGGCAGAATTTGATTACTTAAGAGGACGGTTCAAGAAGAATTTGTTAACATTGGACTTGAAAACGACCATGTTGTAGTCAGCTGGGAAGCAGGCCCGTGATATTGCATTTCACAGACGGGCAGTTTCTTGGAAAAAAACTCTGTTCATGGAAGTTCTGTTTAGCTCCAGGTATACAGAGAAAGAAAGGAAAATTCCTTACAGTTGTAATTATCATGAGAGTCCTGCCATATAACATCAATATAACAAAACGCATAAACATCCCTCTGAACAGAAAAAGATGACTAGGCACAGCTGCAATAATCAGTGGCACTCGACCCATCATTTTCACTAAGGCACATTTTATGATACCATAGATGATCGCATTCATCACATCCCCTTCCAATCCATTTTTCTTTTTCCAACGCTGGAGGATCCCAGCGGTCGCAAATGGTGCAAACTTCCTGTTCCTCTTCATTGTATTTTATCACACCAGGCGTAGATGGAAGCGAATTAGCTTTCTCTGGAGTTATCTTTGGTTCACGTTTTTGTGATGTTTTCTCCTTTGGCAAAATATAGTCCTCAAGCACATTGGCAACCGCATTTCCAAGAACTTCTTGCACTGAGTTAGCATTAGCGGGAAACATAAGATATGTTACAATTGTACCATACATATGTTACAGCCCAGTTTTAGGGGTCAAACAAATCAAAATAGCCCCAATTGACGGTACTCCCGCAACATCATAAAACATCATAAAAGTGTTCATTTTAACTTATTCTTAATTAAGTAAAAATATACAAAGTTTGTTTAGATTTTTTTTTCAGACTAAAATCGATACTTTCGATATTTCTATTGACAAATGCAGCTGAAAAAAAAATGAATTTGGTGAAAACGACCCCCCCCCCCCTTAAAATATAGAACAGTCAGTTTAAGTTGACTAAGTGAGTTAGTTCATTGCCATCTGGAGACATGTAACCGTCATAGCTTTATGATATAAAAGCAAAGCCAAATACATGGTCGGAGGTAAAGAGTAAAAGTGGAAGTAGTCATTTTAATGTAAGAAAGGTGGGTGCTCTGAAGTTAAAGGCTAACACAACAAAATGTGACGCTGTAAAAAATAAAATAAGTAAAATAAAATAAGTAAAAAAAAAAATGATGGAAAAAAAAAAAATAAAGAAAATATTAAAAAAGAAAAGAAACAAGAGCGGGGTAAGGTAAACGGTCTCTCTGTAGCTGCAATACGGAGCAGCAGCCGTATTTAAGTTCAAGTAAATATTTCGTGAAAACGTGATGGCGTTAACTGTTTGAAAAGAAGAGCCTGGGGATCTGAGAGTAGCGTTGACGAGACGTTCACCCCCATCCACTCCGCCAAGAACAAAAACCCACAGTGAGACAGATAGACATACTTCGAACATTAACTGACTTATTTACGAAAATAGACAAACAATTAAAACAAAACAAACAAAAAACTCCTGGGTTAACGTAACATGTTATCCTACAGAGGTTTAACGATTCAACTCACCTTTTTAATTTGCAAGCGCATTTTAGGGGGCATTTATTGGAATATCGGATATTTTGCTCAGATATTTTGGCAAACGGACGTTTTGGCCAGCTATTTTTTCGCGGGAAGACATTTTAGCCAATATATGAAAGTAGACCCGTCAAAGTACTGTTAAATTTATTTCCCCGAACAGAACAGTTTTGTACCACTTTTATACCCCCTTACGAAAATTAAACTCAAGATATAATGCTACTAAACCTAATGTCTAGAATCCCTATACCAATTTTGATTAAAATCCAATATATGATTGTGATTCTAGAAATTGTCTAAGAAATTGAAATTCAGGGAATCTTGCTTAATTGTTGTCTAATGATTATGGATCAAAGTTAATGCAAATCTGAAATATTTATATTTTCAAATGAGAGGTTGTGCCCATATTATGCCCTATAAAAACACTTTAAAATACTCCAAAGAAACTGACATTTATGGAATATTTATTAATTGATGTCTAATACCCATTGTTAAAATTTCACAAAAATCGGGGTATATGAATTTTCACAAAAGGCTAGGGCTTCTACCCCCACTTTGCCTGAAACTAAATAAAACTAAATATATCCCACATTACACACCCTTACGTCTAGCAGATGTGAAATATATAAACATATACACATACCTAACTTTATATAAATAAAGATAAGTAAAAAATAAAATTTAAATAAAAAAACAAAACAGAATTAAGCTAGCTTATTTTTACGTAAACGGTTAATTCCAATTTCAGTCACGTAAATTATTTAGAGTGAAATGGGGGTCAACGTTACTCTGCAATAACTTATTTTTACTTAAATTATAGGAACGAATCTTGGTATTAATTACAAGACTTGTAAAATAAAATTAAGTATGGATAGAAAGAAATAAGACTTTACAGAAGAAAAAACATAGTAAAAAATAACATTAAAAACGCTAAATTATAGCAAGTTTCATCGGTTTTTATCATGAAACGCCGAAATCAATAATAGTCCGGGAAAATATAGTTGCCAGCTTTATAAACAAGTCTTTATTTACGTGAGAGTAGAATTAGAGACAACGTCGGTTTTTAATGTGAGAAAAATCTCCCCTTCAAAGGAACACTTTGAATTGGGACAAAAATTTAAAATTGTCTCAGTCTAGAGGGATTTCTCCTTCACGGACCGAGAACAGAAAAGATGAAGTGTAGTATCAGACCAGGTACTAAACCTAGCACCTGGCCAAGTAAAGAAAAAGGCTAGCTAAGAAAAAACGATAACTCACATTCATAACCCTGTCGTTTAACTAGAAAATTATGAGCTTGAGTTATAAGTCATTTACCTACTTACGTCATGTTCATATTTACTTGCCTCCCCACGAGGGCAATGTTAGACATACAGTCGGTGTTTAACGTGGAGAAATTCCAGCTCCCCAAAAGGAGGCACTTTGGGATGGAACAAAAATTAAACTTGCCCCAGTCTAGAAGGCAAATACTACCAAATACTACCATAACTTAAGGATCTTTAACTAATATATATATATATATATATATATATATATATATATATATATATATATATATATATATATTATTTCCATTTTTTATCATATACTAATGAATCACCGTTAACCAAGGCCAAAAGCTATTCGACGATATTGGGTCTTATGGAATTGAATTTTGATTGATTTAGCATTTATCAAAAAATATTTATATAGTTAAAAAAAGAAGATATTGTTGTTTCTTTTTCTATGCAATGTGCATAATCTCAAAAATGAAATGACCTTGAATCAGATTATTTGTAGGTGAACAACATTTACAAAGCAACAAATATGACGTAAAAAACAGTAAAACACGAGGTTAAGTGCAAAATGCAAGACTGGACAGAAATTAACGTGAAACCAAATAACGAGAGAGAGAGAGAGAGAGAGAGAGAGAGAGAGAGAGAGAGAGAGAAGGGGGGGGGGCGTAAGTAAAGAAAGGAAGTAAGTGCAAAGTGAGGGGAGGGGGAATGTTTTTAAAATAAATGTTTTTAAAATAATACTTTGCAAAACGAGAGAAATGGAAGTAAAAAAAATCGGGAAAGAAAGAACAGACAGAAAGAAAGGGAGAAAGAGATAGACAGAAAGGGAGACGGAGGGGATAGCAGGAGAAAGCACTAGCAGAGACACGCGCAGAAACAAACATGACGCTAACTAACGAAAGAGGCAGAGCACCATATCACCCGTATCGAAACGCGCGCACGGGAAAAACAACAACACACGCACGCACGTACACACACGTCATATCTTACTAGCAAAAAAATTGAACACATACACAATAATTGATGCCCACAAATTTACACGCTTATTGTCGGCTCCTTCTGGGATTTTAAATAAATTTAAAAAAAGCATCGAATAAAAAATAGATACAAATTTCCACTAACAAAATGGGAAGAACAAGAGAAGCAGTTAACAAAAACTATTTCAAGTTGGTTAGCAAGCACTGGACTTTTGTATTTTGGGGGTTGTTCTAATTATGCCATTTTTATTGGCATCCATCGTGTAAAAAACTAAAACTAATCGCAGAAAAAGGGTAATTAGAACTCCCCCCCTCCCCAACTTAATTTTATAGAATCACCACACTTCTATTTCGACAAAATCGCTTTTAGTGGTGGTTATGATAGGGTCTTTGGCCATCCAGACTTAGGGTTAAGGGAGGACTTTTTCTTCCCGCCGCCAAAACACGCGATTGGAGAGAGCAGTGATTCTATAAAGTTACCGAAAAAAGTAAATAAATAAAAGTTTGAATAAAATAAAAGATAATAATTTTATATTATTCCATACTAGATTTAAAACAATAACACTTTAAAGGCATCATTTTATGGCTAGGATCAAAGTGTAGTATCTGTTGAACAGATTTCTCTATCCTCAATCAAAGGGTGAGAAGTTCTAGAGAATTCCAATTTAGAGCACCCCATTTTGGGGAGCTGGTTTACCGCCACATTAAAACGAGACCTTGTGTCTAACTTTTACCCCGTGGGGAGGCAAATAAAGAGACGTTTGCACTTTCTTGTCTTTACCCTCCCTCTATTTCCCACACTTTTGATGGCCCTGTGTCTAATTCGTTTAATATGGGGGGGGGGGGCAAATAAATGATTCAAAGTGTAATATCTGTTCTGTCCTCAGCCAGAGAAGGTGAGATTTTGGGGTGATTTCTTTAGAAAAGAAGAAGGGCACTATTTTTTTTTTGTCTCAATCGAGAGTGCCCTCTTTTGGGTGAGCTGAATTACCATAACATTAAAAACCGACCTTGTGTCTAACTCTGCTCTCGTGGGGATACATTTTTTTTGTGTCTTGGGTTGTGTGTTTCTATGTCTTGTGTATACCCGAGCGTCTGTGGGAAAAAAACAACCCCAAACAACGTATTAGTTTTTAAATTAATTATTGAATCATTTTTTTTTCCATTTTTTTTTTTCAACCTTAAAACCAAAATACATAGACTACCAGATTCACCTATTTTTTCTATTGCGAAAGTAAAAAAAAAAAAATTAAATTAAATTTCGTAATAACTGCTGAAAATGCGGAAATTTTTTCCCCGACAAACTACAATTAATACATAGTTGACATTCCAGTGTGTAAGAGAGGGAGAAGGCTCGTTTTATTTTATTTTTTGGTCATAAACAAAAAAAATAAAAAAATAAAAAGAAAGAAAAAAAAAAGAAAAGAAAAAAAGATAATTCCTGGGCCAGAAGTATTTCTGTTTTTAGTTGTGATCCTCTAATTCTTCCTTTCCTTTTTTAAAAAGTTTGTTGACCTAAGTCAAGAAGTCGATATTATACACCCATAACGTATCTCTATATGTACTCTAATGTCTTCTTTCAAAGCTAAAAAGAAAAACAAAGTTTAAATGAATACTTCTTGTATAAACTAAAAAAAACTATCTTCACAAGAAAAATCTAAAATCAAGGCTGTTAACATGCTTCGTGCTTACACAAATAAATAATTCACTACTAAACATATTTCCGTTGACTTAGCTGTCGTTATGCTGTAGTAAAGTTGAGCGTGTCACACTAGTATAAGTAGGAAATAACAACGTGATTTTATTTAGTGTAAATAGTGACTATTTACAAACTATTGCCAAACTATGTAGTTCAAGTTCAAATACATAGTTTAGCACAGGATATTAACAGGAATTAGGGGTAAGATTAACTTTAGGGGAATCCTAAACAAATGTCGCTCGGCACTATGGTACTGGTAAGAAATGGGTATCCAGAGGATTTCAGTATTTACGAGTCAGTCCCGAGTATCGATGGAAAAATCTGAGTCAGTCCCGGAAATGACCGAAGCCGTTTACAATTTGAAAGCCACCTTCTTTTCTTTTTTGTTTAGAGCTAATTTTTTTCAACTTTTTTTGAGTAGCTACATTTTTTTTACCCCTTAACCTTGGTTTGTTTACGAAGAAATCGAAATGCGTTCAGATGGATTTAATTTCGTATTTAAATTATTGTTTTTGAATAGGATATTAACAATGTTATTTTATGTATTTTACGCAATTGCATTTTTGGTAAATTTGTCGTTTCTTACTCAAAATGGCGGACAACACTGACGTCAATGAAGCGTCTGCTCTTTTCCGACCTCACAAATGAGTGAGTAAACCCAAATAAATTGCTTTGGACTAATTTCAAATGTATCTTAAATTATTTTAGAAGAAATACAATTGGGAACTTAGTTCAAAACAATTTATTTGGGTTTACTTAATACTCATTTGTGAGGTTAGAAAAGAGCAGACGCTTCATTGACGTTTGAGTTGCCCGCCATTTTGAGTAAAAAACGACACATTTTCAACATTTTTTTAATTTCAATAAATAATCGCACTATTTCAAAACAACTTATGGCACCCCAGACGATGACACTGCCACGCTGACTTCCGGTTTACCCTGCAGTAAATGTAGCTTCATATCAAGTATGGATGATCAGAAATGATAAAAAAAACTTTTTTTTTTTAAATTCATATTAATTTTAGACTTTTCACAAAGACATTTTATTAATAATGTAAGTGTTTGAAATAAATACAAAAATATGATTTTGTCACCTGTTCGAAAATAACAACGGAAAATTTAGAATTGTATTTTTATTATAATAAAATAAGTTGTTAGCAAAACACATTATCAAATGTTTTGATTTTAAAAATATTTTTTTAATAACACATCTTTCTTGTGAATCAAATATGTTGAAATGTCTTCTTTTTATTGCTATTAATTTTGAAATGTCTTTTTGTATTTTATTAAACAGCAACATAATGTGTTTTGCTTTTTTATGAAAATATAATAAAATAGCTTAGTATTTTAATCGTAATTTTTAAAGCAAATATTTTACAACAATTTAGCAACAAAAATGAATAAGGAAATATTGTTTTAAACAAAGATTTGAAATGTCTTTTTGTATTTTGTGAAACGGCAACGAAGATTTTATTATATTTTCATATATGAATAATTTTTTTATTTAAAAAAAAATCATTTTTGATCATCTATACTTGATAATGAAGCTACATTTACTGCAGGGTAACCGGAAATCAGCGCGGCAGTATTATCGTCTGAAGTGGCTTTGGGATGTTGAAAATGTCGTACTCAATCGAAAAATCGTCTCAAATCCAGTCTACTTTTTCTCCATGAACAGTTTTTGGCACTTGTACACTTAAACACCCCACGACAATTAATTGTTTTCATTTTAGGAGAGTTCCGTCCGCGACAAGAGAAGAGTTACCCCCCCACACACACCCTCCCCATGTCAAGAATGGCTTTTTAAATTTGCGGAGGATTTTAAACTTTACAAGTGCCTAAAAGACAATTTTTCTTTTTAATTTTCATCCATTTCAAATGTTGATATAAAACAGAGTGGAAAACAGTTTTTTTTTAAGTTATTGTTTAACTCCTTAACATTAAAAGACTTAAGTTAAAAGGTGATTATATTATTCCAATGAAATGATATTATTTACTACAATGCACGGATCTTTAAAATAGAAAGATTAGTCTAGTCAAATTTAAATCTAATTTTGGCGATTGCGCAGTATAATTAACAAGAAAAAAAGAGGTGAATTTTTTTAAACAGCAAATTGCCTTCATTTTGATTAATGTAAACAAAACTAGGCGCTTAATTAAAATACATTAAAAGAAATTGTAGACCGTGGATTTGAGACCATTTTTCAATTGTGTACGTTTTCAGCATTGCAAATTCACTTTTCAAAAGACCATCAATTTGGTACCGTGCTATTACCAGAGGACCAGATCATTTTTTTAACATGCTAAATTTGTTGTCTGCTTTTTTACAATTTTTCGTAACTTTTAAACCGTAAAGTTCTTCGACCATTTTCAGGACTGACTCGGTATTCTCCGTCGGCAGCACTTTTTATCCCCATCACAAATCACACTCAAGGATTTGTCTACCGTGACTCAAATTAACCAATCAAAGGCAACCATTTGAAATGTAAGAAAAAAAAATGTCCGCTTTGAATATTTAAAAAAAGAAAACAGGTGTTGTTTTTTACGTCTGCTCTGAATATTTGCCGATTTTACAATATTTTTTTTTCTGTCATATTTTGGGGAACTGGATTTTCCCACATTAAAAACCGACCTTGTGTCTAACTCTGCCCTCGATTTCAATATTTGCCGATTTTACAATATTCTTTTCTTTTCGGTTTATTTTAATTTTATTTTTTTACTTTTCAAAATAATATTAACTTTAAAGTGTAGCATCTGTTCTAATACTATACTTTATTTTTTCTGTCCTTAGTCAGTTAAGGAGAAATCCTTCTCAACTGAGGCAAGTTTTATTTTTGTCCCGATCCAGAATGCACCTATTTGTATTTTTTAATTTTATTATGCTTGTAAATAAATATTTAATACACCCCCCTTTTTAAAGAATAGATCTCCACAGTTTACAAAACATTGTAAATTAGTAAAACTTTTTATAAATAAAGCATTTTTTTAATAAAAAAATCTGCGATGGCAAGTGTGCGCATTTTGTTTCTAATTCAACCGGAAGTAAAAGAAATCGATGTTTCCTTTTGGTCGTTGTTAATTCTGGGGTACCTCAAGTATAATTGATGCTTGTTTTCTATCAGTGTGAGTATGTGTGTGTGCGTTCATTAGACACCGTGCATATGCGACCTTTTTCAGTGTGTGAATATGTGTGTGAGAGTAACTTTTTCCGTTCGCATCGCATCTCTAGCTCTCCACCACAGAGTAACAAAATTTCCATTAGTGGTGTCAATTAAACGAGAAAGATCCATAATGTGTATTGAGATAAGGTTATATATGTGAACATAATTTTTAAACAAAAACATTCAGAGTTGATTAAAAAAATTAATTCCATATAAAATTATTTTATTTAATTTTTTATAAACTAATGGGTCACTGCTTATCAAGGCCTGAAAGCTACTCGAGGATAAGGGTTAATAAGAGTGTAAAGTGTTCGGTGAGACAACACCGTGAGAATTGGTAACGATTTTTGAAACGGTGTGTTGAATAGATTTCAAGTATTATTAGATAATAGACACTATTGCAATTCAGTAAGTTTTTGTTGTCGGGCGCCCTTCCTCTTATGTAAAGATCCCTTGTATGGAGAGCTAGCCTTTGGAAAGAAACCTAACAGGCAGCCATAGCTGCAGTACCGTGATGTCATAAGGCATGCTATGGCGTCCTGGGAGAGGCTGGCAGCCAACCGATCCAGATGGAGAGGAGTCCTGACCAAACATCTCAAGTCAGAGTAGGAGAAGCTGACATAAGTCGCCACAGAGAGGTGAGCTCGCAGAAAGCAAAGCGATGGCTTCTGCGTATGATGGACAAAACATACATGCAACCCCTGCAACAGAGACTGTCACTTCAGAATCAGCGTCTACAGCCGCAGACGTCAATGCTCCAACCAAACAGACAACTGAAATGCTACTTATGTTCAAACCTGCCTACTCTTCTCTTATACACTTGAATTAAAGTTGTATTTTAGCCAGATATATTAAACACTTTTTTGAACTCTTATATTGTTATCCATCCACTTGGGTAACTCCAGGTAGTCTGCTAATCTATAAAAAGACAGTGTAGTATCTGTTCGGTCTTCGGTCTGTGAGGTAGAAATCGTCCTAGAGTGAGGTAATTTTTATGGCAATTCAGAGTGCTCCTTTTTTTGGAGCTGGATTTTCCTTACATTAAAAACAGATCTTGTGTCTAACTCTGTCCTCGTGAGGAGGTAAGTGAATAGGGTTATTATTATATGATGGCTCTATTCATGTATGCTCAAATTAAACAATTTATTTTCTCTTTAAAAGGAGCTTAGTTTTAATTTTAAAACAAGGCAAAAGGAAAGAAATAAAAATTTTAAAAATGAATACAAATATAACAAAACGTGACTAAATTGGTTGATTATTATTATTTTATTCAGATAGGGTTCTTTGTTACAATACATTTGAGAAATCGACAAATTCACAGAAATAAAATATCAGACACAATAGCATAAAAAAAGACTCGTCGTAAAAGGTTTCGTAACATAAGTCGTGACTTATAGCGCACTCAGAAGTAATGGCGGCCTGTGTTTTATACTCCACGGAGTAAATAAGTACTGCGATTTTGATTGGCCGATTGACATACACACTCGTTAGTTGATTGGTCAATTATTATTATTATCATCATTATTATTTCTATTCTTATTCTTGTTCGTTTATATCGATTTTTCCCATGAATAACAGAATAACTAAATCGTATATGTTTATGGAATAACCCAATCAAACAAACAACATCTAAGCGAATTGTAATTAAATTATATAAAAGAGGAATAAAATAATAAATGAAATAAATCGGAAATACGTATTTTTAAAGCATTTCTTTTAGTTTTTTTTTAAATTTTTATTTTTATTAAAGAAGAATTATTTGGGGGAAGATTTTCGTTTCTCCTATCTTTTTTTGATCTGTAACTTCTTAAACTAACGGATAAATAAACAACTTCTTTGTATTTAACACTGGTTCAATTGTACTATATGGACCTTTTGAATGTACCCCTTGCTTGCTTTTCGCCCACATTTTGGGTAAATTCATATTTCAGTCACGTAAATTATTTACAGTGAAATTACGTCCAAACAACTTATTTTTTTTGTTGTACTGAAACCGTGATAAATTTTTACTATCCATTCCCAGCGCAGTTTACCCCTTAAAAAAGTTCAAATTCTACTTTTTTTGTGCAAATACATTTAAACAGGCTAAAAAAATATCCGCAAAGAAGGAATTAAATTTTTTTAAAAAAATATTTAAGATTTTAGCGTGGGGGTTCACTTTCCTTTATAAATTTAACGTAAAATGAGCACCCATTTCCTGGCCAGTTAGCGTGAAACGAGACATGTAACCGACTTGAGTTTTTAATAAAAACACGTACAAATTTAGCGATTTTCGTGTTTGTTTTGGAGGGGGGTGGGCAAACTTTGACTTGAGTTCCCCCCCCCCTCCAAAAAACACCGGAAAACTAAATTGGCTAAATTTCTACATGTTTTTATTAAGTAAATAAATACCCCCCACCCAAATTGGCTAAATTTCTACGTGTTTATTTAATAAAAAAACCCACCCTAACTCCAGCCCTAACCCTAATCCTAACTCCAACCCTAACCCTTACCCTAACTCCAGCTCTAACCCTAACCCTAACCCTAACTCCAGCCCTAACCCTAACTCTAACTCCAGCCCTAACCCTAACTCCAGCCCTAACTCCAACTCCAGCCCTAACCCTAACTCCAACTCCAGCCCTAACCCTAACTCCAACTCCAGCCCTAACCCTAACCCTAATCCCAGCCCTAACCCTAACTCCAGCCCTGATCGTTAAAAAAAAACAAACGTCGCTTTGATTATGAGTCCCGGTAAAGAAAAACACACACACTTGACAACGAGAACCCGAAACGAGGCTAGCAAAACAAGACTGTCGACGCCATGTTTTTGCTGTAAAAATCCGTGTCCAGAATTTTTTTTTTCTCATGTCTAATGAAAAACCATTTATCATACGTAAAAATAAAAACAAATGGAATAGCTAACTAGGAAAATCTCCAGTCTCGAATTAGAAACTATAGTCGGTTACATGTCTCGTTTAATGTTAAGTGGCCAGGAAATGGGTGCTTATTTGACGTTAAATTTATAAAGGAAAGTGATCCCCCACGCTAAAATCTTAAATATTTAATTTTTTTTTAAATTCCTTCTTTTGCGGATGTTTTTTTAGGCTGTTTAAATGTATTTGCACAAAAAAAGTAGGATTTGAACTTTTTTAAGTGGTAAACTGCGCTGGGAAGGGATAGTAAAAAAATACCGAAACCGTTTTAGTAATAAAATAAAATAAATAAATAAAAGCAAAAATAAATAAAAAATGCTAAATTATAGCAAGTTTCAACAGATACGTGAAGCGCAGCAATGTAAACTAGTCTTGAAAAATATAGTCGACATTTTTATAAACAAGTCGACAAAGATGCTAGCTAAGGAAGAACGATAACTCAAGTTCATACTTTTCTAATTTAAAGAACAGCATTACTCTTTCTCAACTGATTTATAAAAATGGCGACTATATTTTCTGACCTAGTTTTAATTTCGGATCCACAGATAACTCCTGTAATTTATCCACCAAGATCGGTTCCTTTTTCTATAAAAGAGAAACTAAAAAAAAAATTTTTTTTTAAATGAGAGAATTAGGAATCATAAAACCCGTTAGTAAACCCACAGACTGGGAATTTCCCAAGTCATCGTTGAAAAAGCCAACGGAAAACTCTGACTCTGTTTAGACCCAAAGAATCTAAACAAAGCCATAAAAAGGCAACATTTCAAACTCCCTACAGCAGAGGACATTTTTGCACAAATGTATAATCCTGAATAGTTCTCGAAACTCGATGCATCTAATAGATACTGGCAAATTCTGGTTGATGAAGAAAGCTCCCACCTTTTAACATTCAACACACCTTTTGGAAGATATAGTTTCACACGACTGCCCTATGGAATTCACTGCACCAGTGAAGTTTTCCGAAAAGAAATCGCAAAAATAATAGAAGGAGTAAGAAATTCACAGGATCATATTATAATCTGGTCAAGCACTTTACAAGAACACACAAATAGACTACAACAAGTTTTCGAATGACTTCGAAAGCACGGATTAAAATTAAATAAATCAAAGTATATCTTCAATGCATCACAAATAACATACCTTGGCCATCTATTAACCAGCGAAGGGATAAAACAAGACTCAACCAAAGTGTAAGCGATCATTCACATGCGACGACCTACAAGCAAAAAAAGAACTACAAAGATTCCTAGGTATGACAAATTACTTACGTCAATTTTTACCAAACTACTCCGAAGTTACAGCACCATTACGCCAGCTTCTACAGAGTGACACGTTATGGTACTTCGACAAACCTCAAATCGAAGCAATAAAAAAGCTAAAAGAAATGATTACCAGAAAACCAGTACTACAATTTTATGATCCTGATCTACCAGTAAAAATAACTACAGAGGCTAGTAAGCATGGGCTCGGAGCTATACTTGAGCAGAAACACAACGAAAGATGGCTACCTGTTTCGTTTGCATCTCGTACAACTCAATCGGAACAAAATTACGGTCCGATAGAGAGCAAAGCTCTTAGTATAGTCACAATCATTGACTATACAACAAGATTTTTTGATTTACACGAAATAAAAGATTGCTAGTCAAAAACTGTAATCAAAAGAATAAAAGAAACTTTTGCCAAGTTCGGCATTCCACAAACAGTTGTCAGTGAGAACGATCCAGAATTCAATTCGGCTGAATTTAAAAAATTTGCAAAAAATTGGCATTTTCATCACATGGAAACAAGCCTATACTATCATCAAGCAAATGGCATGGTTGAGAGAAATATACAGACATAAAAGAAAACGTTAAAAAAGGCATTCAAAAGTGGCAAAGAACCTCAACGACAAAATTACAAAATGGTGCACCATACCCTGAAATCAAATAATGAATAGAACATTGCAAACAAACCTCCCAAACATACTACCCGACAAAATTGTTCTCAGGCCGCACGAACAGAAGAAATAAAAAATCACAACACAACTAAATAAATCAAAAAACAAAAATAAACACTTTGAAAAAGAAAAGGAAGGTCTTCATGGTAAGCATCATCACAGACAAGACCAATTAACGTCGCCCATTATCTCCCTTTGATACAGAGACAATAATGAACTCTCCTGTCCTAGGAGACACATTTGTATAGTCAAACAGTGTAATAAAGTATTTCGTTTTGTTTACACGCCTCTTTCACTCTCTCTCACGTTCTTGATCTTTCATACTAAGTACTCATCATTTCTGTTCATACTCAATATATATATATATATATATGGTACGTCAATGAAAATTAGTAAGACCTGCAAATGGAAGCAAATCGGTATTTTCAGTTGTTCAAAACAAGGAGTAGTTTAGTTAATAAAAACATTTATTTTTCATCTCTTTCTTTCCTTAAACCAGGCTTTTCAAAGATTAAAATCTTATCATCAGAGGAAAAATTATGATTGATAAGTTGACAGGGTGGGACTGTCAAAGTTCCAAATTTGAAAAAGTTTTCTTTTAAAATTAAAAATTAAAGAAATTCAAAAAACTTCTTTAAAAAATGTTTCCAAAAGGTTCAGACGGGCATGGGAATCACCAATAACGAAATCCAAAAAACGTAGGGCTCAGAAATATTGGTAAATCCGGGGGAATCTGCATAAAAATCCAACGACGGCGATTTCACTCAGGTCTGTTGTCCACGGAGAGGAATCAAATAAAAACGGCCATTTCAAGGAAAACAATATTCTTCCTGTTTTCAGTTAAGCGTATTCCAAGGCAAAAAGCTCTAACTGGTTCAAAGACGAATCGTCGTACTGTGTCAAAATTATTTGGGAATTGTATAAATAAAGAAAGACAAGAGAAGAGAACGAGAAAAGAAAAAAGAAAAGGAGAGAGAAAAAGCGAAAAGCGATCGGAAGTAGAATGTAATCTAACAAGTGGGGGGGGGGGGGTTAAGGGATTCAGATCAAAATGATATTTAGGCAGAAAGAGATATGAAGGGTAGATTTCAAATTGGCCGTATTGGATGTATTTTTCGTTAATATATATATATTTTTATTATTTTTATACGTACGTATAAATTAATATATATATATATATATATATATATATATATATATATATATATAACAACAACAGATGCCACTCGAGGATAAGAGTTAATGAGATAGAATGATTGTCATGACCAAGTCCGAATATTTGCGGAGACGATTCTAGATAGGAATCTGTTGACATTAGTTTTGAAGACGACAAAGTTGTAATCTGCGGGGAAGCAGTCCTGTGGCAATGCGTTCCACAGATGGGAAGCTCTTGTGTAGAAGCTATGTTTGTGGAAATTTCGTCTGATGCTAGGCACATGGAGGAAGAAAGGAAGCCTGCATCAACAATATTTTTAACTTTTTAAAAATTCTATTACCCCTCCCTTCCATTTTTGCACAAAAATAAATTTTGAACCTTCTTTATAGCCCCCCCCCCATTTTAACTGAGTTTAACGAATTAAAAGAAAACGATAAGATTAAGGTACACTAGTCAACGATAATAAACAATATCGTTGCGACAAGTAAAAATCATTCAGTAAAAGTTCAAATTTATGGACGTTTAAAAGTGAATTTTATTTCAGGACAAACAAAAGTAGTATTTCATCCAAGAATCGATTTTATCCAAAATTTGGGTGAATACCAACTGATATTCCAACTTGTTAGAAGCAACATCGGCAGTGAATGTTGTTTTACATATCGACTCTTTATTGGACAAGAGCTCAAATCAGCAGTTTCTTTTAACCAATCACAGCGCAAGAAAGTCTCTCTAGTACTTTCTGTTCATCTCCATTGTTATTGTAGCTCACTTGATGTTCTCACACAAACCGTGTACAAATGATCTCTCACACACAAAAAATTAAACATAAAATCAAAAAAGCAAGAAAAGAAAAATGTAACTGCATGGACTATTTATGATATGAACTGAAGCAAGAAAACATTGGACCAAAGCAATTGCACGTTAGAAAACATGGCTATGAATGAAAGAGATAAAAGCATGGCAAGGAAGCAAAATATTTATATATTTACAAATTCCCAGATGATTAAAATATATTTTGTGTGAAGGAATTGTTTGTGTCTGTGTTTGAAAAGTTAAATGTTCTCGTTTGTAGAAAGTTCGGAGTGAGAAAAAGGCACAAGTGTTAGAAATATGTATGTGTTTGCTGTGAGTTCCATTGTGTGTGTATCTTTACATTTTTTAATGGCTTTAATTGTGGAGAAAGCAGCAATAGTTGTTAAGGGCTCTGAGGAATAGATAACGATTTTTTAGTGCATCATCGGCCTTAGTTGGGTCTGTTTTTGTTGTTGCTTTCGTCATCTCAATGGGGTAATGCTGACATGACACAGCCACTCGATAATCAAAAATTAAGATTATCTGAAAATCTCAATTTTTGATTATCGAGTGACTGTTTATATTGGAACCAATAAAGTCTCAGAGGCTTCAAGACAAGCCGTTGAAGACGTGCAAGAATTCTTTTCATTGGTTGAGAATTTTCACATTTACACCTACATGTGAGCTAATGTTTTCTTTTTAAATTTTGAGACTTCACGCTGCGATTGTACAGACATTGGATAGAGCAATTGATTTAAGTGCATCCCTTTTCCAATCGATACAGAAAGAGGAAGAAATGGAAAGGAAAGAAGAGGAAAGAGGAAGTCGAACGAATGGAGAAAGAAAGTGAATAACTGATATAAGCTAGAAAACCTTTTTGTATTTGCTCGTAATACATCACAAACTATTGTTTATACGGAGCAAAATGATACAATAAAATTAAAAACGAATAAGACATGACAGTTATTTACGAAAAATAGGCCTTTAAAAATGTATAGAAAAAGATTTGCTTTCACTCAGACTTCAAGGAAAATGTTTATCCATTTTTATTTTTATCTTACATTAAACAAACTAGCAAAACATGCTCTTTCTGGTCGCATATTTTGCTAGTATATATGATCAACGAACATATACTACACTACCCGTCCCCCGAAAGGAAGAGGTAATACCTGGGAGGATGGTATTATGACGAACGAATATATACTACACTATTTCCTCCCAAAAGATAGAGGCAATGCCTGAGACGATGGTATCATATTAACAGACCCCCCCCCCCCCAAAAAAAAAATGAGGAGGTATATACTACATTGCTCTCCCAAAGGAATAGGTAATACCTGGGAGGATGGTCTAATGACAACAAAACAGATACTACACAACCTCCCCTCACAAAAAGGAGAAGGTAATGCCTGGGAGCATGATATCATGACAATGGAACACATATTACACTACCCTCCTGAGTTGAGCATTGAAAGACATTGGTACATTAATCTGAAATAGTGTAGTAAACTGAATTAAACATTAATAGAAGTAATAGTATAGTTCTGTTTTCAGACAGACAGATACCAAATCTCCATTAGTAATAGATATAGTAGAAAATAATTTTATAGCAAGTAAGCTTCACATGTTTGTATTTCATCCCCGAAGGAATTAATCCGGGTAAAAGCATACATTTATGTTTTAAAATCCCGTTTATAAGCAAGCAGTGTTCCCATCAACCCAAACCAATTAATTATTAATCATATTTTCCCCATGTGCATCAACCCGTCCCTGTTTATCTCCATCAACCAGTACATTATCCCTATTTTTTAGGGCGCGTTTTACTTTTAAGAAGGTAAAAGAAAACGAAAGCCGACCCTAGTTTTAATGAGTTCAACTGTACCTAGCCAGCAGTGCAACAACACAATCCATTTGTTAACTATAGCCTTGCACTATTTTATCCCTCTTTTTTTTTTGCATAAAAGGGTTCCTTCCTGGGGCTAACACTTGATTTCTATATGAGATACATAGATATCTGAGTTTTCAACTACGATTCTCATCTACCTCCCAAACGTTGAGTTAGTAAAACAGTGAAGAACACTAATTTTCCTTTTCCCAATTGACTATTTAACTATGTTATTGTTCATCGTCATTGTGGTGTTTTCTTGGTCTTACCGAAGCGCAGGAAAAGAATTCATCTGGTCTGGTCGTGTATCCAGCAAAGTGCTGTTACTTGAGGTAACATCACTAGGAGAAAGAGCACCATTCCACGTGTCGAGGGGATCTTATTTGGACTTGGAATACTATGTTATTTTGACTATTTGGTTACGGTTTACTTGTAGGGCGAAGTATCCTCATGTGAGGTTGTCCTGACAAACCCCTGTACAGGGAGACTGAAGACACTCGAGGATGGTGTCTAGTAGGCATTGAAACCCTCTCCGGCATTCAAACTCTATGCACTAACATATGAGATTTTGACTCCATATTAATACCACTATAAAAGATGTTAGTTTTTTCTTTTGTTTTTCCTTTATTGACTTACTAGCATGACAACCCGGTGTTGCCCGGGAACATGGACAGCAAAAAAGAAGACTTAAAAAGTGGGCATAACATCTTTTTTTAAAAACTTCTCTTTCTCTTTCTCTCTCTCTCAACCTCTCTCTATCTCTCTTTATCGCTCCCTTCATCCCCTCTATCCCCCCCCCCATTTTCCCTCTCCCTCTCCTTCTATCAACACCTCTCTCTTTATCACAAATTCTATTTTACACCAAAGGTCGATGGAAAAAAAATCGCTCTAAATGTCGATACCTCTGACCCCCTTCAAAAATGAATGTTACAAAAAAAATATGTCCATATTCTGTCCGAGGCAATGCTGAAAAAGAATATATCAGCTTTGTGGTTGTGTCTCGTGTAATATCTTACTTTTAGATGGACACACAAACAGACAACTTCCCTGTATATAATAGATGACAGTTGAAAGGAACCAACTTACCACGGAGAAAAAAGACAAAATAGGAAGAAAGAAAAAATGAAATCCTGAAAAAAAATGAGCAAAGAGTTGAAAGGCAAAAAAAATGATAAAGAACTATAAGAAAAAGAAAAGAGAAGGTCGAGTTGAACAGAGAGAGAGAGAGAGAGAGAGAGAGAGAGAGAGAGAGAGAGAGAGATGAACAGAAATTTTAAAGTAAAATTTCAATTTTCAAAATGCTATCACGTTAGGAAGAAACCGTATGTTAAACTAGCCGTCTCTACTCGGTGTTGCCCGGGAGTCTTTTGATTGATTTAAACAATTATTTAAAATAAGATTCAAGTGTAGTATAGGACCGTTGAAATGCAGCACATATGGTGAATTTGATTTCGTAATTAAATTATTATTTTTTAAACTAGCAAGTATATGCTCTCTCTGGACGCATTCTTTTGCTAGGCTGGGAGGTTTATATAATTTTAAAAGAACTATATACAATATGTAGTTTAAGCAAAATAAATTGTTTTGAACTATTAAAATAATTTCTAACGCTATTGATAATGTTTACCTATTCATTTTTTTTATTATCTCTTATATGTGAATTCATGTTTTGAAACATAACGTAAATCATAAATCTATGACGTCATACCAAAGGTATACTTATTTTTTAAGGTAATGTTTTAAGCTCTATTTATAAGAAAGTCCAAATAGATAATTTGGTAGAACCTCAGACTGAAGATCTTAAGGTTTCGGTTTCGATTTCCAGTCATGGCATCTGCTTTATTTGTTGGGAATTTATTATTTACTATTAATGCAATATTCTCTATTTCTAAAAGTAGTTAAGATCTCTGATATTTCGAAATGAGACAAATTCCGCAATGAATTTAGTACGTTTAAAAAATTGTGACTGACGGACGGACGGACAGCTGGACAAAATCTCTATTTATGTAAGATAGAATTAAAAAAAAATTGTGGGGGACTCAAGATTGGCCGAGGGAGAAGAGTTAAATAGCTTCTAAAATGTTCAATAATTTAATACATAAGGATTTGCTCAGATTAATTTTTACATAGAATTAAAAAAAAATTATTTATAGCTAAAATAATAAACTTTAAATATTTTAATAGATAAGGATTTGCTAAGAATCTTAAAGCCAGTTTAAATGACTTTCTGTTCGACCGTTTAAATGCCTCCACATTCCTTTTAAATTTGGAGAGATAACGAAGTCATTAATTCCTTTTTTTTTGTAAATTATTAACAAAAGAGTAAAATGGCTGATTTTGTGTGTGAGGGGGGGGGGGAGCTTTTGTTTATAAACTTAAAATTTCGAAGTGGATCAAAACTTGTTGATAACAAGTCGGAAACAAAGGGGTGAAAAGGAACTCTAAGCATTTCTCCACAAAATAAAACGGTATTCCTAAATGGAACTAGGCGTTATATTAAAATCAAAACAATAATTGAAATTAGAACAACAATAAAAGAAATAGTTAATTAATGAAGTGTTTCTTTTTAAATCTATATGCATATTAGTTAATTATATTAGTTAATCTTACATCTTGAATCGCACGTACCAAACCAGTATACCAGAAAGATATTGTTGCAGGGGCTAGTTACCTGGGTGATCTGTCTTACAGCAAGTAATGAGTGAGTGCAAATGGGTCTGCACGGTATTAGTGCGCGTACTCTGCAAGTGTGTCTGCAACTTTAAAGAGTTGAGTGCAAGTGAGTCTGCACTGTTGTAAAAGTGATCGGCCACATGACCGGCCCCTGTAGCAATATGTTGCTTGTGTTGCGTGAATTGGAAAAGAACGTTTTCTTTTTTATCTCACTATTAGTGCAAGAAATTTCACAACTTTATAAATATACAGATATTAAAGTACATAAAAAAAAAAGGATTTTTAACAGGTTATTTGCATGGTGGGGTAGGTGTGGGGTTAGCTTAAATATTTAAAAAAATAATTGCTAATCAAGGTTAGGGGTGGGAGTGGGAGGAGAGATGAATAGTTTCCAAATCTTTCAATATTTTGATATATAAGGTTTTGTGAAAAAAAGTGTGTGTGTGTGTGTGGGGGGGGGGGGGGTTACTTACGGGTTGTGGGCTCAGCGTTTGGGGGATATGTGGCCAACATGAGTGACGATGAAGGAAAGACTTTTATAGTCAGGAATGAGTGGGGGAATAGTGGGAGTAATTGCACCTATAAATACGGGTGCAATTCTCCTGTTGTGACCATTTCAGTTCTGGTTTCGATAGAGACCAGATCGACTGTAAGTTACTCCCTAGATTTGTTTCTTGCTTGATACCAGACCCTGTTGGCATGGGTCGCTTAAAGAGAACTCTTTTTGCAACCCCAACAGCTGCAGACTCCCTTCTGGGTATCACCTCTATATATTATTTTCAACAGATTTGCTAAAAATTTTAACGCCAGTTTTAATTACTTTCTATTCAACAGGCTTCCAAATCCCTTTCAAATTTCAAGACGTGATGAAGTAATTCATTCTTTATTTCAATTATTAAGAAAAGATTAAAATGTCTGACTTGTTTGTCTGGCCGATTGTGTGTGTGGGGGCGGCTTTGGTTTAAACGTACAATTTTGAAGTGGATCGCAACTTGTTGACAATCAAGTCAGTCACTCAGAAGCAAAGTGGCAGAACAGCACTTCTAAGCATTTCTCAACATCATAAAACTACATTCCTAAACAGAACTATGTATTATATTGATATCAAAACAATCATTGGATTAAACAAGAATAAAAATAATAGTAAATTAATGAAATGTACTTTGATAAATTTACCGAAAATCAAATTACTTAAAAGAAATTGGATTGTTTTAAAAAGTTATTTGTGGGGAATAGCTTAAAAATAATAACAATAATTGCTACTCAAATTGGAGATGGGAGTGTGAGGAGAGCTTAATAGCTTCCAGAACTTCCAATAATTTTATAAATGAGAATTTGTTACGAATTTTAAAGCAAATTTAAATGAATTTCTATTAGTCAGTTTAAATACTTCCAAATTCCTTTCAAATTTCGAGGGGTCACAAAGTAATTCATTCTTTTTTTTTTTTTTTTTTAAATTATTAACGAAATAATAAAAATTGCTTTCTTGTTTATGAATGAACCAACACGGATTATGGTTGGTTTAACTTTTTAATTAAACTATCTTGATATAGGATTTGTAAAAAAAATATTGGGGAGGGGTAGCTTAACTAAACTAAAAATATTGCTACTAAAAGTCGTGTGGGGGTGGAGTGTTAATAGCTTCCAAATCTTTCAATATTTTAATACATGAGGATTTAGTAAGCATTTTAAAGTCAGCTTAAAAGATTTTTTATTTGATAGTTTAAATGCTTTCAAATTCCTGTAAAATTTCCCGAGGTAACAAAGTAATTCATGTTTTTTTCAAACAAAATATTAAAATGCTTGACTTGTTTGCCTGGGCGAAAATTTGTGTGTGTGTGTGTGTGTGTGTGTGTGTGTGTGTGTGTGTTGGGGAGCTTTGTTCATAACTTACAGTTTTGAAGTGGATTGCAACTTGTTGAAATCAATAGTGCTCCAGACGCAAATTTACAAAAGGAACTTTTGACCACAAATTCTAAGCATTTCTCAACGTAATAAAAAACTATCCCAAAACAGAACTGTGTGTTAGAGTAAAATGAAAAAAAAAACATTAATTCACTATTCTTTTCATTCTTTTATGAAAAGAATAGTGAATTGATGAAAAGCACTTTTGAAAATCAATATTAAAATAAGTTAACCATATGACTTAAATCACACATATCTGATCAGCATATCAGAAAGGTATGTTGTTGTGTTAGTGCGAGAAATATCACAACTTTATGAATATACAGAAAATCAAATTACTTTTTTAATTTGAATATCAAACAGTTATTAGTGGGTGAGTAGCTTAGAATATTTAAAAAAAATAATTGCTAAATAGTTTCCAAAACTTTTAGGAATTTTAAAGCCAGTTTAAATGACTTTCTATTCAACATGCTTCCAAATTCCTTTCAAATTTCCAGAGGTCACGAAGTAATTCATTTTTTTCAATTATTAACAAAAGATTAAAACGACTGACTTGTTTGTCTAGGTGATGGTGTGTGTGTGTGTGTGTGTGTGTGTGTGTGTGTTGGGGAACTTTGTTTATAACGTACAATTTTGAAGAAGATCACAAACTGTTGAAAACAAGTCAGTGCTCCAGAAGCAAAGCGGTGTAAATGAACTGCAGAGTTTGAGGTGATAAGATGCTTGTTGGAGATAGACGTTTTCTAGTAGCGTCGCTGCATCTGTATTCATCTGACTGACCTTGCTTGAGATGAAGAAGAAAAGAGGGTCACCAGAGGTCGTGTTACAAAGACAAACATCTTCTCTACAATTTATATTAACTTTATTTAACAGTTTAATCAACACAGGAACACACGAATATAAGACAGGTTGGTTCGAACGGCAATGTATTAGGGAATAGGAATTGAGTCCAGATCTTTTGGTCTTGTCTCCCATCTAAGCTACGACGAGAGGCAAGCGAAAAAATGTGATGTCTTGTCAGGTTGGCATCTCCACTGGAACTGTTCACATTAGGCGCTAAAACCGTTGGAGAGGGAGGCCTCCTTAGTCTTGATCGACAACCTTCCAAGAGCTGGAATCTCGAACAAAGTATCGGGTTTGCAAACCTATAATTGCTTAAGGAGTAGATGGGCTCTGCCTATCACCCAGCCTTCACACTCTTTCTCTGTCTATTATCCAGGCGTAGAGTTACAAGCATTGTGACGCCTCTAAAGACACCTACTGCTTGGCCTTGTTTTCTGACTAGGGCAATGAACGCCGTTTCTCGTTTTCTCTATCTGAGCAACTTCAGGAAAGTTTTTTCGTCACTAAGTCTTACATGACTAGTCTGGGTCGCTCTTGTTCCGACAGGTTAAGGGTACAGGTTAGACAGCTTGTCTGGCTACTGTTTCCAACTGGTAGTGCAGGAGCCCAGACTCTTAGGTAGTGCTAAGAACGGCTGCTCCATCAACAGTTGCATAATATTGTGGGTAACTGTACATGCCATGTCGCGCATAGAAAGGGACCCTACAGTTATCCCCGGTGGGCTTTCCCGAGGCCAAAATCCCCATGGACCAAGTCACAGCTAATGGACTGGTTGTGTGAGCTTATTGGCACCAAACAAGCATCCACTTTGCCCTCCCCACTCTATCTCAAAACAAACATGAATTTACAAAATAAAAAAAAACAAGCCTAAACCAGACACATAACAAAAAACACGTTCGCCCTAGTACTAAGTGAAACAAACCTTCAATCCTCAATCTCCTCTCACCACTTTGACATGACTGATTACCTTCCACTCTACCGTAAGTATAACAGAGAACCCCACTCACATCTCTGCACCGTGGGTATAGTTGGCAACCGCACACACAGTGTATGATGTTCTGATCGCGGTGCCAGATATAACAAGGAACCCCACACGCGTCTCCGCACCGATCTTGCCAGATCGTGAACACACTTCAGCCGATCGTCGTAGTGGCAATAAAAAAAATATGTCGATCGAAATTCCTCTAGGCTGGGATGACGACGATGATGATGATGACTGTGTCGATCTCGTCCAACTCCCACGTTGAAACTGTTTATATCAGCGAGCGATTACTGAGTGAACAGCAATCGGTTGGTTCTGTGAGTGCAAAAGATTATTCAAAGCAGAACAAAGGGAAAAGAATAATGTTCAACAACTCGGTCGGGGTCTTTTTGTATGAAGAGTAATTATTAATAAAATAAAAGAATTGATTTTACATTAGCTTAATGTCTACTGTGTCCGTAAAAGGCTGTTTGTGCTAAGCTATCTCGTTGTCTCTGTGTGTGTGTGTGAATTCGTTTACAATGGTTATTTAGTCACAAGTTAACTATCTAAGGAAAACGATGGTGAGAATCATCCTATTATTCTATTCCTTGTCGAGCGGCACACGCCACTCGACTGGCTTCTTCGCCGTCTCGGTTGGATCTGACTGCTCGTGCGTTAAGACGCACAGACTCTTATTGAAAATGTCCATCGTCACACACTCCTCTTCTGTCATCTTTCTCTCTGCATTTCTTCCTCTCTCAGGGGTTGGGGGCGGGCGCGTCCTCCCTCAACGACATAAATAAATTGGATTCCCTCTCTGGCTTAGCATTATCATAAAACAATTACCCTTTCTTTCTCAGCATGTGGCCAAAGGTTGTCTGTTGTAATTAATAACGACAAGCCTAGATGATTATCTGTCCAGTCAGTATAGACCTCCGGCCTCGCTTGACTCAAGGTGTATTACTCACTCACCCGATCATATGTCTTTTGTTGACTTTTTATTAGCATTACGCTGATTAGGGATTTTGCCAAATCCTCGACTAACATCTGGTCCGTATCTACCTGTGGTAGCGGTGATCAGGATTGACATCGGACATGATTTTGCTTAGACAACCCGGCGCCTTTTTCCGCTGTTTGAATAAGCTGATTTCACGTCGAATATATACTAGTTTTATATCTCCACTTTGTCTCTATGCAGGGCCTAGCATCATCACCAAGATGCATACTAGCACGTAACTAGGGTACCCGATCCCCATGGGCTCCGGACACTTTGTCACATAAGGACTCTGACAAACATATGCACAGGCTAGGAGTTCAGAACACCCTCCCCTTGACTAGAGAACATAGGTTAGAATCAGATGACCAAGCCTACATGTGCTTTAGACTGATCTTACATCAAAGAGTTAGTTACTTATATTTCTTATAACGTTCACCTTCGACCTAGGACTATACACTGCTTGATTCTGTGTCTGAAAGCTTAGATAGAGCACTCTCACTTGACTCGAATGCCCAAATACATGTATTTGGGGATTTTAATGCACACCACCATGACTGGTTGGGATTCTCCAGCGTTACTGATGCAGCTGGGAACTCTACCTTTAATTTCTCCTCAGCTCACGATCTCTCACATACTGTCACTTTTCCGACCCGCCTTCCTGATTGTGCGGACCAGCAAGCCTCACTTCTCGACTTGTTCTTGACCTCACTACCCGAGGCTTGTGTGGCAAATGCCCATAGCCTGCTCGGAAACTCTGATCATGTTGTGATAATGATACTTATCACCTTAAAAACTCGTCCAAAAGCTGAAGAACCGCTGCTCAAAACGACGAGAAACTATGAGCAGGCTGATTTTGAATCCTTCAGGGATCACATCAGCGACGCCCCATGGAGTGAAACCTTCTCACTCCCTGCTGATCAGTGTGCAAATGAGCGAACCGAATGGGTCAAAACAGGCATTGATGCTTATGGCTTATGTCCCCACGCGAAAATTCTCCTGCAAACCCATCTCTCCTCAATGGTTCACCTTTTAAATAAGACCGTAAAGAAAAAAATAGAAATCTATTTACCTGAGTGATGGTGTGTGTTGGGGAGAGGGGCTCTTTTAAAAACAATAAATAAAATTTGGCGTCACTAGATAGAGAGATCGAAAGGAAGAGAGGCGAGGCGGGGGGCAAGTATTTCAAAATTATTGATTTAAATAACAGCAACCCGTTTTTATGGTAATATAGGAGTGATAAATGAAAAAAAAAAAACGTTCGCATGTATTCATTTAGTTAAACAATTTAGAGTCAAGAAAAATAAATAACCTCTTTAAAGCGAATTAAAAAAAAAGATATAAAAATGATAAATAACTCGACGAAGCTATTGACAAGAGTTGATAAATGTAGAAAGATTAAATAAATCTATCGAAAATCTATCGAATAAATTAATCAATTACGAATTTACAAAATTTTATTAAAAAACAAACAACAAAACAGAATCATCTATGAAAAAGAGAAGCAAAAATGAATATCATCTATACTAAATTAGATAACAGAATAAAGTGTAGAGCTAAATTATAACCTTTCATTACTTTAAAAGACTACAAAGACTACAAATAAAACTTCACAAACAAACCTACTTACATGTAACCTCCGACCTTCTTCAGATGTACATTGTAGAACTCGGGAATCTTTTTGTCGAAATCGGGAATCTGCACGGAATTTCGAACGGAACTCTTTATTTAAACCACGGGGGTAACATGTTCTCACTCCGTCAGCCATGATCGAAATTCCGTGCAGATTCCAGAGTTCGACAGAAAGATTCCAGAGTTCGACAGAAAGATTCCAGAGTTCTACAAAATACACCTGAAGAAGTTCGGAGGTCACATCGGCCGAAACGTGTTGAAAATAACACTCAAGATGAGAACAGTAGTTCGAATAATCCAAATAATACATATTATCAATCGTCATTTCAAAAATTCACAAACACACCTACTTACAGATTATTAAATCTTACAAACACTAATACAAGTAAAATATGAAAACAAATATTAGAGAAAATATAAAATTAAGAAATATATTGAACTTAAATCAATGGAAAAATATCAAAGTTACAATAAAACGACTTGATGATATTAATAATAAAAAATGACACATTTACACAATTCGATATAAAATAATTTTGCTCTCTATTAAAGAAAATACACGATATCACGCATTCGAATTCTCCAAGAAACATGAAGATATTCCTGTTAATAAGATAACACATCAATAATCTGTAGATAAAAAAATCCACACCAAACCACAAACTTTGATGTTGTCATGAAGAGTTATGATTATGTGAAGGTGTCTGAAACCCGTTGGTAAGTAGGCCAGTTAGTTAAAGCTATACTGATGAGTCTTAAAAAGAGAACACAGGCCTGTTTATAGATAAATTAATAATATTTAATTATTACTGTTAAAATGTCCCCGTAATTAAATTGAGGATGCGCTGATTGAGACATAATAATGATATCGACCATGAAGTAATGCTAGAGTTCTTTCCTCTTGGTTGACCACTTTAAGATGTAATAAAACGGTACGGGTTTGTATTAAAAGCCGTATTTACTTGTCTTGATCGCAGCTAGCCAAGAGATTAACGACGTTAAGTTACTTTTACTACACTCAGGGTTGTTGGTTCGAGCCCGTTAGTAGGTTGGCCGGTTAGTTAAATCTATACTGATGAGCCTCGAAAAGTCTATAAATAAGTAATATTTAATTATTATTGTTAAACTGCTTCAGTAATTAAAGGGAGGGCATTCTGATTTATACATATTAATTATATCGTCCAGACAGCAACGCTAGAGCCCCTTCCTCTTGGTTGAACACTTTAAGATGTAATAAAACGGTGTCTCTATAAAAGCTTTCATCAATAATCAACAAGAAAATATTGGTATTTACTGAGATGATGGTCACATAATATTTCATAGAACATCTACCAGAAATTTGGATAAAAATAAAAGATATAATACAAAAAACAAAAAAAACAATCTTTAATATGGATGTAAAAATGAATTTAAAAGAAGTTAATTTTGAGATACACCTTTCAAATAATGAACTCTATAGGCAATATCCCAGTATATATATATATATATATATATATATATATATATATATATATATATATATATATATATATATATATATATATATATATATATATTCTAACCACCTACCTGCAGTTTTCAAACAAGTCTTTACGTCAATAGGCTATAGATTAGTCACTAATTCCAGCAATATAAATATATCCAATTAGCACGAAAAGAATATGAAACAGTTTAAAAACAGCGGATATGATGATAAATTAACATTTAATAAAAATAATGATAAAACAACAAACGAAATACAGTGATGGTATCGTGAACAGAGGAGTCACTCAGTGTCGTATATTATCTGACTCGGCATTAGACATAGTTCGAGTTCGATCTCGGAGGATACGAGCGTCGCATGAGTTCTGACCAGTTGCTTTGTCAATAGTCCTGTGAATTTAAAGATCCGTACAACTATGGTATTGGCGCCGCTGATCTTGCACTTTTAGGTAAGCGTCTCATCGGCATTCCTTCTTCAGTTTTCTCAGAGAAAGTGTTGTATTGGTTCCAGCGAAAAGGGATGAGTGTGCTAGCTGAAAAAAATGACTGGATGCACAATAGACGAGACAGTTTTGTCTTAGAAAAATATAATTTATTCTTATTATTTCAACCAACTTGGGGCTCCATTCGGCTTCTACAAAACCCATAGTTCTACACACGCGCTCATCCTTTTCGACTGCCTGCCAGCAAACTGATTTCTCTACGCAAAGAACCGTCTCTCAAGGCCATCACTCCCTCACTCCATTTACCACCTCGTAATTCGCACAAGTTGGACGCTTTAACGTTTAAAAAAACCTGCATAGCAAGCCTGTTTCCTTGGGAAACTGCCACTGCGTAAACTGCAAATGACTTAACCTTAAGTCCGGTGCACTTCATGAAATCGGTTATTTCAAAACAGGACTGAAGCTTCTGTTTGACTACATCTCTACTAAGCGTTTAAAAGTTTTTGTATAACATAGTTCACCCCAGACAAGGCAGGCCGCCACTGTAGACGTAAGGGGCTACTGAGAAAAAAAGAGAGAAGGTTTGGGGGATCAACCTAAATTCGGAGATGCGCAGCGAGATGTCTGTTTACATTAATTTTAAATTTCGGCATGTCAGTACCGTCGGGGAAACAGGGGGTAGGGAGGGAGTTCCAGAAGCCAGCAACACGAGGAAAGAAGCTATTGAAGTAGAAAGCTCTCCGGCATCTGGAGACCTCCACAGTGAATGGATGGGATTTAGCTGATTGTCGAGTTGGTCTAGTGAATTTACATAGAGGGGGCACCAGAGTAGCCAATTCATCGGAGCATAATCTATTGAAGTATTTGTAAAACAAGCACAAGGAGTCTACATTGCGGCGATGGGACAGGGACTGGAGCTTGGTTGACAGTGAGGAACCTATTAGGTTGGCGACTCTTTTTTGGACCTTGTCAAGGAGGGAGAGACTAGTAAATGATTCACCAGACCAGATGTGGCAACAATACTCCATGCATGGGCGGATGGTGGCTTTCTAGAGATACTGGATAATGCCAGGTGTGAGGAGTTTACTAGCACGGTAGAGGGAGCCCACCTTCTTTGCTGCAGCCTTGGCAATGTCTTCAATGTAATTATTCCAATTCATGTTACCTGTGAAGGTTAGGCCGAGGAGTTTGAATGTTGAACTCCCAGGTGGGGTGTTATTTGCTATGACAATCGGTGGTTGAAAAGGTTTCTTGTACTTATTGAAGGAAAGGAGCTTTGTCTTTGCGGCATTAAAAGTTACCAACCATTTTTGAACCCAATCCACTACAGCCTGGAAGTCATTTTCTAAGGATTCAGTCATTGCCTCAGATATGATCGCGTCTGTTTTGTCAACATGACGAGAGTAAAGCATGGCGTCGTCAGCAAATAAACCAATCTCAGACTCTATGTCATCAGGGAGATCGTTTATGAAAATCAGGAACAGTAGAGTTCCAAGGATAGATCCCTGGGTACACCAGCATTTATGTCATGTTGCTTAGATGAACGGCCAACGAGGGCAACCTGGATCTTTCTTTTGGTTAGGAAGGATCTAATTATATCAAGTAATTGCCCAGTAATGCCGTATGAGCGTATTTTCAGAAGAAGCGCTTTATGTCATACCTTGTCAAAGGCCTTGGATATATCAAGCGCTACCGCCCTAGCTTCGCCTGCCTTGTCGTGTGTATGATACATACGTTCAGAGATGATCGTTATGATGTCTTCAGTAGATCGTGCCTGTCTAAATCCATACTGGCGGTCAGAAAGAAGTTTAGCATTAACTAAGTGCCGGACTATCGCTAGATTGATTAAGGATTCAAAGATTTTAGCAAAGATCGGCAGTAGACTGATTGGGCGGTAGTTCTGAGAATCGGTTCTATTCCCAGAATTCTTGTAGACTGGTATCACAGAGGCAATTTTCCAGCTATCGGGGAAGCAAAATTCAGCTAGGCATTTATTGTAGAGTTTGGAGAGGACAGGGGCCAGCTCAGCAGATCATTTTTTTATTACTATTACAGAATACTGGAAATCTGGGAAAACATGTTGTCCCTCAGACTCCAGGAAACACCACAGATTATTATTAGTTAGAAATTTCTGATGATGACCTGTGTGAGGACTCCTAGTGAGTTGATAATAATAATAATAATAATAATAATAATAATAATAATAATAATAATAATAATAATAATAATAATAATAATAATAATAATAAAAGAGCTGGAGAAATGTATAACCCAGAACACAGAAAGGTTGATCACCGCAGCAAAAGACACCGTCCAAATGAACAACTCGGGAAGCACCGAAACCAGAAACAAAAATACAAGAAAATAAAAGTGTGAAGAAAAACAGCTACATGGACGTTTCATAAGAATGACAAAAGGAGAGACCCACCAACATTCCTGGGCGTTGGCTAACAAAAGGACACTTTAATAGAGAAACGGAATCTTTACTGACTGCTGCACAGAACAATGCGATTAGGACAAACTACATCAAAGCTAAAATAGATAAAACCCAGGAAAACAGTAAATGCAGACTGTTTGGACAAGGAGACGAAACATTAAATCACATAATAAGTAAATGCAGAAAACTAGCCCCCCAAAATACAAAGGATTGCATTTTGAACACGCAGACAAATGGTACAAACATAAACCAGAGACAGTACTGGGAAATGAAAATCACAAAATCCTCTGGGATATGTAGGTGCAAACAGATGAACTCATGCAAGGAGACCGGATATCATAATATTCAACAAGAAGGAAAAATCCTGCAAAATTGTAGATTTCGCTGTTCCAGCAGACCACATAGTGAAGTTCAAGGAGACGGCAAAACGAAGCAAATACACGGAACTTGCCAGAGAATTGAAAGAGATAATGAGCATGAGGAAAGTCAATATGATACCAATAATCGTAAGAACACTAGGTACAGTGCACCCAAAAAACTGAAAAAAAGACTAAGAGAAATTGGAATCGAAGGGATCACTGAGACCATACAAAGGACGGCAATGATGAAGACAGCTACAATCTTAAGGAAAATCGTCGAATGTGGAAACCAATTTGCATAAGATACAAACGGTAACCAAGCACATGGGAAGAAAACAAAACCGCAGGAAGAACACCACCACATGAACCCAAGGAACAGAAACTGCAAAAAATTTCATAAACTGCCTAAAAAAGTGATCGCACCAGCCTTGGCTGATATCACACAAAATAGTTATAAAGGGTCAAAGAGGATGGAAAGACGGGGGAGGGAGAGCATTAACCAGACCTCCACTGGAAGAGTACAGAGAGTACTGGGACCTTGGGAAGGCTTGTTGCCACCCAAATCTCAAAGTAGACCAATGGTCGTTACCAGCGAGAAATCAATTGTAAGCGGCTGTTGCGATACCGCAAAGTCATTTGCAATGGTTATCGAAAAGAAGTGGAGAGTACTGGAAATCTGAGGAGGCTTGTTGTCACTCAGACTCCAGGGAACACCGCCGGTTATTATCAGTGGGAAATCACTGATGATGACTTGTGTGAGAACTCCTAGTGAGTACAAATTATAATACCAATTCATGTAATTATAGAATAAAAAATAATTGTGAATTAATGAACAAATTCTTAACAACTAATACTATATACAAAACAACAGTAAATAACAATATTAACAATGAACAGAAAGTATACATAGGGGCCATGGAAAATATTTTCAAGTGTCGGTATAATTATCATATGATGCCATTCAGGAGTGAAAAAATATAGAAATAGTATTAGATTGTCTAAATATATATGCGAACAAAAAATATTAGCCCAAATATCAATTGAGAAACCTTAAAATTAGCCCCTCCTTCCAATATACACAGTAGAAACTGTAAATTATGTCTAAAGGAAAAATATCAAACTATAAACTTAAAACCAAATTAAATTATCAAATAAAAAAAAGAGGAATTTATCGCTAAATGCAGACACATAAATATTTTCGTGGTTATTTAAGTCTAGATTACCTAATTAAAAACACTTATGTGCGCAATCCAACTTGTTGCATAGCTTCTGTGATAGAAATTTTAAAATAAAAAATAGTGAATGCTTATATACAAAGCGACAGTAATTAATAATATTATCTAGGCCCGTGGAAATTCCACGGTGTTTTCTACATCAATCTGTATAATTTGTTGTTAAAATAATATTTCTTTTGAAATAATAAATGGCTGTCAAGGTGAGTACTATTAAGAAAGGTTCAAGCCGAAACAAGTATTTAAAGTATTAAGAAGAAATGACGCTTTATTCTTCCGTAAAAATAATGGTAATTGCCAACTAAATATTCTTTAAATAAATAAAACGAATATGTCTCTTATTTATTTATTTATTTACTTAAAATTCTACTAATTTGATTCTTTTTTAAAACAATAAATATTTAGTCTTGTTACTATAAAAATAATTGTCAGCTAAATATTCTTCAAATCAACACCACTAATTTAACTTTTTTAAATGTATTTAAAATTGTACTGTTTTAGTCGACGGGAGGACATAATTTGACTTTGGAACACATTCATAGGTATAGTCGGAATTGTTTACCTTAGCGACATTAGATTAATCACCAATCGCCATCTTTTAAAATAGCTGTAGAAAGTGATGACGTACGTACGAACATGAAATTACGTTAGTGCATAGATTAACTACGGAAAAATCAATTTCGCTCGTAATCTAGTAAATTCTTGCTTTTGAATATATGAACCAATGAACGTACGAAACACGCGGTCACATATATAAGTACTGTTCATTCTTCCAGGTGGTTAAGTGGTTAACGACACGGACTGACAACCCGAGTGTTCAAAGTTCGAATCCAGTTCGTTCAATAGAAACACTTCCACTTAGGATGTTGATAACCTTCGCGTGTCCTCTCCTGTAAATATCCGATGGATTTTTTTTCTAGGAAGAATTCTAGCTAAAACGGTATCAGGGAAACCAATGCCAACAATAGCATCATCTGATTCATACGAAATGAATGAAGGAATGAATTGTTCCAGTGTCATTTTATGGATTGATGCAAATCAGAGACACTTTTAATGGTCGATATCGTGAAACTGCAGTAAAGTGTTGAAGCTAAGTGCATTTGATTATCATTTATAATAAGTTTATACAATAGCAGTTGTTTGTACAATAGCATCGTTTCCAACAAAGCCTTCATCAGATGATGTCTCTGGGTTCAAGCTTGGTTTTGGGACTTAAACATCATTCTAGAAGCACTAACCCAGACCGCCCCATCAGTATCTCACGATATTACCACTCTCTGCGATTGTCATATCTACGCTGATGCAGTTAGAACCTTATCTTGGATCTTATTTTATATATATTTCCTCTTGTCTGGTAGAGAAAGTACAAGATTAGTCAAGAATGCGGAGGTGAAGTTAGCAATGAAACCTCGGTATCGACGTCGATAGGAAATACAGTTATTATCCACTCATTTCTGAGAAATTGTTCTCATAGATTTCATATTTTTCGAACTTGCACTAATAGGCTCAGTTCAAATTTTCCTCAAACACTACCGTTAATGGATGCAATGTTAACCGGATTGACAGGTGTTTCAGAATTCGTCGATGATATCATCATTACAGGTGCTACACAACATTAACTTTTAGTTTTACAATGTTTTATTTCTACATTTCAGCGAATTCAGCAATATGGATTTGATGTAAAAGCTGAAAACATGTGAATTTTTTTCGGACACAAGTTAAATATCTGGGACTCATTTTTGACAAAATTGGTCGATGGCCAGACCCTGAAAATATTTCAGCCATTAAAAAAATGCCGACACCGACAACATCAAAACTTTACGTTCTTTACTTCACTTAAGCATTGCAGTGCATTTTTGCCAGAACTTCATCGAGTTCGTGTACCTCTCAACAACTTTTTATATAAAGATGTAGATGTACCATGGGAATTGTCCACTGAGTATCAGTCTGTCTTTAATAAGATTAAATCATTACTTTCTCCAGATTTATTGCCCACACGCTACAATCCATCAATGGATATTATTGTTGTTTCTGATGCGCCTGATTATGGTGTTAGAACTGTTATTTAAGATAGCTTTCCCGATGGCAGCCAAAAATAAATAACTCATAAATCTGACACATTGTGAGCGAAATTATAGTCAGATAGAGAAATGATAATTTTTGCCACATGGACGTCACTTGACTTTTATCACAGGTTGGGCGTAACTGAAAAGCTACAACGCAGTCAAAACGTATATGACCAATTCATCAGGTGGTATCCAATTTGATGAATGGGTCAGACGCGTTTTGACTGCGTTACAGCCGCCTCGCAGTTGCGCCTAACCCATGAAACTCATGGTATAGAACGTCTCAGTTATATAATAATACGCTAAGTCAATTTTATCTTCGTACGTACGTTCTAATCTTTCACCATCCTTTTTAATATGGCTCGATCGCCGGAGATGTACTGCTAAAAAAGTAATTAGAAATAAATCATCCGATGTACTTATTGTGTCGGACGTTAAACTCGAACTAAATTACATTTTCTTGGCCTTTTGGCTAGGATGAAATAAAGCATCTGTTCTGTCGAAAGATGTTACTATAATATCGTAGGGTCTTCATTTGCGCCGGATGTACACAGAATAGAAATATGTCACAAACTCCGACAAGGGTTTGAAGATAGGCTCCCATAACCAGATATATTCGTAAACTACATAAATGAGAGTACTTAGATACGAATGTTTTAGTTTGAACAATGGTGGTACAATAATATAGTGGAATCTTCGTTCGCGCCGGACGTCCATAGAATGCACGCCAGCAATAGACAACAGATGAAGGATACAACTGTGGAATTTCCATAGGTCCCGCTAGTCATTCTATAAATGGATAATATTGAAATAAACACACACACACACACACACACACACACACACACACACACACACACACACACACACACACACATATATATATATATATATATATATATATATATATATATATGAGAAAGGAAGGATGAAGGTAATCCGACGTAATGGGAAATGAAAATAAAACGGTATTTGATGCCCCTTTGAACAACACTCAGAAATTATATGGTTAGACGGTTGACTAATGATCTGGGGGAGCTGTTTAGTATTCGGTCGACTCATACCAAAGACTCAACAACCGGTATTTGATGCCCCTTTGAAAAACACCCAGACATTATAAGGTAAGGATAAAAAGAAGTTTAGTAATTCCGGGGGAAAAAGAAACTTTCGGGTCGCAGTCGACTATAGTTGACAAATTTACATTTCATTTACTGATACAATGCTTTCCCGCGTTAAATAAGCTATTGGGTACGATCAATTAAAACCACTTTTCACGTACTTGCATGACATTTTTCTTAAAATTATCATCCTGAGGAAGTCTTACAAATAAAGACGAAACGTTGATGAATATATAAAAAAACATCCTTTTTGGTTTTTCCTTTTTCATTTCCCATATATATATATATCGTTGTGCGGGATACACTTCAAAACTAATGAACCGATCATTATTAATTTTGGTTGAAATATATATTTCCGACAACTCGGTGAGTAATGTGAGCACATTGTTTTTTTTTGTAAATGTTAATATTTAAGTTATTCATCTATATAAAGTTAGGTATGTATAAATGTTTATATATTTCTATGAATGGAGTTCACGCCTAAACTAATTAACGGATTATTATGAATTTTGGAGCACAGCTTCTAGACGTACGGGTGGGTAATGTTGGCCACATTTAATGTAATTCAGTTTTATGAAAATGGGGTAAGGAGATGGTGGAAGCCCTTCGGGTAAATTCAGATACCTCTGATTTGTAGTAAATTTTAACAATAGTTATTAGACATGAATTAATAAACATTAATCAAATTTCACTTTCTTTGTAGAATTTTAAAGGGATTATAGGAGGCGTAATATGGACACAAAAATTCAGATATTTCAGATTTGTGTTCAATTTCATCCATTTTCATTAGATACCAATTAAGCAAGATTCCCTGAATTTCAATGTTTTCTTAAGACCCTTTAAGCTTAAGCCTTAAGTTTTAGACATTTTATAGAATCAAAATCATGTGATGGATATTTCTGAAAATTCGAATAAGGATTCTATACACAAGGTTTAGTATCATTATATCTTGATTTTAATCTTCGTAAGAGGATATAAAAGTGGTGCAAAACTGTTCTGTTCGTGGAATTAATTTTGCCCGTTTTGGGACGGGTATTCATCTAGTATATATATATATATATATATATATATATATATATATATATATATATATGTATCACAGCTTCTGTGCGGCTATGTATGTATAAAAAATCAATGTGAAAGGTATATATTTTAATATATCTTTTATTTATTTGGTATTTTTTGACGTCTCGGAATATCAATTGTCCCTTATGTATAAAAAATATTGAAAAGTTTTTCTTAAAAGGAGAGCACAATTTTTGACCGCGATCCTTCGGCCTTCGTCAGTGTAGTGGGGGATTGTGTGTACGGTAGGAGGTGGGTGGTGGGTGGTGAGTGGTGGTGAATAGGAAAAAGGGGTGGGGAAGGCCAGTGAAATGGTGAAAAAAAAACAGGAGTAGTCCCTTATAGCTGAATGGCAAGAGTCAAGTGGTCATAAACATGATTTAAATGTACCCGGATATTAATAAATGAAAATAAATGAATATATAGATAGATACACAAGTGAACCTGTGTTTATAAATACCCACACACCGACACATCAGCACGTTCACCTACGTATGTTAACTTACCCATACACCACCGCACATACATACAGACATACATCCATATACACATGAAGCAGGGAGAGAAAGGAGAGGGATATGGGGACAGGCCAATTGGCTGGAGTCATGGAAAGTTCAGAGTGGGGTGTTTTTTTAGTACACTAGGAGTTTGTGAACTTAGAAAAATGAAAAATGAAATACTGTTGAGATGGGTACATGCATATATCCGCATACACCCCCACACATGCATACACATATACATATGCACACGTACATATGTACCCATATATACGCATACATATAATGCATAATTATACATATATACATACATACACATGCATACACATACATACACATCCGTATCCACACATACACGCACATTTAAGTGGAGAGAGAGGGGGAGAGGCATAGGAAGATACCTGTGTTTAGGTATATATATGCACATACGTAAACCCACAGGGGCATACGCCCCCCCCATTTATATATATATATATATATATATATATATATATATATATGGAGAGAAGGAAACATAGAGCGAGAGGGAGAGAGAGAGAGAGAGAGAGAAAAGAGAGAGAGAAAGAGAAAGAGAGAGAGAGATGAATGAATACAATTTACTGGTGGACCGGGCAAGTATGAAAAAATAATAAAATAAAAAAAACAACAAACTAAAAAGGGGATATTGGAACTCTTAAAGTGGAAAGATGTTAACACACACTTGTTCTTCGCCTGTTGGAAAATGTTGCCGGTCAGTTCGTATGTTTGTAGAAATAATAACTATTGAGAAGTCCAAGGTTTATATGTAGTCCTGAGGTATGCGTGTTTAGTTTCAGAATAAGTTTTGCCTCATATTTTCGTCTGTGTTGTAGTGATCTGAATTTGGAGGCTACGAAGATGTATTTCATGTCGTATATATATATATATATATATATATATATATATATATATATATATATATATATAGAGAGAGAGAGAGAGAGAGAGAGAGAGAGAGACTTTTTGAGTTACCCATACTGCAAACATGCGTGAAATATACTGATAAAGACCCAAAACTAGGTAAAATAGGACAGAGGATTTAAATATCGCTATGACCTCACACAGCGCGCAAATTGCCATTTTCTAAAGCAACAGACCACAACGTAGGCTGAGGAGAGTCCATAAAGAGCGGTCAAGTGCTGTTCCCGTTTTTTGGATTTGAAACCAACGGTACTGATGTTGTTATAATCTTCTGTATATATATATATATATATATATATATATATATATATATATATATATATATATATATATATATATATATATATATATATATATTGGCGACTCACTGAATGGAGACAGTTCTTGAAGGATTTGAAATGGGTTTTAAGAGTATTTTCTAAATAGTAAAGGCTCACCCGTGTCAATGAACTCTGGAATATGTAATGTATAGTTTTAAAATAAATCATATATATATATATATATATATATATATATATATATATATATATATATATATATATATATATATATATACTCAGGTGTCAAATAAATACTAAAATTATTGATTTATTCTCTATCCTGGAAACGCAGACTTTCATAACATGCAGTAAATAAAATAATATGAGTGACACTTCAATTAAGTAAAGAGTCCGAAACTTGATATCAGAGTAAACAACAGTTTTTTTTGGTAATTAATAATTTTCACACCAGTTTTCGATGGTTGGAATTTAAATTAACCATACTGACTGATTAATTCTACGTAAACAAAATTGTATAGAAAAATGATCCCTCACCCGTAAGTCTAAATGAGGTTCTCTTTGTAAGTATTACTATTTTGCGCATTTTTTACTCCGACTGTTTAGAGGAATCACCAAAGTTCAAGATAAGCCAATATCAAAAGAGAATAACAAAGTGTATACATACGAAATTAATCAATATTTTATTGACAACTTTTTAAAACAACCTAAATTTAAGTGTTTGTAGATAATAAGAGTTTACAGTGCCCAAGAACGTCCTTGGTGAAGAAAGAGTTGTTTGGTCTGTAAGAATAAGTCGCCATGTTTGTTTCGACTGGCGCCGTATGAGTTTGCACGTGGGTGTGTCTGTAAATTGGGTAGGCATTGTAAATATGTGTGTATATTAGCTTGTCTCTGCTTTGTCAGTGAACGAATGTGGGTATATGAACTTGTGCGTTCAGTGAGCAGTGTATATATGCAGTCCAGTGAGTACAATAGTTCGTTAATATCTCTCATCATGTGTGTGCCACTTGATTCGGTTTTTTCAGTGAGGAAGTGCGTGTATGCTGATGCTGTGAGTACAGTAGTTTGTAATATTCTTTGTTGCGTCTGCCAAAAGCCTTCAGACTGAAATTATGACGTATTCATGTGTGTAGAGTCTGTAAAAATATTTTTAGAAAAGATAAGAAAAAAGTTTGGTTTTTATATTACGCGCGAAATTTGGAAGTGAATATACTCGCGCTTGTGACTGGTTAAAGAAACTGCTGATTTTCGCTTTTTACAATCGAGAGTCGATACGTAATAAATACATTCGCTGCTGTTTCTGCCTTCTATAGATGTAATCGGCAAAAAATTAGAATCGATTTTTATTTTTCTGCGAAAAAAATGGGGTTAAGACTGTAAAATGATCAAAGAATATTTTCTAATTTTTATTGAATATTTCTGTAAGAAACTGAAAAATCATTTATAGAACACAAGGTCTCAGCGATGGTCTAAAATTCGGGAGGAACTCTTGTCTAAAAAACACCGGAATAATACTAAAAACTCGCTATCCCAACTACACGAATTAGGACTTTGAATTAAATCAATAAGTAAATGTATATGAAAACAACTTGTTTTTACATACCATATTGGATGATTTAATAATCGATTTTAATGGAGCGTTTCATAATAGATTCTAGAATTCTGATGCTTCATGGTTCGCATGCATTCCGACTGGTTGCGTTGACAATCGTATTACGCTGACGCTGTGTTTAAAATATCTGCATAACGACACTTAGTCAGTAACTTGGGTAATGGGTCGTTTCTGTCAGCGACCCCAAAACAAGAAACACTTGCTGTGAACCATAAATATTTATTGGAACACAGGTCTGTAACAATAATAACAACGAAATGTTATGTTGCTCTTGGGGAGAATAGACAAGTTGAGGAATTTGACGTGATAAGTCTTGGTTAGGGTAGTTGAGAATTTACTTTTTGCTTTTATCTCTTAGAGGAGGTCGAATTTGAAAGAATTCTTATTAATCTGTTTAATTTTTGTTTTCGATCGGTTGCCGACTTCGATCCCTGTCTCAGTCTGTCAATCTGTCTCTCTGAATGACCGACTGTCTTCTGCGTCAGTTCTTTTATTAAGAACTTTCACTTGTGACGTGTTTTGTGATTCACTATCCAATTACAAATAGTGTAGCATTTTCTTCTTTCTTATGATTGGTCGGACAATGAGAGCTTTGTTTCACCCAAAAAGGTGGACATTAAATCCGAGTAACACTATATATGCTGTGTCTTATTTCAAGAATAGCATGCCTTACTGTTTGTTGATTGGTACGTATATTTATCAGATATGGCAGGTGCACCCAGCGATCTGTTTAATTTGCCAGCATAAATTGAGTTTCTGAAAATTATGTCTTGGCAATTTTGTTACGTTCAAACAAATGATTTTCTTAAGTTGTTACTTCAACCTGAAGCATATAACCTTTTCCATTGAAAGCACAATTCTGCTTGAATATATCCTCTCAGCTGTAATCGTAGACATGGAAATAGAACATCTTGAAATTACAATTTGATTATGATCTTTTCAACTTTCGTTATTTAATAATAAAATAACGATTCTTTTTTTTGTTACGCAAGTACAAAGAATATAACCTATTGAATTAAATCATTCGTTTAATAAGATTTTAGTGATACTCGTCGCCCTACAAGTTTATTACAACCTAATTTATTTTTTTTATCAATTATTCTAAAATTCATTTAGATTTATTAATGAATTAATGTTGCACCTAGTAAAGTCCTCATCGTGTCTCATTCACAATTGTTTTTCATCGAATATCTCATTTCAATTATCCAAATTTTTCTTTGTCAGTTTATGCATGATCACAAATCTTATTTTTTCTGATTTAAAGTTCTTATTTCTACTTTTCTCCCCGATTCCAAGTATGGTTTTACTCATTCATTATGGCGTTTTTTTTCTCCTGAAATAAAGCCGATTTTCATTTAAACAAACATACACAGATCGCCAAAAGTACAGCGATGAGAGGACTATCCTGCTTTACCAAGATATGAGAAGCCGATCAATTTTTTCTTCTTGGCGACTTAAACGTCCGGGTGGGGCAAGATTACGAAACATGGACCGAATTAAGTAAGTATGGCGTGGGAAATGTGAACAAAAATGGTCTCCTCCTCTGTACTGAATGTGGGATCGTCATTTGCGACGCTTTCTTAAATATAAAAGCTGCTCACAAGACAACTTGGATCCACCCACGGTCAAAACATGGTGACATCCACGATTACATTATCATTCGCAAGCGACACTTACAAGATGTGTGCACGGTGAGAGTTATGCGTGGTACGAGATGTAGTTCGGATGACAAACATGTGCAGAGTAAATTGAAGTTTCACGTCATGCGTAAGTCTTGTTCTCAAGGGATACAATTATCAAAGCGCATTGGTCTAAAATAGAGTGTACGTGGTGCACGTTCGAAATTGTACAATTTGATGGCACGTCGAATACATTAAAAACTAGTATACAAGTAAAAACAAACGACAAATAAGTTTAAATGAAAACAAACGATGAATTACAAAAACTAAGACCAACTAAATTCAATCAAATAATTTAAATACCAATTAGCAACAAAGTTACTAGTGCAGAAATATTAAAAAGGAATCAAACTTATAGAAAAATCTGTTGGATAATTTAGTTGAATGTTTGAAACATTCTTTTCCTGCTAAATTTGTTCTCAGTAATATTATAATTTTTCTTACCACACAAATCATTTAACAGACAATTTGAAGAACTCCAGATAAGCATTCTTTCTATTTTTCCAATACTGTGACCCTCATCACAAGAGTCAACATGAAAAAGAAGATTAGCATCTGCCAAAACATTCGCTGTTATGTGATGTGCAAAATGAAGAAAAGAATAATTTGTTACCAATTTACCAGCAACTACATAATTGTAGAGAACAAAAGATGTCGTCATATCATTAGGATATAATAGAGAACCTCTATTAATCCCCTGAAAATAGCTGCTTATTTTATTAGTTGCAACTATTGTATTTCATTTTCGTAAAAACTGCATAACAGCAATATCTGTTAAGTATAATAGAATATCTGCACTGATAAACATCTATAGCATCTGTGTTAAATTTATGAACATCTAACTGTTGCTCCCTTGTCATTTAACCCCAGTTAGCTTCTTTCAAATCAATAGTTCGGTTATTAAGTGACAAGCTAAGTTTTAATAGAATCAACATTCTTATTTTTTTCTCACATTCAAACACTTGACATATTGAGATATTATACTGATCCCCGATAAGTTGCCGGTACTGGCCAAACCTTGCCTCAAAGTGATCTGTTTGAAATTGCCAGGTAATATACACGTAATGCTTATTTATTTTATGCTATATTTAGCCAGTTCTAGAATTGCATATGTGGTATGATGTAAAACAGTGCTTTTTTACTTTGTTAATTTCCCAGTTCTTTCAGGAATGTTATTCCACGATTCTAACCAGTCATAGAAAACAGAGAGAAATCTATAATTTTCTTCATTTAATTTAAGTAGATTAACATATTTATTACGAAGCCGACAACCTTTATATGGTGTTTTTACATTCAGTATTGTCCACCAAATATAAACTATATTTATATATTCTTCAAATTCTGCAAAGTTGGGCAAACATTTCTGTTTTTCGTAAGGTCAGAAACTCCTGAATAGTGTATTCATTAAAAATTTGCAGAAACAAATTAACATTTTGCCTTTTAAGATTACAGGGAGAAAGGACCTTTTAAGTCAATTTGTAACAATATTTAAAACATGATTGAGATTCAAAGACATAACATTTGTGTAAGCTAGAAAATGGGGCACTTTTGATGTTATCTAATTCATGATTTCCATTATGACAACACTTTGCGAACATCATGCATTTACTTGCATCTTTTTGGTCAAGCACGTTGTTTCTAATGCATTTTAATATACATACTGAGTCGAATAATAAGAAAAGAGGTATAGACTTTACAACTGGATGTGGATATACAATTGAAAGCTTTGCTGGACTACAAAATAAATATATAGCTTTTTTATTTATTGCGTTATCTATTATAACATATAATACTCTAAAGTTTATATCCTCTAAACCAACTATTAAACGTTTGATTATGTCAAATAATATATCAGTTGGAAAAAATTTCGTTGGCATAACATGCACAACATACTTATATTGTGAAAATACACTGTTAAGCATGAAAGAAAATGCATTTGTTGCGGCTTCATTGCTAAGCCAACAACATTACAACATTTATAAGCAAAATAAGGTTTGAGATCAATTTTCTCAACAGGTAAAGATACTGTGATGTCTTTCTGCACTAACTTGAACTTACTTTTAATATATATAAGAAAAGTGTTATCATGTTGTTCAACTACAGGATTGGTAAGGTTAGTCTTCTTATGGTCGAATAACTTGGTAAAATGTTAACATTCTGTAACATCTTGGGGAGCAGTTATATAATAAAGAAGAAAATATCATCATTTCACTCGAATAATTAACTTTATTCAGTGTCGTTATGCTTATCTGTTCGTATATGACTTTAATTGAAGTGAAATATTTAAATGTCTCATCTTGCACTAATAACAGAAATGATAAGATTGATTTTTTATATTGAAATTACATTTTGAGGTTTTGGTTTGCTGTTCTTCTATGTCCATTTTTTTATGTTCTCCATGAAAATGTGTAAAGTATTTTCATCAGTTACATGGTTAGAAATTTTATACTCTCCTATAGTCTTCATTTCCACATCACTGTAGAATACATGTACTGCAAAATCAGATTAAATTACCAGAGACAGACTGATTTTTTGGACATGAAGATTTGATGCTACGGCATATAATAAGTATATCTTGCTACTTAATAATACTCGAGTAATTTCCATCAAGAAAATAGAATTTCTCTTCTAAATCATCGATGCTATGGAATGTCTACTTTTGTTTGTATGCTTACTCATCAGCAGTACTTTGATTTAAAGCACATTTATGGGCAGAATTCACCAGTCGAATTTTCTTGAAGTTTGGTGACTCTTTAAAGGTGATTGATGAAGATAAATATGAAGAAATGTTTGACAGAATTCTAAAAACAGCACCATTCTGAAGATATGGTTTCTGAAGTTTAACTGTAAGAGTGGTACCTATTTTTTCATCAAATGCTGATGTATCTCTTTTTAAGTCCTCGGGTCGAAAATGAAGTTTACGTACCTGAAGAAATAATTTAAATGACGACCATACCATAATTTTAACTCTTATTTAAAAACTAAGAAAAGATAGTGAACAAACATTAACAATATTAAATCAGGGTGGGGGTGAATTTGGGGAGGGCAATTTTATGTTTGTGTCCATATCGAAAAATTTATTAAAACTGATTAAATAATGAATTATGTGTTATAAAACTTGTTGATGCAAAAAATTCAAAACTGTTTGGAAATAAATATATAAACACAGCTTAGTTTACGTGTACACATGATGGCATAGACGTTTTTGTATGGAAATATGTTAGTGTTTCTTGACATACTACGACATTTGAATTAAATCAAACTTTTATAGGCCTGTTAAAGTTCATAAAACATGTTGATTCGCTTGAGGTAACAATCCTCAATACATACTGTAAATACGATTCTACTTTTAAGTTATACAGACTTGTTATTGTGTAATAAAATATTTCAAATTTTAGGGAAAACATGCAAGTAGTTTGTTTTTATTTAAGATTTGCCAACTTTTCAAATTTTCCTAAATTCTGATCTGCCTATGTTAACACAATCCAAGATAATAAAAATAATAAATAATAATTAAAAAAAACTATTTCGCTTGGTTTTTGTCCAAATTTTGGATTGTTGACGATTAACATTCGAATTTTATATGCTTTTTTCTTACACCAAACATCACTTAAAAAAATATTATCACACACAAAAACTTTCTGGGGAAAGTGTGATACCATAGACGTCCCCCATCCAGAGCCAAGGAAATGATTCACAAAAAAAGGAAGAGCTGTTAGAAAGTAGGATAGGTAAAAGACAATGATAGGAAAAGACTTACCAACGCACACAAAGGAAATCGGAAACAGTAGAACGCCTCACAATCGGTAGTCAATTTCCGCTTATCAGTCACTCCGCAACAAAAAGCAGGTGTTTTAGGAGTGGCCGAGTCATTTCTGCTTGTCTGTGACTATGAAAAAAGACTGGCGTGGGCTTAGGTTAGGAATGAAAGTTGTTTGCGATAGTTTTCGCGACAGTTTAGTTTCACAACGATTTAGTTTACAGAATTTGACGAGTTTTGTGACAGTTGGCGACTCGGAGAGAACACGATCAGATCGAAGCATATCGGGCAAAGCCTTAGCAAACCCGAGATGAGCTGACGACTTCAAGTGCCGACAATGGGGACCTCAAAAGTCCACAACGATGTCACCCACAACCAGATTACAACTGACTTATACATAAAGTATCTGAGTTAGTGTTTTCCTTGTGAGTTTTCTGTTGCTTTTATTTTGTACACTGTAAACCAGTGCTCACGCCAATAGACGACATGGCCAGAAGGAGAACGAAAAAAGAAGATGAAGGAGAAGAAAACCACGGTACGCACAGCGTTGGGGTCTTACAGAAAAAAAAACTTAGAACATTTTTTTACCAAAAAAAAAAAGTTTTAACTCCAAAATATATAAAATACACCTAATTAAAAGTTTTATTTACTATTAAAAGAACAGACTGAAAATAAATCTCATGCAAAAATTATTTGTTTTACAGTTTTAAAAACAAAAAAATTAAATTGAAATTCTCAACTTTCCCTGATAGGCATATACGCTAAGAATGACTCAACATTAACTGATTTTGTTAGACCTTCATAAGAAAATATAAAGTTAAAAGAAAAATACTTCAGCATAATGTTGGCTATATTATGAAATAGAAGGATTATAAAAAATCTAATTACAAGAGTATTTGAAAACGAGTGAATTTTTAGCCTTAAATTAAAGTAACGTGTGAATTTTTAACTTAAAAATTCTTAATTTAAGCCATGTTAAGTTTTGTTCATCGTCACACTTAACATTGTATATAGATTGCTTTATTATTTTATTTTAACAATGTTATCAATTAAGATCATGAAATTAATTAATTAAGTTTTAATTGAATACACTTAAAACATATAAATATCTTCACTTACTTTACTGTACTTGCCCAGAGTAAAAATGTCCGTTTTAATCACACGTGTCCAAATGTGAAATAATTGGCTATCTTTGGGAAAAGAAAATACATGAACTTTTTGACCATTTTTACCGTTTCCTCAGCAGTTTGGAACGACGCAAACACAAGGTATTTTTGAGAATTCTAACAGAAAATGACCACTGTTTGTAGCGTGTAAAAATCGTTTATCTGCTAATACCACAATATGTGACGTCAGTAGAAAAACGAGACTTAGTGAGCGGACCTTGTGTTTACGAAGGTCACAGCATTACCTTACTCGACCACATCACCAATGACAATATTCGCCGATGATATTGGGTGACACCAATCGTCAACAAGCTTCGTAAATCTCGATTGAGATGGTACGGTCATGTCCTACAAGCAAAGGACAGTCTTTTCAAGGTGGCATACGCCTTGACAGTTGTGAGCTGGCGTCCAAGAGCACGGCCAAAACAGCGTTGGTTCAACACACTTCACCATGAACTTGAAAATCGCTGGTGGCCACCCCGAATTAGGCAAATGATTGAAAGAGATAATGGGACAAAATAACATCTGCAGACACTGCGATATTCTGTGGGACCACCCAAGGAAGAACACACAATCACATACACTCTCTCTCACACACACACACACACACACACACACACACACACACACACACACACACACACACACACATATATACGCATATATATATATATATATATATATATATATATATATATATATATATATATATATATATAAAGAGGTGTACTAAAAGCGAACTTTTAGGAGAGGTAAACCTATTGTGAAGAGTATACAGCTCAATATCCAGGATAGAGCAGGTAGATATTAGCCTGGCTTAAGGAAAATTTAACTTGAATAAATTGCCTTTTTGCGGAATATACCTTGCTCTGAGCAATTGAATTGAATTTTGATTTGGCTTTTGCTTCTCTAATTCCTTTCCATTCTTCTTCATATATATATATATATATACATATATATATATATATATATATATATATATATATATATATATATATATATATATATATATATATATATATATATATATAAAAGATGATTTAATGAATCAGAACATTCCAATTGTTCAAAGAATTAGAACAACAAGTCTAGTATGGCGTACGGTCGTTTCCAAAACATTCTGGAAATACTTTAATTTTTATTTTAAAAAATTTTCAATAACATTTTTTTTTACAAAGCTACTCCAGAACGTCTTCATCAGCGCCTTTAGCAGCACATCTTACAGAAAATTCATATATATATGAAGAGTTTAGAATGCCATTAATGTTATAAAATTTATTTTTATATATTTATTAAATGAATAAATCATTTATTTAAATACATATTTGAGACTTTCAGTGTCATACAACTTTTTCAAAGAGTACCTTCTTTGTTTTTTTCATTTTGCTGGTATTAACCTCAAGGGTTACCCACTCGTGGATATCGCAAAGTGAACGTCCGATCTTATTAACGATTTTGGGAAAGTTAAAATCCGATTTGATGTTGCGTAGTTGGCGCTTTTTTGAATAGAAGGGTTAGCCCATTTTAGATTTTTTAGTATATATTTATTGAATAAATAACTCATTTATTTAAATACATATCTGAGGCTGACTATTTTAAGACCATACATTTTTACACGTGCGTTCCACTTTGCTTCTTTCTTCAGCTCCCATGATACTAAATGATACTTCCGTTTTGTCTATTCCAATTATATGTTATCGTGACTGTAAATTTTGATTTTTTGAACTCAATGAAATCCTATATCAAAGCCACCTCAATATATATCAACATAAATTCTACCTAGATTTCAATGAGAGACGTATGTTCATCTGACTGTAGGTCTGTTTCATGTTCTGTCCGTGTCATATCTGTAACTTTCGATATCATACACCCTTTTCAAAGTGTAATTTTTTTTTTCATTAAAAAATTTATAACATTACTTGGTATTTTAAACTTTTCAAACAATCTTACGAATGTTTACTAAGATGTGCTAACCCTTCTATCTCTCTCTCCCCCTCTCTCCCCCTCTCTCTCTCTCTCTCTCTCTATATATATATATATATGAAAGAGAGAGAGACTGTCAATCGGATAGCTAATTGAAACGATGAAAAAAACAAATAATTATCCGATTATAGTGACTTCTTATTTGTTTTTCATATATACAAAACAATAGCATAGTCTATACATTTTATAAAAAAAATAGTCCCCCCACATTACTATATTTGTGATGTATGTCTCTCTGTCTGTATGTATGCATTTATGTCTCTCTAGTTTCTCGGGGATGCAATTGAAAACCAAGCTCTATACCAAGATCAAAACCAACATTCCCCGAATAAAATTTTACGAGCAATAATATGATGGTGGTAGGGAGACTGCTTTCGCGTCGGACACCTACATGGGTTGTTCTCAATCTTGTGTCATATACATAGCTACCAAGTTGTCGTCATCATTACAAAAACATTAAAGTTCACAATAATTAGCCATACCTTTGTTACTGGTCGTCCTTCTTTCACGCGCTTTTGGCCATGATCCTTCCAGATCGAGGAAATGCCTATCCTTTAAGTTTCTTATATCTTAAAAAAACCCACAAATCTGATGGAAGAAAGCGAACCATTTATTCTATGTGATCTTTATTCCATATCACTAACTAGTGGAATGTGGAAGACAGACAGAGAGCGCGCACGCACGAGAGAGAGAGGGAGAAGATCAAAGTCGCTAATTATTGATAGCTTGTCAGCCCATCTCGTTATACCTCCGATAACCTTGCGTACTAACACATCAACTGACTGCTTGTTATCAACGTCTATCTTTGAACACCGGGAATGCCTGCTAGTAACTAATGATCGTATCTTTTTTACGTAAATTTGTCGAAAATATTTGAGGGTGTACATATTTGAAGGGTGCGCATATATGTTAGCAAATACAATGAGTGATACACGTTCTAAATTAAAATATTTCAATACTATTCCGTGTTTCGATTACAGACAGCCACCACATCTCCATTATAGTACCCAGTAGAGCTACGTTTTCGCTAACCGAGGTGTGTATACTTATAAACCCGCTGTAGTCTGTAATCCAAGTTCTTGCTCGTCTGTGGATAAATCACTCGGACGTCGACGTTAGTTTATACGAAGGTGTAAAAGCGTTTGGTGTGGTTGATGTGCTTGTTGGAGATATCAATTCTGTAGAAACAGCTGTGTCTGTATTCATCTGACTAGTCTAGCTTGAAGTCAAGTAGAAGAAAATTGGGTCACCAGAGTTCCATATAAAATACCAACATCATCTCTACAATTAAATCAACTTTATTTAAGAGTTTCGTGAAAGAGGAGAGGAACCAGGAGTTCGTAACACAAGAATGTAAGACAACAGGATAGGTCGATTCAGCCGGCTGGCATTGACTATAGAAAAGAGAGATTTGTAGCGTGTGGTCTCGACGGTGTTTCTTGAGGAAATATTTCTAAAACGCTCCAAATCAAGCTGATAGGAAATGAGGTAGGCGGACTGTGTTGTAAACGCTTGATGTATTACTACGCAAGTTTGGACATGTTTGTGTGAGCCAACCGGACCACAGACTAATCATTACGCGAACAATTACATGCCAATACAAAAGGAAATATATGCTAATCGTGTAACTGCTGCATTACCCCCTGCTTAGGCATTAGCCGATAAAAACAAGAGTTTCTTTATTATTAGTAGCAGCACATGAAAATAAATATAAACGAACATGCAAATTGCAACGAGAGGGTAAATAAATGTTCATTTCGATAAAAAATATATTTTTGCTGTAAAGAGAAAAATGTCTGCTATTTTTCTGTAAAGATAAAAATGTAAGTTCTTTTTCAGAAAAGAAAAAAATATTTTGCTGAAAAAAGAAATATTAACTTTTGCTGAAAAGCGAAACATGCCATGGCAGAAATTAACCCAGTGGAATAAACATTTTGAACATGGTCCATTGTATTTGGATAATGTAACTGTTAAACTATACAATAGGTGGATAATATGTTTAGCCAATGAAAATGCATACAAGAATATATGGAGGTAACGTGAGTTGGAAGACACGATTTGGCTTTCTCTGGAAATTCCATCTCAGTTTTCCCAGGAAAATTAAGTGTTTGTTGAACATGGGGTTCCTGGGTGTCGGTGTGGAAAAATGCTCGTTTCAGTCTATCAGCCGACAACGTCTCTTTAGTACTCCCAACGTCCAAAACAAACATTTGTAATTTCTATTGAGAAAACGATATGAACCGGAACAAAGTGGCGTGAGTGGGGCTTTCACACAGTTTTTTCTTATAAACACATGGGTCCAGCTGATTTAATGCTATGATGCTGAGTGTTTATCGGCGGCAAACTGTTCAAGTAGCACCTGAGCCTGTTAACGTAGTGTTCAGTAACAACCAGAGGGAAATCTGAGCGGTGAACATATGGCCAGGTAATGTCAGTGGGGTTCTATAAAGCAGTTCAACTGTAGAATATCCCAAATAATCCTTAATTGCAGTGCGGTAACCAAGAAGACAAATGGGCACATATTCAATACAACGTTTAGAATCAGCAGCTGCACGAAAAGCGACTTTTAATTCTCGATGAAAGCGCTCGATCATTCTGTTGCATGGTCCACTCCTCCTGGACCGCGGCAGTACGCGTTTCGTACACTCTTCCCGATACGGACCGTTGCGGTACTCATTTAATATACTCGCCCCGTAAATGGACGTGGCAGTTCACATTTAACACTCGTCATTTTTAAAACATCATAAATCACATAGTTCATATATTGTTTGCATACCTTTAGTTTTCTCCCTCGCCGTGTAGAGGGTCGTGTCGTCTAGTGGTTGAATTCTTTCTTCTCTTCCTCATTGCCGTGGTTCCTCGCCGCTGCAACAAAACTCCTTGATTGGGTCGGACTCCGAAGACAGACAATTCCTTTAACTTTCAACTTCAGTTTTTATTTCAAGCGTTAGTTATCAAATCAAATGGGGAATATTCACTACGTAGAGAGAGAGAGAGAGAGAGAGAGAGAGAGAGAGAGAGAGAGAGAGAGAGAGAGAGCAAATTACTACTTTATCGTGGTTAGTTAACAAATATTTTCTTAACCATTCATTGAGGGGGGGAAGGATATCTCTCGCTTGTATTTTCTCAGGGAAATATTTGCCTTAAATCTGTTGTAAATTACATTTTAACAATCACGTCTCATCGGTTTGCTTCCAAAACTCAGACTCACGAAACTCGCTTCTCACGAAGAACCAGTGACGTCACGGATCCCTCTTTTTCCCACGCAAGGGCCCGTGGCGTCACAGCCTCTCGCAGGTGCACACTGACCCTTGATCTGGGGTCTCGTCACAAGGTGAACTTGTCACGTCTGTGATTTCTGACTGTGAGAACAGGCCTATTCTGCACTCGACTGCCGATCCACCCCGCGTTAATTCGCGCAAGTCAAACCAACGATTTCCAACAGATACGTCCATTCCTATATGACCATTATCCAACAATTCCATTAGAAGCTGATCGGTAACTAGTAGTTCTAGTATGCTTAATACTCATGAATTTTGACAATTTTTGGAATAGGCAGTATTCGAACTGTCTACCACGATCAGTGGTAATTGTTGCAGGGACACCATAACGGGAAATTCAGCCCGCTATTAGAGCACGCGCTACAGTTTTTGTAGAAATATCACTCAGTAGGTAGGCTATTGATTGTTTTTTTTGCAGTGGCTTAACACTGCAAAAAACAATCAATAGGAGTAGCATTGGCTGACCGGCCATTGTCCAACTAAGTCGATGTTAATGTGGTTAAATCGTGCATCAGAAGTACTAAAAGTTCCGAGTGCGGATCGTATATGTCTGTGCACTTTAAATTTCTGGCAATATAAACAGGAACGGGCCTAGGCAGTGATTTCACATCTCAAATTCGACCAGAAAAATCTATCAGAAATAAGTTTCACTGTGACAGAAATTCTGACGTGAGCCAATCTGTGCAAAGAAGAAAATACAGTTTTGTCATGAGCTCCCGGAACGAAGGGGCGAGATGAATTCAAAGAAGTCACACACAAAATCTGTCCATCCGTAGTAGGATTGGGAACGTACTAAAATTTGCAGGTAGGAAATTCTGGAGCTGACAGATTTAAAATATCCAAAGGAGGCTAGTCCAAAGTCATTTGACGAATGTCAGTGTCGTCATGTGAAGACGAGACAATTCGTCTGCAGAAGTATTCTGTGAACCGGAGATATGCCGTATGTCGCTGGAGAACTGGGAAATGAAGTCCAAATGCCTAGCTTCCCGAGCAGAATATTTGTCCGGCTTTGCACGTAGCACAGGCGTAAGGGGACGATGATCCGTGTAAATGGCAAATTTCCGATCCTTCAATGCGCGAAAGAAATGTTGAATAGCTAAGTAAAAAGCCAAAATTTCACGTCCAAAAGTACTATAGCGAGTTACTGTAATCGTCAATCGACGAGAAAAGTAAGACAATGGTTGGATTTGCTGCTGCTGATGTTGTTGTAACACTTCACCGGCTGAAGAACTAGATGCATCCCCGACAATAGAAAATTCAGCATCAGGTATGGGATGTGACAGCAAAGATGAATCTGCAAGCTTTTTCGTGACAGTCATCAAGTAAAATAACTTCATCTTTTTTTCTTTCTATTCTTAAATAGGTCGGTTAAAGGAGCAACGATGTAGGATAAACCGTCTGTAGTAGTTTAACACGAGCAGAAAATGTCGTAGCTGCCGAAAAGAAGTTGGTGGTCGTAAATCCAACAGAACATTAACCATTACAGGAAGGGGTGACATTCCCTTTCAGCTAATGAGATGCCCCCAAAATTGAAATCTTCTTGCACCAAAGATACATTTAACAGGGTTTATTCTGACATGGTGACATTGCAAACGTTTAAAAAGAATACGGAGATGTATTAAATGTTTTTCCGACGAGGAGCAAGCTATCAAGACATCGTCTATATAGTTGTATACGAAGTCTAAGTCACGAAGTACTTCGTCCATAAAACGCTGAAAAGTTCTAGCTGCATTACGAAGAGAGGTTGCACGTCTTTATCTACTCTATCGTTATTTCCATGGTAGGTGCTCAACTGAGTTCCAACCTATGGTTCTCTGTAAATCATTCACAGCAAAAACTCGTCTCGTTACAAGCTGTAAATAATTTTCGTTTCTTCCTCTGTGTACCTACAACTAAACGAAACGTCCATGAACAAAGTTTCTTTCCAAGAACTGCCCGTTTGGTGAACACAGTGCCACGGGGCTACTTCCCAGCTAACTATAACATGCTCGTTTTCAAGTCTAATGTTAACAAATTCTTGTTGAGCCGTCCTCTCAAATAATCCACATGACAAACTCATTAACCCTTATCCTAGAGCAGCCTTAGGGCCTTGATAAGCAGTGACTCGTTAGTACATAAAAACGTAAGCTGAATGGCATTGTTAAAAATTCAAACGCTCAACAAAGGATAGTTTACGCAGTTTTAGGACTATCAGCAAGATTAACCAGAATTTGGTGGTAAGCCTTTACCAGATTCAACTTAGAATTTGTTTTTATAACCGTACAAAGATGAAGCTAAATCTTGAATATGAGAGATAGGATAGCGATTGAGAACAGCACCTGAGTTCAGCCGACGTAAATCTCCGGTAGGGCGCCAATCCCTGAAACACTTTGGAACCATATGCAGAGGAAATACCCAAGGGCTAGACGAGGGACGTATAATACCTACCTGGAGCATATGATTAAATTCATGCCTCACCACTTTTAATTTCACCAGAGAGACGACGAGGGCGTGACAAAAAAGCAGGGGCATCAATAGTTTCAATCTGATGCACAATAGAATGAGCAGGCTTGTTTATTTCAAAATTCAAATTGGTTAAATCTGAAAAAAATTAAATAACGAATAAAAAAGTCTTCAGCAGAAGCTATAAAGAATACAGGGATAGTAAGTGGATTGGAAGCTTTCCTACCAGATAATGATAGCTTAGTATTAGAATCTACCAATTTTTCTGTACGCATACCACCTGCAAGTTATAATGGTAGAGAAAGTCAGCACATAAGATGGGGTTGGGGACATCCGTCTCTGCGTCTTTGCAAGTATAAGGATCATGCAACTTGACCAAACGTTGGTATAGGAGAAGCGTTTATAGCCTAGAGTACAGTAGTTGAGGCAGATGGTTTCTGATTGAAGAATTCAAGGGGACAAACACCATAAGCAATGCCCGTATCAACTAGTAAATGATACCGAGAAACGAATTCCTTTACATAGAACGCACGGCTAATGGGTAGATTAAGAGCGGGGGAGTGTCGTGCTCACTTCTCCAGACTTCTGTTTCCCTGATTCTTTGAGACGAACGCACATGGTTTGCTGCAACGACGGGCCAAATCGCCGAAGCGCCTGTGGCACATACCACATTTGTAGGAATCAGTATGATGATGTGCCTAAGCACATGATCGACGACGGTGCCGACGCATAGGTTACTAGATAACCCTCAATGCCTCTATATCTCTGGTCAGCTACTGAATAGCCTTTTACATTACTGTATATGCGAGATCAAGGGACTGCTTTAGCGGCTACGGATGAAATTTCCGCCACCGAGTTAGAATTCTCCCTGTATAACCAATGACCTTGTCTGCCAAGGACGCTAGTTGTTTTCATAGGGGCGAGTATGGCCTATATGTTTGATTGTAATCGCGATAAAACCTATCCCAATAAGCCGCTGTCGGTTGGCGCATCCTCAGTGAGCTCCCGCATACGCCGAAGGAGATGACTGGGCAACCGATCACGGAGTAGCTCATTATTCACGAGTGTTGGAAAATGGCGTTCTGCCGACAAAGAAGTGTGCCGAAAATTTACACTCTTTACGCTTTTATAAGGGGCTCCTGGCTATGGATCCGTAATAAAACCTTTAACGGCAGTCGTTAAAGAAGGCGGAAATGCACCTCGTAATAGGTTTAGCTGCTAACGCGGATGTCAATGTTCAGGACCTTTTCAAAATCGGAAAAGACATTGTACAGAAGATCGATGGACAATCAATTTTCTCCTACTCTCACAAACGGAGTTTGAAAGCAAAGACTTTAGCATCGAGCAAGAATGTCAAAGTTTCTGCAGATTGTAGTATTGGCCTAGTACTTTTATTCCAAAGTTTTTTCATGGTCTCACAGATGGGTGATCTAAGGCTAGATGATCTGATGTCCTATGAACTCTGTCTCTACCCGATGTCTTTGTTTGAGTGAAAGCGCATCTTACGTCAAGCAGACACACCAGAGCTGACAGCAGCTCTCACAAATTATGTTGAAACAAAATTGGACAGTGCTGTGACACAAACCGTTCCAGTCACAGAGCACAATATACTAGACGGAGGATCTCTCCGTTTGAAATGGAAGGAAGGGAGTACCTTCAGCTCGATTGCAAATGATTATGCCTCATTTACTGTTTAACACTATGGAAGAGCAACTGTAGTGTTTAATGGTTATGAAGTTTGACCAGGTATTAAGGACTGTACTCATCAGCGGCGAAGTTGAAAGCTGAACGCAAGAAAAGTGAACATTACTGAGGTAACAAAATTTGCTGGAAAAAAGAGGGCTTCTTGTTAAATGTGGCAAACAAGCAGGCGGTGATCTAGACGATCATGGAACGAATGCAGCAGAAAGGCTGTGATGTTATTCAAGCGGAAAGAGATACCGATGTTGAGATTACAAAGGCAGCCATCGATGTGTCTGCTTTCAAATCAACCACACTTATTAGAGAAGGCACGAACCTTCTGTTGCTGTTCCGTGCATATGTTTCTAAATGTACTGCATTTTATTATTGCTCTGACAATGCAAAATCTTACATCTACAATATCAAGGTTCTTAAGCAGGTGCTTTTCGAATCAGTTTGTAATGATCTGTTGTTCCTGCATGCCTTTACGGAATGCGATCCGGTGTCCAGGGTATTCGGAATAGGAAAGACGTTGGGGGTACCAACGAATCGTCAAGAGAGAAAAGACAATGACAAACTGTTCAAAAGCATTTTCTCTACCAAAGCAACGCCAGCATGTTGTGGAAAGCAATGGTTGTAAAGCAATGGTAGCTTTGTTCAATACGGATAGAGAAAAACTCCCTGGCATCTATTAGATACAATATGCTCTGCAAGAAAGGTGCGAGAGTTAAGACGTTCATCACGTCAGAACGACTCCCACCAACGCCCTCTGCCTGTAAATTTCATTCTTTGCGGACTTACCATCAAATTATGGAGTGGATGGGATGTGGTGATGAAATGGTGTCATCAGATGAGTGGGAGTGGAAGGTGGAAGAGAACAAAATTGCTCCAATGATGACAGATGCACTAATTCAGATAATTCATTACAACTGTCCAGAAGGATGCAAAAACCTAAGGTGTTCGTGCAGGAGGCATGGACTAGAATGTACAAGTGCATGTGGACATTGCCAAGACGGAAATTGTTACAAAATGAAAAGTGATCCAGTGGAAGATGATGATGAGGAGTTAAAAGTTTTGAAAAATTACTGTGACGTAAATGAATCAGGGTGGATACAATAAGGGTAATGGGTGTAGGGATACCCATTGATATTGTATAAGGGTTTATTTGGCATCACTGGTAAACCTTTCATGTGAAAGATTGACCCTGAAAACTTAGGTAAAAATCCAAGATGTATTGATTTATCATGAAAACTGACCGAGTTAGTGCTTGATATGTAAATGGAAAATGATTTGTAAACCAAAAAGGTCATATTCGAAATTTGACACTTTTACATACTCGGATCTTGTCCAACTTTTAGTATGTTGTAGACTAGACCCAACCTAGTACAAAAACCACCAAAAATCAAATGGTTGCGATTTTTTTTAGGTCAATCAGAATCTTGACCCGTCTAGTACAAATCTTGCTGGCTGACGGTCTTCCTTCGTTAGTAAATCCCTGATAAAAAACTTATTTAGTTGTGTAATAACGTTATTTTTCATTTTTCTTTATGTGTCAAAAAAGTAAGTGGGGGATTAAAAGATGCAAGTTTTTGTTGGGATCGGACGGTCTGCGCGTGTTTTTATGTGTTCAAGTTTCCAATTTGTATCAAAATTCTGTGTGGTTTCTTATATATATATATATATATATATATATATATATATATATATATATATATATATATATATATATATATTTGTGTTATAATGAAATAATTCCAGGAGGAGATCCGGGTATGAGAGCTCAATGTGATAAACAGAGCAAGAATAAAATGAAGTATAATAACACGAAATTATATAATTATCGATGCAATAATTTATTTCAACCGTGTGGTTTTTTCAACCATCCGATCCAGAGTTTCAAAAATGTAATCGTCTGGATCGGATGCTTGAAAAAACCACAAGGTTGAAATAAATTATTGCATAGATGATTATGTAATTTCGAGTTATTATACTTCATTTATATATATATATATATATATATATATATATATATATATATATATATATATATATATATATATATATATATATATATATATATATATATATTATTATCAAAATTTTTGTCTTTTTAATCACGTCGCGGTCATCATTTTGTAAAGCGAGTTGAATTTGAAGTGCTTGTTGGAGATACCCATTCTGTAGAAGCAGCCGTGTCTGTATTCTGCTGACTGGCCTAAGCTTTATATGAAAGAGAAGAAAAGGGGTCACCAGAGTTCGATATAACAATACCAACATCAGCTCTACAATTAAATTAACTTTATTTAAGAGTTTCATCAAACAGAACAGGAACTAGAAGGAGTTGATAACACAAGAATGTAAGACAGCAGAATAGGTCGATTCGACCGGCGGGCATTGAGTATAGAAAGAATAGATTTGTAGCGTCTGATCTTAGCGGCGTTTCTCGAGGAACTGTTTATAAAAGGGCGAAAATGACGTAATTACGATGTATTAATACGCGTGTTTGGACATGCCCGTGTAAGCCAATCGGACCCCATACTAATCACCAGGCGAGAGATTACATGCAAGTACAAAAGAAAACAGATCTGCTACAAAGGTTTATTAATATAGATAACTTGGACCATTCATAAAACCAGAGTGAGAGAGATACACAGACTTTAATATGTGGACTGTAGCTTCAGAGAGAATGAGAGATAGATAGATAGATAGAAAGAGAGGGGGTTAAACTGACAGATAGGTAGACAGATACATTGCTTGTGTTCCGTTTTACCTCAGAATATTGCGCGCCCCCCTTTGGGAACGGTGACTTTTACGCGTCTGCTCTGCTTGAAGTGTCGTCAGGATGAAAAAGATCTCCATTCTTCCGGAAGACACAGGGTTTCGTCAACTTCCATTAACTAAATTCTGACCTACTATCTGTCAATCTACTAAACTAACGGTTTTCGTTATGTAATAGTAATAATACAGTCTGTCGCAGTGGCGGGCAAAGATGGATGGATGGCGGTGCGGTGGCGCGGTCCAATTAAATTGATGGACATCTAATCATATTCACACTATCTTTCTTTCTCATAATATTTCTCAGTACTGGGATTTATACCTGAGTCTTCGGGGGTGTACAATCAAGGAGTTGGCCCTGGGCATCACCAGGATATCGCCAGACTTCTGCACGCCATTGGTCTGACGTCAGATTGTTCACTCTAAACAAGATGGTAAACAATCGCCTCTTTTCCCACTACAATATCCATGCGAATATATTTATTTTTAATAAGCGATTGGCAGGCGATTTCATCCGTTTATTCGTGAGATTCAATGAAAACTTTAATGCGCAGCAAACAATAAATGCCAAAATGAATGACATTTTCTATTATATAACTAGCAGGTACTTCGATGTTGCCCGGGAATGAGTATGTATCTGTGTATTTCTGCTATCCGACATTACTATTTCATAATTTATATAATTCTCATTTTTCGGATCGTTAGGCAAAAGATAGCGAGTTTAGACCCACAATATTACTGTAAAACCCCAACGAGAAAATATATTTGTATCATTTTACCTGTGAAAAGTATTTGATCTTAGTATAGAGCTTTGATTGCATTCTCGGATATATATCTAATATATCTAATATATAAAGTAGAGACGATTTTCCCCCTGTACCTTCTCGGAGTATAGGAAAATAACCACATGCATCACAGGCTACTATATCACCACTATATTACACTTATTCACTCGACCGTGTTTTAGTAAATCTGTTATTATTTTTTTCTAGCTAACACTAAATATTACATTTGGCCCACCGTCCACGTCTCTCCGTCAAATCAACTATATATAGGTGGTGGAAAACTTTTCTCCCTAACAATTCTGTACTGTCACTCTACTCATCGACACCGGGAACTAATACACACAGTTTACTTTTCACAAAACACCCGTTCTTATTTATTATTTGCCTGGTATTAATTTATTACATAATATAAAGCAATACGCAAAGACTTAATGCCCGCTCCCGTTCACTCCAATGATTTTCCGCGAATATCAGATTACGTTATTTCTATTTCTACTTATGACTTCTATATGTATATTCATTTCGCAATTAAGCGAATGAAACTAACGAACACAGTTCCTGCAACATTTAATCATTCAAAATGGCGGCTACAATTTCTTGATCGAATCGACTGCCTATTTAATTCAATAAGCGCCAAGATACTCGCAGACCCTGATACATTTACATTTTCAAAATCATACACCTTTAATACGCATATTATAGAAAACTTGCCAAAATCTATTTATTTCATCTACTACAAATGACCTAAACCGTGTCATTGTTGAACTTTATATTTGGTCGGCAGAAGCTAAATCTTAACATAACACGCATGCCAATAAACAAGCTTAGGTTAATTGGCCTATTTTCACTTGTGGTTTTAACTCGAAACCGTGGCACAGTCGTTAAGAAGGCAGGTTTCTTGATCGCCGGTGTTAGCGTTCGATCCCATTCTACTCTACCACTTTTTTCGTTTTTTTTTAAATTTAAAACATTCGCCAATACGGTAGAGGAATGGGAGAAAGAACAATATGCCGTTCCTTTTTTATTCGACGTCATGCAATAGGTAGTACTTTCTCCCGTGCACCGACGGGCGACGGATTCTGCTAGTATATATATATATATATATATATATATATATATATATATATATATATATATATATATATAGAGAGAGAGAGAGAGAGAGAGAGAGAGGAGAGAGAGGTTGTGGGGAGATTGGAGATTGTTGTTTCGAGTTCTGTTAGAGTTACTGCATTAATTTCACTGAATACCCTTGTGAAAGGTATGAATCCATATATCCTCTCTCCAGCTATAGATAAAATAGGGTAGACTAGACTATCAAGCCTTGATTGCACAACTAGTCTAAGAATAGGAGGTATTTATGCAGTTGACGAACCGCGTTTTCTATCGGCACATCCCGACAGGTTACGTCACCCACCGGAAGGTGCCGAAACGCTTAGCCGACGAAAATTGCAGCAGCTAACAATTGGAAGAGGTTAGCCAATGAAATTTGCAGCAGCCGACAATTGGAAAACGCAATGAAAATATTGCAGAGATCTAATCGACAGTTACCTGCGTGAATTTATGTGGAGACAGAAAGTAATAAAGAATCCCTTTGTCTCTATATTAGAACACATTGCTGACGTGTACGCTGTCGAGCAAGTCCTCCCACGTCCTCTAACTCTGCTTCTTCTACTTTTCAATCGTCTGTGCTTAAGTCCACAGAAAATTTGCTAAAACAAACAGGACCTAACCATAACCTAGCCATAAAGGAAACAGAATCTAACCCTAAACGAAACTAACTATCACCCCAAAAAACAACAAGACTTAACGCGAAAAGAAACAGTACTTAACCCTAACCCAGTCGGTAAGGTTTGAAAAGAATTGACAAGAAAAAACCCTATTTGTTATATAAAAAATGTTTGCTACCAGTTGTTGCACCATATTTTCTTCACCAAACAAAAATAAATATTTATTCATACGATGAAAATACTCGCAAGAAAGGAACGAAAAATTAACCAAGAAACCCACGGAACTTATAATTTGACCGAAATAGTAAGTGGACTAATTCAACCAGGGGTATTTTTACCCCACCTAATAAACTGGGGTCTGGATTTACGCCGGTCTATTAGGGGTTGTCTGGTCCTGTGCAGTTCTAGGAGGTGCACCCTCCCAGGCTTCGCCTCCCTTCTTTGGGGAGGAGTAAGTTTATTGCTTACTGTCTGAGGCGCCCCTACCGGGGAATGCCGACGGGGCTGCCCAGGCAATTTTTAAATGGCCAGAGTTCTCACTTCTCGAGCGTTGGCTTATCTAATCCCCCTTTCCAGACCTTGTGTCACATCTTACCTCGTGGGAGGTAGATAAATATAGTAAGTGGACTATTTGGAAAATTGTAAAAATAAAAAAATAAAATCTTATTAATCAAAAACACTCCGTGTTATTTAATAATGTTTGCCTAAATGAAAATATGCTTCATAAATAAACACACACACACAATACACACACACATATATATATATATATATATATATATATATATATATCGTTATATACTATATATCGTTATATATTATCTATCATTATATATTATCTATCTTTATATCCGATGTATAAATTGTTAATAATTGCTACTATATATTGTTTATTCTACATGCACGTTGTTGTAATTTAATTTTTAACGCCTTCCTCCCACTCATCCGTCAGACGTTCTTTCGTTAAGCCCAAGATTATTTAAATGCCTCTCCACTGTGTATTATTTGTTGTATCTTTCATTTGCAATTAAAACTTTACCAAAGGTATTGCGTTTTTTTAAATTATTCTCCTTCCCACTACAAGTTTAATAACAAAACGAAATGGACAGAGCACTTCGTCCCAAACGATTCGACAGCGAGTCTACAGCCTTTAATCCAGAAAGAGTACAAACATTCGAAGCTTACTTTCATGAAAACCGACTTCTATGCATCGATAAATAGCATATGGGAAGAAGTATTTGAAATCATTAGTGACACAAACGACTAAAACTCTACCATAAGAACTATGGATGCGGCTTACATTAAGCCTACTAATATAGTCTACAACTGACACCAACTTACCACTATGAAATAGCAACCGGCGCATTAGTGGGTTATTTCGTGTTACAGTTGGAAAACCTTGATAAAACATGCAATTTTCAGGCCGTGAGTGCTGAGGTAAATAAAAACTAATATATGGGGAGGAAGGCCTCATTAATCATGATCAACAATCTTTCTTTGAGATAAAGTCTTGAATAAAATATATGGCTTGCTAACCTATAATTGCTTAAAGAGTAGATGGGATCTGCCTATCTCCCGGCCTTTGCACTCTTTCTTTGTCTATTAGCCAGGCGCAGAGGTACTAGCGCAGGGACACCTCAAAGACACCCAGTGCTTGGCCTTGTTTTCTCTTTCTCTCTATCTAGGCAACTTGGGGAAAGTTTTTTGTCACTAAGTTTCACATGACTAGTCTGAGTCGCTCTTGTTCCGACACGTTGAGGGTAAGGTTAGACAGCTTGTCTTGCGGCTGTTTCCGACTGGTAGTGCAGGAGCCCAAACTCTTAGGTAGCTCTAAGAACGGCTGCTCCATCAACAGTTGTATAATATCGTGGGTAACTGTACGTAGCATGTGGCGCATGGAAAGTTATACTCGGTTGGCTTTCTTGAGTCCACAACCCCCATGGACCAAGTCTCGACTAATGGTCTGTTTGTGTGAGCTTATCGGCACCAAACAAGCACCCACTTTGCCCTCCCCACTCTATCCAAAACCAAAATTACAATACAAAATAAAAGAATAACACCTAAATCGGACACCCAACAAAAACATCTTCGCTTCCATCTTTGAGGTTAGTATTCACAAATATCCGGAGAATTAGAACCTACATCAATGACGTTGAAACCTTTCTCCTAGTAAACTCCCCGGATATCCTAGCACTAAATGAAACAAACCTACAATCCTTAATCTCCTCACACCATTTTGACATAACTGGATACCTCCGACACTACCGTAAAGACTCTGACAAACATATGCACGGGCTAGGAGTTTATGTTCGGAACGCCCTCTCTCTGACTAGAGAACATAGGTTAGAATCAAATGCATACATGTACTTTAGATTCACCCTACAGCATAGTGTTAGGTACTTGTATTTCTTATACCGTTCTATTTCGAACCAGGACTGTACCATACTTTACTATGTCTCTGACCCGAGTGCCCAAATACATGTATTTGGGGATTTTAATGTATATCGTCGTGACTGGCTTGGATTCTCCAGCTATACAGACGCAGCTGGTAACGTATAGTTTCTCCATAGCGCACTCCTTCTCTCAGACTGTCATTTTCCCGACTTCCTAATTGTAAAGACCAGCAAGCCTCACTTATCGACCTGTTCTTGACCTCACTGCCGGTTGCTTGTGTGACGAATGCCCATAGCCCGCTGATCACCTTGTGGTAATGATTGATATCACTCCAAAATCTCGTCCCAAAGCTGATGAGCCGTTACTCAAAACGACGAGATATTACAAGCAGGCTGATTTTGATTTCATCAGAGATCACATCAGAGACGCCCCATGGAGTGAGACTTTTCTCTGTCTGCTAAACGGTGCGCAAATTAGTTAACCGAATGCGTCAAAGCAAGCATTGAACCACATGTCACCATGCGAAAATTCTACAGCAAGCCCCATTCTCCACAATGGTTCCCCTCGAAATATGCAGCTTCTATTGTTCAAAGGCAGCAACCATTCCGACAATTCGGCTGTCATAACTCAACTACGAATAGACAAACCTTTATAGCGCAAAGAAAAAATGGTGAGACTGTGATCGGTGAAGCAAAGAGAAGGTATACAGAGATGACCAGAGAATGCATTGAGTTACAGAAAGTATGTACTCGTGATTCCTGGAAAATCTACAATAGTGTGATGAACAATAGAAATCAACAATTCCACCGCTGTCAAACCACAATGATGTCGTTTGCATGGCAACTGACAAGGCTTAACTACTTATTCAGCGTTTCGCCTTAAATTCCACTTTTGACTCCGGAAACCACTTCCTCTCAAATTTCCCACTGCAGACTCAAGCCACACTTGATGACCTGGCCATCACCCTATCTCATGTCCGGGATATCATAAAAAACCTTGACACCCCCAAAGCATGTGGGCCTGATCTTATATAATTAATAGCAATAAAGAAATACTCTGCTGAACTGGGCCCCTGTCCTCTCCAAACTCTATAACAAATGCCTTGCTGAATCTTGCTTCCCTGATAGCTAGAAAATTGCTTCTGTGGTACCAGTTTTCAAGAGTTCTGGAGATAAAACTGTCCCTCAGAACTATCTCCCCATCAGTCTACTCCCGCTCTTCGCTAAAATCTTTAATCAATCTAGCGATCGTCCACCACCTCGTTAATGCTAAACTTCTTTCTGACCATGAGTATGGATTAAGGCAAGCAAGGTCCACTGTAGATATTCTAAAGGTCATCTCTAGACGCATATACCATAAACTGTTCAATGCAGGCGAAGCTAGGGCGGTAGAGATTGATATATCCTAAGCCTTTGACAAGGTCTGGCATGAAGCACTTCTCATAAAAATTAATTCTATATGGTATTACTGGACCAATATTTAATATAATTAGATCCTTGGTAACTAAAAGAAAGATCCAAGTTGTTCTCGATGGCCGTTCATCTAAACAACATAACATAAATGCAGGTGTACCCCAGGGATCGATCCTTGGACCGTTATTGTACCTGATTTTCATCAACGATCTTCCTAGTGACATTGTGTCTGAGATGGGTATATTTGATGACGATTTCCCACCCATTCACTGTGGAGGTCTGCAGATGCCGGAGAGCCTTCTACTCCAATAGCTTCTCTCTTCGATCTGCCAGCATTTGGAACTTCCTCCCTGCTAACTGTGCCGACATGCAGAAGTTTAAAACTGATGTGAACAAGCATGTTGCTGCACAGCTCCCAATAGAGAATGACCCCCCAAACTTTCATCTTAATTCTCAGTTAATTACGTCTAGTTGCAACTTGCCTTGTTTAGGTGAACTATGTTAAAAAAATATGCGTGAGACTTTTCAAGAAATCATCACTAACTTTTCGGGAAGCATACGAGATGGCCAAATCTATTTAACAAGCTGAAAAACACTCTCCGTGCTACAACCAGAAGAGTATGATTTCCGCCCCAATAATCTCTTCAGGAAGAAAAAACAAGTCTGACAGCGACACAAAAATATACGAGTCCGAAATGAATTTATTTTCGGGAATTCCCGTCATCCCCGTCGCCTTTGTCCGGTTCGTGACTCAAACTGCAAAAAGTGTTCGAAACAATTCTGAATATCTTCCGTATCGACAGTGTTAAATGAAGACTCTGAATTCTTTAGTCTCGCCTGACAAGGAAGAGAAAAAGACATTACATCGACTAAGTGTAAAATAAATGGTTTCATTGTCAATGCTATGGTAGATTCTGGTAGCGTAGGGACTTTTATTAAGGACAATACTGCAAAAATATTGAACCATAAAATTATTTCCAAACAAAAAGCAATATCATTGGCCGACCCTAACATGTGTGCAAAAATTGTTGGATAAACTAATGTAGATATCTCTCTAAAAATAGTACACAGTCTGGCATGATAGTGGAGGTAATTAAGAATTTATTTGTCGACATTATCATAGGGAAAGACCTTCTATGCAAATACAAGAAGGTGACCTTCAAATTTAATAGACGGGAGGACGAACTTATCGGAGCAGTCACCAAGAATAATCGTTTTCTATCCATAAACGTTTCCCCTCCCCCATTATTTTCTCATCTCTCTACGAACGCAATCCAATCGGCACCAAGTCACACCGCCACACAATCGCTGTAGCAAATTCATAAGAATAGAGACTGCAAAATTGTTGGAGGAAAATATAATAAAACCCGCAATTTCACCTTGGCGAGTGCAGGTTCTAGTAACATCAAATGAAAACCAGAAAAAAAGAATCGTGATCGATTATAACGACACCATCAACAGATTCATGGAACTGGACGCTTACCCGATGCCCAATATCTAAAAAATACTCGAGGAAATAGCCAGGTATAATATTTTTTACTACTCTTGATCTTAAATCAGCTTACCACTAAATCCCTATCAGTAACGAGGATCGTAAATTTACAGTCTTCGCGGTAGATGGTACATTGTACCAGTTTACTCGCCCGCCATTCGGTGTTACTATTGGAGTTAGTGCGTTCGAAAGAAGCATTGCCAGCATTAACGGCAGAGAGAAATTATCAGATACATTTGTCTATGTAGATAACGTTACCATCTGTGGACCCCTCCTACAATAGTATGACTACAATCTTCAAAGATTTTATTAGGTAGCTTTATAGTACAGCATCACATTTAATAAGAATAAAAACATCGTTTCAGTCTCGACCATAACTTTACTTGGGTACACTATCAAAAACAACCAGTAAAATTAATAAGGTAAAAAAAAACAAAAAACAAACAAACTTGAAAGTACACAGATTTTACTACCGAAGGAGGACACTATTAAACCCTTATTATAAAACTTTAGGGGGGGATTGCTGTAATTTAAAGTCTCAACTCCTCTTCCAACTGGATGAACTCATCCATCAGACTTTCCTTCGTTAAGCCCAAGGCTATTTAAATGCCTCTTCACTGTGTATTTGTTGTTGTAGCTTTCTTTTGTAATTAAAACCTTTACCAAAAGTATTCTGGTCTTTTGTTATTTCCCTTCTCACTACACACGTAATATTATTTTTGTACTACTCGGTGTGTTGTCAAGTGTTTGCGAATGTTTCGTTTAACAAGTTTGATGTTTTACTGCTAATGTAACCGTTATTTATAAATAAGTGTGCACATTTATAAATAAGTGTGCACATATGCGCACTCTTGTTCTGTTCGATATCCATCTTAATATAAGATACTCAATAATAGGTAGGCCTACATCATTCCGCCTTTAGCAGAGGAAGCTCTAACTCGCTGCATATCAGGTCTGTCCTGCGATTTAAAGGCCTATCATAAGGTCTTTTACCGTAACACTTTTCCTTGAATACTCGGTAAGCATTGGTTTCAGAATTGTTTCTAGCGATGTGGCGAAACCAGCTCATTCTACTTTTTTTGGCAACCTTAATATGATTTCGAAACCTAAGAGTTTCTTTAATTTAGGTTATCTTGCAACGATCCAAACTTGTTTCGCTGACCATGCTGAAACAGTCATGTTCGAATAGAGAGCTGAAAATTTCATGG
>OY744519.1:75424796-75437296 GCA_963556195.1 Sepiola atlantica
ATTTATATAGGCCATCCACAAGAAACGCCATTCACAGAAAAAGACCCGACTGCTAACAATACAGAAACATTCTCTCTTCTATATTCATAGTGTGGAATTCAGTACGACCCCCTTTTCCCAAAAAACAAAAGCAGTAACAGCGAACAAGACAGCAGCAGAAATAAGAACTGAGACAACAGCAAGAGCGATGAAACCGCAACAATAGTTCGCGCGACTCCATGATGACAAGCAAGACTTTTTCTTGTCTCTTCGCAGAAATTACTGTACTTAGTTTATTAAACTGAGTTTCGTAAATAAATTCTGATTTTTAATTTGTATGAAATGCCTTTGTCATTTTATGTGAGAATGCTTTTCCTCTACACTAATGGCAGCAGTATTATCCTAACCCTAACATACGGCCTCCTAGGGGGTGCAAGCATAGGAATACAAAGTAAATCCGAATATTACAGACTTAGAACCCCCCCATATATATATATATATATATATATATATATATATATATATATATATATATATATATATATATATATATATATCAAGTTTTACCGATGGGAAATTCACAAAATACAAAAGGGGACACATCTATACCAGTCGTAAAACATCATAAATATCATAAACATTAAATATATATTAGTAAATTTAAAATTATTTTAACCTGCAGACGCCGGCGTTTCAAGCTTTTGCCATAATCAGTGTTGGAAATGATAATTTCATAGGTCAGAGAGCATATATATATATATATATATATATATATATATATATATATATATATATATTGACTACAATGCAATTTTCCTTTCAAAAGTCGAACTCTACGACAGCTTCCCTTAAATAGGATTAATATCTCGCTGATTTATCGAGTTGTTGACGCTAAAGACGTTGGAATTTGAGTTTGAAATATTACTTGTGTAATCTTTAAAAAAAAGAAGAAGGTATATCCAAATATGGTATATGATTAATCATAAGAATAGTTGGTTAAAGATATGTAAACGATAATTAGAATCAAATGAAGTATTGAGAGCATCTTACATAGTTAAGGGGGTTAGGTGGTGGACTAAATTGTGCATATTTAAATTTTCTCTTATGCCTACATCTAGACACCAATTCATTTTTAGAGTTGATCAAATTTAATCGTTTAGGAGTTGTGGCTATCAAAGCTGCCTCGGAGTTGCACAGGTTGCAGGCTTTGGAGCCTGGTGTGTATGATCTTGAGTTTTTCAGGATATACCATTCTAGGCAATGTAAGATATTTTTAGATCTAAAATTTTTAACCAGGCAAGTCAAAGATGTCTTATTATTACTGACATCACTATTAAAAAAGTAAAAATGAGTAGAAATGCGAGTTTTGATTAAATTGGCCGAAGCCCCTATATAAGTGTATATCTTTGGATTAATCATTCTACTTAAGCTAATGCTATTCCCATTATCGGGTGTGTTTGGAGGTACTATATTATTATTGTCTAAACTGGGTTGTTCATCTATGTTAGGTCCATCAAACGGCTGGATATTAGGGTTATCATCAGTGTTAAAGACTATAGGAGGGGCGTTCTTAACATGTTGGTGTGATGGAAGGATGCAATAGATATTTGGTGTGGTGTTAGTTATAGGGCGTAGGTGTGAAGATTAGTTCGAACTGTCATTACTGGGAGCTCTAGGGTTCGTTGTTGGATTGTTTAATTAAGTTACCGTGCAAGCATATACAATGTTAGTGTGTATGTAGTTGTTATTTAGTGGACAGTGACGAGAGCGCTGGCAGTTGCAAGTATATGTGGGGTTAGAATGTGTTTCATCAGATTGGATAGATCTAATTTTTTATTATTGGCTGCTATAATTGTTTGGGCAATGTTTGGCATAGTAGAATAAGAAATTTTCATAGAATTTCATATATTTATGTGGAGTTTTAAATGAGTTTTCTAGAATTAAAAAAAATCCCTGGGGATGTTTGTTTTAACATTATTGCTATCTTCTAACTATTTTAATTTTTTCCTTGATTTAACCTCTACTCTATCTTGTTTGTTTTAAAATAACATTTTTTAAAATTTTATTTATTCATTAATTTATTCATTAATATATTTATTCTCATGTATTAATTCTTAGTTTTTTTTATTATACTTTATTCTCTATAATAATTATTAATTATCATTTTGATCTTTTTATTTCTTAATTTTATTTAATTTTTAAATTTTTTACAATTTTTTTTATTGCTCTTAATTTTATTGTTTTTATTATTATAATTATTCCCGGTTCATTCTGTATTTTAAATTATTAATTTACTGTTTACCATTGCTATTATCATTTTTAAACTGACTGATGAAGTAATATATGGTTGCATAATGGATGGTTATGTCTCCAATATTGTCTTAATATATGGTTTTTGAAATAATACTGAAATTTGATGTTTTTTCTTCAATGACTTCTGTATTGCGATATTGTAAAGGGTGCCGACGAAGACCGGTGCGGAGTCTTCAAAAGTATAATGCAAAATATTTTTTTTCCAAATTGACTTGTACGCCCAATTAATCGTCGTGTTTGAATTATTGGAACTATATATGTTGTTATTTTGTTGATCTCAACTATATATATATATATATATATATATATATATATATATATATATATATATATATATATATATAATTATTTATTACCTACAGACATCGATGTTTCATGCTAATGCAATCTTCAGTGCAGGAAGTTAATTCTCTACGGTCGGCGGGCTCGAGCCCCGATCACAAATCGCCACTGATTTGCAGTCAAGAGCGTTCCCCCCGTCGGCCACAACGAATTAGCTAATAATTGAAGAGGAATTTAACTTTGTAAATAGCGAGTCGGCGGCTAATTTACACGAGCAGTGAAAGTGATCAATAAACTGTGTTTGGATCCTGCATATATATATATATATATATATATATATATATATATATATATATATATATATATATATATAAGTACTGTGTGGTAGGGCAGGAAAAACCAGCAGAGTGCTCGATTAATAAAGAAATCCGAGATTTCGGAGGATTAAGAGCGTAAATATTTATTTATAAAATACAGAAATTCAATGTAACATCAGTACCGTCGGTTTCAAAGCGGGAGGTTGATCCCGATTATCGTCAGCTGATAAACATATTCAGGAATGGTGGGACTTATTCGGTCACGTCTGAGATCACGTAGGACGTGATCTGTGTAAGATGGGGGGGGGGGGTTACATATGTGTGCATGAGGGGTTAAATTTAGATTCTAATATTTAAATTGTTAATGTATATAGAATTGTTATTAATTAAAATAAAGCAGAAGGAAAAGTTTTTTTGTAATATATAAAAAGTGTAAGAAATTCTGTAGGGTAGGGGTCGGGGTTTGGGGGCCAGGAAGTATAGGGGAAAGACGAAGTAGAGATGCAGGGTAAGACACCGAGGGGGGGGGGAGAGAAGGGAGGGTCTAGGTGTGGTGAACATTGATAGCCGTTGGTTCTAAGGTTCGGCACCGCCGCTAGCTTTTCGCCCCCATATCGTAGTGTAAGAGTGGGGAAGAAGGGAATAATATTACTGTTAATAATAATAGTCAAAATAATAATAATGGTGGTGGCCCGGCGAATTTAAAAGATAAAAATAAAAATAAAAATAAACAAATAAATAAAAATAATAATAAGGATAAAAAAATAATAAAAATCCCGCGTGGCAGGGAAAAATACTGTAGGCATAAGCGTGTTATAAAAATAGCACTGGCTATTTGGTGTAACGGTTTCCGGGTGTCAAGCGGGTCCTAAAGTGTGATACTGAGTGAAGTGTGGAGAGGTATAAGGGAATGGATTTGGGGAGCTTGAAAATTTTAAAGGTTAGGTGACTTAAAGCGGAGGTTATGGAAAGTAGAGGATATGGAAGTACTATAGCAAAATTATAGAACGATACATGAGCCTCGGATCTAACTGACCGATTCACTATCAACAGGTTCGGCTGTTGACGGCCCGAAAGAGCCTGCTACGAATCTGTTGATAGTGGATCGGGCTCTAAGGGTGTATTAAAAAGATCAAATATTTAAGGGGTCCGGCACGGGAGAAGTCTAATGGAAATTGGATGTCTGTCTAACGGCTGTCTATGGCATTATCTAAAGTTGATGTTTACAAAGGGGTGGTGTTTACAAAACAGGTAGTTCTTCGTCGTCGAGGGGGGGGGAGATAATTAATCGATAAAGGTAGGTGTCTGATTCTGCTTTATTTTAATTAATAACAATTCTATATACATTAACAATTTAAATATTAGAATCTAAATTTAACCCCTCATGCACACATATGTAACCCCCCCCCATCTTACACAGATCACGTCCTACGTGATCTCAGACGTGACCGAATAAGTCCCACCATTCCTGAATATGTTTATCAGCTGACGATAATCGGGATCAACCTCCCGCTTTGAAACCGACGGTACTGACGTTACATTGAATTTCTGTATTTTATAAATAAATATATATATATATATATATATATGGATTTTCTATTTTCGCCGCACCTGAAGTTGTGGCTTCTTGGAATTTAACTTTGATTCCTCTCTCACAACCTTTCGGGCCTTTTAACGACCTACCTATCTACATCTCATTCTCTCCGCTGGACTTTTCGACACCGGACTTTTTAGCAATCGGACATTTGCTTGCATTCGGGCAGAATTTTGCCCTGTGTTTCTTCCCCCTACAACTTTCATTTTATTTTTTCAAATTTTAAATCTTGGCCTTTGCCAACTTATCTATCCCAGCGACTTCCTCTGATGATAAGATTTTGATCTTTGAAAAGCCTGGCTTAAGGAAAATTTAACTTGAATAAATTGCCTTTTTTACGGAATATACCTTGCTCTGAGCAATTGAATTGAATTATGATTTGACTTTTGCTTCTCTAATTCCTTTCCATTCTTCTTCATTCTACCTGCTCTATCCTGGATATTGAGCTATATACTCTTCACAATAGGTTTCACTTTTCCTAAAAGTTCGCTTTTAGTACACCACTTTATATATATATATATATATATAATATAAGTTTTTTTTATAATCATCAGGTGTTTAAGCAAGGAATATAATAAAATATGAGAATGACCTTAACACACACACACACATATATATAGGCAAACATCATTAAATAACACGGAATGTATTTGCTTGATAAGATTTCTTTTGATTTTTTTCAAGTTTCCGAATGGGCCATTTAGTGTTTGGGTCAAATTGCTGTATGTAAGTTCCACGTGTTTCTTGTTCCATTTTCTTTCCTTACTTGCGAGTACTTTCGATTTGATTCGTCAAATTATTTTCAGGCGGTGTTAAATATGTCTTTACTGTTGAGTTTTTTTATTATTATTATAACGGCCAGTAATTTACAACTTAAAATGAGCGTCTATAATATTGAAATGTTACATGAGAGCGTGATTACGTTCTAACAGCGTTCAAGATTCAAACGTATAATTGCTTAATGGTTAAGAATCTGGTACTGTTTATTACTATGCTAGACACTTTAAAATATTATGACTAGTTTCATAATTCACATTATTTATTGTGGGGTGTTTAGTTTTTATTTAGAGGGCTTCAAGAATTTAAAATCTTATATATATATATATATATATATATATATATATATATATATATATATATATACACCCCCCCCATATATATATATATATATATATATATATATATATATATATATATATATATATATATATATATATATATATAATAGAAAAGCAGATTCCAGCAACTATGTCTTTATTTTCCAATAAAGATATTCATTTTACGGCCGTTTCCTTATTTATTTAGACAATAAAAAAAGTCCAGAAAAATCTTATTTTAGAAAACATTTCTTTAGTTCGATTCTTTCAAAGCAATACCTATATTCATTCCAAAACAAACGCCATCATTGATTTTACCAGAGGAAATCAAAATACGTTTGTTTGCCATCTATCTACATCTTCAAAAGAGTACGAAAAATGCCTTACTCCGGAGAAAAAGTAATATAAGTTTCTTCCCTTAGATTTAAATGAATTTGCTTTTACGAATTCACAAAATATTTGATATTTTTTTCTATATATTTTTTTCGTATATTGTGTTTTTTGTTTCTGTTTTCATTTTTTTTTGTTTCTTTTTTTCATTTTCTTTTTTTCGTTTTTTTGGATGAGTTAAGAATATTTCGTCCTTCTTTGGAAGACGGAGATAAGGGCAGACAAACATATTTTAATTTACAATGTAAGACTAATTAATAACGTTCATCCAAATTGTGTGCGAAAATCAAACGAAATTATCGAGATATTCAAACTTTACTATATTGTAAATAAGCTGTTCACTTTGCAAACAAAATTTATTTCAACAAATGTTGTATTAATTAATTATTTTGAATTCTTGATTTTGTAATTTCATGACCTTAATTGATAACATGGATTAAATTAGCCAAGAAGAAGAGTAGATTTTCGCACGATTAGTGACATTTATTGGATGTGTTTCTACTAGTATTCAGGGATTGCTGACCTTGGGAATACATAAATGTTTGCCCAACTTTGCAGAAACTGCAGAATACATGAAGATATTTTATATTTGGTGGACAATAGTGAATGTAAAAACATCATAAAAGTTATTCATAATTCGTTTGTTTATTTAATTGTTTGTTCCCTAAATTCATAAATTCATAAACAATTAACTATTTATTGTTAATTCTTTTTTAAATAGTCATATTGAATAAATATCAGTTTCAGTATAAATCGAATCGTGTTCCTTTCTTTTTTCTTTTTTTATGCAATTTTTAAAGTTTTCTAATGCGTTTTATAAAGCTCTCATTCATTATACATGTGTAAATATTAGTAAAACAGCATCGTATTATTTCTGAAATGCTATTATTTAATTCGAGAATTTAATTTTTCGAGTTATATTGATTTTATTAATACGGAATTTAGAGGCTTTTTCATAATGTATAAGAACTATATTTGATTTTTTTCATTGCCAACATCTACGATGCTTTATTTGTATAAAAAATATATTCATGCGTTTTTTAGTACCCTGTGATATAACTTCAGTAAAAGTGTTTTTGTTTACACAAAATAATATATTTGCACTAAGATTTTTTATGACGTAATAGATTATTTTTCGTGATCGTTAATTAATGAATACTGAAAATTTAATTACAATTGGTTGATTTCCTAAATTTTGATAGTTTTTTAAGTGAAGGGAGAGGTCAAAATGCCCATAGTCAGACTGTTCGACAGCTCTCGTTTGTAGCTATACAGCATGACGGCATATTTCAGTTAACAGGCCTTAGTTTACTATTACGATGGCCGTGGTCAGACGCAGAATCGCAAATCAATAGAGTGAAAGTGGCAACGTTGCTTCTGCGCCATTCATTTTTGTGTTCTGAGCCAAACCTTCCTTGACTTCGAATGCAACCGCTGATCTTTGCTGTTCTTAGTGTTGGAGGTTAACACCTGCGATCTGCAGGGTAACGAATAGCTAATGCGAAGAACGAGGACTTCATGCAAACAAGAAAATCATGAGGCATGATCTTCGTGAGTTCTTCTATGCCGAAGTCCGATTCGCTTCACAAACACACAACAGCATCAGAAAAACGATCTTTGTAAAATATTTGAGTTTTATTAGTTGAAATTCTTAATACTGATTAGTCAATTCTATCAAAATAATAAATCTCGATTAGTTACCGAAACTGAACTTCAATCTATCAGAAAGAGTCGTCGCTCTGGGAAACAAGCACCTGTTAGATATTGGCTATATATGTGAGAACCGAAACACAGCCAACAGTTAGAGACGCAACTTGACACATGAACCCCTTGTCAGTTACAACAAGAGTACACAGACTAAATTAAATTTATCATTCGTCGCTAGCCCACTAAATATATCGACAGCTTATACAGACAGTCTCACGAACTCACAAACACACACGTACAGAAAACCAACACTTATCAAAGCTCTAAGTGATAATTACTGAACGGCACTGGATCATGCTCCTCCCCGCTAATGTCCAACTCTTTCTCACCATGGTAGGGTCAACGTAATAGAACCTGAGACCCTCGGATAACAGGGATCTGGTGAAAATCTAGAAGTCAAAACCAGGATTCATTGCCGCCTCCGCTTCTGCATGTGACAAGCAAAGGCGTGTCAGGCGCGGAACCGCAAATCCATGAGGATCACAACGTTGCTTATGCGCATGTGCGATCTCCATTTCTATGTGTATTCTGGGCTAAACTTTTCTCGACTTCCTACGCAACAACTGCGTTTTACAATCTTGCATTTCTAACGAATAGCTACTGCCAACGAAGAAGACTTGATGCAGCCCAGACAATCCTGAGGTACAATCTTCGTTGGCTCTGGGCAGAAATACGATTAGTCGCCCCCCTCCTCCTCCTCATCCTCACCTCCTCTTTCTTTATATTTATACAATTTCAAGTTATACAATTTAGAGATGAAAATATATTTAATCGTTTCTATTCACAAAATAACAGTTGTATGTAAGCGTTTTTGAATTTAAAAAATAAGAAATGTGTTTTTTTAATTAAAAAATATTAAAATTGCTCCATTTAAGAAATCAATAACAAATACATTTAATTGTAAAATTAAAAAAAAACAATATTTACACAGTTGAAACAACAATCTTTAAACCCGATGACATTTGTAACACATTAAAGTTATGATACTGTTTCATTTTATACAAACGTAAAAAATGATAAATCGATATTTTTCTAACCCACAGTTAAAGTATAGGCAGTTTAAATCAAGTATGTACGCAAAAGTGGTATGTTAGATTTATGGAAGTCTCACTCAAAAAAAGAGAAAGTGATCTCGAAAGGAAGCAAGAGAAGTTAGTCGTCTTACTCCCCAGATTGGTGGACTTCCGGTGTGGGCCCAGAGATTAACTATCAGCAACTGGAAGTGGTGTAGAGACTGAAAGTTGTAGAATACAATGACAAAGTCTCATTCTACCATTTAAAAATTGTTATTGATCGTCCCCGTTGACATGTGAATAAAAGGAGAAATGAAAGAGAAAGATGTTAGTAAAGGGACACGTTCATGAGTATGGACGAAGAGGAAACGTTATAAAATCCATATGGTGTTAAATTAATGTTCCGTTTGTATGGAAAAGAAAAGAGTCCATATATGAAGGATATGTGTCAGGGGGTTTCTGTTTGCGTCCCAAAAGAGAAGTTTGGGAGTTGGTCCAAGCAAGGTTGAGTTTATTGTCAGTCACTGCACGTGGGAGAGAAAAGAGGAAGTTCATACTGTTTTAACCCTTTTATAATCTCTCATCACGTGGTCAGCTCGCATGAGAGATGGCCCATGATTGGGCAAGCCAGAAAGAAAGTTAAATGCTTTCACCAATCAGCGCCGAGCCTAGAAATTAAGCACAGATTAAAAATCGTAATGGCGACTGCTGCTGTCGCTTGCACTTCCGCGACAAAGTCGCATTAAATCAGAATGCACAAGTTTTACGCGCGAGGAGCTGAATAACACCATGGCTTTGTTTACGCAGCATTTTGATTGGCTGCTTACTGTCAAAGAGAAACACGTTCAGAATGTGTTGTTAAATTCAGTAAACTTACTTAAACTCATAGTGCAAAGGCTGTTAAAACGCCATTTCTTTCTTACTTGACCTCATTATGATTTCGTTTTCTCAAAGTATAATGTTTTCTCTCTTAACCGCCCGAGGTTTGACTAACAGTTTTTTTAATACATTAAACTCATATTGCAAAGGTTGTTAAAAACAAATTCCACTCTACTCCATCTAATTACGTTGTCTTTTTTTACTCTTCCATTTTCGTTTCCATGCCCTCAGGTAACGTCGAGTAGGCCATTTAGTTATTTACAAATATTTGAAGTAAGCTTTAACGTTTGTAAAAGGTCCTATATACTATATGCTTAACAACGGGCAATTAAATTCGTATCAAAATATATTTAGAGATGAAAATATTTTTAATTGTTTCTATTCACGAAATAAACGTCGTATGCAAACGTTTTTGAATTTTAAAATTAAGATTTCTTTTATTTAATTGAAACATTAAAATATGGTGAAACTGCTCTATACAAAAAGCAATACCATGAATCAATTAAATTATAAAATTAAAATTGAATTTATTGCATTGGCAACGGAAAACCCGAATCGTTTATTAAACATAATTTCAGAGATTTGTAGGTAATTTTACTGACGATTTCTATTTTAAATTGAGATGAACCAGAATCGATAGAAGAAGGATCTGTATATTTTCTATATTGTCTGTTAAAACTGTCCGTCGATACTGGGTTGTGTGAACACTAGAAATATATTAATAACAAAAAAGGAGTTGCATATTTTGGTGCGAAAATCGGCTCCAAATTCAAATAAAATACAAAGAAGAAATAAATATATTTTCCAGACAACAAGAAGAGTTACAAAAATATCTTCACCAAACGCATTAAAAGAAACTGTTAAAGATTTGGCGCTAACCTGTTGTGAGCTGATCCTCACACTATATAAAGACAGAGCACAACATATGAGCAGTCCAATCCAGTCCATACCTAATTATTATCGTAACAAATTTCAACGCGTAACAGGTTAAACAACTTCCCATATCAAAAAGGCATACCTAAAACAACTCGTAGGAGAAAATACATACACTTAACTGTTAATACTTACACATCAACTTAATGCGTGGTGAAAATATTTTATCCAAAATATTTCTAGACTCTCTTCCTCGTCGCACGAACTTTTAAATCCTCTATACGTTCTGATGTTTGGTAAATAAATCGTATATAATTAATTTGTATGAATTATGATGTTAATTATTTAATTTGCGTTCATTCCTCTACAGGGGACTTTTTTTAAAATTCTACCATTCTGGACCGTTTTTATTTATTCCAGAAATGTATTAATAACACGATTTGTGGATGTCTTTTGTTTGCAGGATCCTTGAAAATTCCACCATTGATTATCTATCATTGGACCCTCTTTTTCTTTTTACCGTAAAAGACTTTTGAGCTAAATATTGTAAATAAATAAAACAAATGTTATTAACTTTTGGAAATTATTTAGATTAGGATTGATAATTTGTATTATTTGAATGATTCAAACTACTGTTCCCATCTTGAATGTTATTCTCACAGCGTTTCGGTCGATGTAACACCTGACCTCCCGCAGACGCGTCTTGTTGAACTCGAGAATCTTTATGCCAAACTCGGGAATCTGTACGGAATTTCGAACGGAACCCTTTATTTAATCCTTGGGGGTAGCTTGCTATCGTTCCGTCAGCCACGACTGGGTAGAAGTCTTAAGCAATTCGTGATGTATTCTTAATATCGCTCGCACTGGGGATTGAACTTTCAACCTCCAAGTGACTGTCACTTAGAACTGATTATTACTTAACACTTATATCCGTTACCCTACAGGACGTGAGTTCGACAAGATGCACCTGAAGAAAGTTGAAACGTTGTGAAAATAACATCTAAGATGAGAACAGTAGTCCGAATAATTCAAATAATACAAACGTTACTAATGTTTTTATTTGTTGATTTATTGTAACAATTTTAATATTTTAAAATAAATAATCTCTTTTTTATTGTAAAAATAATTGACTAGCAAAAAAAAAACTTTAAATAGATAAAACGAATGTCAGTTTTAAGTCGATCACGACGACCGAACTCGATTTATGACGTCTTATTCGATTTGGGAATAATTCACTTTAAAATGAGTAAAATATAAGGTTTTAGAATTTAGCGACACCAGAAAATCAACAATTACTATTGGAGGATCTAATTTTTGTTAAATGGATGTGCAAGGTGATAATGTAAGTACAAACGAAGATGCAGGCGTATATTTATACAGACACCCCATGTCAAAAAATGGCGGAAAAATTATGTTTCGCTAGTGTTCGCATTAATATTCATATTCATATAAAATAACGTCTCAGTCGATGAAGTTAAAAAAAAATACGAAAAAAAGAAGTAATATGTCTCAAACTCGAAAGTTTGAATTAAGACAAAAGAAAAGTATTGATCCGTATAAAAATAGAAAGGAAATAAAAAGGCAACGTCTCATTATGGAAATAGAGTGAATGATTTCTTTCCAAATTCATTTTAGACGGAAGGGGATTGTCGGACTTAATTGCTTTCTCTCTTCTTCTAAACATTTGAAATGGTTTCGTCTTGCAGATTTTACTCGCTAAATTTTGTTTGACGGGGCGAATATATATATTTACTAATATATACATACACATAAATAAACATTGGTCTTTATTATAGAGTGAAGGATCTCTCTCTTTCTCTCTCTCTCTCTCTCTCTCTCTCTCTCTATATATATATATATATATATATATACAAGGTGAGCCAAAAGTAGGTGGACAGTAACAAACATGTTCCTTCTTGATTTACACAGCTTTGAAGTCTGCCTCTTACGCTTCAACAAAAATGTTTTTTACTGTCCACCTACTTTTGGCCCACCCTGTGTATATATATATATATATATATATATATATATATATATATATATAGCAAATGAGCAT
>OY744519.1:75442296-75534796 GCA_963556195.1 Sepiola atlantica
TTTGATATATATGTATGTATATGTGTTATATATATGTTTCGATCACATTTATGTGCATATATATATATATTTATTTCTAATATATATATATATATATATATATTTTTTTTTTGCATACCCTTTATCTCGACATGAACCCAACCACTATATATATTCCCCATAATTTACAGACTTTCTCGTCTTTTGTCATTTTTGTATTCTTCGTCCGCTCTTGACAAAGCCCACGTGAAATTTGGGCGAAACGTTGAGCGAAAAGGTCTTCCGCTTTTCCATTTTTAATTTCATACCGTCGGATTATTTTTATCCTTTCATATACTCATATATATGTATGTATATATATATATATATATATATATGTATATATGTATATATATATATATATATGTATGTATATATATATGTATATATATATGTATATATATATATGTATATATATATGTATATATATATGTATATGTATATATATATATGTATATATATATATATGTATATATATATATGTATATATATATGTATACATATATATATGTATATATATATATGTATATATATATATATGTATATATATATATATGCATATGTATATATATATGTATATATATATATATGTATATATATACATATATATATATGTGTATATATATATATAAATATATATTTAGTGTACCGGATTCACTTATAAATTTATTAATCGATCATTATGAATTTTCCAACACGACTGCTATATATAAAGTGTCGTAATATGGGTTATATTTAGTTTTGTGCAAAGAGGGTAAAGCTCTTCGTTAACATTCAGATATCTCCAATTTTAGTGAAATTTTAACAATAGGTATTCGACATAAAATAATAAATATTCCCCAAATTTCAGTTTCGTTGAAGTATTTTAAATGGTATTTAGGGGATAATACGGACACAACGTCTCATTTGAAAATTAACAAAAAAAATATTTGAATTGAATCCATAGTCATTAGACACCGATGAAGCAATATTATCTGAATTTCAATTTCTTCATGAAAACACTTAAGTTTTAGACATTTTCTAGAATCTAACTCATATGAACTGGCCCATGTCCATTCAAAACTCTATAACAAATGCTTTGCCGAATCTTGCTTCCCTGATAGCTGGAAAATTGCCTGATAGCTGGAGAATTCTGAAGATAGAACTGCCCATCAGAATTACCGCCCCATCAGTTTACTCCCGATCTTCGCTAAAATCTTTGAATCCTTAATCAATCTAGCGATAGTCCGGCACCTCGTTAATGCTAAACGTCTTTCTGACCATCAGTAGCTAGAGCGGTAGCGATTAATATATCCAAAGTCTTTGACAAGGTCTGGCATAAAGGGCTTCTCATAAGAATTCATTCATATTGAATTACTGGACGAATATTTAATATAATTATACACTTTCTAACAAAAAGTAAGATCTAGGTTGTCCTCGATGGGCGTCAATTTAAACAACATCATACAAATGCCAGTGTACCCCAGGGATCAAGTTTCAAAGATTTATTGTTCCTGATTTTCATAAACGACCTTCTTGATGACATTGTGTGTGAGATGGGTATATTTGCTGACGACACCACGCTCTACTTTCGTCATGTGGGCAACACGGAGGCGCACATATCCGAGACAATGGCTGAATCCTTAGAAAGTGAGCTCTAGTCTGTAGTAGAATGGGGTCATAAATGGATGGTAACATTTAATGCTGCTAAGACAAAGCTCCTTTCCTTCAATACCTACAAGAAACCTCTTTAACCACCGATTGTCATGGCTAATAACACTCTACATGACAGTCAAACGTTTAAATCTTCGGCCTAAGATTCACAGGTGACATGAATTGGAACAAATACATTGAAGATATTGCCATGGCTGCTTCAATGAAGGTGGGAACCACTCTAGTGTGATAGAAAACTTCTCACACCTGACAGTATCCTATATCTCTACAAAGCTACGATCCGCCCATGCATGGAGTATTGTTGTCACATCTGGGCTGATGCAACATTCACCAGTCTCTCCCTCTTAGACAAGGGCCAAAAAGAGTATCTAATAGGTCCCTCACTATTCACCAAGCTTCAGCCTCTGCCCCATCGCTGCAATATTGCATCCTTGTGATTGTTTTACAACGATGAACTTGCTTTTCTGGTGTCCTACATCGACGTAAATACACTCGACCAACCCGACAATCAGCTAGATACCATCGATTTACTGTGGAGGTCCCCAGATGCCGGAGAGCCTTCTACTCTAATAGCTACTTTCCTCGAGTTGCCGGCCTTTGGAACTCTCTCCCTGCTCCCTGTTCCCCGGCTGTACCGACATGCAGAAATTTAAAACTAATGTGAAGTGGCAACTTGTCTTGTTTCGAGTGAACTAAGTTTTAAAAAACCCTTATGTAATGGGATTTTGATCAAAATTAGAATAAGGATTCCAAACCCAAGGTTTAGTATAATTATATCTTGATTTTAATATCCGTAAATGGATATGAATATGGTGCAAATGTGTTCTGGTCGGGAAATTAATTTTTATCGACCTGGGACAGGTATTCTTCTAGTATACATATAGGGTAATCTCCTTAACTAATGAACTGATCATTATGAATTTTGGAATATATATTCTAAAAAATAAAATTGGTAACATGGGCACATTATTTTGTTGTAAATCTTAACATTTAAAAGCCAGAAACGCGCGTTTATTGATTATTTTAATGTACGTATTAAATTAACTAATATATATCTCCTTTATAAAGGAGAGTTGTCCGTTTGTGTGTATGTTTGTATGTGTGGAAAAGGCCATCAAGATACTCGACAGTATCATAAATTGTATATTTTCTTTAAACAGCGTCACCTTGGTCAAATAATATCGAAAATTTACAAAAAATATTTATTCTTTGAGGGTCAACTGAGCCGGTTTTCGTAAATTCAACGTTGTTCTGTGCTAATTTTCAATTAAATCAATGTAATATGTAGTAATTTTGCTGACTCATATTCATATTCTATGAGAGGTAGGCAGACTGCCGACTCATACTTCCAGACATGACGTCATGTGCAATCAAAGTTAAGCAACGCCTATACTGGCCAGTACTAAATGGGTTACGATTTAGAGACGACCAGGTTTTTCTTCTTTTTCACATAAGGTAAAGACTGGGAGTGTTGTTATTCACCGGTAGGGGTGCCTCAGGCAAAACTTGGGAGAGTGTCAGCATTCACCGGTATGGGAGCCTCAGGCAAAATCCCGTAAAAGTGTCAGTATTCACCGGTGGGAGCGCCTCAGGCAAAGGTTTGACAGAGTATCGGCATTGACCGGTAGGCGCGCCTCAGGCAAAAGCCTGGGAGAGTATTGTACTTCACTAATAGTTGAACCTCAGGCAAAAGCCCGAGAGAGTATCTGCATTCGCCGGTAGGGGCGCCTCAGGTAAAAAGCACTAGCATTCAACAGTAGATGCGCCTCAGGCGAATGAGATAAAGATTTGGAAAGTGTAGACATTAGGGGATCTCAAAATGGGGAGGTAGTTTTCAATCTTCTTCTTTGCGTGTCTTTGAAGCATGTGGTCATATGACAGTTTCCCACATTTTTATGCAGTCTTTTGCGATAGTGTTGTACTCTGCAAGATTATTCAAGCTGCACCGGTTGGGCAGTAGGGGGCAGACCAGGCAATGTTGCATCGTATTGTCCTCCTTTCCACATTTACAGATGGTTGGGTCAGTTTTGTAGCCTCATCTTTCCATAACAACTTTTGATCGCCTCATTCCCGATCTCAGGCGGTTTAGTGTTTTCCACTGGAGCCAAAGTGCCTCTGAACCGAGAGGGAGTTCCTCAGTAGCAGGGATTCCCATATCGTTTTCTTGCCGTCGGGTTCACAGCTGCAATCTGGTCTCTTCCTGAGATGTTGTTAGGGGTTCGACATAGCCGAGGAAACGTCTCCTTGCCTTTAGTCGTTGGACCGTTGGTTCACGTCCATAAATGAGATGTCGTTCATCACTGATAGCCTTTGTGATCTCTACTCGGTTGGCAACTTCCCGTCTAACATCTGAAGAGGCAATGCCAGTGAGAAGATGCAGGTTGTTCAAGTTGGTGGGCTTCAAGCAGCTAGTGATCAAGCGACAGGCGTTGTTCAATACTGAGTCTAGGTTTTTGGCATGCGTTGATCTCTCCCAAACGGGACAAGCATACTCCGCAGAGGTATAGCACAAGGCTAAGGCAGTAATCTTAGTATGTGTGATGTGGCTCCCCACATGGAGTTGATCAGTTTCCGTAGGATGTTGTTCCGGGAGCTGACTTTCATTTTTGTCTTCTTTACATGTTCCCTGAATAAGAGGGTGCGGCCCAGGGTTACGCCAAGGTAGACAGGGTTGGTGCGATTCTAAAGTTGTATTCCAGACCACGTGATCTTTAGGGGTCGGTTGGTCTCTTGGTTCCGCAGGTGAAACGAGCACTCTTGAGTTTTTGCAGGGTTTGCATGCAGGTGTTTGATCTCGTAGTAGAGGAGTAACTCATATAAGGCGTAGTTGACGTTTGTTTCTACTGACTCAAAAGTACTCTCTTTGTTACGCAAAGGTCTTCAGCATAGATGAACTGCTTAGTGTTCTGGCTCATTGGTTGGTCATTAGTGTAGATGTTGTACAGTAATGGAGCCAGCACACTACGTTGAGGTAAGCCGTTGTTTTGTCGGCGCCAGCGACTTTGTTTGTTGTTTAGGGTAACATAAAAGCGCCTGTTTTTTTAAGATGGCTCCGATTAGGTCTGTGAGTGCCAGGCATTTTGTCAGCTCCAAGATCTTTTTCAGGAGGAGGCGGTCGTTTACAGTGTAATATGCTGCAGACAGACTGACAAAGACGGCTCCCGCTACCAGTCCTTTCTGAAACTCATGTTCGATGTGCTGAGTGAGATTCAGGAGCTTGCTAGTTGTGGATTTTCCAGGCCGGAATCCTGCTTGTTGGCAGATGATTGCTGGTTCAGCAACTGAGGCCAATCTGTTGAGGATTAGACGCTTGAACATCTTAAATAAGTGACATAGCAGGGAGATCGGGCGGAAACTCTTTGCATGCGCTGGATCTTTGCCAGGTTTGAGAAGAGCGATGATTTTGGTTTTTCTCCAGATTTTTGGGATCGTTCTTGTTAACATACAGTTGTTCATCAACTCAAGGATCCATTTTTGTGTCAAAGGTCCAAAGTGTTTGATCTCCTCTGTGAAAATATAATCTAGACAAATGGCTTTGCCAGCCTGAATGTAACTGATGCTGATATCAAGCTTTTTAAGTAAGAACGATTCAATAATTCCAGTGCTCTGGGAATATTGAAGTCGATCTATGTTTGGTCTTTGCTATTTGGTAGTGCACTTCCTGTTGAGTAACAACTGATGTGCAACTTGGTTGGCAGTGATGGTGTACTGCTGTTGCATTGGAGTTGATGGATCGTTGCTGATTTTCCGGATTAGACACCATGCCTTTTTTACTGTTTTTCGTCATTTCAGTTTTCTCTAACAGATTTTGCCATTTCTGCTGTCGGCTTTCTGAAAGAGAGGTCATGAGTCTCTCGCCTACTTCGATGGTACTTTCAGCAAAGGGGTCAGCTTCCAAGAGCTGTTGGTATTGCTCATATAATTTGCTGCTTTTGGCATCGAGTCCAGGTATGTATTGAGTGCAGCAGCCTCTTGGGATGTTCTTTCGGGCTGCTTGGCGCAAAAACCTGGTGAAGCTGTCATATTTTTCTGGATCTGCTGGAAGATGGGCAATCTTCCTTTCAAGATCCTTTTGGAAGCCAGGCCAGTTCGCTTTCTCAAAATTGAATCTTTTTTCGAAATGGTACCGTGGCTGGGGTGATTTCAGCATTGACTATGATGCCAATAGGACGGTGTCGTGTTTTTGATCAGTGGCTACAGGACCAGCTTTTTGCTCAATCCGGTGATACTCTGGCTGACAGACGCAATATCGGGATTGAACCCTGCTTTCCGTCGTCCGCTGTTGAATGACTTTGGTTGCTTTGCATCGTGGATCAGATTAAGCTAGTTAGTTTCGGACCATGCTTCCGCTGCATCTCCATCCGCATTATTTTGAGCATATCCCCATTGGGTTCTATGGTTGTTGAAGTCAGCAATTACTATTTTTGTTTTTCCAGATGGTGATTGCATATCTGGTGTGGGAGATGGTTTATATACCGAGGTGATGGTGATTCCTCTGAGATCAGCTGTAAGGACTTCGATGTTATTTTCATTGATCTTTGCTGTTGATTCGATGGTTATCCCATTTTTTACTATTATAATGCTTTCATGTTTCTGATGTGGTATTTCTGTGATGGTGGTCATTCCATCACATTGGGGAAGGGAAAATTATTCCCAACTAGCATTTAGGTAGAGTAATTGTCGTTCAAAATTATTGCAAACAAAATAAAGCCAATAAATAACATCTATGAAAAAATGCGATACAATTACTAGCGGGGATTGGCTCGGTAGAGGCTATAGGCTTCAGACTTTTAGGTCGAATTATTTTTTAATATATATATATATATATATATATATATATATATATATATATATATATATATATGTATGTATGTATGTATGTATGTATGTGTCTGTGTGTGTGTTCTAGCATGAATCTACGAACTGCGTTATATCCCATGCGACTGCCTGAAAAAAAGCCGAAACGATATCGTCTGTAGGTAAAAACACTTTAATATTTAATAAAAAATATTTATAGTATATATATATATATATATATATATATATATATATATATATATATATATATATTTTCTTTCCCATTCTAGAATTTAAATTTTCAGCAACTCCTGTCACCTTTTTCAATAAAATACGAATTCATGAAAATCAGAAAAAAGTCCTTATTTTTTTAACGCGTGCAAGAATGACGTTGCATTTGTTTAAAAATTAGTCTCAACTGCGTTTTTATTCTGTGTGTATTGATTTCGTTCAGGTAGACTTGAAGGTACATTTTATACTGAATATACTTTGAACTCTACATGGACGAAAGCAGACTTTATGGACACACACACACACACACACACACACACACACACATATATATATATATATATATATATATATATATATATATATATACACGTAACCAAGTAATGGTACAGTTCCAACCGGTTTCTTGTGAACAATTCTCGTTCCATCGATTAACGGTATCATTGCATTCCTTCTCTTTCTTTTTCGTCAAGAAAGGTTTTCCGTGACATTTCAATCGACCTCATCTCTTGAAAGAGAATTCAGTGAGGTGAACGACAAGAGAAACATCTTTTATTATCAAAAAATCTCCTCCTCCTTCTCCTCTTCTCCTCTTCCTTTCCCCGCCCCTTTACTTCTTCTGTTCGTTGTTTATCAAATTTAACGAATCACAACTGAGGGGGAAAAATTGTTTTTCTGGAATTACGTTTCAAAACCGTGTACTTCAAACAAACAACCTCGATTTATACAAAACCTGATTACGAATTGGCTTTTTTCATGTTTCGTTTCGAAACAAAAATAAAACGAAAACCGAAAAAAAAAAAAATATTGCAAGGTCCGTAGAAATTCCACGATTGAAATTTAGACGCGCAACCCAGGAACAGGCGGCGAACACTCTTTAATCTGCCCCCAAATTCAGAACGCGATGCGAATGAATCAGGGAGTTACGATGTTTCTTGAATAGCTTGATTCTTTATTTACTTATATTCATGGTTTTTCTTCAATGTAATTCCGTACTCACGGGAAGGACCGTGTGAAAGTTTCCAACACTCCAGAAATTTTGTTGCAAGTTTTTTTTTTAGATGAGGATTTATAATTTGTATTATTTGGATTATCCAGACTACTGTTCTCATCTTGGATTTTTTTCTCACAATTTTCTTCTCGTTAATTAAATAATTGTCATTTTTTTCTTGGATTATTCTAATGGAAAACGATGTTATACTAACAATCTATATTTTGAAGATAAACGTTGACTGTGTCTGCCGATCTGACAATTAACCGTTTGTTTTGATGAGGAAAATTATTTTTCGTAAATAGTCACTATTTTTTTTTGTATTAAAATTGTTGTTTTGAATGTATTAACTTCCACTGACGTGACCGGTGTAATATTCTTGGTTTCATGAAAAATAAGAAAATGCATGATTTAATACGGCTGAACACATCGCTTGGGAATAAATCAAAATGTTTAAAACTAAAAACACCGACTCTATTCCCTTATTATATTTTTAGCTCAAGTATTTTAATTACTATTGAGCTTTCAACTGTGTGTTCTTAAATATATATATATATATATATATATATATATATATATATATATATATAAGCAGTAACACTACTACACATCTACAACAAGCATAGGTTTCAGGCTTCAAAATTAATAATCAGTACTAAGTGACAGACTTGTGGAGGTTGAAGGTTCAATCCTCAATACAGGCGATACTAAGAATATGATAACAGTTACTTATTATTTTTACTCGGTCATGGATTAAATAAAGGGTCCGTTCGAAATTCCTTACAGATTGAATAACACCCAAAATGAGGGCAGTCGTCCGAAGAATCCAAATAATAAAAAATTCCAGAAATTAGTGTCACGGAACTCACGGTCTCCACTTTACTACCGGCAACACCGGTTGAATTATACTAGTTAAAAAACAAAAACAAAAAGAACAAGTAAAGAAAACGTCTATTTAGTCTGCACATTTAGTTATTAAAATGCTATTTCCAACCTAAGCGTGACAGGTGACCAACAAGCATAGCCTCTTATAAAGATGCTTAGAGGCATCCTAACTTAGATGTGCCCGTTGAAATTGCACGTTTTGCCATGGAAATCCTATTTCAAACTAAAGCACGACATACGAACGCATCTGGAATAATATGCGTCGATTCAATGTACACGTTTAGCGCTGAAAATGCGATTTCAAACTTAATGTATCATTATTCAGTAAGACTTGGGTCACCATCAGATTTGGGTCACCATCTTCGTGGCGGACCTTGTAAATTACATGACAATCATTCTTTACATTTCAGTAACGATTTGTGCAACAAAGATTTAAGAATACACATCTAATTAAATAAAAGCAATAAGGCATGTGTTGATAGTCGTTTCATAAATATTTCATATTAGTGTATACGATAAAAAATGACAGCAAAAGATTATGCTTCGCCAGTGTTCAAACTCATATTCATATAAAATCATAGAATGACGTCAGTCATTTAATTTTTCATTAATCATTTAATTATCAGGTTGCTATGAAAGTTAGTGCACATTTTTTAGTTCATGTTTCAGCACATTCGAACACGTCAAATTATTGACAGATATAGTATACTTGCATTTCCGGTTAGAGCATACTTCCAGCTATCTCTTGAGGAAGAAAGTTAAACATTATTTAACTTGTGTTCATTTTGGAGCTATTTGAAAACGAAAGATTGTAAGACCCGTTTTAGGAACTTGATACTTTTCTATTTCCATAAAGGCAAACATGTCTTGCAAACAACAGAAAAAATGTGAAGTGTACGGTGAAGATGCTTTAGCTGATAGAACTGTACGGACGTCATTCGAAAATTTTTGATTTGTAGATTTAATGGTGTAGAACGCTCAGGCAGACGACTTTCTACAGATGACGACTACACCAATACATTAATTGAGAATAATCCACATTACCCAACACGAGAAATAGCATGTCAAAATCTACCACTCATAAACATCCAGTAAAACTTGGGTGCACAAATCAATAGGATCTTTGAGTGCTACATCATTCGAGTGAAAATAACCTTTCCGATCGCGTTTCTATCTGGGATTTGTTTTATAAACTGAATGAAAATGCACCCTTTTTAAAGCATATTGTTACAGGCGATGAAACATGGATCATTTACCGTAATGTTGTGAGAACATGTTCTCGTGGTAAGCGAGATGAGCCACCCTTAGCTACCCCAAAAGCAGATCTTAGCTTAAGAAAGTTATACCTTGTGTCTGGTGTAATTGGAAAGGAATTCTGTTCTATGAGCTTCTGCTAAGTAACCAGACAATTAATTCTGAAAAATACTGCCCACAACTGGATGAATTAAAGGCAGCAATAAAACAAAAAAAAACACAAAAAAATAAAACGCCGACAATTGGTCAACAGGAATGGTGTTGTATTCTATCATGATAATGCTAGACCACACGTTTCTCTAGCAACCAGACAAAAATGATTGCAGCTTTGATGGGTTGTGTTACGCTATCCTTTTTATCCACCAGATATTGCTCCTTTTGATTACCATTTATTCCTTTATTTATTTTAGACAGTCAACCTATTTTAGATCTATGCGGAGAGGTAAAACATTTTAAATGTTGTATCTCTACGCCGAACTTATTAACACATTTTAAGTAGATTAAAAAGACAGCGCATTTTCCTTTGATCGATAGTCGTGTGAATAAGCGTTCGTCTTCAGTTATTAAATTTAATGCACGCTTTCAGGGTTCGAATCTCACACTAGACAATTGTTCATCTTTTATTTTGTTATAGCGTTCGAGTTTTATTCTATTATTATTTTGATAAAAAAATATATGAAAATGCTTAATAGATGTTCTTAACTTCTAATCTTGGCTAAAACATTCAAGAAAGGTTGAGAAATCCGGCATAACTGGATACTTCAGCTAGTTTTTATATACACTAAACCCTTAGTATACACATAGCCTATTTTCCAGATCTTTTGTCTATATTCTGTTTCCAAAATTTCAAATGAATTAGTTTAGTTGTTTCGAAGTGTACTTAAAATGACCGGCCGCTCGAGTTTCGAATCTCGGCGTGGATATGCTTGCTACGTCTAGGCACACTGATGAGTCGTATGCGATGAAACAGCTGTCTGTACATCTCTCTCTCACCCCCCTCTCTCTCTCTCTCTCTCTCTCTCTCTCTCTCTCTATATATATATATATATATATATATATATATATATATATAGAGAGAGAGAGAGAGAGATACATTTCTTACTTTAATTCACCCCAAACAAGGCACGTTGCCGCTGAGACGAAAGAGGCTACTGTGAATTAGGGGTCATACCTACAGGGTCATCCTAAGTACGGAGTTGAGCAGTGAGATGTTTTTTTTACATTACATTTAAATTTCTGCATGGTGGTGCAGTCAGGGGAGTAGGGATAGAGAGGGAATTCGAGACACTAGCAGTTTGAGGCAAAGATCACTTAGGGACTTAGGCACTTAGGGACTTCTACAGTTAAGCAAGTTCGTTGGATTTGATTCCATGTGAGTACTTGTAAAACTAACAGAGGGATACAACTTTGCGGCGATGAGACAGGGTCAACAGCTTGGTAGATAGTATGGAACCTATTAGATTAGATGCTTTTTTGGCCCTGTCTAAGATGGAGAGGCTAGTAGATGGTGCAGACGCCAAGATGTGACAACAATACTCCATACATTTGTGAATGGTGGCGTTGTAAAGATATAGAATACTGGCAGATGAGATAAGTTTTCTTATATATATATATATATATATATATATATATATATAAAAAATATTAGACTAAAAGTATACTTTTAGAGAATTGAACCTATAGTGAAATGTTTTAAGTTCAATATACGAGATAGAGCAATTATAAAGATAAATAAAGGAAGAGAGATAAAGATGTGCGGATGACAAATCTATTTCATCTTCCATTGTTCAATGCAAAGTGTACTCGATAAAAACATGTTTATTTTTCTTTCCTCAAGCCAACATGTTCAAAGATTAAAATCTTATCATCAGAGGAATTACATAGATTGATAAGTTGGCAGGGAATTAGCCAGAATTCAAAATTTGAAAAATTTAAGAAACAATATAAAGTAATAGAAAGTAAGAGTGTGTGTGTAAAAAGATTTGTCATCCGCACATCTTTATCTCTCTCTCTTCATTTATATATATATATATATATATATATATATATATATATATATATATATCCTATTTGTAGGTTGAGCCTACTGATATAGGAAATAACGGGTTTCACTCAGCGTAAAGCAAAGATCTGTAAAGAATAGATTTCTTTCTCTTACTGGTACCGTGTTCAAAATATGTAAACCAAGAAAAACATATAGCACTATAATTTATTCTACTGCCAGTGACGTCTTTGTTAGCGCAATAGATAAGGTACTTGGTTTATCAAGAGGCGAGAAGTGAAAAACAGAGCTCTTTTCCTATACCTGTAAACGAATGGGGGTGTCGAGATATAAAAGTTGTCAAGTTGAAGCATTTGTGTTCCAGAACGCAGACAAATAATAACAATAAAAGTGTGCATGGATCCTGGCGTGGATTGAATATAGACGACGGTCGCGTCTTTGAAAATGTACCAAGACTTACGCTGGCGATTAAAAAAAGTTATAAGTGAGGATGAGTAAGGTGGACATTTATGCATGTTAGGAATGATTGAGAATAGGTCACCATTCAACAAGTGCTAAAGTCACCAAAAGCGTGTTGTCTAATAAAAGAGATAAACACATGGTTAATAAAAAGACATATTTATATGTTTACAAATTTGTTCGTTTAAAAAAGTTAAAAGTTCTTGTTTGTAGAATGTTCGCAATGTGAAGAAGACACGAGTTTTAGAAGTGTGTATATCTATATGTTTATTTTTGTCAGTGTGAATATGCGTGTCTGAGTTCATGAGACATTGTGCGTATGGGGCCTTTGTCAGTGTGTGAATATCTGTGTGTGTTAGTTCATGAGACATTGTGTGTATCTGGCCTTCGTCAGTGTGTGAATATGTCAGATTTTTGGGTTTAGTATTCTTTCTATCCCCTGACATCGAAGAGAAATCTGGTGAACGTAATGTTATGCGCGCTGGGTATCTTGTTTCCGAGTATCTGGACCCTCTCTTCTTGCTGGTTGTCGAGTTTTGTGTTTTAATTACAAATTGGTATTTCACATCGGCTCGTTAAAAGAATCGTTCGAACGATCGGAAATTATTTTCATTGATTTGAAAATTTCGAGTCAACGCCTTTATGTGAAATCATGTTTTTATTTCGGAAACGGAGAAAAGCAAAGAGTAAGCTAAACGAACGGAGAAAGAAAGAGAGTAACTTATGCAAGCTAGTAACTTTTTACGTTAGTGCGAATCGAATCTCTACCTCCAACCATTACAAAACTCCAGCTCATCTTATCTTGTTTATTTTATCCCCGTGCCAGGGAAACTAGCATCAATAAAAACACGCTGGAACAATGCCGACGTCTCGACCTCGTTTGCACCTGTGAGCGGTCTAATGATACCAGTCGATTATGCAAATAACTTAGCTGGTCTTTTGGCTAGAATCAAATTGTAGTATCTGGTCTAATTCTACACTGAAGTGTCGTCAGTCAGTGAAAGATAAATACTTCTAGACTGAGGCAATTTTTACTTGTGTCTCAGTCCAGTGTGCTTTTTGGGGGAAGCTGTTTTTACCTCACATTAAAAAATGATCTAGTGTCTAACTCTGCCTTCATGGGGAGGAAAATAAATAGGGACTATGCCAATAAATCTACCCGCTTGCTTTCTCAGATCTATAATTCCCTCTCAGTTTCAGTGACTATTATTTCCTTTTTTTTTACTCCTGAAGGTTCCATGACAGGGTTTTGTGTATGCCCATTCCCTATGATTGTGACAGAAGATTACCGTTACTAAAGAGACCTTGTGTTGCGTGCGCTTATATTTGTCCGATATCATGTCCGTTTTTTTTCATTGGCAGCAGAGAAAACGGTGGCGTCTTCAGACACGGCCTCCTCAACCAGAGTCTCAGTGAATTGGCTACACTCTGCCTTCTCAGTCACGGTCTCGTCGAATCTGCAAAAGTCTCTTACCAATAAAAAGAGAAGGCAAATAACACTTGACAATCCACTCTCAAACTTGTTCGGTTGTCATGGTCTTGAGGACGAATTCTGTTTTCACATAACGCCACAAGCAGTTGCGTACAATACACTGTTTTTCTTAACTAGTACGTATTTACGTACTAGTTTTGTACTGCTAATTACTATTGTAATTCTTCTTCTTCTTCTTCTTCTTCTTCTTCTTCTTCTTCTCTCTTTATATATATATATATTTATATATATTAATATATCTCTATCTATCTATATATTTATATATCTATATTTATATATATATTTATATAATTTGGGAAAGTTCATTTTTTAAGCATCTTGGAAATTTAAAACTTATAGAAAGTTTTAAATTTAAATGATGCTTCAGAAAAAAATGAACTGTCCTTAATTTATACCTACTTGCAATCATGCGCGATGTTAAGTTCATGTTTAAAAGACATTACACCGTTAGTCCTCACAACATCGGACGTAATTTCAACAAGACCAGGAAAGACTCTTACGGAAAATAATAAAGTTTATAACTTTTTATTTGTTTAAATCTCTGATGAGGCTCGTGATACCGAGCGAAATTATAACAAAAAAAGTCAAAATGAAATTTTATTTTTTATTTTAATAAAAATATCTGGATCTAACACATGTTTTTTAAAGGCATTTTCCTTATTCTTTAAGTTATATATATATATATATATATATATATATATTTCTCTAAGTTTTAAATTTCAAAGATGCTTAAAAAATGAACTGTCCCAAATTTATATCTACTTGCGACCATGCACGATTTTAAGTTCATGTTTAAAAGAGACATTACACCGTTAGTCAACACAACATCGGACCTCACTTCAAAGAGACCAGGAAGGACTCTTACGAATAAATAAAGTTAATACATTTTAAAATATCTGATGAGGCTTGTTATACCGAGCGAAATTATTAGAAAAAAAGTCAAGATGAAAATAAAATATTTTGATTTAAAAAAAAAATCTGCATCTAACACATTGTTTTTTGAAGGCATTTACCCTTTTCCTTAAGTTATATATATATATATATATATATATATATATATATATATATATATATATATATATATATATATATATACGTGAGTAGAGCTAGATAGTAAGTTATGAAAATATTTTATGGCAATTAAGCTACATAAAGGCTTCTGCGTTTCATCACCGGAGGGAATCCTTAGGCTAAAATGCATAAACTTAATTTTGCCGGGTGTTTTTATATACATGTCTAGCTATTTAACCAATCAGATTCTTTGTTGATTTTACTTCCTATTTCCTATTCTATTGTTCTGTTTTGTATAGGATGACTCATCTTTGTTGTTCTCTTAGCTAATCGTTAGCTTCTCACAAGAAAAGATTTGGTTGATTTTACTTCCTATTCTATTGTTCTGTTTTCTATAAGGTAGTCTATTCCCGTTTCTTTGTTGTGTCAATATAATGGATGACCTTATTTTAACACGTCCTTACTTGTATTTCTATTTTAGCTTTTAGTTTTCAAGTTTTTAGGTTTTAGTGTAGTTTAGATTATTTATGTATTTATTTATTATGTATTGTTAACCTAAGGTGAATTTTATTCTGTATAGGCAGTTGTTTGCCATTTCACTTCTACAGTTTAATAGATGTTGGGGTCTTTAAAGTTCAGGATTTCAAATTTCTCCTTCAAATATAATCTACAAGAGTCGGCTAAATTTCGACATGTACTCGCCTTTCGTATTATTTTCTATTCAATTATTGGTGAGCGCCGTTTTCTTTGAGCTCACAATAATGGTTTGCTAGTGATGTTTTAATTCGACGTTCTTTGTTTTTAAATGTGCTGTTTTGGTCATAATATCTAGTTTTAAAATATAGGGAGGTAATACCCACGTAGTACTTCTTGCTAAGTGGCTTGGTAAACAATACTTTTGGTTAGGCATTTATTTTGTAGTGGACAAAGTGTACGATTTATGCAGTTACATATTTTCTCTTCATTGCTAACTTTTTCATTTCTATTTGGGTGATTGCTATTAGGGTTTTGGTTATTACTATTTGTAGTGCTTATATTTTTGTTGTTCTTAGTCTTATTTTTGTTATATTTTTCATTTTTTTATGCAATTTGTGATTATTCTTCTTTGTTTTCTTTTAGTATTTTGTTATTGTGGGCCTTAATTATCATTTCTAGGTTTTCGCACAAGTGTAGGACAACATTAGGTTATTTTTATTGAGTATTTCGCAATGTATTTATTAAGTTTAAAACATTGTGTCTGACGGACAGATAGACAGACAGACGGACAAAATCGGTACTTATATAAGATAACGGCAAATATAGAACAAAAGATACAAAAACGGGATGCCCTTGGCACACGCGCAACTATTTGAAAAAACTTATGCGGCGCATGCAACAAAGACCTTAAGTTGGAAATAGATCGGGAGAAAAAGAAGAAAAGTAAAACAACAAATGGAAACATGGATGCAATACAGTAAAAAGTAAGTAGTACTTTGTGCAGTGGCGGGGCATATTGCATTGTTTAAGTGCGATCTTTGTCAGGTGTTTGGTTAAGGAATAACATCTGAGCTTAAAGTTTACGTTAGATGGTGAATAGAAAAGGATTAAAGTATTTTCGATGCACTTGCGGCGTGGGATAGAGGGTTTCAGTCTTGAGAAACGGTTCAGTTCGTAAAGTCAAAATTGTAGCTAAAAGTGTTCCTGTGTATGACTATTGTGTTAGTGCGGTTGTTATGTTTCAGGTATCGTTTATGTTCGCAAATGCGGGATTTATATTTCTGGCCGTCTCGCCGATATAAAACATTGGAGGCACATTTTATTTTCTAAATGGTGGTTATGGAACAAATGTTCTTAGGGGTAAGTGGAGACGGAGTTTGATGTTGAGTAAATCCTTAATTGTTTTAAAAGTTGATGTCACTATTTTTATGTCAGATTTAAATTGTTTGCGTAAGGAAATAGATATGAGATTATTGGGGAGAACTATATAAGATTTATTTTTATCAATCTTGTCGGTGTTATTTGTGCTAGTGACGTTATTGTGAGGATAAATATTTTGGTGTTAGTCTTTTTCTTGTTCTTAATATTAAAGGCTTTACGTTTCGCGTTGTGGATGAAAAAGTGAGGATGTTTTAAAGCTTGGTAAGTGCTCTTAATATAGGTGTCTTCATTGCAGAGGTAAGCAAGGCGCTGAGGAACGAGCCTATAATTATCCAGATTTTTATTCTGTTGTTGTGGTGGGAGTAAAAATGTATGAGATCATTTTATTCGTTTATTTTCTATAGACTGAGAAGTTTAAGCCGTTCGGGGTGTCATGCAGAGTGATATCAAGTAAGTTGAGGATGTGATTATTTTCTAGTTCAGAGGTGTAGGAAATGGTGTGTTCAATTTTGTTGAGTTTGTCGACAATGTCAAGGAAACTAATGTGATGTGGATAGAAAAGGAGTGTGCCATCAATAAATCTAAAGTAGTGGAAGTTTTGGGGTAGGATGTATTTGAAGGAGCTGCTCTATAAAAATCATAGTAAAAGACGTTGAGAAGGGAACTCATAGGTAAGCTAAATTTTTGTTTCTATAATTTGTCCTTAAAAGTAAAGTGGCATTGTTATGTTATTAAATGGCATAATTGAATAATTTGGGTTGTAGGGAGGGGAATTTAATTTTGGACTTGATGAGATTAACTTTTAGGAATCAAAGACATTTAGCTATGTGTACGTTAGTGTAATAGGATTTTATATCTAAACTGGCCATGGTGAGTTTTTCATATTTCCAGATTTTTTTTATATGGGCTGGACTAATGGAATCAAGGAGAGGGTGAGTATTTCTGCTAATTTTCTGGCTAATTTATGTGGTGTGCTGCCGATACTTAGTATGATGCGTCTCATGGGGATGTCCGCTTTGTAGGTTATTGGTAGGCCATAAAGCCTGGTAGTTTAGGGGTGGTGTTCCAAGAGTTTAAGCCAGGACAGGTAGTCCGACAAAATCTCTCTGACTTCGCGTTTGAAATATTGTATACTTGAGTATTTGTGGTCTTTGTGCAGATGTTGTCATCATTTAGTAGGAGCTTGATTTTTTGTTGGTATTCATCAGCGTTCATCGGGACAACACCGCCTCCGATATCAGCATGGGTAATACGGATGTCCTTGTTATGGGCAAGCTCTGATGGTTTTTGAGTATCTCCGTGGTAAAGTGGTATCACTTGGTAGGCTACGTGAGCTTGTTATAACGCTCTGGATGGAGCCTTTTTTCAAAGGTAGAGTCGCCATATCTGTAATTTTTGTAATAGTAGCAACTATGTGTATATGTTTATATATTCATTTTTGATTTGGTTTTATGTATGTATATATATATATATATATATATATATATATAATGTGTATATGTTTATATATTTTATGTATATATGTTTATATACATCTTTAAAAAAATTTTTTTTTTATAAATTCCCCATAACTCCATAAATAACCGTTTGAAACTTGCTTATCGCTTCTGACAACACTTCCAAGAGTTGGTGTTTAAACTGGGTGACATAATGAGAAAGAAGTTATCACCCTTCAATTAATATTTCCAAACATAGGTAAATATATATATAATTCAAAAACACATTTGCGTACAATACACTGTTTTTCTTAACTAGTACGTATTTACGTACTAGTTTTGTACTGCTAATTACTATTGTAATTCTTCTTCTTCTTCTTCTTCTTCTTCTTCTTCTTCTTCTTCTTCTTCTTCTTCTTCTTCTTCTTCTTCTCTCTTTATATATATATATTTATATATATTAATATATCTCTATCTATCTATATATTTATATATATATATTTATATATATATTTATATAATTTGGGAAAGTTCATTTTTTAAGCATCTTAGAAATTTAAAACTTATAGAAAGTTTTAAATTTAAATGATGCTTAAGAAAAAATGAACTGTCCTTAATTTATACCTACTTGCAATCATGCGCGATTTTAAGTTCATGTTTAAAAGAGACATTACACCGTTAGTCCTCACAACATCGGACGTAATTTCAACAAGACCAGGAAAGACTCTTACGAAAAATAATAAAGTTTATAACTTTTTATTTGTTTAAATCTCTGATGAGGCTCGTGATACCGAGCGAAATTATAAGAAAAAAAGTCAAAATGAAATTTTTTTTTTATTTTAATAAAAATATCTGGATCTAACACATGTTTTTTAAAGGCATTTTCCTTATTCTTTAAGTTATATATATATATATATATATATATATATATATATATATATATATATATATATATATATATATATATTTCTCTAAGTTTTAAATTTCAAAGATGCTTAAAAAATGAACTTTCCCAAATTTATATCTACTTGTGACCATGCACGATTTTAAGTTCATGTTTAAAAGAGACATTACACCGTTAGTCAACACAACATCGGACATCACTTCAAAGAGACCAGGAAGGACTCTTACGAATAAATAAAGTTAATACATTTAAAAATATCTGATGAGGCTGGTTATACCGAGCGAAATTATTAGAAAAAAAGTCAAGATGAAAATAAAATATTTTGATTTAAAAAAAAATATCTGCATCTAACACATTGTTTTTTGAAGGCATTTACCTCTTTCTTTAAGTTATATATATATATATATATATATATATATATATATATATATATATATATATATATATATATATATATAATGAATGCTCCTTTCAGTAGTCAAACGCTTCGACGACAGCTGCTTTAAATAGGTTTAATGTCTCGCTGATTTACCGGGTTATTGATAGAGACCGTGTGGGCTAAGACGTTGGAATTTTAGTTTGAAACATAATTCGTGTTCTGGTGGTCGAGTCCAGCGACTAGTATGAATAACTATCTCTACACTGACGATTCCCAGAAGGATGAAATGTATACGTATGCAGATAAAAACAGATATTTATAATTATTTTGTCGCTGACAAATCTAGACTGGGCTCTGTAATGAGTAGTATTAATACGGCTGTCATCGTGGCTTTAATGCGTGTTCCTTTCAGTAGTCGGACACTTTGATAACGGCTGCCTCTACACTGACGATTCCAGAAAGGATGAAACGTATATATATATATATATATATATATATATATATATATATATATTATTTCATGTATCCACATAAAATGTTATAAGGAGATATAGTGTTTTATGTATCAATTTTCAATATTTACTTCAACAGTGCTCTATACGTGAGTAGAGCTAGGTAGTAAGTTATGAAAATATTTTATGCCAATTAAGCTACATAAAGGCTTCTGCGTTTCATCACCGGAGGGAATCCTTAGGCTAAAATGCATAAACTTAGTTTTGCCGGGTGTTTTTATATACATGTCTAGCTATTTAACCAATCAGATTCTTTGTTGATTTTACTTCCTATTTCCTATTCTATTGTTCTGTTTTGTATAGGATGACTCATCTTTGTTGTTCTCTTAGCTAATCGTTAGCTTCTCACAAGAAAAGGTTCGGTTGATTTTACTTCCTATTCTATTGTTCTGTTTTCTATAAGGTAGTCTATTCCCGTTTCTTTGTTGTGTCAATATAATGGGTGACCTTATTTTAACACGTCCTTACTTGTATTTCTATTTTAGCTTTTAGTTTTCAAGTTTTTAGGTTTTAGTGTAGTTTAGATTATTTATGTATTTATTTATTATATATTGTTAACCTAAGGTGAATTTTATTCTGTATAGGCAGTTGTTTGCCATTTCACTTCTACAGTTTAATAGGTGTTGGGGTCTTTAAAGTTCAGGATTTCAAATTTCTCCTTCAAATATAATCTGCAAGAGTCGGCTAAATTTCGACATGTACTCGCCTGTCGTATTATTTTCTATTCAATTATTGGTGAGCGCCGTTTTCTTTGAGCTCACAATAATGGTTTGCTAGTGATGTTTTAATTCGACGTTCTTTGTTTTTAAATGTGCTGTTTTGGTCATAATATCTAGTTTTAAAATATAAGGAGGTCATACCCACGTAGTACTTCTTGCTAAGTAGCTCGGTAAACAATACTTTTGGTTAGGCATTTATTTTGTAGTGGACAAAGTGTACGATTTATGCAGTTACATCTTTTCTCTTCATTACTAACTTTTTCATTTCTATTTGGGTGATTACTATTAGGGTTTTGGTTATTACTATTTGTAGTGCTTATATTTTTGTTGTTCTTAGTCTTATTTTTGTTATATTTTTCATTTGTTTATGCAATTTGTGATTTTTCTTCTTTGTTTTCTTTTAGTATTTTGTTATTGTGGGCCTTCATTATCATTTCTAGATTTTCGCACAAGTGTAGGACAACATTAGGTTATTTTTATTGAGTATTTCGCAATGTATTTATTAAGTTTAAAACATTGTGACTGACGGATAGATAGACAGACAGACAGACGGACAAAATCGGTACTTATATAAGATAACGGCAAACATAGAACAAAAGATGCAAAAACGGGATGCCCTTGGCACACGCGCAACTATTTGAAAAAACTTATGCGGCGCATGCAACAAAGACCTTAAGTTGGAAATAGATCGGGAGAAAAAGAAGAAAAGTAAAACAACAAATGGAAACATGGATGCAATACAGTAAAAAGTAAGTAGTACTTTGTGCAGTGGCGGGGCATATTGCATTGTTTAAGTGCGATCTTTGTCAGGTGTTTGGTTAAGGAATAACATCTGAGCTTAAAGTTTACGTTAGATGGTGAATAGAAAAGGATTAAAGTATTTTCGATGCACTTGCGGCGTGGGATAGAGGGTTTCAGTCTTGAGAAACGGTTCAGTTCGTAAAGTCAAAATTGTAGCTAAAAGTGTTCCTGTGTATGACTATTGTGTTAGTGCGGTTGTTATGTTTCAGGTATCGTTTATGTTCGCAAATGCGGGATTTATATTTCTGGCCGTCTCGCCGATATAAAACATTGGAGGCACATTTTATTTTCTAAATGGTGGTTATGGAACAAATGTTCTTAGGAGTAAGTGGAGACGGAGTTTGATGTTGAGTAAATCCTTAATTGTTTTAAAAGTTGATGTCACTATTTTTATGTCAGATTTAAATTGTTTGCGTAAGGAAATAGATATGAGATTATTGGGGAGAACTATATAAGATTTATTTTTATCAATCTTGTTGGTGTTATTTGTGCTAGTTACGTTATTGTGAGGATAAATATTTTGGTGTTAGTCTTTTTCTTGTTTTTAATATTAAAGGTTTTACGTTTCGCGTTGTGGATGAAAAAGTGAGGATGTTTTAAAGCTTGGTAAGTGCTCTTAATATAGGTGTCTTCATTGCAGAGGTAAGCAAGGCGCTGAGGAACGAGCCTATAATTATCCAGATTTTTATTCTGTTGTTGTGGTGGGAGTAAACATGTATGAGATCATTTTATTCGTTTATTTTCTATAGACTGAGAGGTTTAAGCTGTTCGGGGTGTTATGCAGAGTGGTATCAAGTAAGTTGAGGATGTGATTATTTTCTAGTTCAGAGGTGTAGGAAATTGTGTGTTCAATTTTATTGAGTTTGTCGACAATGTCAAGGAAACTAATGTGATGTGGATAGAAAAGGAGTGTGTCATCAATAAATCTAAAGTAGTGGAAGTTTTGGGGTAGGATGTATTTGAAGGAGCTGCTCTATAAAAATCATAGTAAAAGACGTTGAGAAGGGAACTCATGGGTAAGCTAAATTTTTGTTTCTATAATTTGTCCTTAAAAGTAAAGTGGCATTGTTATGTGATTAAATGGCATAATTGAATAATTTGGGTTGTAGGGAGGGGAGTTTAATTTTGGACTTGATGAGATTAATTTTTAGGAATCAAAGACATTTAGCTATGTGTACGTTAGTGTAATAGGATTTTATATCTAAACTGGCCATGGTGAGTTTTTCATATTTCCAGATTTTTTTTATATGGGCTGGACTAATGGAATCAAGGAGAGGGGTGAGTATTTCTGCTAATTTTCTGGCTAATTTATGTGGTGTGCTGCCGATACTTAGTATGATGCGTCTCATGAGTATGTCCGCTTTGTAGGTTATTGGTAGGCCATAAAGCCTGGTAGTTTAGGGGTGGTGTTCCAAGAGTTTAAGCCAGGACAGGTAGTCTGACAAAATCTCTCTGACTTCGCGTTTGAAATATTGTATACTTGAGTATTTGCTGTGGGGTGGTATTTGTGCAGATGTTGTCATCATTTAGTAGGAGCTTGATTTTTTGTTGGTATTCATCAGCGTCCATCGGGACAACACCGCCTCCGATATCAGCATGGGTAATACGGATGTCCTTGTTATGAGCAAGCTCTGATGGCTTTTGAGTATCTCCGTGGTAAAGTGGTATCACTTGGTAGGCTACGTGAGCTTGTTATAATACCCTGGATGGAGCCTTTTTTCAAAGGTAGAGTCGCCATATCTGTAATTTTTGTAATAGTAGCAACTATGTGTATATGTTTATATATTCATTTTTGATTTGGTTTTATATATATATATATATATATATATATATATAGATTTAGATTTTTCACTTATAAAATAGATCATTCAGTGAAGACCGGGGTTGTTCCAATAAAAAACAAGCTCGATGATACTCGATTACAGAGTACATAAGCCTTCATAAAATCACATATATATATATATATATATATATATATATATATATATATATATATATATATAATGTATATATGTTTATATATTTTATGTATATATGTTTGTATACATCTTTAAAAAAAAATTATTTTTATAAATTCCCCATAACTCCATAAATAACCGTTTGAAACTTGCTTATCGCTTCTGACAACACTTCCAAGAGTTGGTGTTTAAACTAGGTGACATAATGAGAAAGAAGTTATCACCCTTCAATTAATATTTCCAAACATAGGTAAATATATATATAATTCAAAAACACATTTTAACGATAACGATGGGATAAGCCAATCGAATGCAATTATCATCAGGTGGCAATAGATGTCTTTATCTAGGTATACCCTAATAAGTATTACAATCTTACATTCTTCCAATATATGGTATACACATAATTACTGTTCTTCTTTTAAAACATAACTTCAAAGCAAATGAATGTCTATCGGCAGTTTTTCTGCTATTTACCTTACCAAAGTCCGTGTTGAATTCTTTTTTTAATTTTATTTTTTGTCTGTTTAATGGTAATTATATCCGACATTAATATTTTTGAAGGCGTAAAGCTGACTTATATTACATAAACTCCATTGCTGATCTATTTTATTAAGAAAGATCAATTAAATGCCATTTCAAAATGAAGCGTCACAGACCAACGAAATGCTATTTCAAACTGCACCGTGACAGACTAATGAAATGCTATTTCAAAATTAAGCGTGACAGATCAACGAAATTCTATTTCATACTAAAGAGTGACAGACCAACAAAATGCTATTTTCAACTGAAGCGTGACAGACAAACAGAAATGCCATTTCAAAATGAAGCGTGACAGACCAACGAAATGCTATTTCAAACTGAAGCGTGACAGATCAATGAAATGCTATTTAAAACTGAAGCGTGACAAACTAACGAAATGCTATTTAAAACTGAAGCGTGACAAACTAACGAAATGCTATTTCAAACTGAAGCGTGACAAACTAACGAAATGCTATTTCAAACTGAAGCGTGGCAGATCAAGGAAATGCTATTTCAATTTGAAGCCCGACAGACAACGCCAGTTCATGCATATAAAAACAAAGTAAATGAATAAACAAATAGGCACACTCTTTTGATATTTGGGTGGTTAGTTTGTCAGAAATTTTCAAACAGAATTCATAACAAGGAAATAAACTGAATTCTTCCGCACTTCTTTTTGAAGAATTCGTTCAATCACCCCCCCCCCCTTTGCCTCACCTTTTTATCGTTTTTGTCACAGATTCTTTCGTTCTTGACTTTGTTATTTGATCTGTTCTAATTAATAATGGACGCGTTTCCACGTCTCGAATGATGTCATCGAAAAGTGATTAAAAGAAATGGTAACGGTCCGTTTGTTTATGTCGCTTTATTGACTTTTTAAGCATTTGTAACGAGCAACAAGATTCTCTCTCTCTCTCTCTCTCTCTCTCTCTCTCTCTCTATCTATCTATCTATCTATATCACCAGAAAACAAGCAAGAAAATGAATACACACCTACATAGACAGACAAATTAATTAATTGTCACATAATAAATGAATTGACACATAATAGTTTAAAAGTTTGAAACTATTATTTATTTGTCTGTCTTAATAGGTGTTTATATATATTTTATTTTGAATCAGAAACTGTCGAAAGAAAAAACAATGTAACATTGCAATCATATATTAAATGCCGGATTCGAATTAAAATGATTTCGAAACGATCGTAAACGGATTCGTTATGAACTTTTCTGTCTTAGAATGAGCTTAAAAGATACTTTAACACATACAGACACATAAGTCAGTGCCCCTAATGATGCTGGCTTAAACAGAGCTCAGATGGAGAATATAACTAAATACCAAGGTCTTATGTACGACATGAAAAGAAACCATCATTCTAGTAATCATAGGAGCTACCAGGCTCATGAAAAAGAATTTAAAAAACAACCTACTGACTATACCCAGTAAACTAAGTGCAAGAGAAATCAAAACAATTGCGCTTAAATGAACAGTTAAAATCCTAAATAGATTTCTCGGTTGGAGTCTCTGAATTAGCGGGGAAATGTCTGGCATTCTGTAGGATGCCCCATACCCAGCAAAAGCAAAAACATTATACATATAAATTTAAATATTTGTCTTTATCTACATACGTATACGTTTCAAGAATCGTCAGTGAAGAGATAATTATTTATACCGGTAGCAGGGTTCCGAAACCTCGGAACACGAGTCACGTTATAACTCAAATTACGACACCTCAACCCGATTGGCCACTATGAACAATCTGATAAATCAGCGAGAGTTTAAACCTGTTATAGGCTACCGTCGCCAAGAGTGTTCAACTACTGAAGGAATATGTATCATATATATATATATATATATATATATATATATATATATATATATATATATATATATATTATTAGTTTAAAATAATTTCTATTATATATATATATATATATATATATATATATATATATATATATATATATAAGTTAATACAACAAAAGATATAGGAGGCAACTAATATCTTAAATTAGTGAACATCCAGATAAAACTGAAGCTCAATATACTAGATAGAGCATTAATAGCACTAGATAAAGTGAAAGAATAAAATAAGGTGCGACTCAAATTTTATTTGCATTCAATGTTAGACTTTGCTTGAACATTGAATGCAAATAAAATTTATATATATATATATATATATATATATATATATATATATATATATATATATATATATATATATAGTCTCAATAAAATTTAATCAAATAAAGAAAATGCAGTTAAATTCCAAGGCATACTAACTAAATTTCAAAATATCACAGACTTAACACTTGCATAAGCCGACACTGTTGGAAAATTTATCTCATACATCTCTCTCTCCACACACACACACACACACACACACACACACACACACACACACACACACATATATATATATATTTTTGCAGGGTTACCCGGCGTTGCCCGGGTTAGAGTGTGGGATAGCATCATATGCAACAACATATTACGCAAAGTTTACTTAAATAGCAACCTTGATGTTATCCGCTAGATATCTTATCCACTGAGCTATTCAGAAATATTTTAATACTCTTAACTTAATGCTTATAAATAGATTAATTTAATTGTGTAACATGTTAGAAAAGTGTCATTAGCTCCTTTAAGGGGCAGCTAGAGATGCAGAATTACTTCCATTATGTTAACATGCAAATTCTACATGTGGATACACTTATATTTAAGGTACACCCCCTATTATGCCTTCGTTTTCAGGGACAGACCTGCACACAGACAGAGATGTTTTCTCTTTTAATCTCGGTATATAGAGAGCGATAAAGAGAGAGAGAGAGAGAGAGAGAGAGAGAGAGAGAGAGAAAGAGAGAGAAAGAGAGGGGGGAAGAGAGAAAGAGAGAGAGAGAGAGAGAGATGCAGACCGGAAAACAGACAGACGGACGTTACGTACGAAACATATCAAAATTGTTAACTTACATTTTATTATTGGGACAATTTACATTGTCTTTCCCAGAAAGTTTTATAGGTAGAGTTTAAATTTCATAAAAATAGGATATATTTGAAGTTTTTAGGAAGTTATAGCCCCCTTCGGGTTGCGCTTAGAGATTCAAGAACACTTTTATCGTTATATTTTACATAAAATACATTTCATGTAGATTCACTAACCTTTCTTTCCATAAGAACAACACAACACAGTCATTGAGTGATACAACCCCCCCACACACATATATATATATATATATATATATATATATATATATATATATATATATATATATATAATAAAGTAATGTACCACGGAATCACATAAGTACCGGTGCAATAATTTATTTCGACCCTACGACCTTTTCAAGCAGCCAAGTGAGGCGATTAAATTTTTTACTTTATTTTATTCTTGCTCTGTTTATTACATTGAGCTCTTATACTCGGATTTCCTTCTGAAATTTATTTCACTATAACACTATATATATATATATATATATATATATATATATATATATATATATATATATATATATATATATGTGTGTGTGTGTGTGTGTGTGTGTGTGCGTGCGTTCGTGTGTGCGTGTGTGTCATAGTGTATCGAACCATGACTAAGTGTGGGCGTACTAAAATATATATCAATAAATATTTAGAAAAAAATAAATTAAAATTTTCCGACCGAAATTCCCTGTGATGCATTTGCTGTATACTTTTGTTGTTGTTGTTCTTGTTGCTTTAATTAATCGCATCATTGATTGTGTATGGAAGTCTCCACGTGACTGACCTTGGCATTTATTCATTTTGTTTACAATATTTACTTGTTTTATTTTTCACAACATTTTGACTCCATACAGAAAGCCGTCAAACAATTTCAAGAATTTTTATGAGAATAAAGAAAAAGAAAAACGGAAGACTAAACAATGAAACACGATATGACGGAAATGTTACATGGGTAATAAGAGCATAAATTATTCAATGAGATTGCTGAAAGGTAGTGATACCGCCCCCCAGCCGGTACAAGAGCGGGGGTGGAAACGTCTGACATAGATAAAAAGAAAACAACAATAAAAAATAATAATAAAAGAAAGAATGCGCAATTCAATGAATTTATTAACAAGCAAAATATCTGCAATTAGTAGGACCTCGCGGAAATTCCACGGCACTTTCTGTTAATCATAATAATATGTTAACTGTAGAGGTGTTCAGATGCTGGAAAACTTTCTACTCTAATAGCTTTTCCTCGGACCGCTTGCCTTTGAAATTTTCTTCCTGCTCATTGTTTCCCCGACTGTACCAACACGCATAAATATAAATGTAATGTGAACAAACATCTTGCTGCACCACTCCACATTTAGGATGCCTATTATAAATCTGCCCCTTATCCCAGTAACCTCTTACGTCTCAGTGGCAATGTGCCTCGTTTGGGGTGACTATCAGTAACACATTCCTATTTAGATAATAAATGTATGTCAGCGTCAATACTATTAAACATAAAGACTTTCTTCTTCGTAAAAATAATTCCCATTGTCAGCTAAATAACTAACTCGATAATGTCTCTTCTTTATTCATTTAAAATTTTATTCTTTTTAAAACACTACATATTAAACTGAGTTATTTTTACGGTAATTATACCGTAAAAATAACTGTCAGTTTAATATTCTTCAAATTAATAAAACGAATGTCACTTTTTGAAATTTATCTATCTATTTAAAATTTATATATTTAAAATTTATCTATTTAAAATTTATCTATTTAAAATTTATCTATTTAAAATTTATCTATTTAAAATGTATCTATTTAAAATTTATCTATTTAAAATTGTATTTTTTTAGTCGCCGGGACGACATGATTTGATTTTGGAACAATTCATTTTCGAATGGGTAAAGTCAGATTTTTTAAATTTAGCGACATCAGGTTAATCACCAAACACTATCGGACGATCTCACTTTTTTTTTTAAATGTGTGTGGAAAGGTGATAACGTACGCACAAAAATGAAATGATTTAGAGTATTATTACAAAGATTTTTTTAAAATCCATAATACCTTTTATTTAATGACGCTTGTATGTTCTCGGCCATCGGGCTGGGATCCAAACTATCGGGAATATTTTAAGTAAATGTGGTATTGTGGTGATTGTTGAAGTGAGAGTGATGGGCAAATGGCGAAACAATGAAAGGAACAGTGCTTGGACGAATGGGTCGAAATAGATCTAGTTAAGAGTACGATAGTCAGAAGATGACCAACGACCCAACCCTTCTCCCTATACTTTTGATGGCCTGGTGTCTAATTTGTCAAAATGTATTTTTATATTTTTTTGCTAATAAATGATTCAAAGTGTAGTATCTTTTCTGTTCTCGGTCAATTAAGGAGAAAGCCTTCTAGACTGAGGCATTAAAAAAAAGATTTTTTTGTCCCAATCCAAAGTGCCCCTTTTGGGAAGCTGGATTTTCCTTACATTAAAAAACGATGTTGTGTCTAACTCTGGCAAGTAAATAGGGATCACTTGTATGATTTGGGGGAGTAAAATAAAACGATACTGCAAAATGAATAGGGTTCTATTCCTCGTAAAATTTTACTCAAGAAAAGTTCTGTTGGATCTTAGTATAGGTTCTTTTCTTTCAACTTCATCCCCAGAGAGAGAGAGAGAGAGAGAGAGAGAGAGAGAGAGAGAGAGAGAGAGAGAGAGAGAGAGAGGATCTTTGATACAGCCATGGCTTCTAATAGAGTTTTTGCCAGGTGGCATGTAATCTCTTTTAAGCCCTGAGTCAGGCAAATATTTGTTTTTAAATTGTGGATTTGATATCCAATAAATTTTATATGATAACTGTCACATATGCTTAATTTCTATGATCAACCTCCACTCCATAATAAAGAGAAATGCCCATTTATTTGTAAGTATATATCCGTTCCGTCACACAAAAGACTGCCCGACGAATAAAGGAAGGGACAACGTAAATCTATTTCCATAAGGAGTCGTTCTCTTTCTTTGTTCTTTTTTCTGCTTTCTATACCGATCTATACGTATTTTCCCTTTTCTATTTTAAAATTTCCAACCTATTCACTTCCGCTAACGTCTTTGATGTTAAAAAGTCCGGCGTTTTTTTTCTTAATGTCTACCCCTCTCTAAAAAATGAAAGGAATAAAATAAGTGAAGTCAACGATTGGTGTTTTTTTTTAGCTCATCAAAAATTACTTGGGCCTTTTTAAAAACTCGCGATAGTTTAGTCCTTGATTATCCTATTAAAGTAGAAATAAAAGCAATACACTGGAAAGTAAATAGCAAGTCTGACAACTTCCACTATCTGAAATAATTTCAAAAAGAAATCTACCACTCAACCGCAGGTGTGTTTTTCTTTAGGCCATCAGAAATGATAATAATAATAATTTGTATATGAAAAATTAAATTTTTGACGTAATTCTATGATTTTCTATGAATAACAGTGCGAACACTGGCGAAGCATATTCTTTCTGTAAGTTTTGACGGAAGGTGTACACTAGTATATAACATAATGTAACAAGCATATCTGTAACACTATTTGAATGAGGGTGTGTTAGAATGAGGTAGGAAAGGAAAATTCTGTTTTGTAACTAGATTAAGTAAAGAGAAATTTTCAATTAGAATCTAAGTTAAGAATTTAAGCTGATGTGTTCAGGAAATGACGTCATGCACAGAAAGTCGAAAGTCAATGTGACAGAAAAGCTAGTGAAATCTTTCAACTTGTTTCTAAACCATGAAGGAGAACGGGCATGTTTGGGTCAGCCGAGCTCTTCCCTATAAGAGATAGGTTATTTTTTGTTGAAATGGGGGTGGATGGGGCAACACACGGTGTATTATGTAACACCAATGTATACTGTAAAGAAAAAGAAAATCCCCAAAAGAATTGTTAACCAACAAATGATTTGCGCTGTCATTATTAATAACTTCTACAACCGCTGCTATTAATACGAAGACGTCGGCTGCTAAAATCAACATTACAGACAGAGAGACAGAAATGGCAAAAAAGATCAACATCACTGCGACGGCTACTAATGGCCCGATCAGCATTACGACTACTACGAAGAACAAACGTATCAACAAAGCTGTTTATAAGACTTTTGTCGACAAGACGACAACCGGTTATCTGTTTGGATCGAAAGAACCCCCCTCCCCCGAGTAGCTTTACAGATTCAATTGATGCAACAACAAACATCGAATGTTGGTATTACGTATCGACTCTCAATTGGATAAAAGCTTTAATCAGCAGTTTCTTTCAGCCAACCAGAGAAGCGGAGATATTCACTCCGAATTCAAGCGCGTGCTATAAAAACCTAAATACACAGCGTTTTTTTCTCTTTTTTCCGGTTTTCTTCCACAGTCGATGTATGTGAGAACAGCCCTCGCAAAATAACATTGGCCCACTGCGTTGAGGGCATAATGGAAAACGCACGAGAGGCTCTTACGAACTACTAAACATAGCGCCCGTATATACACAGTGCTAACCGAACTCTCCTGGACACAAGCTCGTAAATACACAATCCCTCATTAACAAAACAAAGACACGCTAATACACACAGCGATCTACATGCCTACTACATTTACACACACATAAACGAGCAATGCGACAGCCGAAACCAACATGTGTACTCAATTTCTCTTTACAGACACTTCTTCAACCAGAACGTTCTTGAGACTCTCTGAACTTTCGTATTCTACGAACTTTTTTATCTGTCCTTGTCTTGAGTTGTCCATAAAACATTTTTTTTGCATGGATAGACTTGGTCATTTGACGCAGCCTTTTCCTGCACCAACTTCTTTCTTGCCCTAATAATCCGGCTTCAAGGCGCTTGGCAACACAATTGTAAAAGATACGTGTAAGATCTTTGAGTTAAGTCCTTTCGCTAATTATTTAACCTCCTAATATTAACATGATCACCCGCCCCTGATTTTTGTGTACTTCATGTGACAGTTATGCCCTAATAAACAGCGTGTTGACACAGCTGCTCGTTCTATCTTCTTCAATCCAAGCCATCACGACAAACTACGCACTGAATACTGTAACATCGTAACATAACATACATTGTAAACGTGCAGAATAACTAATAAGAAATATATATATCATTTTATAAAGATGTGCTATATACACTTTCTCACTAACAAAACACGTTCTCTAATACAAAATTACTTACTTTAAATGTTCTCAGTAGTCTTATCTCTTTTTGTATACTGACGTGCCGACGCTGTCATCATTAACATTAAATGGAGAGAGACCAAATATTTTCTTCTTAAGTTAACAAATTAGTTAAAGGAAGATGGAGGATGGGAATATAAGTGGCGCTATGAAATATTTTAGGAATTAAATTCCCAATTTTCCCTCCTTTTTTGAATTACATCCCGAATTCATGTCTGCTCCCCACCGTTTCCAAAAACTGACTGAATAAAAAAACGTCTTTCTTTCTTTCACACGATATCGTGACGTCACTACTACAAGGGAACAAAATTTGTCACAACACATTTATATCTGACCTTTCCTTGAACTCCCAATTGAATCTAACCTACAGTTCATGTCTCTTTACATTTTAGTCCGGAAAGCGGACTTGTTTTTCAGATTTTCGTGTCAAGTATACTTGCACTGGACCACCTAGATACTAAATCCATGCTAGCTGATATAATCGTTCTTCACATACGTCCATCCATTATGTAACAAAACAAGAACACAAAAACACAAACAAATCTTCATGCGTATTATATTTACACACACGTAAACGTACATGGCGCTAGCCAAAACAAACATGTGCACTCAATTTCTTCTTATAGATAGAACAACTGTTCTTTCACCAGCACGTTCTTGGGCCTCTCTTAACTTTCGTATTCTACGAACTCTTTATCTTTTCTTGTCTTGAGTTGTCAATAAAAATTAATAATTTTGTGATTCCTTTCTTTTGGTACTAGCCGTATTACCCGGCATTTCCTGGGAGTCTCTTTTTGGGTTGGCTAAAAAGTTCGTTTGTCTTTTTGATGTCATATTTCCAGCCTACTAAATATCATTTTATATTCGTATTTTTCAAATCCTCTATTTGATGAAGTGAGTATGTTGATGTCAGTGTGCAATAAGCTTCCGAGCAGAGGGGTTCTTACATTTTTGCTTGTATTTCAGGCATTGAAATGGAAGATGAAACAGAGCACTACCGACATCTGATGCTTTTTTACTACAAAAATGTAAAAAAAGCTACAGAAACCTGCATAAAGATATACCGTGTGTATAGGGAGAATACTGTTACGGAACGGGTGTTTAAGAAATGGGTTGTTCGAGTCCGAAAAGGACATTTTTCAGTGAAAGATGCTCCTCACTCTGGCTGGCCGAAGATGATCGACAGTGACCAAGTGAAAGCCGTATTTGAACGAGATTGCTGTTTGACAATCAGACAAATCGCAGATTCTCAAGATTTCCACATCGAGCGCGGAAAATGAATTGCATAAACTCGGTTATGTTTCTAAACTTAATGTTTAAGGTTCTTTTTCCTAAAAAAACGAACGAACTTTTTGGCCAATCGAATATTTTAATTTTTTTAACCTTTTTTCTCATTTTTTCTATGGAGGTTTAATTGTTACTAAATTATTATTTTTTAAATAAGATTTTAAAAGTTAAATTTAATTATTATGGTATCGTTTGGTCATTAAATTACTTAGTGAACCAAAATGTTAGAAAACTATAACCCATTTTCTAATGTTATAATCTCTATATATTTACTAAATGTAAATAGCGTCCAACGCTTAATTTTTTAATACATTAGGATTTGTTAATAGTTTTTAAATCAGTGTAAATAACTTCCAATTTGACAGTTTAAATGCTTCCCAGTTCCTTTCAAATTTCGAAAGTCATGAAATAATTTATTCTTTTTTCTTCCAATTACTCAAAATATAGATTAAAATTTAATTTATATATGTAGTCTCAATTTAAATACACTATTCAATATGGTCTAGTGGTTACAATGTCCGATTATCAACTAGATTATCAACTTTGATTCTTTTAGTCTAGTCGAACTGATGAGCTGTGATACAACGAAACAGTCTGTCTGTGGATGACTATATATATATATATGTATGTGGTCGACTGAGATGCGATTCGAACGAACGCCAAAAAGCGAATGGCTTGAACAGCCACTCGCTCTTTTTCTCTGGTTCGTTTGGATACACACTCCTATTCACTTCCAAAATGCAAGTTAGTTTTCACAGGAACGTGTTAACTCAATCTTTCTTAAACAAGGAATATATTTTCAAACCCCAAATCAACAAGCCAAATTAACAAGCCAATGGGAAGTTAGAAATCCTATAAGAGTTTGTGAAATAAACAGGTAAGACAGATCAAACCTGGCGCGCATTGAAAGGACCCACAAGAACGTACGCACCCCTTCGAGCCTTTGGCCGGGGAGGCGAGAAGAAGGAAACACTTCAAAACTCACATTCAAGCTCCCTCACCTCGCGTACATTTACACACGCACTAACAGAATAACGTAAACCAACGCATACTTACAATGCTACATTGTCTATTACTCACATACGCATATTCACACTAACAAATATATATATATAGACATGCGCATCCTTAGCCCCCGTGTCTTCATATTCACTGAACATGTTCCTACCAAAAACACGAGTTGTATAAACTTTACTCAATGAATATTTACTACGAATGACTTTTTTATTCATGTAAACTTATAGTTATGTGAATTTCTTCTTATTTAATAATGTTTTCATTAATTTTTCATTCACTAAACCATGTTTATGTTTAATTTAGCACTTGCTAGCTGGTGACCCTGATATTCTCTTGAATCTTATTAATTTCCATTTATATTTAATATGCATGCACGCCTGTATATATCCCCATTTTCTTTATTAGCTATAGTCATCCACGGACAGAAGAAATTAATTTACCTTTTCACTTGCAATTTAGAAATAGATCACATCTTGTTGAAAATCAAGTCTGCTCTTCTAAAGAATGGAACATTTGAACTCAAATGCTAAATATTTGTCCAGGAAATAAAACAATATTAAGAAACAGAACTATTATATTAAAATAAAAACAATCATTGAATTAAAAAAAAACACAATAATAAATAATAGTTAATTAATAAAATACCTTTTTCAAAACCAATATGCAAATTAGTTAACCTTTCGGCTGATATCGCATATGCATCATGGGTATATGAAAAAGATGGTGTGTCTATTATATCATGTTTAATTAACTTGAAATAGGCTGTTTTGACTTTACCGTTCATGCGAGAAATGAGCCCAACTTTCGCATTTATTAATATAGTTTGACTTCCCTCAAGTATTCATCGCTGCATCTTGCAGTCACATTTTCTTATCGTAAAATACTTTCTAAGCGTTCAAAAAAGTGATTCGTTTTTGTGACACGTACAAGAGGGATGCACACTATAAGTGCGTTTACATATCATGTCTGATTGCGCATATGCAAAAGTCATCTGAGAATTCGCGATGAAAGTATATGCATCTGTTTTGTTCGTTTTTCGAAATAATTCATCATAACTGAAACACGATATTATTCTTAAAAATAAAAATTAAACGAGGCTAAATAAAAACATGATGATGACGACCACTTAGCGGACAATCATGGACTTCACACTGGAATCCAATCAGTGTTTAAAAATGTATCAATAAATAACTCTAGAGAACTCTGAACGCTTTTTAAATAGAAATACTCCTTTGTTCTTGTATGTAAATGACTTAGGGACTTAAATTTTAGAAATTCTAACAACAACAACAACAACAACAAAAAACAACCAGAATTTGAATTCATAACAACAATTACACGAACGTTATAAATACTAGACTGAAAAATGCGGACGCATGTGTATTAATATTCTTAAATATAAACATGGAAAAGTACAGGACAAATGGAATTAACTCTTAAAATATTGAAGCTGGAATTGAGATTTGAAGAATTAAATTTACAATAGTAAAATCACACGTAATCACAAGGTTGCTGAAATGGCAGATATATGCAATGGTTTTTATTAGCTCTTTCTTGGATATTGGTATCTTGATTAACACAAGAATCCTATAAAACACCCTAAAAATTTCTTACAGTAGATTTTGTCTAAATAGTCAGCTCAAGTAAACAGAAAATGCAATGACTTAGGCGAATTAACAAGTAAGCCTAACTGATTTTGAAAATTTTCAAATTGTTTGTCACTTGAAAGAAATGCAAAAATTAGTACATATAGTAAAAGGTTTTAAAAATAGAAGTTGGAACAAAATGGCGCTGACAGTTATAGAGAGTTAACTATTAGGAAGAGTTGAATGTAAGTCAATTATGTCAAAGTTTGGTTTCATTTTATTTTTAATTAAAAAAAAACATGTGTGCTTTGAAGATAACACAACAAATACAAAATTCTTGACCTGTGCAGTATGAATACATTGTTCAAATACAGGCAGATTCCATAGCTGAAAAGAGTCAGCCACATAATCCACTCCACTCGAGTGAATGTAGTAAAGAGCAATCGCCCATGGGTTGTTCACATTTTGAATGATGCTTTAAGCAAATTAAATTTTATTTAATGAATCACTTAATTCATTATTAGTTATTATTCCTTTTACATTGCTAATTTTACTCTACATTTAATTCTTCAAATCTCAATTACAACTTCAATATTTTAAGAGGTAATTCTACTTGTCATGTACTTTTCCAGGTTTATACTTAAGAATATCAATATACATGCGTCCACATTTTTCAGTCTAGTTCACTTTTTTAAAGGTATTGCAGTTTGAGAATGTACACTGTATTCTTTTATTATAATTAAAAAAAGTGCAACTGGTGTTGCCACAAACACCAAACCATGATAAATGTCTGCAAATACAAATAAACGCCGTGGGACCCAGAAGAAAGATCTGAGTGTCATGATGGGTCGGTTCTCCCTCGATGGCCAATATGGGGAACCATGATATGATAATAAATTATCATAAATTATTTATTATTTGTTTATTTTTATTATTTATTATTATTATTGTTGTTATCATTTTATTTTTTTTATTTATTTATCATTATTTTTAATTTTTTTGTTCGTACTTCATTATACTTGTATTCATTTTACTTTATCTTATTTGTTTTATAGAATTTTTTATTTTATTTTAATTTTATGTTATATTTATATTTATTATTATTGATATTTGTTATTATTAGTATAATCATAATAATAATAAAAATTATAATAATAATAATAATAATAATAATAATAATAATAATGATAATTATTATTTTGTTTCAACTTAGTGATTGCTTATTATTATCATTCTTATGTACTCACAAGGAGTTCTCACACAGGCAGTAATCAGTGATTGCTCACTGATAATCACCAGTGGTGTTTCCTGGAGTCTGAGTGACAACAAGTCTCCCCAGATTTCCAGTGCTCTTCACCTCTTTCGGTAACTGCTGCAAATGAATTTTCGTTGTCACAACAGACGCTTACCATCGATTTCTCGTTGGTAACGACCAGTGACCTTCTTTGGGATTTGGATCACCATAAGCCTCCCCAATGTCCAAGTGCTCTCTGCACCCCTCCAGCGGAGGTCTGATTAGTGCTATCCCTCCTCGGTCTTTCCATCCTCCTTGACTCTTCACGACTATATTGTGTGGTATCAGGCTGGTGCCATCACTTTTTTAGGGGTTGTTTATGAATATTGTTGCAGTTTCTGTTTCTTGAGTTCTTGTGCACTTTATGTGATTTTGACTTTTGCATATTGCACATTGCATGCAATTGGTTATTCTTCCTTGATTATGTGGAAAGGTTTACGTATTCAAATATTTTCCTTAAGATGTCAGCTGTTTTTATCATTGCCGTCCGTTGTATGTTCTCAGTAGACACACACACACACACATACACACACACACACATATATATATATATATATATATATATATATATATATATATATATATATATATATATATATAAATATATATTAACACAGATTAATGGGAAATAAAAACATATCAAGTCACGTGACCTGTCTACAATTACGTCCGTAGACAAACATTCTTTACCCGCCAAAAAATAAATACACTCAGTGAAACGTGTTGTTTCAGATAAAAAGAACACACCCACGACTAGTTAGTTACATAGAATCTGGTCAAAAGAGAGGACGCAACATGCTTTCTATCGTGCCCACCCACCCCACCAACAAATATCCTAGCGAAGAGAAGAAGGAAAAATGTTATCAACTTCCTTACATAGATGTTACAAATACTGACGGTTGCTAAGTGGTTAACGACCCGGACTGGATGGGCCAGGTTCGAATCCAGTTCGTTTCACAGGAAAACTTTCATCAAAACCCACTGGAGAGGAGGTAAATAAAATATACAACACATACTCGGGTGAGTACGTTATCTAGTATAGATTTTTAGCGCAGGTGAATTATGCGGGTCCAAGTGACCTTGCTGTGTGTGGAACAAAGGAAGTTGAAAGAGTGTATTGAGAATAACCTATCGACAGTGGGAGAGTTGACAGGTAAGCTCAGAGGAGGAAAAGGCTGAGAACGATATATGGGAGAGGGACCCACAGATGTGAGGTTATGTTGGATGAAAGCGAGAAAGAACGGAGATTTTTAATCGGAGACTATTTTGGGAGCTGGAAGCGAACGATTGCTAACAAAATGCTTTAACGATGACAAAACTGTGAGGGTCGCACGCAGCGATGAACGCTAATCTATTAGTCTATCTGTCTATAAATCTATCCATCTGTCAATCTAGCTAATAGTTACTTAGATTAATATAACTGTCTCTCTCCTTCATAAAGAAGTTATAATTGTATTTGTGATCACTTAATATTTTTCTCTCAATAAACCCCCATTTCCCAAATCTGTCTTATCTTAATTCATCGTATTATAATGCTATGAAGAACTTACATGCTGAACGATGAAACGACGACACGGCCCAGAAGAAGAAAGAAACGACGAATAATCAACACAGCTACAAAGAGGAAAGAACGAAAGGGACAACGCAACGTATATGAAATTCTGACCGGGAATGAAAACAAAAGACACAACGCAACATCTTGTTCTCATTTCGTAGAACCTGAATGGGTAGACGTCTTTAGTAATTAGTAATTGTATTCTTAGTATCGCCCGTACTGAGGATTGAACCTTTAACCTTCAGAAAACTGAGTACTGATCATTGATGAGGTATTTGAATTCTTAATTGTTTTAAGATTTTACTGATTTCTTTTTCACTTTTATTTCTATGGTCACGTACAATTTCAAAACGGCGAATCAAAGAGCTATCAACATGAACGTTGGATATATAATTAAACTGGGTTAGTGTTTAGGGTTTTACTCACCCATTCCTTTTTAATATTACTTGTTAGTGTGAGTCATGGTACACACAGAGGAAAGGCCATCGTCTAATTTATCTATACCACGGCCCACGCTACAATATCATTCGATGGTTTTCTATCGGCACAACCATGGCTGAGTGTTCGATTCGGCAAATAAACCCAGCTGTATGCAGACTCCTCTTCCGATAATGTTGTTCATCAGTTTAGAATTTCTAACAGGTTACCGATTATGACGAAAGTTACGAAGAAAACCGGAAAGTACAACGGTCGAAAGGTTATGAATATAACATGAATTGGAATAAGTTTATAGAAGATGCTGCCAAGTCTGCTGCAGAGAAAATAACCCCCTTCTACCTGGCTAGAAAACTTCTCACACCTGCCAGTATACTACATCTCTATAAAGCCACCATTCGCCCTTGCATGGCGTACTGTTGCCACATCAAGTCTGGTGCATCAACCATTTGCCCCTCTCCCTCTCTTTGGACAGGGCGCAAAACAGTTAAAAACCTAATAGGTCCTGCTCGATCTACCAAGCTCCAGCCCCTGTCACATTGCTGTAGTGTTGTATCCTCGTGCTTGTTTTACAAATACTTCCACGAAATGTGCTCGGATGAGTTTACTGCACTTGTACCCCCTCAACGTAATTACCTCAGACCAACCCAACTCGCAGCAAAATCCCACCATTCAATGTAGAGGTTTCTAGATGCCGGAAACTTTTCTACTCGAATAGCTTCTTTCCTCGGACTGCTTGCTTTTGGAATTCCCTCCATGCTCCTTGTTTCCTCGACTAAACCCGACATGCAGAAATTTAAATGTAATGTGAACAGAACATTTTACTGCCCAACTCTTCACTCAGCTTTCCTCCCTATAAATCTGGCCCCTATCACAGTAACCCCTTACGCTTCTCCGGTAATATGCCTTGTTTGGGGGGAACAAAAGTAAAAAATGAAAATAAAAATGAAAATAACAACGACTTACATTAGAACAACAGTCCAGAAGATGTAAATAATTTAAAGAATACGGAAGATATTTCCATGTGAGTGTACGCCTGTTATGTACTTCTAGATTATTAGACATAGGAACGCGACATTTGACATTGATACAGTTTGTCTTAAAACGGTCAGATTTTTCTTTTTGCTTATGAAAGGTGTCTTGCCATGGCTGCATGAAACTGATCAATAATTTAAATGCAATTTAAACCATAGGTAAATGACATAAGAATTCCGTAGGAGAAAAGTGTACTGTCTTTTCTGATAATATACTTCATTTTTTCCGCTCTCGGTCAGTGAAAGAGAAATCTTTCTAGAGTAAGGCAATTTGCATTTTTGTACCAATCCAAACTGACCCTTTTGGGAAGCTAGATTTTACCCACATTAAAAACTAACCTTGTGTCTAACTCTGCCCGTGTAGGGAGGCAAGGAAACAGATTTTACAAATTTAAGTATATTTCAATACTTTTAATCGCCTTCTTATGCAAGGAGTGTGAAACTCAAGAACATGCAACGATCATTACGTGATGAGGCAGAGGCGCAGCGGGCCAGGAACAGACAATTTCAACCTTGGCGTTTATTTCCAATGAGGATAGCACAAACTCCACGGTATGAGGTGGTGCATAAAGTCCAGAGGGTGTTCACGAGTAGAAGGACATTTTCTCGCATTAAAAATTACTATTGGACCTCGTGGAAATTCAATGATGCTTTCTACATCAATCTGTATAATTTACTGTTTAAAATAATTAGCAAAAATATGCTCCCTCCAGTTGCATATTTTTGCTAGTATATATAATGTAAGTGTTTGCTAATAATCAACACATTTTGGCAATTATTTATTTTTTACTAATTATTTTTTATTATCGTTTATGTTTGAATTCGTGTTTTGAAACATGACGTAAATAATAAATCTATGATGTCACGCCAAAGCTATAATTATTTAGTTAAGGTAATTTTTAAGCTCTATTTATAACAAAAAAAAACAACTCAAAATAGGTCAGTTGGTAGAACCTCAGACTGAAAATCTCAAGGTTTCGATTTCAGATCATGGCATCAGTTTCATTTGTTGGAAATTTATTATTTACTATTAATGCAGTATTCTCCATTTCTAAAAGTAGTGAAGATCTTTGATATTTCGAAATGAAACAAATTTCGCAATGAATTTATTACGTTTAAAAAGCATGTGACTGACTGACGGAAGACGGCAACATTTCTACTTATATAAGATATTATTGTAATAATAGATATATGTCAGAATTAATACTATTAACGAAGAAATGACTTTTTTTTTCTTCCGTAAAATGATTGTCTTTATCAGCTGAATATTCTTTAAATAAATAAAACGAATATGTCTTTTCTTTCTTTATTTAAAATTGTAGCAATTTAATTCTTTTTAAAACAATAACTATTCTGTCTTCTTACCGTAAAAATAATTCTCAGCTAAATGTTCTTTAAATCACTTTTGTTTTAGTCGACGGTATGACATCATTTGATTTTGAAACAATTCATTTCAAAATATGTATGGTCGGAATTTTTTTTTTAGCGACATAAGATTAGTCATCAATCACCATCTTTGCTGATCGGACGATCTCATTTTAAAAAAATGTGTGTGAAAGGTGATAAGGTACGTACGAACACGAAATGCCTTAGCGTATTATTATATAGAGTTTGTATCTTATCTACAGATGAGGATAGTTGGGAGGTAGATTTTCCTAGTCTTACCTAGAGGTAGATTTGAAGAGACCTTAACTGTCTGCTTATTTGCATTTGGTCGGCGGTCAAAGTTCAACATTACTGGTGCAACAGCGTGGAAGGGCGAAAGACGCATTTATTAAGCTTATTAAATTTTTTAGTATAAATGTGACAAAATAGGCCGAAAGGGGTGGGGGAGGATTTTAAAAAAGAAACGAATACATCACATTTTGGGCAAAATGGGAAAATACTCTTAGAAAACGACTCATTTGAAAGCACCCCATATCTATTTCTCATAGCTAGACCAAAAATGTATTTGATTATGGAGTTAGCTAAGACCAAAGTGTCAAGAAAATAGTGTTAATGGATGAGCGTCGCCCCCAGCTGCAGTTGAGAAGTTTAAAAAGGTGAATCGCAAATGATGCCGAAAGGGGTCAAATGGGAATTGAATGGATTCTGTTTTGGGAGTTAAAAAAAACAAAACAAAAGCAAACTGTGAAAGATACGTCCAGCGTTGTTTCTAAAGAGATAAGGCCAGTCAGGAAATGACGGGTGGCCGTGACTGACAGCTGAACGGACGGATGAAAATGATAGATATACAGGTGGGTGACTGAAGTTGGACATCAGCACTTACTAGGAGAAATGGTAAGAGTGTAGAATAGAGTAAGAAGGATTCGAGCATGCTAGACAACGCCAGGTTCCCTCGCTAGATTCGAACCTCAATATAATAAGCAGCATTTTGGTGATTGGGGACTACTTTTTGCTCACCACGGAAGGTTACGTCAGTCAGAGATATGAGCTCAAATTGTGTTGCTCTGATACCAAACTCGCCTCTCAGTTTTGGAAAGACTTTAACGGAAAGTCACTAGCTGCCTTTTCCCAAAACGCATGAGATAGAAATATTGAACTAACATTCATTCTATGTACAAAAAGAAAGTATTAACTTAATGATTATTTTCTTTCTACAAAGAAAACTGAAGTTTGTTTTGATTCCTTTTCTTGCTTGAAGTGACCTTTGCGCCCCGAATTGATGCAAAACCTGTTGACCAGCGCTGAACACCACTCTCTTGATCTTTCAAAAACAACGTGGGGAGAGCGCTGAATTAATCAGCCGAGACGTTTCGACATCTTCCAGTCTTCATCAGCAAAAAAATACTCTTCAACCAAGTATCGGTGGCTTACTAGTGAGAGATTTAGAAGATGAGTGAGGACCAGTGATGCCGTCCAACTTACCGGGGAGGATGCAGCTTGCCGAACTTGAAAGGTACTACCTCTACCCAGAGCCCCCGATATGCACCTGGATCTCCCCACCCCTTACGAATCCAGTGGGATGTTCTTCTTCAATCTATTAATCTCATTAACTCCTATACTCGAGCGTTTTTTAGCCTTAATAAGTGATGACACATTGATAAAAAAAATAATAACCAAGATGGGTATAACAGTCCGAAAGATGTAAATAATATAAATATTAAACATACCTACTACATTCTTTCATATTATTTTAGATTTTCGCATTTGTATCCATTTATCGTATATTAGTTTAGACACTATTCTCGTTGCTATTTGACCTCGCATTGATGAACTGGTTGCTTAGAAACAATGTCAAGTCTCTCGTTAGATATTATCATAAATGGTGGACATTTAATGAGATACGTACTAATTAACAAGCTATTATAAATGCGCCCAAGGAAAGATGTCTGTCTGTCACGTCTTTTTCTCTAGAAGAAAACGACAATTTATTTTAATTAGCTTTGAACCGTTCTTTAATGTTTGCATTTGATTTGAGGACACTGTAATCCTCCACTCTATAATAAAGAGCAATGTGTATTTATTTGTAAATATATATCCGTTCCGTAACACAAAGGTCTGCTCGACGAATAATGTCTTCCTTTTTCCAATTTGCTTTCTATACCAATTTATACGTTTTTTTAATTTAATTTTTATTTTAAAAAACTTTCCAGCTTGAGACGTTTTCTTACTTTTTTCTTTCTTTATGTGAGCGACGATTTTTCTCTTTCAATTTCATTTTTAACCGCTAACGTCTTTGATGTTCTTAACATCCGGCGTAATTTTTTAAATGCATTGCCTCCCTCTACCTTCCAATAATTAAAGGAAGAAAGTTAAAGAAAAGAGAAGCTAAATCAACAGTTGTTTTTTTTTCTATGAGTTATCAGAAACTACTCGCGTTTGTTTTCAACTCGCGATAGTTCAGTCCTATTCTGTGGCAATAAAAAAAGCATTGCAAAGACTTACATTGGAAAGCAAATAGCAAGTCAGACAATCATCATATTCCGAAATGTATTCGGAAAGAAATCTTCCACTTTAAATAAAAAGCAAACGGTAGGTGTTTTTCTATTTTTACGTCACTAGAAACGATAATAAAATTTTATATATGAAAAATTAAATTACTGACGTAATTCTACGATTTTATATGAAGATTACTGTGAACACCGACGAAGCATATTTTTTTCGTCATTTTTGACGGAGGGTATACACTAATCTGTAAAAGAATGCGTTTATAACTTCATTTATACGTACGTTATCACCTTTCACGCCCATACTAAAACTAATGAGATTGTCCGATCGTCAAAGATGAAGTAATTGAGAAATATCTGGTGTCATTTTCTACCAAAAATACTTCAATAATAATCACGTAGGATCATTTCGGTGTGACTTCGTTTGTACGTACGTTATCACCGTCCACACCCATTTCTAAATATAAAATCATCAGATCACCAAAGAATAAATGCAAAGAAGTATTTTCTGGTTATGTCTGGTGATGTCTGTTTGCCAAAAAATTAGAACTTACCTATTTCAAAATGAATTGTTCCAAACTCGATTATAATGATATACTTAGAATCCTGTCGTCGTTGGTTAAAAAAATGACATCCGTTTGATTTATCTAAAGGATATTAAGCTGGCAATATTTTATACGGAATGAAGGAGGCGATTGTAAAAATATTTAGATTTTATTTATACATATTTATGCAAACATTGTTAAGAATAAAAGAATTCGTCTGTTTAATTATACCTTTTTAAATTTTTAATTTTTTCAATTTTTCTGATAGTCTTTTTTGTATTAAAATTAAGAAAATAATAATAAATGTTCCATAGGTTTCATGAACGTCTTCGATTCTACGTCGGATTATCCTCAGGTGTCAAAAGCAAATGAACAAAAAAAGCTGGAGAAAGAGGAGAATTTTTTAAAAGACAGTGGGAAATTCTAAAGTATTGAACTTATAATTATGAATTATAAAATATGTATTCTAGAAAACAGGATATGTAACATGAGATCATTATTACAAAAATATACCATTTAAGAGGGGTTTTAACCGTAACTGTAAAATATCCTCAAAGAAAGAAAAAAAGATCAAACTTTTAAACTACTGCTCTATTAATTACGTATACCAGTCATGTGACGGGTATTTTTCTAGTATATATATATATATATATATATATATATATATATCACTGTTATATACTTTATTTATAGATTTTCCAGTGCTAAGTCTGCTATATGTTGGATTTAGTTAGTATCCCTGGGAAGTTAAACTGCATAAATGATCCAAAGCTTCTTTAGGCATATATATATATATATATATATATATATATATATATATATATATATATATATATATATATATATATATATAAATTGTATTAAAGTTTACAAAAATAATGTGCCTATGATATTTACTGTGTGGTTAGAATATATATATATATAGGATATATATTCTGAAATTCATAATGATCCCTTCCTTAGTTTAGGAAATTATTATGTACATAGAAATATATATATTCTCCTAAACTAATTAACAGATCATTACGGACATTGAAACCCAGCTGCTATACGAAAGGTTGTGCAATATGCGTAATATTTAGTTTATTTTTCATGCAAAGAGGCAAAAGGGGATGGAAGCTCTTCGTAAAAATTTAGATATTTTCGATTTTTGTTAAATTTTAATAATAGACATCAATTAATAAATATTACACAAATTTCAGTTTCTTTAGAGTATTTTGACAGGTTTTAGGGGGCATTTGAAAATTCATTTATATCAGATTTACATTAAATTTGAGCCATATTCATTAGCCATCAATTAAGCAAGAATCCCTGAATTTCAATTTCTTATGAAAACCCTTTAAGCTTAAGCCTTTAATTTGAGATATTTTCTAAGATTAAAATCATGCAATGGATTTTTATCAAAATTGGAATAAGGATTCTGAAACCTGGACTGCTATGTGATCGGAATAGCGTGAGCCGCGGTATTTATTTCCTTCCCACCGCAGGAAAATGCGGCATAAGGTCTGAATGTGGGTGGAGTCAAGTCAGCGCCTCTAAAATAATGCCTGAGCAGCCCTATCGGCATTTGTCGATCGTAGTGCCTCAAGCAATAAACTTACTCCATTCAACTAAGGGAATGCAAAGCCGTGGAGAGTGCACCTCCCAGGACTACCCAGGATGAATCCATCAGCCTGACGGATAAAAAGTCACCGAAATGGCCCGGTTTCTGCCGAACTGATTGTCGAGATCGAAACCTCGACTGCTATGTTCGCGGACACGACCTGACGTCAAATAAATGGCGCCAATCGCGTGATTTACTTCTTTCTCACAACGCGAAGATTTGACACAAGGTCGGAAAGTGGGGAGAGTCGCGCCCTAAACAATGAGACATCTGGCTTTTATAAATGGCTTGGGCAGCACCGTCGGCATTCCCCGGTCGAGGAGCCTGAGGTAATAAAAAATAGCCTTAATTCACCCAAAAGAGGAGAGACAAGGATTCGGAAGATGGACCTCTTAAGACTACCCAGGACGAATACCTCAGCCTGTCAGATAAAAAAGCCATCGAAGTTCCCCAGTTTCTGCTGGACTGATTATCGAGATCGGAAGCTAGACTAGAATGTTTCCGAACGCGACTTGACGTCTAAATGCATGGCGCGAGCCACGGTATTTAATTCCTTCCCACTGCAAGAAGATGTGGCACAAGGCCGAAAGGTGGGGGAGATCAAGTTAGCGCACATAAAGACCTTTTAAAAATTGTCTATATCCAAACTAGTAAACGATAAGATCAAAGGGAACTTTAAGCATTGAGAGGATCTTGGAATTGAGTAGTTAAGTATTATATTGTGTATTGAGTTATGCAGTGGGATAGGAGGTTAAGAAATACATTGACTCTATATCTCTATACAATACATTGACACTGTGACATCCTAATTGGTAATGATAGCGTAGAAGGTGGGTGCGATTTAAGTAAATAAATGGAGGGATTGGTTTCTTGTCCATCAGAGTTAAACATGGATTTTGGGAGGAATAGAGGGATAACTTAAGAAGGGTTTTCACAGTTGATTTTTTTTATCCTAATTTAACAAGCACATTTCATCTGTATAAGTTGCATTAGAATTCATTGGATTACTAAATAATATTATAACAAGTAAACTAACTTTTCAGCGAATTAGCAACTGAGTCGGTCTATATCCTTCTGGAGTTGAATTACATTTCTGAAGAAGGGGTAATAACTCTTTCATTCTAAAAATAAGAGTCACCGCCATTTCTCCATGTTGCTGAAAATCTCCAATTAAATATAATTTTGTTTTTCTTTACTTAGAAATAAAAATAAATGATTAGAAGAGTTTTTTTTAGACTTTAATTCAACGATACTAATGTTTTTATATATTTGCACTCGATTTGCTGCGGGGCTTGTCATTTTCATAGTTTAGCATAACAACAACGGAGGTTTTGGAAATAGCCTTATTAAGCACTTAAAGATTTTTTCAGTAATAATTAATAATAAATAACAGCAAAAAATAATTTACTGATTTTTTTGGGGGTCTTTTCTTCTAATAAGGAAATTTCGATCTACTAGCAGGGATTATTTAGGTTGGTTTCGTAAATATTAGCTTTGGGCCATCGTTTGAGAACTCACATTCGTGTGTTTTCTCGAGGGTGACAATCTTATTAGGAGGTGGACATTTTCTATTTTTTTCTTTTTTCTGAAGTAATCACCCGTTTCCCAAGTTAGTGTTTAGCCTTTATATACTTCAGTTTGCAGAATTTTTATCAGAAATAAACTTAGATTTTTCGCTACTCAACAACATGTACTGCAACCCTCTGAAGATTGACAAAAATGGATGAATTGAAAAATACACTTATCCGAATTTTGCAATGAAAGGAATAGTAATGAATATTAAATTTAAATAAATTACTTTTGTGCGTAAAATGAGAGATGTAAAAAAACTCATCGCAGTACAGAAATAAAGAAGTCAATGAAAAATATGGTTTTGGATTAATTCACTATGGTCTATCGAATGCACACACACACACACACACACACACACACACACACACACACACACACACACATATATATATATATATATATATATATATATATATATATATATATATAGAGAGAGAGAGAGAGAGAGAGAGAGAGAGAGAGAGACACACACACACACACACAGAAATTGTTTTGCTGTATATCACAGCTCTTCAGCGTGGCTAGACAAGCAAGTAATTAAGTAGAATCTGAATGCTTATATAAAGCGTTATCTAATCAGTATCCGAGGGGCTAAATTATTTTACGAAGAGCTATGCATTATCGCTCATATATTAGACTGCTCAATCCACGAATATGTAGTCATTCACAAACAGACTATTTTGCTGCATAGCAGCTCTTGATTGCGGCTAGACAAGCACGTCTTTAAGTGGATACTTGCATTGAACGTTAACAGAAGTCGAAAGTGCTCTGTTATCTTACGAAAAACTATGCATTACCGTTAAGGGAAACTGGCGATCACGCTTCTTGAAAAAGAGATACAACGCGTATTATTATAGTTAATATTTAAAGTGTGCGTGAGCTTTATAACATAAATTCTTATATATATATATATATATATATATATATATATATATATATATATATATATATATATATATATATGTGTGTGTGTGTACTGTTCAGGAGCCAATATCTCATAATGGTTCTATCACGGCTCCTAACCCTTTACTAGTTAAAGGAACGAATCCTTTTACGTGCTAAAAACTTCTTTTCTTGTTCAAGTCTTTTTCGTTTCTTTTAAGATGTTTTTAATTTCCTTTAATACTTTCTTCTTTTATTCATTCACAGAATCAATTTTAATCTGAACGCACAGCCTCGTTTTCGTTTTATTCTCTTATTTAAATGTCTTTCATTCAGTCTTTTTAAAAACTTTTTTTTAAATTCCACGCATTTTCCCATCGTGCCATGCGCATTCATTCCGTTATTCGTGCGCCGATATTTCGAGTGGAATTCGTTCCATTCACTTCTCATTGTCTTCCATTTAGTCAGCCAGCGTATCCGCCTTCCCTTTATTTCCTATTGATTTATGCTTACACGACGTACACACACCAACAATGCGATTGCTTTCAGTGTCCCGTAAATCAAGTTCCTAAACACATTCATTGATGAAAATAAACCTTTATACTTACAGATTGGGGCATCCGTAACTCTAAAACTATTATTTTCGTAACATGACATATCTTTCTGCATCTATTTTGAAGACATTTATTGATAGAGATCACACGTTTATCGTTATGGATGGCCCAAATAACGTATAATCTTTCAATCTCAGTGAAACACTACCCTAGTCTAATAATACCCCTATAACCATCTATTTATGAAAATTAGAATTTTATAGTTATGGGTAGCCCTGTAATATATGGCATAATCACGTTGACACACAAGTTTTTATTAAACGACCGAAGTTAAGCAACCTTGAGCCTTGTCAGTAACATTAAGTGCTGGATGTGGGTGAACGGTGAAAACTCCCTGAAAAAATACATCTATTAAGATGCGTTTAGCAAGTACTACAGTGTAACCTGATAACCATAAATGAAGAACCTGGGTAAAAATTCTGTTCTCAATCATGTGGCGAAGCTTTTTGAAAAGAGCAGGCAATTCGTTCGTTCGTTCGTAAAATACGGGTATTTTATATTCGTATTTTAACGTTTTTAGCGACGACATTGTTGGGTTTCTTTCCAAGATACGCGGTTGCCATTTAGTGTTCGCTTTGGTGTACACACCAAGGTCAGAACAAAGATGCAAACAATTAATAATTAAGAAACAATTGGATTTACAGCAACTCATATATATATATATATATATATATATATATATATATATATATATATATATATATATATATATATATATATATATAGAACAGTTTTTTATTTATTATATTCCAATAACCATGGTTTGTTTTATTATTTTTATTTTTATTTTTTTCACATTTCCAAAAATTCCAAATTTCTGTGAGATATATTAAACGGTCCGTTTCATTTGTTTTGTGCCAAACAACATTTGTATGTCAATATCGTCTCTGCAACACTACAACATCATCAGAAAAAGTTCACAAATAATAAAAGAGTTCTTAGATTAGGGTGTCTTGAAAAACACCCACATCATACATCAGTTTTATTTTAATGTGAAAATAAACAGAAAAACAAACAAAAATTTCTAGAGCAAACACTCACACGTGTGCGATCAAACTAATCCGCCATTTTGATTTTGATTTTTTTTTCGTTCAAAGCTAGTATCCCCTAAAAGAATTAGTGCAAACAATTTAAAAAAACTTTAATTCGGTAATATTTGCTAAAATATTTAATATGTACTATAATTTATTTATAAAGTTCCAGTTTATTTGAAGATAATTTATTTTTTATTAAAGTTACCTGAATGTTCATTTAAGTCGTTAGGGTGCGAAACTCATTTAAGCAGATCATTATAGAGCTAGTCTCATTGTATCAAACCGTTCATTCAATCAACTATTAGAAAAGGTTTCTTCTACATAAGTGTTTATATGGAATTTATATAGTATTTATTTATAAACCCTTTCTAACAATATTGAGATAAGCTTACCTTCACAGAATTCATCACTCAAGTAGTAAGTCACTAGTTAAAATGCGAAACTAAGGGGGGGGGGTTATATTCACGGCGAAATATATCCTCCATATTTAGCCAGACTACGATTTCGAAACATAGAATGGGCATTATATATTTATTTATTTATCTAATTTCTTAAAGTATTCTAAGGATTCAAAAGTAGTTATACGGGGATCTGTACCTTAAACATTAATATTTACTATGTTTTATTTCTAAATCGTACTATCAAGTGAATTGCTAAGACAAATATACGAATGTAAACAATTAGTGTCTTACTTTAATATTTCCATCTATTATTTAGTCGTTTTTCTCCCTTCTTTTAAGTATCATTATGCTTATTAATATACATTCACAAATATGCTTAGTATCCATCAATAAATTCATACCACCCTCACATATATACACACACGCAACATAAGTATATATGTATATATATATATATATATATATATATATATGTATGTATACACCTACACATACGCTCACACACACATGTTTTCCTCTATAACGTTACACTTATACACTATATCTGAGGTTAAACAATTCCCCTCTAAAGGGCATTCGCTAATGTTTCTACAATTACATTGGGAATTATTATTCTGAATCTGAACTGTGCTGGTATCTAAGTTACTATTCTTTTTGATTTTCGTGTTATTTGAACTAACTATAGTTGATGTGAAGTTTATCGAAGTTGAAAAAGATAGCTTAACTGTATTCTTATTTATAACTTTGCCTAGTCTACTATCTCTAGGAAAATTTCTCTCGATAATTTGGTAAAATTGTCTAGGTATGTTAGTAAGGACATTTAATCCATAAGGGGGGTTGAACCATAGTGAATTTCTACGTCTGTTTTTCTTCCCAGTGTTTTTTACTACGGATGGTGGATTTGTTGATTCTCTAGTGTTAAGTTTAGTACTAGGTGCAGTAATCTGCGTATTATTAGTATTTATTATCCTATTGATTTTTCTGGGATTCCCCATAGCCATGTTATATGATATTATGTGAGGTGTATTTCTATGAGTCCCGGTATTTACATTATGCTTCAACGGGCTTTCCTTTATGTAGCTTATTTTCTCAGTGTATCCAGATCTGGCTAATGCTTCATTATAGTAATCTTTATTTTTATTGAATAGTGATTCGTTAGATGATAGTTTTGATATTCTCTTAGAGATACTAGGGATTATGGCTTTCTTAATGGGTCTCGGGTGATTAGAATTAGAATCTACATAAAAGAGAGTTTGGTTTGGTTTATGATATGGTTCATATGTTCTATTGTTTAGGTCTAAGCAGATATCTAGAAAGTTAACTATCTTATGGTTTAAGTCTATTGTTACCTTAAGGTCCAAATTTTTAAAGAAATTGTGTATATCCTTCTTAGTATTTTCTAACCTTCTATTGCCAGAGTTGACGAAAGAATAGAGCGTCATCTGTGTATAAGGCGCCTCTAAGTAGTGGTAATTCTTTATGGAGCTCCTTCAAAATGTAAAGGCCTACCAAATCAGTTACCTGTGCAGAGTCCGATACCCCCATAGTAATGTCGAAGTTATTCTCTCTATTTTTTCTTGTCCATAGTTTGTTATTATATAGAATCAAAGTTCTTCTAGCTAGTTTTATAATATCGATCTCTAGTCTAGTTATATCCGTTTCTATTCTAGCCATATCAAGGGCTTTGTCTAGAAGTGTAGGGGATATTGATGGGTAATATGCATCAATGTCAAACATGATAAACTTCCCGTTACTCCTTTGGGGGAGTTTTGTAAACCAATTCATGACTTCGTCTGACGATGTCTATAAATTGTGAGTTATCTTGGATTTAATGGTGGGTATGATTCTATCCAATATTTTTTTTACTAATTGCCCCTATGTCCGATATACATGAAGAGATCAATCTGATGGTGTGGTTATTATTAAAATCATCTTTATGGTCCTTTAATGTAAATCTAGGGCATTTAGGAGTATATATTTCTATGTTGTTATCTATATTGATCTTAGAACATATTTCCAAGGCCGTAGAATTGATATCGCTGAGGTAATTTACATTGGTTATTTTATAGTTTTCAGTAGTTCCTTCATAATCAAATTATTATATGTTTCAAAGTTCATGCTATATAAGTTCATTGTTTTGTCTGCAGGTACTATTAGGTTAGGGTTATTATTTATTTTTCTAAAAGCTTGGTTTATTTTGTTAATTGTAGGGTTGGAGTATTTACATCTCCTTTTAAACTTCAAGTTTCCTATCATGTTAAACATGTCTTGCTCAAAATTCTCCAGAATGTTCAGTGCTGATGGACATTTACGCGTCTTGATGTTATAAAATTTGATGTACGTCTTTCCGGAAACCTCTGATGGCATATCATATTCAGGAGGATCCACTGTGCGTATATCCGGTTGATCGATTCTCTGTTCACCCCCATGGGAAGTGTGGTGATGGATTACCTTCCAACGTACTCTTTTGATGAAAGAGTTAACTGCCTGTATCATGTCTTTTGTGTATGATTCATGGCTTGGAATAGCTATATTCTTTGGTGAGAATGTTATTTCCTCCTTGGTGAACATAGTTAAGGGAGATAAAAAGGATGGATAATCACCTCAATTCGAGGAGCAGTAATAATTAATTATTAAAGACAATATATGTACTATCATATATCATCAGATCCTTTTACTTTGTAGTCTCCTTTGAAGATTCAGCTCAATGTTTGTCAATTATTGATAACAGAGCAAAATATAGAACAGTTTTTTTTATTATATTCCAATGATCATGGTTTGTTTTATTATTTTTATTTTTATTTTTTTCACATTTCCAAAAATTCCAAATTTCTGTGAGATATATTTAACGGACTGACACAATGAGACTAGCTCTATAATGATCTGCTTAAATGAGTTTCGCACCCTAACGACTTAAATGAACATTCAGGTAACTTTAATAAAAAATAAATTACTTTCAAATAGACTGGAACTTTATAAATAAATTATAGTACATATTAAATATTTTAGCAAATATTACCGAATTAAAGTTTTTTTAAATTGTTTGCACTAATTCTTTTAGGAGATACTAGCTTTGAACGAAAAAAAAATCAAAATCAAAATGGCGGATTAGTTTGATCGCACACGTGTGAGTGTTTGCTCTAGAAATTTTTGTTTGTTTTTCTGTTTATGTTCACCCTAAAATGAAACTGATGTATGATGTGGGTGTTTTTCAAGACACCCTAATCTAAGAACTTTTTTTATTATTTGTAAACTTTTTCTGATGATTTTGTAGTGTTGCAGAGACGGTATTGACATACAAATGTTGTTTGGCACAAAACAAATGAAACGGACCGTTAAATATATCTCACAGAAATTTGGAATTTTTGGAAATGTGAAAAAAATAAAAATAAAAATAATAAAACAAACCATGGTTATTGGAATATAATTAAAAAAACTGTTCTATATTTTGCTCTCTTATCAATAATTGACAAACATTGAGCTAAATCTTCAAAGGAGACTACAAAGTAAAAGGATCTGATGATATATGATAGTACATATATTGTCTTTAATAATTATATATATATATATATATATATATATATATATATATATATATATATATATATATATATTCTCACATTTACCTATAAAAGAGTCAGAGACGTCCTAAGATTGAGTATTGCTGCCACATCTGGGAAGGTGCCGCTCAGAGCACCCTTTCTTGTTACAGACAAAAAATTGACTTCGAAACCTAGTAGGAATATACCAGCTTTAAGCTTTTTTACTGTTTAAGCTCAGAAAGGCTTTGTACATATAGCGAACACAATTTATGTCGTTATCAAATACCTTGACGAGTTGTTTGATCACGGCCAATTTTATATGAAGAGGCGGTAATATGATTTTATTTCTTACAACAAGTGGTTCATTAATGATGTTACTATCATCAATCTCCAAAGTTTTTATATCAACATCACTCTGGGGTTATGAATGGTCCAAGTGATCTATATTAGTAAACCTTCTTATAAACTAACATCAGCGTCCGAGTGCTTTTGTCTACAGAGGAGTAAGAACGTGGATCGAAGACTGAACAGCCAGACAATCACATTCTAAGGTTGTCCTTGAGCTGTTCAAAGCTACCAACTCTTAATACATAACAAAAGCAATTATTGATAAAAATCAGAATTTCCTACTTACAGATGTCGCAACCCACCCTTATGTTTGTAATTTGTTTGGAAATTTAGAAAAAGCTCGAACATATTTGAGAAAATTGACCATAAAGTGTTTAAAAATAGCTATTAAATACATTAAATGCTTGGGTACCCCCCCCCAAAAAAAACCCCAACATCAAGCAAATATTTTACCTGTTGCTGTTTTTATTGCATTAGTTAATTCAGTAAAAATGTTCTGCTTCATGGTATGTTGTATATGAGTAAATAGTGACATTTTTATTGCCATTTTAATGGACTTTCGTCTGCCCTGTTTTTGGTGGATAAATTTTGATGACGATTTCATTTACACCTGCAAACAAGCCTTGTACTGTCCTTACTTATATTACACGAATTAAGTTAAGTGAAACGAACACTTCAAACAAATAAAATGAAGAATGCAATTGTCTTGCTAGTCAAGACAACTTGACGTAAACCGGAAACAAGGAATTCAATTTTGAAAATGTTAGACATTATATATATATATATATATATATATATATATATAATTATTACTATTTCATGTATCCACATAACATTTTATAAGGAGATATAATTTTGTATGCATCAATTTTCAGTATTTACTTCAACAGTGCTCGATACGTAAGTAGAGCTAGGTAGTAAGCTATGAAAATATATTTATGGCAATTAAGCTACACAGAGGCTCCCGCGTGTCATCCCCGGGGGGAATCTTCAGGCTAAAATGAAGATTCCCCCCGGGGATGAAACGCGGGAACCTCTGTGTAGTTTAATTGCCATAAATATATTTTCATAGCTTACTATATATATATATACATATATATATATATATATATATATATATATATATATATATATATATATATATATATATATATATATATATATATATTTGTGTATATATATTCCATGATAAATGTCAGTATACTGAAATCATATGCCCTTAATAGTATTAAGATGAAAATTCATATACACTAAATGTACAAAAGCAAGGAAATTCCCAAATGTTTACACTTTTATTGTCATTAAGGGTATGCGAGCACAACAGGGCTATGTATTTTACGGGTAGAATTTTTTCTACAGCTCACCTCACACACTTCATCCAGTCATGCATAGATATTTATACTGTAGTGATGTGATAATGTAATGGTGTGGTTGATATGTAGTCATACCCTTAATGACAATAAAAGTATAAAAAATTGGGAATTTCCTTGCTTTTGTACATTTAGTGTATATGAATTTTCATCTTAACCCTATTAAGGGCATATGATTTCAGTATACTGGCATTTATGATGGAATGCCACTACTTTTGTAAAGGCTATGTTTCAAGACAATGGTAATTTTTAAGGTTTTTTTGAATTTTCTGGAAAACTAAGGTATATGGTAAACTGAAATTAAAATGCCATCAACTAGACCCTAGAACCTCTATCTCTGCTAAAAATCAGCTGAATCCATCAAATAGTTGATGAGATACAGGGTGGCACACACGTACGTACGTACGTACGTACGTACACACGGATAACACAAAATCACTCCTGACCTTTCTAGATCTCTGGGTTGCCTTGACTAATGATGCTGTAATTCTACACACTTATAGAACCTATCAAATGAACATGTTGTGCAAAGTTTTAACTAATTTGGTTTATTGGTTTTTGAGTTATGACTGATCAAAGAAATGAGATTTCTAGCATATATCGTTTTTGAAGTCTATTAAGGGATAGAGCGCTATCGCGCCTCACTTGATTATAAGACAATTTACCACAGCTGTTCAATCTAAAAACTTGATTACTATTAACATTTTAACTTAATATTTTTGTAACAGCTTTTTAATAAATTAAACAATTTTTTTTCACACATTTTATTAGGTTTCGAATGGTCTGGCTAGCATTGTTTTTGGTATTGATCGTATTTTTCGTATCTCCATATTGGAGATAGAAAATAGCTGTCCGTCTATGAATCGATATTATGGTCTCTTTGGTGAACGGTTTTCAGTGGAAAATGCATAAAAAGTTCTTTTTTGTTGTTTTGTTTTAGGATTGTCTCCGGAAATGGCGATCTTCTGATGAGCTTCAGTAGCAACACCTCCTGCTAATTATATAATTAATCCTGGTTGTTCGTTTCTGTGCGGAACACTTGTCAAGAATTACATTGAATTTTTAAAAATATAAGCAGATAAAAATATAAATAAAAACTTGGCCATTTGGAATTAAGCATTGTATTGTTTATTTACGTATTTATATATATGAAATAATATCTATGTTTTTGGAAGCATTAAAGAAATGCAGATATTTGAATTATAATAAAACATCGTTATAATCATAAACAATGCGATGACAAAAATGTATTCATTTTAAAACTTGAATATTTTCGACATTAACACGTCTTCAAAAGAAATTAACATTCAATATTATTTTTTTTCTCTCTGTTCTTTTTAGTAATATATTACTTACTTTTGTAGTAAGCCCGTGTGTTGTTATATATATATATATATATATATATATATATATATATATATATATATATAGAGAGAGAGAGAGAGAGAGTTGAAAATTGTTTCAAGTCTTCACTTTTTCTGAAGACGTTCGTTAATACGAACGAAACCGGTCAAATCTCTCGTTTCTTGTTTTTCTCCTGTATTTAAATCTGTTTTCCCTTTGACTTTTTTCACACATTTTGTCTATCACGGCATTTCATTTTCATGACATATCGTGCATTTTACCCTATACTGTCGACATGGAAAACAATTACAGATACGGCACACTCATGAGATGATACACACGTTTTTTTAGCAACTGCCTCTCACCAAAACATAAGACTTTTCCTCAACCATTGCATAGAAGAAAAGGTCATCCCAAGAAGTTCGCACAAACTACTCAAAACCTCCCAACACATCTTTTCAAGCTACATTAAGATTACCTTCACGCCCTCGGCACTGAACTACACAGCAACTCTATCTCCGTAAAAAGTCCACGACATCCTCAAAACATTACAAGAACATAACGACTTTACGACGTCAACGCTAACACATATAAAAGCTCACATTAAGAACAAAAGCGACCAACAAAAACACAACTTAAACAAAAAATTACACAGATTATGTGAGAAAAGCGCATTGAAAAAGTTAGGCAACGAAAATCTCATCCATAACTTATCCAATGTGCTGTGAAGGGTAGGAATATTCAGGATAACTTGCACGCGTTACGCTTGATCATTGGGGAAGTCCACTCAGAAGCCGCGCTGATCAATTTAGCTCAGTCTAAAGCTTTCAATAGGGTAGACCATCGTGACTTGGAGGCTGTTTTGTCTTCGGCCGGTTTTAGCCCTAATTTTCGCTCTTGGATTCGCCTCTTGTATGCAAATCCCAGTGCGTTGGTGGAGGTGAATGATTTGAGATCTGATCCCTTTAAATCATCCAGATCTATTTGTCAGGGTTGTCCTCTTTCACTGATGCTCTATGTGCTTGTGTTGGAACCTTTCCTTCACAGGCTAAGGGTGAATCCGGTCCTACGTGGAATTGCTTTGATTGGTGCTTGCACCACATTAAAGTACTCAGCCTATGCCGACGATGTAACAGTGCTTGGAACGAGCAGTGCCGAGATTAGTGTCATCGACAGAGAAATCAGAATGTATGAAACGGTAACAGGGGCCAAAAGTAACTGCGACAAGTAGGTGAGCTTGCGCATCAGTGCCTGGAAGGGTGTATCCCTACAGGGACCCTTCAGCTGAACTGATGGGCCTTGCAAGCTACTCGGCGTCTGGTTTGGTCCGGATCTTCAGCCGGAGAAAAAGGTGTCGGAAGTACTGAAAGCGATTCGGGTGGCAGCTGGTCTGTGTACCCGTAGAAATCTTTCGTTAAAGGGGAGAGCGTAAGTGTGTGTTTCTCACATCTATCCTCTCATCCTATATCGTCTATCAGTACTTCCACTCCCGTCGGATAAGCTGCTTGAATTGAGTTTTTATGGCTTGGACGGTCCCCTAAGGTTCGTCGAGAGATATGTTATCTGCATCCTTCTGAGGGTGGTCTGGCTATGCCTAACGTTGATATTCGTCAACATACGCTACGGCTATATTACCTGGATCGGATGTGTACACAATGTGAGGGAAACGGTTGGATCTGGAAGGTAGACACTAAGAAACTCTTTCCAGCTTTGAAAAGTGTGCACTTGGATGATGGGGAGGCACACAGATTTCCCCGAGGCGAGTGCTCATGTTATCGCGAGTGTCGTCGTGCCCTGAAGTTCCTTTCACGGGTGAAAGAAAGCCTCTTTGACACCGAGCTGTTGTCATGAAAGGCATTATATCGGGTTATAGTGAGGGGATCTGTTCAAGATCATAGGATTGAGGGGATCGGTTTGACGAGGGGGGAGCTACGCTCAATCTGGCCTTGGGCGCCTAGGTTTCGATGTTTCGATAATGACGAGGCATCTCTGGCCTGGCTGATTATAAGAAATGCTTTATAGATCGGAAAGAGACTTCATGCAGCTGGATTTGTGAATTCGCCTACTTGTGTCCAATGCGGTAATGAAGACAAAACTTTGGGTCACGCCTTCTTTTATTGCTGCATCATTGTGCCGCTCATTAAGTCTTTTGAAGGTATCATGGTCCGCGTACTGAACGTAATGTCTTTCGACCTAGAACCGATTAATGTTTGTAGTAATTGGGCCCCGACAACAGATAGAAAAGGGAGTTTTGTCTTTTATAGCTTACTAGCGATTGTGAGAAGCGTTATATGGTCAACACGCTTGAAAATAGTCTACTACGGTGAGACCTTCACCTCTCTCAGCCTTATTCGATTTTCAAATATCGCCTGAAGATTCGCATTAGAGCTGAGAAGATGAAACTCCCGCTGGCAGTGTTTGGTGAAAGATGGGAGAGAATGGCGCGTGTTTGTCGGGTGATAGCAGCTGGCATTGAGTGGTATTTGGACGTGCCTCAGGCAAGAATATTGGGTTGCAGAAACGACTGTTAATAACGACCCGTTTATGGCTGGCCTAGGTTTCTCGTTATAGTTCATAACTTAGCTAGTGTATAAATGATTTCATTAGGGCCCCATTTTATTTTTGTTTCCCCCGTTTTTTTCTTTTTTCCAATTTAGTTTTGATAATCCCCTACCCTATCCCCAATACAGGTAACAGATTTGCCAGAGATGCAGGTCACCCTTCGACATTTTCGAAGGAGGTGTTGCGAATAAAGCGTTTGGGCCTGCATCAACTTTCTTTTCGTTTTCGACTGGTAAATCTGCATATCTGCTACAGCTTAGAAATGGGGGGGTATTTTTACTAACACGTGTTTTTTCATTGTAAATATTTCTCTTTTTTTTGTACATAAATTTTTTTATGTGGGTTTTAAGTAGGATAGTCATAGTATGAATTCTTTTGGTGTATGTTGCATGAATGTAGTATGAATGTGGTATTTTGGTAAATTATGGTCACAAATGAAATTAGCTAAGTTAGATCAGTTAGTAAATGTTAGAGAAGACCGACCTTTCCTCGCCCCTTTTTTGGCTTTGTGCCGCATTTTGTATATATATTTTATATATATAAATAAATATATGAATCTCGAATAAAACTTTCTCAAGCTACGTCTATTCTCGTTTGTCATTACAATTTATTCGGTATACAACATGGAACAATTAATGCACCCACAACGGTTCGACATGGAACCTGACTCTTCGAATTCTGAAAACCGCTGGACTCATTGGCGAGTGACGTTTGAAAACTGTCTGCAAACATGACATGCAGAAAATCCACTACGACAGATAAACAAACTCGGACTACTAACCAACTATATATCTCACACGATGCACGAAATTATTATGAACTGCAGCACATATGGATAGTCTATCGAAACATTAAAAACCACTTACTGAAAGCCCAAAATTGAAATTCTTTCACGATATTTACTTGCTACACAGCGACAACAAAATGACGAATCTTTGAAGCAGTTTTTAAAGGAATTACGAACTCTAAGCATGGACTGTAACTTCCGGTCAATGTCTGCCTAAGAAATTCAAGACGAGCACATTATGGATGCTTTTATTAACGGACTCCAAAATATGCAGGTAAGACAAAGACTGCTCGAAAACAAATGTCTTGACCTCAGAACAGCCTACGAACAGGCTTATACGTTCAAATTGCCCCAAAATAGTCGGTATTCTACCTGCAGTCGGATACGGTCGGTGCTGCTTTGAACAACACACGCTCTTGTTGTTCGCCCCCTTCTTGTGTGCATTCTTTTCCGGACCTCTTCTCTGTTACTTCTTTCTCTAGCCAGGAAATTCCGGGCACTGTAAATCTTTCAGAGGTGCTTCCACAGGTCGTAAATGCCACTTTTGTGGGTTAAGTCCACACCCTCGTTTTTCTTGTCCGGCCAGAGAAGCTAGGTGTCGCAAGTGTGGGAAGTGGGGATATTTTTCTAAGGTGTGTAGGTCTACCGAATATAATGTTTCTAAATATTCTATCGTCTCTCTCATGGTAACTACTATAACAGCTGCGTCGCCAGACTCCCTCTCGAAAAGTATAATGCAGATTAAAATTAATGGCGTTTCTACTGATGCATTAATTGACACCGGCAGCTCTAGTTATTATATTAATTTTAATATTGTAACAGTTAATAACTGGAAAATATTTTCTTGTTCTAATCGTGTGTCTATGGCGAATGCTTCTTTATCATAACAAGTAATTGGATATTGTCTGGTCAATTTACTATTAAAAATATTTCATACAAAAACATCAAACTTTTGATAATGAAAAACTTTTGCAGTGATGTGATACTGGGGAAAGATTTTCTGCAGCATCACTCTTCGTATTGAGATTCCTTTTGGAGGACCCAAACCAGCCTTAGCATTTGTGGTCTAACAGCAGTCAATGTTCAGTACCAATCATTCTTTGATAATTTATCTCAAGACTGCAAACCTATAGCGATGAAATCAAGACGCTACTCACTTGGGGATAAACAGTTAATAAAAACCGAGATTACGAGAATGCTTGGTAAAACAATCATTGAAATGAGTGAGTCTCCGTGCTGGGGCCAAGTTTTAATAACATTATTCGAACCCCCGCCAAAGACTAGTAATTGATCACTTTAAAACCATGAATAGGTTTACCATACTTACCCACTACCACGCATAGATGAAATTATCATCGAAATTGTCAAATATAAATCGTATAACACACTAGACCTCAGAAGCGCCTACCACCAAGTGGCTATCAAACCAGTCGATCGACCCTACAGGCTTTTGAGGCAAATGCCCGCCTCTACCAGTTGAAAAGGATACCATTCGGAGTAACGAATGGTGTTGCCAGTTTTCATCGAATTATGGATAAAATAATAAGCGATGAAAAATAGATGACGCCTTTGCCTACATTGATAATGTAACAATATGTGGACACAACTATGCAGACCATAATCGTAACTTGAAACGATTTATGGCGACTATTTAAAAATACAACCTAACACTAAATAACGATAAATGCGTTTTTAGCGTAGGCACCATTAATTTACTAGAGTACACCGTGAGCCAATGTCACCAGTCTATGTCACCAGACCCAGAACGATTAAATCCGCTGTAAAATTGACAATCCCGCATAATATACGTGCTCTAAAACGAGCCCTTGGTATGTTTGCACATTACTTACAGTGGAGTGCTTCCTTTTCAAGCAAAATTCACCGATTGGTACAAATGGATAGTTTCTCTCTCTCGCACACAGCAGTGGAGGCTTTGGAAAAGATTACAAAGGATATAGCCAACGCAGCACTTACGGCTATATACCACGCCATTTCTCTGATGGTGGAGACAGATGCATCTGGTTATGCAATTGCTGCCTCTTTAAGGCAATTCGGACGCCCTCTCTATTTTTTTCAAGGACCTTGTCGCGTTCAGAACAGCGACACTCAGCAAATAAAAAAGAGGCTTATGCTATAATGGAGGCACTCAGAAAGTTGCGGCACTATTTGATCGGACGACATTTTAGACTAATTACTGATAAAAAATCCGTCGCATTTATGTTCAACACTAGGACAACAAGCAAAATCAAAAATGATAAAATAGCGAGGTGGAAAATAGAATTCTTCTGTTTTTCTTTTGATGCAATCTACCGACCTGGTAAAGAGAATGCTGCAGTTGACGCACTACCGAGAGTATGTAGCTCGATACCTAACACGGATGAGCTTCGTACCTTACACAATGAACAGGAATAACAAGATTGACACACGTGGTACGAACCAAAAATCTACCATATTCATCGGATGACGTAAAGAAAATGATAAAATCATGTACAATATGCGCAGAACATAAACCACAATTCTTCAGACCTAAAACCAGGACATTGATAAAAGCGACTCAACCATTCGAGAGAATAAACATCGATTTTAAGAGTCCACTACCATCTAACGATGAGAACCGTTACATTCTAACCGCCATCGACGAATATTCACAATCCCCATTCGCATTTCCTTGTCCGAACATACGAGCAAAATCGGTGATACGGTGATTGTGCTCTTTATTTGCCATTTTTAATGTTCTAGCCTACATCCATTCAGATCGTGCAGTTTCTTTTATGTCTGAACAACTGAAACAGTTTCTTCATGAACGAGGAGTAGCCATAAGCCGGACGACGCCGTACCACTCTCAAGGAAATGCCCAATGTGAGCGCTATAACAGTATAATATGGAAAAGCATACAACTAGCGACCGCGAATTACAAATGATCCCCTCCCTGAATCTCATTACGATATCATGTACGGCCACAAATGCCACGCCTCACGAGAGGTTTCTTCCATTTCAACGAAGAAGCTCGTTGGGAACTTCGTTTTCTTTCATGGCTCCCAAAACCTGGAACGGTTCTTCTGTGACGTTTTGTCCGTCATAGTAAGAATGGCCCAAGTGGAACTAATTGAGGCGAACCCGAATTATGCATTGATACGACATTCTGATGGAAAAGAATCCACTGTTTCCCTAAGAGACTGCAGAGGATATACCTACACTCAATATAAGCCCCGAGGAGACGCCTACATCTCAAGACCGTTCCACCTCGGCCGAAGGTCAAGCTGCACCATATGATTCATCTACGGACTCAGTGCAACCATCAGTTACGGAGTCCATAACATCTGTAGAAACCCAAGTTGCTCAGAACGAGCCAGAGGTGAACGATCATCCATCTGTTCCGAAACGAGCTCATCCCCGAACTGATTCAGAATCCCTGTCTTCAGAATCACAACCACCTGCACGCAGAAGGGAACGGATCTATTCTCACTCACGACGGAGAGAGAAAATTGACCCCTGCGTATCGGCAGACTAGAAAAGTCTAGATTCTACTCCCGATACGGCCTTTTTGGCTGGTTCTGTTGGAACGACTTCGTCCTCTTATGATTGAAATAGAATGGAGGTGAATGTAATGAACAATTACGAAAAACTTTCCCTATTTTTAATTATCTCCCCTTTAGAGAACTCATCTGCTTTTACTAAACACCACTAGTATTGTACCGACATTTATGCCTATTAAAGCTTTCTCAAGTTATGTCTGTTTTCGTTTGTTATTACAAAGACTATATTCGATAAGATTCCAAATAGAATATCAAGAAGTTAAAAAAATAATAATAGCGATTCAAAAACATCACAGCAACAATGACCACAAAAATAATAATATTGCCACTGTCGCAACAACTGCTACGTGATTGAACAACATTTCTTAAGAGAAAAATTAGCAGGGTGAACTTATACAACAGTTATTAAGAGATTAATATTTTTACAATAGTGTAAGTGAATAACGCGGTTTACTAACAAAATAACATGAAAATAGCATGGAAAGCATTATGGAAGTAGAGTTTACATAGACTAACATACAAGAGAAAAACAATTTTACAATGGAGAGCATAAAAGAAATGAATAAGAGTCGAATAAGCACTGAAAAAGAGTGTAACAATAAGAAAAACAAAAAAGATTATGCTGCTCTTGTTGAGGAGAAAATCAAGTTGAGGTATTGACTTGTGCGAAGTATTGGTTAGGTAACTTTGAAATTTATTTCGTGCTTTTGTTCTTTAGAGGAAGTCGAATTTGGAAATAATTCTTTTTTAGATCATTTTTGTCGTTCGGTCGCCGATCGGTGTCTCTCTCAAAAAAGAAATAAATATCGCGGAGAATACCAGAAAAAAAAACCCAAAGCAAATTGAAAAATTATTCCCGCCAAGAATTCAGATGGTAGAGTTTGATTGCAAACAAGTGGTAATTTTATCAAACGGAATTAAGATATAAAGTGATAACCACCTGATTTGAAATAAGCGATAACCACCTGATTTGAAATAAGCGATAACCACCTGATTTGAAATAAGCGATAACCACCTGATTTGAAATAAGCGATAACGATCTGATTTGAAATAAGCGATAACCATCTGATTTGAAATAAGCGATAACCAAACTGTTTATCCGATTCTCATGTTCTTCCTCCTATTCATGGTTCTTAGAGCAGCTTTTACAATTGATCTATTTTTGAGAAAGAAAGTTTTTAAAAAATATATTAAAACCGTTAGAAAATTAATTGAAAAAGAAACACAACCGCTAGCCTCTCTAGAAGAAAAAGAAGAACGAGATGGATGAAGAAGAAGAGATAAAATAAAAAAAGAAATTAAGAACAAAATTAACGAAAATTAGCGATTTTAATTATTTTTGAACTCATTTTTAACGTTAACCTGATGCGCCAGATTTCATGAGACTAAATTAGTAGAACCAGTGAAAGTTCTTTGCATATTGAGCCAGTAATTCTAGAGATTTAGCAAGTTTCGTAATGAGCAGCCGCCATATTTGATGACGTAATATTTGAAAAATGTCGGGGGCAGCAAAAGTCTACTCAAATAAAAAAATTCACAAAGACACCTGGTATGTATTTCTCAAAACACAAATTCTCCATACTCCAAATTTGCTACAAGATCCTACCCAAATATTAGACTATAATAAGTCCACTTTATTTCCAACCAATTATAAAGATGGTTGCCTATTTCAGCCTTTCGTCTGAAGCGAACACAAACCGGATCGACAGTACGTTATGGACTTATATCAAACACGTGACCCCACTTCACCCCTCTTGCGATTACAAACTCATTCATATTCATGAGTCTATTTATTCATTCATAAAAAAGCGTGGCATTTTTTTCATTCACATTTTCTTATTTTATCTCTTGTTTTCTCGTCTCACCCGTACCACTCCTTGATACCGGAAATTCGCCATTGTTCAACTTCTTGACATGAATTGACACTGACCGGATCGAGATACTTGACCAGTCTTAAACAGATTTGACCTAGAGCAAAATGTTACTTGACTACTTTACATTACCTTTTAAAACAAGTATTTTGCTCAACATTTATCTATATGTACTAGAAGAATACCCGTCACAATACGAGTAAAATAAATTTACCGCACAGAAAAGTTTTGCACCACTTTTATGTCCTCTTACAAAGATTAAAATCAAAATACAATGATATAAAAGATTTTGTCTAGACTCCTTATTACACTTTTTATCTCGTGGATAGGCAAGTAAATAGTGACACAAAAACATTTTAGAACGAGAATTCAAAAAGTTTTGTAAATAAAAGGATAAACGCATCCTACATTAAATAATAAATATATAATATATACCCTCCTCCAATATAAATATTAACATGTTTTAAAATAAAAACATATTTTGGCTGGTTCGAAGTTTCGTTTGTTTATTAAAAAGTTGTAAATAGAGTGCACGTGTGTGTGGCCAGGTCAACCGGATAAAGCCGGTGAAGACAGAAAAGCGTCCCTTTCATTTGCCCATTGTTTTTGGGTCCTTATTCTTTGTATGGTCCGTTAATTCATACTACTTTATATATCCAGGCTTGGGGCGAAATGTTTAATCAAACCATTACTGCGTTAATCTCTTTTTTGTTAATATTAGTCTGTCTTTTTACTTATTTCCTTATTTTTATTTTTGTTACCGAAACACACACACACACACACACACACACACACACACACACACACACACACACACACCCACACACACACAGCTAACGACAACTATTCCTGAACCAACCAATATTAAATATTTTTACTCATTTCTTCGGATTTAATGCGCATATTATATGTTATAAGGTACATGAAAAGGAATATAAAACTCCATTTTTCGAAAGATGGATTAGATTTACAAAATATAACAAGAACGTTGTACAACAAATGAAACCAAAATTGAATTATCTACAAGAAATTCAGGTTTTGTGTGGAGGGAAGACAGATGCGCTTATAAGCCGAAGAACACCATCACCGCGGAAAGTTTGATGGGGGAAGTATCATAAGATGGAAGGGGGCGTTTTTCCAGTGGTATGACAAGAATTCACGTGATAGAAGGTAATATGGACAGAGCGATGTATCGCAGTATTTTAGAAGAATGCAAAGGACTGCGTAAGGAAGTGAGACACTATCGTATGACTGCATGCTTGAAAGACCGCTCCATAATGTATCTCACTCCTATAGCAATCCTCTACCTGTATAAAAGAGAAATACGTCCTAAGATGGAGTACTGTTGCAACATATGGTGAGGTGCTTCTCAGAGTACCATTGACAGAGTACAAAATCAACTTCGAAATCTAGTGGGCGATGTCCTCTTCTCCTCATTACTACCTCTTTCTCACAGAAGAGACATTGCTAGTTTTTCTCTACTCTATCGTTATTTTATTGGCAGGTGATTCAATATATGGCCCCACCTGTAAAAGATTAACAACAAAAACTCGTTTAGCTACAACCACTGTCAATAATTTCCCTTTCCCCTTCGCTGTGCCTAAAACTAAACGAGCTTTCCATGGGAAATGTTTATTTCCTAGAACTACCCGTCTGTGAAACTCAAACCACGGGGCTGCTTCCCAGCTAACTACAACATTTTTGTTTTCAAGTTCAATGTAAACAGTTCTTGTTCAGCCGTCCTCTTAAGTAATCAAATTCTGCCCAATTTCCACCATCATTACCAATCATGATGGTGTTGTCTCACCGTCCACCTGGCACTCATTAACCCTTATCCTCGAGTGACCTTGATAAGTGGTGACTTTTTAGTAAAAAAGACACGAAAAGAAGAAGAAAATTTATTCGCTTCTGTCAAACAGTTTGTTTTTGTTAGCTGAACTTCCCTAAAGAAAATGATCCTAACCAGTTTTTTAAATATTTTTATTTGTTTATTGTTTTACTTTTATTCACTAAAACAAGGCATATAGTCACTGAGACGTAAAGGGCTACTGTGATCATGGGCCAGGTTTATAGGGACCATCCGAAGTAGGGAGCTGTACAGAAAGATCTTTGTTAACATTACATTTAAATTTCTGCATGTTGGCACAGTCGGGGATACAGAGAGCTGGTAGGAAACCCCAAAGGCAAGCGGTCTGAGTAAAGAAGCTATTAGAATAGAAATTTATCCGACATCAGGCAATCTATATACTGAAGGGGTGAGATTTTGCTGCTATTCGAGATTCTCGGGCGTATTTACGTTGAGGGGATACAAATTTAGTAAGTTCATCGGAGCACATTTTGTGGAAGTTTTACAAAAACAAGTACAGGAATGCAACTTTTCGGCGATAAGACAAAAGCTGGAACTTGCCAGAACGTGGGGGAGATAAACTTATTCAGAAATTTGTATTATTTGGATTATTCGCACTCTTATCTTTGTTGCTATTTGCACAACGATGTAACCTCCGATCTTCTTCAGGTGTGCATATTTTCGAATTCGGGAATATAATGTCATTTGTAAATTATAATGAAATAATATTCAAATTTTATTTTTTCATATTTGAATATTTTATAAGTATAAATATAAAAATTTTCAATTTTATTCTTTGCTGTAATATTTTAAGTAAAAAGTGTCTAATTCTTATTCTTCACTTTACTAAAAGTAATAACGTGTCCTCTACCTTGCCAGTGTAATAATTTGGCATGTGCTTTTCCAGATTTATAATATTAAAAATGTAACTTTTCATGTTCGCATTTTTTTATATCATCCATTAATATATTTTTTATTTGTGAAGGAATAAATAAAAATTCAGATTCAATCTTAAAATTTAAAAATGAAGATTTCAATTTGGAGTAAAGTATATTTACATTGACTTATTATAAAAGAAATTTTAATTTTACATTTTTTCTATCGATAAATAGGACAATGTTAGGAAATTTGCGAGGGAAATTGCAATGTCATTTTGTAATAACATTGGACTGATTTCAGCCCAAATATCACTTCCAGTTTTGTTCAGTAAAGTATAATGGCCTGCTGTAGGTGTCGGTCCTCTATGAATAGCAGCCGATTTAAGAGAAAAATTAGTGCCAAATATCTACTGACTTTTAAGCGAAGTCCCTTATACCACACTTTATTCTTTCTTCCAAATTATGTTGATTAATTAGAAATATATTAATTTGAATTATAAGATATCTAAATTCAGGAGAAAATACAATTGTTCATATAATTTCATGTTATGTGTTAAATGAACATGTTTCACAATATTTGGTAAGTGAACTTGTTGAGCCTTTATTAATCAAAAATGTAAAATGTGTGTAACCATTTATTGGTTGAAAAAACAATTTCCCCTTTTAAATCAAGAGGTAGTTGTATTTCAGTTGCATATTTCATTCATAAAGATGTTGCAAATATGTTGGTGCACTTGAATGCATCGAACATTATCATATTTAAATACTTGAAATGCTTGTTGTTTGTTCTGTTTTAACATTATTAAACATTTGCTTCCAAAACTCACAAGAATATTGTTGATTTCCATCATCAAATCTGCCACCAATAATCATTTTCAAATTTGCAACATTGTTTGAATGATAATAATAAATGTTTTTCAATTTTATAGAAAATTTATCATCAATATTGAAATCATGCAAATAATCATGAAAATCATAAAATTCATTAATTCATTGGATGATTGAATTAACGAAACAATCATAGTTTCTTTTAATCAAAAGAATTTTAGGAACCAAATTTGTTGCATGAATTTCGGTTCTTCTATCAGATCTTTTATATGCATGCTAGAAGCATTTGAATGCAGGCGGTTGTTTTCTGCAAGGTAACAATAGATACAATTGTTGTCTTCCAGAACTTGCTCTTAAACTATTGTCTTCTTACCAAGCTGATCTGTAACACCTAAATAAAAGTCTTGGCTCAAAATCTGGCAAATAAATTTTCTACTCCTTGAAAGAGCAACATAAGCCATTCCATCAGAAAAGATTTGAGTTTACAAATCAGCAATTATGTCATCTACACTCATTCCTTGAGATTTATGTATTGTAATTGCATATAAAAGTGACAATGGAAATTGTTTCCTAGTAATAAATATGTGCGAAAAATATTCATAAGCTTGAATTTTTTTGAGCAGAAAAAAATTTCTCGTTATGCTAAAAATAATAATAATTGATTCAGCATCAGTGTCACTTCCAATTATTTCAGTTACTGTTCCAATAACACCATTGCAGTAACCTACCTTAAACATCAATATTTCTTTTGAACATAACTTAAGCAGAACTGACAATTTTTAATACAGTTTATAATCCATATTTTTAAAACTTTATTTTATGAAATTTTCATTCAAGTCAATTTTTATTTTCCTGGATTTAATTTTACTCGTCCAATAATAAGCAAGATCAAAATTAAAACTGACAATCGGTATTCACAAAATGAGTGCCTGTATTGTGTTAAGTAAGTAAAGCCTGACTATATATATATATATATATATATATATATATATATATATATATATAATATTTTTAAAATATTAAAATGTTTTCATACCTACAGACGATATCGTTTCGGGTTTTTACCCTCATCAGTGCAAGAGTGGCGGTTGCAGGCGGTTGCAGGCGGTTGCAGGCGGTTGCATGGGACCGAACGCAGTTCGTAGATTCAGCCTAGAATCACGAGCCTAACGTTTATGGCCACGTATATATATATATATATAATTTTAAATTAGTAATTTGGTTAGATATTGGTGAAAAAACACTGGTATAGGTTCTTCATTATGCAGTAGAGTAAAGATGGCCAACAGCGGCTACAAATTTCCAAGTTTTTAGCTACTTACCTCGTATGCATTTTGAAATTTTGAATAAAAACTCATGTTAATTGATTGTGTTGCAAAAAATTATGTTGTCTTCGGCGCCGAATCCCAAGTTAAAAGGCATCAATTCTTTTGCATGAACAAACTCGACCAAATTCCCACTAGTATGTCGCAAAAAATATTCCCCGTCCAAGCCCTATCCATAAAATCGCTCTACAAGAAATTAAGAAAATATCCAAGAATAAAAACAGTAAATAATTGGATACATGTCATAAAAACTGTATCTATTCGTAAGTGGGGGATCAGTTTCCGTTAAATTGACGTGCGAAAGTGAAATATTGTTATTTTTCGTTTTATTTCTTTTTACAGCCAACGATTTTTCGCTGTTTACATATAATTGTCTAAAAAAGTAAAATCACATTTTTGGGCGATGAATTAGCAAAAATTGTAAGGCTGCGATTATATCCAGAAAAAAATATACCTAAAGAAATTTCTCCAAAATTGACCAAACATTATTTGAGGCAAGTTAAAAGAAATCGATTTCGAATTGTTTTTGTGCTTTCGATTTATTTAAAAGCGAACAATTCATTTAATTTTCTGAAAGTAAAATTAATATTGTAAACCAAATGATGTTAACGTTTTTCTAGAAATTTTTTAGATAGAATTAAATAGAGACCCGTTTGTGGAAAATTTATATTTTTACCGGGCTTGCATTATTCAATGATTTTTATTTATTCACTCAATGGACGAGGGCTGCAACTTATCCATCTGCTCCAGTCGTCTGGGATCTCATTGCCATTGGATATAGCACATGGATTTATGGCGAAACGTGTGCGCTCTAGCATGCGACATAGTGAACACGATCGTCATCTTCACCGATGGGGGGGGGGGCAGCCATGATGATGATGCGTAAAATAATTACTATTTCATTGCCCCGATGTGAATCCAATTGACTATTTGTGGCGAAAATTGATATGTCAAATTTACTTAAAGAATCTGAGAAACATCGACGAATTGGGAGGTATTTTCAAAAGACTAGCAAGGTGACAAAGTATAGTAATGATGTGTGTTCTGCCTCCCTTGGCCCCCTAAAAAATAAATCAAACATCAATCATTACATCTCTATTTATGTCTACTATATTTCAAATTTCATAAATATCTGTTCAGTTGCTTTTAAATCCATGGTTACAAATTTTTTTCAAGGGTGTCCCGCGCCTGTTCTTTCTTTGAATAAAAATAATGAAACTAAATATAGCCCACATTACTCACCGTTACACCTAAAAGCTATGTTTAAAATATCATAACGATCGATTTATTAGTTTTGAAGTTTAACTTACACACACATATATACAGAGGTTTGACAAAATAATGAAAATCCATGGCAGCCCCCCCCCCCTCCCCATGAAATCCAGCTCTGTGAAGCTCTCGGCGAACAGTTTTTGTTTAAACAAGATTATCCAGATGATTGTTAAGCTCTGCTGTAATTTTGGGTGTCGTGGTTTTGTGATCTTTCTTCACAATCCTTACAAGGGGCTCTACGACCTCTTTTAGATCGCTTCGGCTTTTTTCAGAATTTTGTTTAGAGGATGATGTTTTCCCTTCTTTTTCATAGGCTGTCATCACCTTCGAGAACGTTCCTCTCGATACGGCCACCATCTCAGCCAGTTCCGTTACAGTAGCACTTGCCATACGGGCACCATCAATCTGCCCTCTTTAGAAATCTGACAGATCTGTCATTTAAATTTTTCTTACTAATATTCACTATCTGAAATAAAAAATAAATTGAAACAATTAATTCAGGACAATAGCCATAAATAACAAAAATGGAACCAACATTTTGGTAATTCTTTTCAATTTTTATAAGTGTTTTAAAAGTGATGCAAAATTTACAAAGTGTTTCCATTATATTGTCTAAACCCTGTATATATATTATTTTTATTTTTATTACTATTATTATATTTTAACTTTTTACTACTGATATCTATCCGTCATTATTATTATACTCATTGTATATTTTTACGCATGTGTTTTTCCTATAATAACTATGAATTTACTGATGAATAATGTTGATATTTTATTCGACTTCTAATTGTAGTGATGGAATCTGTGCTAATGAACAGACATCTTGGAATTAATAAAGACTGTTCGTCTCAGAAACGATTGTACACCTTAACTGTTGGTGATGGTGAATTCTTGGAACAGATACAAACGAATATGCTATAATTTTGTTTATTTCTAACTTGCAATATAATAATAGCTCTGATTGACCTAAAAGTTCACCCATTGAGCTGATTTGATACTTGAGGTATTTCTGAATATATAACGGTCTCCATTTGACTTAACCTTTCTAATAACTCTATGGTGGGGTTTATTTTTATTCGTTTGTATACTACCTAAGTCTAGACATTTGACTTCTCGAATCATATATATATATATATATATATATATATATATATATATATAAAGTGTGAAGGTTAGAATTCCGATGCAGGAGCAATGTAATGTTCAGAAACGGAAGGTGGAATATGCGATGAACAAAAATAAATGAAAAGAGACGGTAAATCTCGGATCAATTCATTTACATTAAAAAATTTTAAATATAAAGACAGTAAATTGTAAAATGGTCGGCTTACTGCTAAATATTTAAAAGTCCGGAATGATAGAAACTTTAATCATTTAAACAACATTTCTTTTTCAAAAAGAAAACAAAAATTGGGCCCGCTGTATCAGGTGAGGCAAACGAAGATGGACGCTTCTTTTCAAAACATGAAATTCGCAAGAAGGCAGACAAGGCTCGCAGAAAATTGTGACAGGGAGGAGAGGAAGAAAGATGAAATACAATCGTTAGAATATATGATAAATTATCAAAATTAATTAATTTAGTTAATCTTGAATATCATTATTTGGATTTATTTTATTATTTTATTTTTTATTTATTAATTATTTACTTTAAAAAAATTTAATATTTAGGTTAAGTTTTTCAATTGTGAATACAGGTTCGAATCAACGGATGCTGGTAAAGGGAAAGCAAAGTCAAATAATGATTAATGGGAGATAAATAAGGTGGTAAAAAGATCAGCTCTAAGATGGCTGGAGTTAGTGATGGTCAAAGGGGGGTAATCAAGTAAAGTTAATTAATCCATGGTCAGATAGAATTAGTCTATCTAAAACCTTCACCTATTCCATTATACTGAAGGACCTAAAGTATGGGAACAGGAGGTTGTTAAAAGAGAAAGAGAGGGAAAGTGTTTATATATAATTAAAAACAACATTTAATTCCAAGGTTATTAAATATATATTGATGGAATCTGTGCTAATGAACATACATCTTGGAATTAATAAAAACTGTTCGTCTCAGAAACGACATTGCATTGCTCCTGCCTCGGAATTCTAACCTTCATACTTACTTGTTTACCAGCAATGCTTCATACAAACTACCATTTTCTTGTATATATATATATAGTCTTGGAAGTTTCTCAACCATTAAAACTATATAAAAAAACCCAAAAAACCTTAAGTCCCAAGTCGTTCAGTGGAAAATCACTCATGTAAGTCAATTTAACTTTGACAGTTATTATATTAGTTTGCTTCTAACATTATTTAAGGGATCATCAGTTGTTTACCATGAAAAACTGTTTCGGGAATTTAAAAACAAGACAGTATTTAATTTCATGGCTTCCCAGAAGAGTTGATCAGACCCCACTCCCCTTAAAAGACAAAAAACATAAACGTTCCGTATACTAAACCTAAGTTTTGTTCCGTATAAATGTTTTGCTAACTTATATTAGTTATTAAAAAAAATCCTCCTTACCTGTGTTGTTCGTCTGTCTAATAAATTTTATCCGTTACTTACAAAAATGTTGGTGCATTTTAAAGTGTGTAGACGAATCCATTACACAACTTTTTAGGTGATTAATGTATTTTTAGTTTTAGTTTTATATTAAAAATATAAAAAATATCAACATATCCAAATATTAAAAAAAAATTTTTTTTAATTATATATATATACATATATATACTTTTAGTCTTTTTCCCCCCTTCTCCTTCTCCGCCTTCTCCTTTGTTGTTCAATTCCTTGTCATCAATTTCAAATAAATACTAATCCTCCTAGCAAACTCACAGCGTTCATAAGCTTAACTGCCGATTTTTTCTCTTTCTTCTTTTTTTAAAACTCACAGCGCCTCCAACCGGCGTTCATAAGCCAACTGCCCATCCTTTCTCTCTTTCTTCGTCTTCGTCTTCTTTTATAAAACCTACAGCGTTTCCAATCGGCATTATAAGCTAACTGTCGATTTTTTCTCTTTCTTCTTCTTTTTCAACTTTTCCAACATTTTTTTCCTTCTTCATCCCTTTCTACTGTCTATTATACGTAACTATTTTTTTTATATAATTAGTATATGTGTTATATATACGATTATACATATTCTACATTATTTTTATTTATATTTAGATAGCTTTGGATTTGCTCTATCAATTTATTTTGATTAATTTGATAAGACTTAAAAGCATCAGGATGGCGAGTAATTGCCTTATTTAATTGTCTAAATATTCTATTCTGATCGCCACCTTGTTTAATCATTCTTATTATTAGGTCAGAAATTGGGGGCATAAAATCTACCAATTTTAAGGTAACACGAGCAATTCTCAGAAATTCGGACATAATACTCCCGTAAAATATATACACAGGGCAGGTACTATTTTTATGTGTCATCCGCACGATACGAAAAGGAAATGAATTTCTTTTTATCAAACAGTTTATAGATAAATATTTTATCTTCAATTTGTATATCCAAATCAAGAAAAGTAGCTTGTGTTCCCTTATGTTTACAGTTTAATTTTAACTCTTTAGGATATATTAAATGTTTAGTATTTGCAAACTCATCGCTATCATTAATGCAAACAAGGTCGTCAATATATCGCCTACATCCATGATAACCATACGCTCTAGATATATAGTTTTTTTTTTATTAATGATGATATATACATATGTTCAAGTCTATGTAAATATAGATTTGCCTAAAATGGAGAAGGATCCAAACCCATTGGAATACCTATTGTTTGGAGTAGTACTTTATTTCCTATTTGAAAGTAACTCTCTTTTATAAGGCGACTTATTGTCAGCATTGTCAGACCAGTTTTGGACACACTCGTCTTACCATTTTTAGTTTTACACCAAAAGGCTTTAGATTTTGCAAAGTCTATGTATTTGCCTTTTCCTCCTGCAAAAGCTAAATCTATAGTATTACCTAATTCTTTAATAAGTTCTTTATGTGGTATTTTTGTATATAATGCACTAAAATCATATGTCGAGATTGATTTAGCCTGTTTACGAGAATTAATACGATCCAATTTTTCTTTTACTAGATCTGAATTATTTATCACCCAAAATAGGTTTATATTACTATAGAATTTACTTTTTTATGGAAATTATTTATTTGATTTATAATTAATTTAAAGACTTGAGATACAGCCTTACTTAAAGGTTTAGTGATGCACATTTTTAGGCAACACTAAAACGGGCGCCAACTGGTGTTTTATGCATTTTAGGTATCCAATACATATATGGAAGTTTTTGGTACTTTTCTTCTAATGTTAATCCTATTTTTTCACAAATAACAGTATTGTTTATAATAATATCATCGCCTTTACTATTACTTAATTTATAAGTATCTGAAGCTTCACCTATTATTCCTACTTCTAGCAATAAGCGTTGTATATAATATTTTTTTTACAGATAAAAGCTACATTATTTGTCGCCTTATCAATAGGAACTATTACAAACCTATTTTGAAGCATTTTAAGCTCCGTAGTTATTTGTGTTTAAATTCTTTTAAACGTTCTACTTTTTTATTTACGAATCTAAGTACATTAATTTTTCCATGCGTCAAATGTAGAGTGTAATAGTTTATGCTTTTTTGCCATGGATGCAGTGAAATTATCTAACGCTTTATTTATTTCCTTAACACATTTCGCATAATTTAAACATTTAGGTTCTCTATAGTTTGGGCCTTTACTTAGGAGTTTTCTTAATTTAGAATTTTTAACTATCGCTAGATTACCAGTAATTATATGCCCTATGTCAGTATTACATAAAGGGGAGGATTCACATTCACATGTATATATATATATATATATATATATATATATATATATATATATATATATATATATATATATATATATATATATATGTGTGTGTGTGTGTGTGTGTATACAAGAACATAAGTCAGGCGTGAGACTGTATACCTCCGCCTGACAAGTTAGGTTGGGCCGAAGTCTTATCAGTTTCTTACTTTTCCATATTGTATGAAATATTCAAAATTATGCCATGAAAATCTGATTTCTAAATTGCAACATAATAGCTCTGATTGGTCCATTGAGCAGATTTGATGAGCCGAAGACTTATCAGTTCCTTATTTCTCCATAGTGTATAAAGTATTCCCGAATTATGTCATGGAAATCTGGATAACTAAAAAACTATTGATCTGATTAGGCTGAAATTTTGCATGGTGGTTAGTTATCAAAGAGTATCAGGCCAAAACATCAAATTTCAAAAAAATCTGAAATTGAAATTCCTTCAGAATGTCGAACGTAGCAATAGAATGGAAGTTATCGCCAAAAGTGTGACTTTCACCTTTTCCGTCCCCTTGACCTTGAGCTTGACGTAGATATCCAAAAATATAATCAGTTCTAAGTTAGATCATGGCTAATATCTTGAGCAAGTTTGGTGACAATTGGTCAAGCGATGTGGACGCTAGGCTTTACAAAAACAAACAAACAAACAAACAAACAAACAAACAAACAAACAAACAAACACACAAACAAACAAACAAATAAACTTGACCAAAAACATAACCTCCTCTGCGGAGGTAACAAACATACTTGACTCTAGTGACCTGTTGGATGACAACCACTATAACTATCTATTCCACCTTGAATTTTTTAGACAGCTGTGACATATCTGTTAAGAAATTCTTCTTTTATTACTAAAAATAATAACTATCTTTATTTATATATTATCCTTATGAATAACATAGAAGTAAAGCTACTTATTATTTCGTGTTACTGGTATGCGGGAAAACACTATGTATTCTAAATGGCAAAATAAAGAAATTATAAACGTTGAAAAAGTGTGGTACTTTTTCTCTAAATGCCAACAGAGATATTAAAAATATTAGAGAGTGGTTAGATACGATGAGAGAGGGTGAGAGAAATACATAAATAAGTAAGAACTGTATAATTTATTCAGTTAATTATAAATTACAGCTAATTAAAAGAAGTAAAATGGATTTTTTAAAGCATTACTCAATGATATATAGACAGGGAGGCTACACTCGAATGGCTCAAGAATGGCAGACTTCCATATGGCGAGGAAAGACTTACTACAGCGGGACAAGACCAAGGCTTACAAATTGATAAACAATGGCTAGCCTACAATCAAATAGGCAGTGTAGGTTTTGCCATTCAGCGGTTGAGAGCTCGAACCACGAAATGTCTGGATGCCAGATTCTATTGGCAGATGGCCTTTACACTTTCCGCTACAATAAAGTATGCAAATACCTCCATTGGAATATCTGCGGTGAGATGCAGCTTGACAGATCGCCGAAACGTGAGAGCAGGAACCTTCACCGATAACAATAAACGGAAAGGTGACAGTTTACTATGACAAAAACATACAGGCTGGCAAATACATAAAAGACAGGGTCATAAAGCGAGACATTATTATATGGAACAAACCTGAAAGGACTGCGCTCATTATTGACGTAACCGTTCCAAATGATTTTGGCCTCAATAGAGCTGAACGCGAAAAGATAACGAAATACCAGGACCTCAAGATTGATTTAAAGATAACATGATCTTTGAAAGAAAGAAATATTGTACCGTTTGTAGTAGGAGCAACTGGCCAAATGAAGAAAAAGGCTTAAAAAATACTTATAAACAATCTCTGGAATAACGAGCTGTAGCAACCATAAAAGGGACAACGTCTATCCTAAAAAGAGCCCTCGGATATAAATTTAAATCGTAATGAAATCAAGTGTTAGCTCCAGGAAGGAGCCCCTGGTGTTCCTGAGGTAAAATTAAAATAAATGAGTCGTAGTGGCGACGAAACACCTCGTTTGATATTTTTATCTCTCTCTCTCCCCCTCTCTCTCTCTCTCTATATATATATATATATATATATATATATATATATTATAAAAATAAGACATGAACCTTTTAACTATATATATAATATATATAGTTAAAAGATTCATGTCTTATTATCGACGCATATATGCTGCTGCTGAGCTAGACTATCACATTGTCGTCGCATCTTCGATTTCGATCGGTGTTATTCACAAGTCTGGCGCTTACGTTAACCGTTGACAAGTGTCCGCTGACGAATAAATCCTGTATCCGTTTCAGTTCTGCGACAGAACCTGAAAACTCGTAAAAGAACGGAGACGTCTGGCTCGGTTGTGTGTCGCCCAATCAAAAATAACTCGCGCTCGGAATGCCTGTTGAGACTCCCTTTGCTCTCTGTGGTGCTTTTCTTTCTACTTAGGAATTATGCTACTAGCTGAACCACTCGTCTACATTAGATAGTAGATTATCTATTACTAATGAAGATTTTGTATCTGTCTGTCTAAATTCGAAACTATATCATCACTTTTATTAATATTGTACTATAGTACTATGTTTCAATGGTAAATTCAAGAGGTAGTGTAGTATCTCTTCTGTTGTCATTAGACCATCCTCACAGGCATTGCCTCCCTTTGAAGGGTAGTGTAATATCTGTTCTGTGGTCATGAGACCATCTTTCCAGGCATTATCTTCTCCTTTAGGAGTAATGTAGTATCCGTTTTGTTTTGTCATGAGACCATCCTCCCAGACATTACCTCCTTCTATTTATGAGAGATGTAGTGTATTTTTTAATCATAAGACATCCTCACAGGTATTACCTCCTCCTTTTTTATTAGGGATGTAGTGTAGTATCTGTTCATTTGTTATGAGACCATAATCGCAGGCAGTACCCCCTCCTTTAGGAGAAATGTAGTATCTATTTTTTTTATCATGATGCCATGCTCCCAGGCATTAACTCCTCCTACTTTATGAGGAATGTAAGTTAGTATCTGTTCTGTTGTCAAAAGACCATACTCCCAGGCATTACCTCATCCTTTTTTATGAGGGATGTAGTGTAGTATCTGTTCTTTTATCATGAGACGATCATCCTATGCATTCCCCTATCCGTGAGGGTAGCTTACGTCAACAAGAAATTGCCACAATCGACTTTTCGTTAGCAAACTCAACACTTATATTATATATACTAGCAAAAACAAAAATTACATATTTTTCACTTTATCCACTTAAACATGGTGTTACTGATTTCCCAAAGACAAAAACGTAACAATGGCTACGAACGTGAAAAGCAAGACACGCAGAGTGAAAGAAAATATAAAACACGTCTGGAGTTTTAACATTTATTTTTAGAACAAAGGAAGAACATATTTCCGCTAAAATGAGGTAACAACAACAAATTCAGTATACTGCCACTGCTGATACATTTTCTAGTAGTAAACAACACTTATGCATATATATATATATATATATATATATATATATATATATATATATATATATATATATATAGTAAGTTATACAAAATGTATCTATGGCAATTAGACTACATAGAGGCTTCTGTGTTTCATTCGCGTAGGGAATTGTCAGGCTAAAATGCATAGAATTCGTACTACCGGGTGTTTTTATAAATACACGTGGTATTTAGTCTACTTAGCTAACGAATAAGATTCTTTGTACTTCCCTCCCACGGTTAAATGATTCCATTAGTCAATGACAGGGCTTATCACAAACAAAGGTTCGACTGACCTTTATCTCTTCATGTTTTGTTTTGTTTTATATAGAGATTACTCACCCATTTTGTGACTGTGTCGAATAGTTGACCTTATTTTAACACGCGCGTCATTGGAGTACTTGTTCTATTTCTATTTTTAGGTGTTGGTTTAATTTAGTTATTTATTTAATTCGCTTATTTTATTTTAATTTTCCTCAGATATTATTATCCTAAAGTAAAGTTTATTGTGTGTAAATTTTTTGTTATTTCACTTGGTAGTCTTTACAGTTTAGAATTTTAAATTTCTCATTCAGACATAATCTACATAGGTCGTCTAAATTTCTACATGTACTGGCTTGTCATACTATTGTCCACTCAATTATTGGCTTTGCTTTGAGTTCCCAGTAATGGGTTGCTAGTGCTATTTTTATTCAGCGCTTTTGTTATTAACGCGGAAGCATCTGTGTAGCTTGATTGTCATAAATAGATATTTCTATAACTTACTATCTAGTTATACTGATGCACTGTTCAAGTAAATACTGAAAATCGATACATAAAATATTATATCTCCTTATAACATTGTATGTGGATACATGAAATAATTATATATATATATATATATATATATATATATATATATATATATATATATATATATATATATATATATATATATATATATATATATATATATGTAATTATAAGACGGAATGGAAAAATGTATAGGTATTCGCCGAAATAAAGAAATAATAGATAAAAAAAAACTTATGATTGTGGACTGATTATCTTTGGTCATTGGAATTCACCCAACCAGTATATATATATATATATATATATATATATGTATTAATTCATTTTTTATAAATTAATTTTTGCGTACATAAAGGGAATCCATGGACACGTGTTTCTTGCTATACGCTGTCATCAGCATATTCCTAACCACTGAGCGAGCGGATAAAATACTAAATAAACCCACTGGTGTTCTATCGCCAGTAAAAACAATAACAAAGCTGCGTATATATATATATATATATATATATATATATATATATATATATATATATATATATATATATATATATATATATATATATACCATGGTTTCGAAGTCGGAGGTTTTAGAAAGAGTTGGAGTCGTTGGAGTCGTCGAACACGTAAAAATGCTACAAGTCGCTGTAGGATTTTTAATCTCTGAATAATCAGCAGTTTGGATGTTGGAAGACTTTAAAACAAGGAGACGGAGTAGGATATTTTGGAATTCCAAGAGTCGGAGTCTGAATGTGGGAATTTTAAGAGTCGGATTGGAATCGGAGTCGGACCTTATACTTTCCGACTCCCCAACCCTGATATTAGCATCGCATAAAACCGCCGCTGCTGATATTTCCTTTCTGTACGACAGCGTACACACATGTATACACGTACAAATCAATATATATCAAGAATACATGTTTTCAATGGAGCCATGTACAATTGCCTTGTGTTTCCATTTGTTGTGGTTGCCAGTGTCAGAATTAAAGTTTTGGAGCCCTTAAAAGAGTATATTATATATTTGTTAGTGATGGGATGATTTAAACATTTTTCCCGATTCCGATACGATTACCGATTCTGTTCTAAATTGTAGACTCCAATACAATTACTGATTCCGATTTTTAAAAAAATCTGTAAATATTTAGCCATAGGGTTGTTGTTTTCTGTTTAATTTTCGGATTACCGTAAAAATACCATATAATATGTGCATATATTTTCGCAAACGTAAACATACACTTGTAGAGGGAGTGATCTATAGATATTAGTTTTACTGATAGTTTAAAATCAATAAATATTTATAATTATATCATTAGTACCAGAAATGGAAAATTAAGTTTTAAGCAAAAAGAAACAATTTAAAAAAGAAAGAATAGTTTTTGGAATTGGAAAATAGGCACAAATTTTCTCGATTCCGATTAATCGGCCCACCAACACTAATATTCGTTTTACAAAATATATGCTTTGAATCTTACTTATTTAGAAATGGTTTTAAGTCAATTGGACTTTACTTTTTTGTGGAAATGGATTCAAATATTTTCGAAAAAAGATTCTAATATTTTAAAATAAAAAGTGAAACAATTTCTTTCACTTTTATTCACCCCAAACAAGGCATATTGTCACCGAAGCGCAATGGGGTACTGTGGTAGGGGCAAGATTTATATGGAGTGAATCGGGGTGGGAAGTTGGACAGCACGATGTTTGTTCACATTAAATTTAAATGATCGAAAGAAAAATGAAATTTAAATGATCGAAAGAAAAATGAAAAACGACTTCCGTGCAACGCCGGATAGGGACAGCTACTTTTTTTCTAAATGGGTCTTAATTTCGTGTGAATGCTACTATATTAACTTGTAATGTTCATCTATGCACACACATCTGTCTCTCAAGAGATAGGCGATTTGCTTGAGAACATGAAGTTCGGTAACCTATAAAAAGAAAGAGAATAATTTTTGCGTGATAATTCATATATTATCACAAAACTATCTTGTAAGTGTTCACACACGATATTTTGGCGCATTCACGAGTAATTAAGCTCTTAATTCACTAATTACACAGAAAATGGAACAGAGCTCTGGACAAAAGAATAGCCGATCAGAATGCGTGTTTAATCAGCCATTACTAATTAACCAATGACAACCGCCGTAAAATGCTCATAATTCAACATGGGTTTCTTCAAGTGCAGACGACGTAATATACGTCAACAAATACGATACATTATGTTTTATGTGTATTTTCCTGTCTTCAGTGTTCACATTAGGAAGCCCCCTTCTTTGATAAGCTCGTAGGACTGACTTTCAACCCAGACCTGAAGTGGAAGACATACATCAAATCTGTTGCTAAGGTTGCTAGAAACATGGCTGGTTCATTCTACCACTACAGAAAGTACCTGACTCTTGATGCAAGCCACTACCTATATAAGAGCCAGATTCGTCCTAAGATGGAGGAATGCTGTCATATCCGACGAGATGCTGCTCGTAGCTCCCTTTCTTGTCTTGACAGGATACAAAATCGACTTCGCAATCTAGTGGGGGATGATCTCGTCTCGTCCCTAAAGCCCCTTTCTGCTGTATCGTTATCTTTATAGTAGGTGCTCGACTGAACTCCAATAAACATTTATAACAAAACAGCAAATAAATTTCCCCCTCTCTCCTTCTCTCTCTCTCTCTCTCTCTCTCTCTCTCTCTGTACCAAACACAGAATGGAACTTACATTAACATAGTTTCTTTCCTGGAAGATCCACACTGTGGAACAAAATACCACGAGTCCGGTTCCCAACCGACTACAGCATGGTCGTCTTCAAGTCTAATGTGGATTCTTCCTTTATTTTGTCTTGAAGTCTTCAAATTCCATGAGCGATGTTTCTAACAAAGGGAAAAGAATTGCGTTTTTCTGGGTCAGAATCTATCTATCCAACACTTATCGTTGGCTAGTTTTTTTTACCTTGGAGTAGTAATTTTTAAAACTCATTACATCAATAGCTTCATGCCTCGTCTAGGAGCGATTTCCATAAAAAAATACTTACCGAGTCGTTCTTTTGGATAATCGAATCCTCTTAAGTAATCTTCTGCCCATTCCACCCACTGCTGTTAATCTTTTCGTGGTGGCGATCATCGTCCAACCAACAATCTTTCTACCCTTTATCATCGACTGGCCACTGGACCTTAATAAATATCAAGAAATGTCTCTAATCGGCGATCATCTAACAGCTGTTTTGAAATACAGCCAGTTTACGAACAATTTTACAGTTCTTTTACAAATAGGTCACCACTTATTAAGACCCGCAGGCCACTCGAGGATAACGGTCAATGAGATTGTCAGTTGAATGATGAAAAATACTATGAGAGGATTGAAAGCAATGAATAGATTGGGCAAAATTTGATTATTTAAGACGACGGCTCAACAATTATTTGTTAACATTAGGTTGTAAAACGACCATGTTGTAGTCAGCTTGTAGTCAGCCCTGTGGTATTGTGTTCCACAGCTGGTAAGTTCTGTTGAAAGAAAATTTTTCCATGGAAGTTCCGCATTTCTACGCGCGTTTCATAAGGGATGCAGCGAATTCGACAGACCATTAAAAACATGAATAAAAAATGATGCAATACTTACTATGGGTAAATTTCAAGGCTATGGTGATCATTTTGAATTTTCTTTACATCGGCTTTAAATGTTTGCTTTGGTAGATTAGGCCCTGCACTCTCCTGTTACGGCACGCACCCTTGGCGGATTGAGCCGGCTTTCTCCGAAGTAGTAAGTTTCTAGGGAATATAAGATTCACAAGCGGTCCAGTCTAATGTGTATCCCACTCAGACGAGATGATTTTAACGACGTTGGTTTTTGTATTTTATTTTTGCAGGGAGGTGTTGCCGTCCTTCCATAGACAGCGTCTGGTATTCTTAAATGGTCCCCCATCTGATACTAACCAGACTCAACGATGCGCAACTTCGGTGATCTAACAAGAATCGGTGTGTCAACATGATTATGCCGCATGGTAGGAAAGATAAAAAATAATCTCTCAACTAATATAATTATTAGCCAACGTCACTAGTGTGTTCATATTTCTCGCCTCAATGTAACTTTGATAATGAAATATTTAGTTATTGTTTATTTTTTAATTTACTAATAATCGAATTTTACCGGCCCATTTGGTATAATGGTTAGCGTGTTCAATAATAGGCCGAGAGACCAGTGTTAAATCCTCGGTCGAGTCATACCAAAGACTAAAAAATTGGTACTTGATACCCCCTTGCTAAACAATCACCATTATAAAGTGATGATCAAGGATGAGTGGAGTAATCCTGTAAACTTCAATAGTCTAACGAGAACCGGTGGGTCAATAGTATAATGGGAAAGTATATATTGCTTTTAACTTAGATGCAAATATTAGAATTGTTTTGTTTAAAAAAATTCCCCAGAATATATATAAACTAGTGTACACACCCTTTAAAAAAATTATGCTCCGCCAGTGTTCGCACTAATATTCATCCAAAATCATGGAATTATGCCAGTAATTTAATTTTTCATATATAAATTATTGTCATTTCTTATGAAAAAAAACACCTATCGTTGACGTTTTATTTACAGTGAAGGATTTCTTTCCGAATTCAGTTTTTTAATTGGTCTCAATTCCAGCCTTGGAAACTGTTTGTGCTGGCATGCTAAGAGTACAACTATATATTTAATATCAATCTCCATATATATAGTACAGGTAACCTGGGAGGATTATAGGGTTTTACTTATATGGTCCACAACAATGTACAGAAAATATTGGATGGAATGGTTTTGTTTATAGAAATTTCTCTAGATATTAAAATGAAAGATTGTAAACCTAGAATTAACTGTACATGATGTTACTTCACAGTTACCTTTAAAGCTAGTGTTATTAATATATGTAGAGGTGTAACCTATGCAGCATAGATAACATCAGGATTGTCTAAGGTCCATGCTTATAGAATGCATATTAAACACTAATAGGAATGTATTCATTACTAAAGAATCCACATCCAAGGTGACTACAGTGGGAAAACACCCCCGAAGAAAAACCATCAGCCAAAAAAAGACGATTTCTTTGTTGCATTTTTAATCGACTTTCAGTACCAGATAGGTCGAAGTATATTTGAAGAGTTTGAATGCAAAAGGTGATAAACACCATTTTCAAAATTGAGACGCTATCACGACAAAAAGTGTTGCATTTCAACACTCTACTACACACCCAAATAATGTTTTACATCATGTAATATCATGTAAAATAGGTATATATATATATATATATATATATATATATATATATATATTTGCTTCCCATTAAAATAAGCTTTTAGTCGAAGTCTAGAATTGATATTTTCGCCCTTCTATTGTTTACTTTATCGCGTTTTGCCTTCGAACTCTTCATTTTTTTCTACGTGTGTAACTAGTCGAGATAACAAATATGTGGCTTGTAGAGTTACTGGAAAGGGACAGAGAAAAAACTTATTAAATGCTAAACGCAGTCAATTTGATACAAACTGTAGTAGATTGGCTGTAAATGAAGCACTGATCATGGAAATAAAAGATCGTGATTCGGTTGTAATCGAGGTGATTGGACGATTCCAATATTTTCCCAATTCCGATACAATTACTTATTCTGTTCGAAATTCCCGATTCCGATACAATTACTGATTCCAAATATTTTCAAATTTCTAAATATTTAATTATAGAGTTGTTTTGTTTTCGGATTAATGTAAAAACCCGTGTAATGTGTGCAAAAGTACACTGTGGGGTACATTACACGAGTTTATTTTTCTAATTATATTTTCGCTTATCTTTTTCTCGTAATTGATTGTAAATAGTGATTTGAGAAACTCATGGTGTGATTTTGACTTGTACCATATTTTCTTTTTATGCACTCGCGCCATTTTACCGGTATCATTTTTATATTTGCTATTTTTACCGTGCCATTTCTTCCGGTGCCATTTTTATCTAAATTCGTTAAAATGACATAGAGATTTTAGTTTTCCTGGTAGTTTAAAAACAATAAATACTCATTTTGTCATTAGTACAAGCAATGGAAAATTAAGTTTTTAACACAAAAAAAAATTAAAAAAAGTAATAAATCGTTTTTGGAATCGAAAATTAAGCTAAAATCTTCCGATTCCGAGAGCCCCAAAAGTTCCAATTTTTCCGGTTCCTAATTCCGATTCAAATTAATCGGCTCAACACGATTGCCAACATCTGGATGAAACGAAATAATGTAATAAGAAAAATGAAACAATATATAGTCAAGCATTTAAGGTATTTTACAAGATCTAATGACATTTAAACATTAACTCTTGTAGAGTATAAAATAGAACTGAAGAGGCCACACTGATTACTCCAAGCGAAACAGACTCAACAGCTGATACAGATGTTTACGAGTTTAAAGCCGCGAAAAAATGTAAAAAAGCAGACGACGGTAAGCATGTGAAAAGTTATGTATCGTTTAGCGTAAGGTTAGGGTTAGGTTAGGCTAGGGTTAGGTTTAGAGTTTAAAAAAAGTTGAAAAAAAACTTCCTCAAAAAAAGAAAAAAAGAAAGGAAAAGAAGATGTCTTTCAAATCGTAAAGGGCTTCGGACATTTTCGGGACTGTTTCGGGATTCTGCATCAATACATCGGAGTGACTTTGTAAGTACTAAAATCCTCTAAATACCCATTCATTACAAGTACCAAGAATTCTGGGAAAAGCAAGTCATGCATTTGCAAACTAAAATTTATTAGCGTTCTAGTGAAAGCATTCTTTACCATGACCGAAAAATAGCACGGATTTTGAATATGCAAAACGCAGAAAGGACCGATCAGCGTACTTTGTACAACTTTCTTGAATAACTAACGCTCTAGTAAGACCCACCCCCTATATACACGCATCATTTAAAATGTCTTCACTAGCAGCAACAGTACAGTGTGTTTTCAAAATCAATGATATTACTTCAAGATTATTTTCTATATGTGTATATGGTTCCGGAAACGCTTGGTTTCTGAGTTATATAGGCCATTGAAACAAATACTGATCAACATTCTTTATTGTAAACATCAAACACGCGTGTTATAGTGTACTGTTATTCTTACATGAGATAGATAAACACTATCACTATGATAGGATCACAGGTAAAAAAAAGCCTGGACCTAGTGTTGCTACACACACCAGAAAAACATGACACAAAAATAATATATATACACACACACACACACACATTCACACCCACCCACATATATATATATATATATATATATATATATATATATATATATATATATATATATAATGAAACGGGTATAAAACGCGGAAGCCTCTGTGTAGCTTAATTGCCATGAATATATTTTCATAATTTTTTACCTAGCTCTGCTCACGTATTGAGCACTGTGGGAGAAAATACTGAAAATCGATACATAAAATATTTTATCTCCTTATAACATTTTATGTGGATACATGGAATAATAATTATATATATATATATATATATATATATATATATATATGCAAGCGTCGTTAAAGACCACAGAGTATTCTCTCTTCACGACCTTTCTTGTCAATTTATCGACGCAGCGAGCGATTCTTCGGTCTTCGGGTGTTAATGGGTTGAGTATGGCACCTAACGTTGTGTTGTGGGCCATTCCTCCAGCGCCCTATCAGTCTTTAACAATTAATACAATTAATACATAATAATAATAAATAATAATAAAAACATATATTTATACTTTCTATACTATCTTTTGTTGGATTGCTTCATATATATATATTTATATATATATTAAATTCCCGAAACAGTTTTTCATGGTAAACAACTGATGATTCCTTAAATAATGTTAGAAGCAAACTAATATAATAACTGAAAAAGTTAAATTGACTTACATGAGTGATTTTCCACTGAACGACTTGGGACTTACGGTTTTTTAGATTAAAAAAAAAAAATAGTTTTAATGGTTGAGAAACTTCTAAGACTATGTAAATTAATATATATATATATATATATATATATATATATATATATATATATATATATATATATATATATATATATACGTGTGAATTAATACATATATAACTAATAATAAAACTATAAATACGGCTCTTAGTAACAATAAGGCACAGCCTCTTGAAGACGATCGCGAAACCGAAAGCGGAAGAGGAATGGCCCACGACACAACGTTAGGTGCCATACTCCACCAATTAACACCCGAAAACCGAAGAATCGCTAAAAAAATTGACAAGAAAGATCGTGAAGAGAGAAAACTTCGTGGACTTTAACGACGCTTGCATAAGAAATGACTTGCTGCCGAACTATACATATATATATATATATATATATATATATATATATATATATATATATGCCATTTTTTAACCAAATTATTATTATTTTTTTTTAATAGGATTTTGAAAGTTAAACTTAACTATTACGGTATCGTTTGATTATTAAATTATTAATTGGATCAAATTGTTTCAATATCGCGTCAGTGTACTGGGATTGTCATTGGCACCGGTGGCTTTTCAGATGTACAAGGCAGCGGTAAAAAGGCCCCTATCGTTCAAACGGCTGGCTATTTAGTCGGAACAAGAGATCGGGATAAGATTCTGACATAAAACTAATGTCAACGCTATGACTTGGGATAGCCATCTGGAATAAATACATTAATAGCCAATGATGGTCGAGAACAAATGCCCGATAGAGACTAGACACGTCTGTTCAAGTCTATGTTATACGCTAAACAACTCTATAACTCGGAACATTCCTAAGAAACCCTGAATTCTCGTTCATTACAAACTCTTTACTTATATATATATATATATATATATATATATATATATATATATAGAGAGAGAGAGAGAGCGAGCGAGAGAGAGAGAGAGAGTTGTGTATCACAAAAATGTTTGACAGCATTCCAATCAGATTGCCAGAGAGCGGCCACACGTATTGTTTTTTAAAGATCAAGCCGAACGAACAAATATTATATGTTTCTACTAGTTCGAAAGCTTCGCAAAGAATTGTGTCAGCTTTTTAAAAATGTTTTTCTCCAAGATAGAAAGCAATATATTGTGATAGAATGTGTTAGGTAGAGCATTTATTCCTAGAAATTAATGAGGCATATTAAAGGGAGATAACTTTTCAAAGTTGCTTCCCTTGGTTCCATTGCAGAGTAACGTTTCCTTGGCTTCCAACAGGGACGGCTATTTTGTAAATACGTTGTCGTATCAACCTCCAACACAAATATTCAATTAATTAGTAAATCCTTTTTTTTCAACTGTAAAAAGTAAATAAATAATAATTCTTGACCATACTAAGTTTTCTCCTTCAAATTCTTCTGCACATATTTCTTTAGTAACTCATATTCACATTTTTCAATTTACACCCAACTCAGCATCACTTCAATAACCGATACCGTCACTTCAGAATGTTAAACCGGATGTGCTAAACTTTCTTACCAAGATAGGTTCCAACATATTGAGATGGCTTTAAAAACTGGAAGTGCTAAAATTTCTTATCAACATAGATACGACATATTGAGATGGATTAAAAACCGGAAGTGCTAACTATTTTTCTTGTTTCAGCTTTATATCCACATCTTTGATTTTTCCTTCTCTGAACTTACGCAATTCCGGAACAAGGGTATTTACCCGGTTCCCATTGCAGCAAGGATAGATATAAATCAATTTAACGCGCTTGCGCTCGCGCGCGTGTGTGTGTGTGTGTGTGTGTGTGAGGGTCTAGAATTTCTCGATAGGGACGTTTCAGGTGACCGACAATAAACCAATTCCCCCTCTAGATAGAGGAGGCAATACCTGGGAGAGTGGCTTCATAGGAACGAACTGAACGATACCTGAGCAAGCCAGACCCTTGTGTAAGAATGTGCCAAATCGGCCAAGAGAAATGCGGCTGAAGATTGCACAACTATTACCTCACTATGAACTCCGCGTAACAAAGGTATCTTTTCAGAAGAAAACATGGCTTATTATTACTGAATTGTCTTGATTTGCCTAGAATTTTTTTATATTCTTGCCTGGTAATTGTTTAATTTAGTTTAAAGATTTAAAAAATAAAAATGTAATGTTTATCGTGACTAGCGTGTATCAATATGCGCTGTTATTAAGTCGTGTTAACGACATATTATCAATGAACACATTCAAGACGTTTCAGTGTTCGTTGAGTCCGTCGTGTAACTCCACCTTCAATTACTGCAATGACCGTTTTTTTCTTGTTTTGTTGAGAATTGCGTGAATAATAACAAGTTTGTAGCGAGTTGCACTGTAATGAAAGTAATGACACACGGGTTTTGTCGGTCCGCAGGTGAGGAGGGGGGTATGTTTTGTATCGTGTTTATTAGAAGTAGTGTTCTTTTTTATCTTTCTTTTTTAAAATTGTTTTTATTGTATCATTTTGTCCTGAATTTGGCTTTGGCGAAGGAGACGTCTAGACAGTTCGCTTGTTGTTTTGTAATCGTACGTTAAGTATAAGGAGAAGGGGAATAGGAGAGAAAGAAAGGGAGAGAGAGAGAGAGAGAGAGAGAGAAAGAGAGAGAGAGAAAGAGAGATAAAAAGAGAGATGGGAAGGGGAAACGAAATGAAATGATAGTGCTATGAGATAATATAGAGGTAGAGATAGAGAAGGGCTTAGCAATAAAGAAAAGAGAGGGAAAAGAAGAATGGAGAAAAAAAGAAAAAAACGAAGAAAAGGAGATAAAAAAGAACGAAAGAGAGGGAGAGATTAGAGCTATCAGATAAAAAAAGAAGTAAAGAGAGGTTTGCGAAGTTGAGAGAGAGAGAGAGGGGGGATGAAGGAGAGAAGAAATATAAGAAGAAGAAAAAGAAGAAGAAGAAGAGAGAAAGAGATCGAGAGAGAGAGAGAGAGAGAGAGAGAGAGAGAGAGAGAGAGAGAGATAGACGGGGGAAAATCGAAGGAGAGATTATGATTATGAGAGAATAGATGGAGGGAGGGAGAGAGATAGAGAGAGAGAGAGAGAGAGAAAGAGAGAGAAGGCTGAGCAATAAAGAAAAGAGAGTGAGAAGAAAAATGGAGAAAAGTAGAAGGAAAAGTAGACAGGGAGAAAAAATAGAGGGCAGAACGAGATCGAATGAGAGATTAAGGCTATGGAAGAGAGAGAGAGAGAGAGAGAGAGAGAGAGAGAGAGGGAGAGAGAGAGAGAAGAGA
>OY744519.1:75539796-75552296 GCA_963556195.1 Sepiola atlantica
TGATATTTGTCTGCTTACAAACAAGGCTGAGGAAGGTGAGAAGGGTGATATCACAAACGTAAACACCGGCTTTCTGAACATGAGAAGCCGACGGGAGAAAAAAGAACGACTACATTTATGATGCGGTCATTTGATCTGTGCGTTTTGTGACAAACATGCTATTTTAAATTTAAGCGTGTTACAAACCGACGAAATATAATATTTCAAATGTAAGCATGTGACAAACCAACGAAAAATTCCATATACAACTAAAGCATGTGACCAACCGACGAAAAACCATATTTAAAATTTAAGCATGTGACAAACTGACGTAAACATCAAATTTAAACTTAAGCATGTGACAAATCGACGAAAAATGACAATTTGAACTTAAGCATGTGAAAACCCGATAGAAAAATACTATTTCAAACTTAAGCATGTGACAAACCGACAAAGAGTTATATTCAAAATTTAGGCACGTGAAAAACAAACAAAAAAATGCTATTTCCAACTAAAGCATGTGACAAACCGACGGAAAATCTTATTTAAAATTTAGGCATGTGAGAAATTAACGAACCATTTAAATTTAAACATTTGGTATGTGACAAATCGACGAGAAATCCTTCTTCAAATTAAAGTATGTGACAAACCGAAAAAGCCATGCTATTTAGTACTAAGGCCTGTGACAAACCGACGATAAATACTATTTCAAATTTAAGCACGGGACAAACTGACGAAAAATCTTATTCATAAATTGAAGCACGTGACAAACCGACGAAAATACTATTTCAAATTCAAGCATGTGACAAACCGACGAAAAATTTAAGTTTAAACTTGAGCATGTGACAACCCGGTAGAAAATCCTATTCCAAATTTAAGCATGTGACAAACCGACGAAGAATTCAAATTTGTACTTAAGCATGTAACAAACCGACAAAATATCTTATTTAAATTTAAGCATGTAATAAAGCGACGAAAAATACTATGTGACAAACGGACGAGTTATGCTATTAAAAACTTTAGCATGTGATAACACTATGAAATATCATATTTGAAATATAAGCATGTGACAAACCAATACAAAATCTAATTTAAAATTTAAGCATGTTACAAACCGATGAGAAATGTTATTTAAAACTTAAGCATGTGACAAACCGACGAAATATCCTATTTAAAGTTAAAGCACGTGACAAACTGACGGAAAATGCTATTTCAAAACCAAGCAGGTGACTCACCGACATAATTTTTTTAATTAAGGCATGTGAAAAACTGACGAAAAATTTAAATTTTAACTAAAGCATGTGACAAACTGACGAAAAATAATATTTCAAACTTAAGCCTGTGACAAACGAAAGATACTATTAAAAATTTTAATGTGACTACCTGACGAAAAATGCTATTTAATATCTAAGCATGTAACAAAGGGACGAAAAGTTCTATTTTAAATATAAGCATGTTACAAACCAACACAAAATTATATTAAAAACTATATAATTTGAGAAACCGAGGAAAATTTTATTCAAAATTTAAACATGTGACAAACTGAAGAACAATTAAAATGTCAAATTCAGCGTGTGACATTCAGAGAAATATGCTTTTTTAAAATTTAAGCATTTTACAAACCAGCAATGTTTTTTATCTTTAGCATAGGACAAGCCGACAAAAAATATTTCAAATTAAGGCATGTGAAAAACCAACAAAAATCTATTATTCAAAATTCAAGCATGCCTTAAACCGACGAAAAATACTATTTCAAATTTAAGCATGTGACAAACCGACTAGAATGCTATTTAAAACTTGAGCTTGGGACTAACTGACGAGAAATCCTATTTAAAATTTAGGCATGTGACAAATCGACGAAAAATACTTTTACAAATTTAAGCATGTGACAAACCGACAAACATTTCTATTTAAAATTTAAGTGTGTGACAAACCGGCAAAAAATTATCTTTAAAAGTTAAGCATGTGACAAAAACCCGAAAAATCTTATTTCAAATTTTAGCGCATGATAAACCAACAAAAATTCTATTTAAAACTGAAGTATGCCTTAAGCTGACGAAAAAAACTATTTCAAATCTAAGAATGTGACAAACCAACGAAAAATCCTATTTCAAAGTTTAGCATGCGACAAACCGACGAAAAGTTCTATTACAAATTAAGCATGTGACAAACCAACGAAAAGTCTTATTTTAAATTCAAGCATGTGACAAACTGACAAAAAGGTCATTTTAAATTAAACACGTTACAAACCGACGAAAAATGCCATTTTAAACTTAATATTTCAAAACGACGAAAAATGTTATTTCAAATTGAATTATGTTACAACTTGACGAAAATCTTCTTTCAAACTTAAGTATACCTTAAACCGAATACTATTTCAAACATAAGCATGTTAACACCGACAAAAATGTCTGTTTAAAATTTAAGTATGTGCCAAACTGACGAAAAATCTTATTTCAAACTTAAGCATGTCACAAACCGACGAGAAATACTATTTAAAATGGAAACATGTGAAAAACCGATGACAAAAATGCTATTTCAAATTCAAGTATGTGAAAAACCGACGAAAAATGCAATTTAAAATTAAACATGTGACAAACTGATAAAAAATGCTATTTCAAACTTAAGCACGTGACAAACCGACGAAAAATCTGATTTCAAATTTAAGTATGTGACAAACTGACGAGAAATGCTATTTAAAACTAAAGGATGTGACAAGCCAACGAAATTTCCTATTTCATATTTAAGCATGTGACAAACCGACGAAAAATCTGATTTCAAATTTGAGCATGTGATAAACCGACTAAAATGATATTTCAACCTTAACTATGCCTTAAACCGACGAAAAATACTATTTCAAACTTATGCATGTGACAAACCAACTAAAATGTCTATTTACAAATTAAGCATGTGACAAACTTAATAAAAAAATTATTTTAACATCAAGCATGTTACAAACCGACGAAAAATGCGTTTTCAAATTCAAGCATATGACAAACTGACGAAAAATTCCATTTCAAATTAAACATGTGACAAACCGACAAAAAGTGCTATGTCAAACTTAAACATGTGACAAACCTACGAAAAATGCTATTTTAAATTTAAGCTTGTGACGAACCGTCGAAAAATACTGTTATAATCTTAAGCATGTGACAAACCTACAAAAACTGCTATTTCAAATCAAACATGTGACAAACCGATACAAAATATTATTTATAATTTAAGCATGTGGCAAACTGACACATTTCTTTAATTTCAAATCTAAGTATGTAACAAACCTAGGATACTGATTATTTCAAATTTAAGATGTGACACACTGAAAAAATGCTATTTCAAACTGAAGCATGTGACACATCGATAAAAATACTGTTACAAACCTAAGCGTGTGAAAAATCGACGAACATCCTATTTCAAATTTAAGCATGTAAAAACTGACGAGAATTCTATTTCAAATTTACGCTTGTGGCAAACTGACGGAAAATGCGCAACGTTTAAAACTCTCGACTTGTCATTGCTAGGGAACATGACGTTGAATAAGTACACAAAAGATGCTGCCGCGTCTTTCGCAACGAAGGTAGACACCCTCTACTGAGATAAAAAAACTTCTCAAACAAGCCAGTATTCCATATCTCTATCAAACCACCATTCGCTCGCGCATTGAATATTGTAGCTCCAATAGGGCCTCTCCCTCTTGAATAGGGTGCATAAACAAATTTCTAACTTAATTGGTTCCACACTTTCTGCTAAGCTATAGCAACTGTCACATTGCCGCAATGTTACATTCATGTGCTTGTTTTACAAGTACTTCCATTGGATGGGCTCCGATGAACTTACTGCAGTTGTACCCCATCAACGTAAATACCACCGACAAACCCGACTAGAAACCAAAATCACACCCCTTCACTGTAGATGCCCCTAGATGTCAGAAGATTTTCTATTCTAATAGCTTTTTTACTCAGAATGCTAACCTTTAGAATTCCCTCCCTACTCCCTGTTTCCCCAAATGTATCAACATGCAGAAATTTAAATATAATGTGAACGAAAATCTTGCTTCCAAACTCTCCACCCAGGGTGCCCCCTATAAATCTGGTCGCTACCACAGCAACCCCCTACACTTCAGTGCCAATATGCCATTTTTCGGGCAAAGCAAAGTAAAAAAAAATACTATTTCAAATTTAAATGTACGACAGACCGAGAAAAATCCCATTTTAAAATCACGCGTGTTACAAATGGTGCTACCAAATCAGGTTGTCTGAAGATATCGGCTTCTTAACCAAAAAGGCACCACACATTGATGTTTTATTGTGTTTTCCTCTTTGCAAAACTCAATCATGTTCTGCAAAATCCAAAACAAATAACAACAATTTCCCTCCCTCCCTCCCCTTCTCCTCTCCCCCCTTTCTCTCCCTTCCCCCTTTCACTCAAGCAAACACCATGATTAAATACTTGAAATATAAAGAACATGAAGCATGAACAGCTTTCACCAAAATGACCGAATTTGGCATTAAATAACACAAGGAGGGTTGATATGCCGTAAAGCAACCAAAGTAAACACCTTGAATAAATAATTGCACATATAAAGAACTTGAACCATTAAAACATTTACCAAAATGACCGCATTCGGCATTAAATAACCCGGAAAGAGTTGATATGCCGTAAAAAACATCCAAACCAAACACCATGAATAAATACTTTAACATATGAATAATTTAAATCTAAAATGTAATGCTTAAGCTTAAGGGATCTTACGAAGTTTAAATTCAGAGAATATTGCTTCATTGGTGACTAATAACTATTGATCAAATTGAATGCAAATCTGAAATATTTGAATTTTCCAATGTGAGATTGTGTCTCTATTACGCCCCTAACAGCCTTTAAAATACTCCAAAAAATCTGACATTTGGTTAATATTTATTAATTGATATCTAATACCGATTGTTAAAACTTTGCAAAAATCGGAGATATCTGAATTTTCACAAAAGGCTCCCATCTCCCCTATTACTCCCCTTTGCAGGAAACTAAATTAAACTAAACATAGACCATATTATCCACTCGTATGGCTAGCAGCTGTAGTAAAAAATCATAACAATCGTTTAATTTATATAAATAGAGGTAGATTTATACAACGTAGACAGAAGTAAAACGTGTATGTGTATGAAGGCTATGTCACATGGGAGCGATGTGGTCAATATGTTGACAAGTATATGTGAGGGAGGATTGTCTATACAGGACTTACAAATGTATGTCAAGGGCGTGTTCTCACACGGCGCATGACTGGCGAGGCTATTTTCTTGCAAAACTGATTCTTCCATTAGTGGCGGAACTCTTCTAAAAGAAATCCAACGTGATATCTAGTGTTCTTTCTAGCTTGCTGCATTATTCCGACATACTCAGACGTGAGCTTCTACGAGAATTCTATAGCTCTAGTACCGAAGGTGATGAAAGTTGATTTTTCTTTTGTCAAATTTCACTGCGTGCTTTCACTTTTATTCAACAAAACAAACAAAAAATCGATTCAAACATTTTTCTAGAAATAGTCCACTTGTGAATGGGTTCAAATATTCATACTGGATACGTGGATACGATTTTTGAAAAGTTTTATTTTAACGCAAATGGAAGATTTATTATTTTTTAAAAAGTTTAATACAAAAAAGACGATCAGAAAAATTGAAAAAAATAAAAAAGGTATAATTAAACAGACGAATTCTGTTAATTTTAACAATGTTTGCATAAATGAGAAAATGTTTCCTAAATACACACATTATATATATATATATATATATATGTATATATATATATATACATATATATATATGTATATACATATACTAGACTGAAAATTGCGGACGCATGCGTATTAATATTCTTAAATATAAACCTGGAAAAGTACAGTACAAGTGGAATTAACTCTTAAAATATTGAAGCTAGAATTGAGATTTGAAGAATTAAATGTACAATAAAATCACACTTAATCACAAAGTTGCCAAAATGGCAAATATATGCAATGTTTTTTCTTAGCTCTTTCTTGGATATTGGTATTTTAATTAACAGAAGAATCACATAAAACACTCTAAATATATTTCTATTTAATTATACAGTAGATTTCGTCTAAATAGTCACAGAAAATGTGATGACTTAGGCAAATTAACAAGTAAGGCGAACTGATTTTGAAATTAAAAAAAAATCGTCACTTGAAAGAATTGCAAATATTACTACAATTAGTAAAAGTTAAAAAATAGAAATTGGAACAAAATGGTGCTGACAATTATAGTGTTAACTATTAGGAAGAGTTGAATGTAAATCAATTATGTGAAAGTTTGGTTTCATTTTATTTTTAATTAAAAAACAAAAAAAAACACGTGTGCTTTAGAGATGACAAAAAAATAAAAATTTCCTGACCTGTGCAGTATGAATACATTGTTAAATACAGGCAGATAACATAGCTGAAAAGAGTCAGCCACAGAATTCACTCTACTCGAGGTAATGTGGTAAAGAGCAACCGCTCATGGATTCTTCACATTTTGAATGATGCTTTAAGCAAATTATACTTTATTTACTGAATCACCTCATTCATTATTGTTTATTATTCGTTTTACATTGCTAATTTTACTCTACATTTAATTCTTTAAATCTCAATTTCAGCTTCAAAAGTGAATTATCACTTTTTTATTTTTCTACTAAAACTAACTACTTGGTTTATATGAGCCCAATCTGTTTAATACTAAGATATTTCGAATCAGCTCACCGCGTTCTATATTTCTATTTTTACATCATTAAATTATATTTATAATTTCAGAAGTTATGTCGAGTCAAAGGGCATAGGAGCGTTACTCAATGACATTTTTGTCAGTTCAAGCCACTCAACCCTTATATATATATATATATATATATATATATATATATATATATATATATATATATATATATATATAGTTATTAAAAATAAATGATGAAATATTTGGTAAAAGAACAAAATTCATTGAATCATCAAGGAATATATCAATAAACTTTTTTTCTTTTCCTTTACCCATGGATTTTCAAAAATGCAAGCCTTTAATATCAGAGTTGCTTAGGACAGTGAAAACGTGTGATTAAAGGCTTTAAACGACTAAATTCAGAACTGGAAAGGTTCAAGAAATTATAAGATGAAACATTATTTTTTCTTTTTTTATTAAACATCTCTTCTGAATTTACAAGCTTGCCTATTTTAGAAAAACCCATGGGTCAAGGAAAAGAAAAAAAAGTTTATTGATATATTCAGTGTTTAAACTACTTTATGATTCAATAGATATTGTTCTTTTTCCAATTTTTATTTTCATCATTCATTTATTTTTATAATTGCTCTATCTCATATATTGAGCATTGACTTTTCCTGATATGATTATTTTAAAGATAATATTTTATGTTTATCATATCTCCATTATATATATATATATATATATATATATATATATATATATATATATAATAATCTAGGTAAAACATCCACAGGATAGTAATCCAAAGAATTTCAACCGGGTTTATAAAAATGGCTCAATATCAAATAGAGATTTTATGTATGATTATGTTTATTTACACAGCCATGTACAAAAAGAACTTTTCCAAATATGATCTAAGGTTAAGATCGGATTCTAACTCTGCCTGATGAGATCTCAGTTTATAATAGCTGTTGATCGATAACATCGACATGCCAGTGTCGCAGATTTTGTACATGTCTGTTTAAATAAAAATAATCATATATATATATATATATATATATATATATATATATATATACGCAAAAAATATAGAATAATATTTCATCAATATCTTAATTCTTGCCTGCCAAGATAGCCCTATAAATGACAATAATTTTATTTACATATTGATCTCCTACGAATTCTTTGGATATTTTTGGTGAGTCATTCATTTTGCTGTCAACTGATTTTTTTGTTTTGGACTTCATTCTAATGTATCCTTTCATACCTCGGATTTTGAACTTTGCTATCTGAACTCTTTTGGATTATAACTTAATGCTCATTAGATCTCTGATTGATCCCCTGGATAATTACATGGAAGATGCCAGTCGTTTACAACTTTTATAGTTTAAAATTTATGTTTTTACTGATTTTTCTCCCCTGATAGAAAAGAGCTTATCTTTGAAAATCTATTGATTAAGGATTTTTTATATCCCTTGCTTGAATATCTGATATGTTATTTTATCATTTCTTTATTCTTATACACACGAAAAAATTTATATGTCAAGGGTTCTAGACATAAAGTTTGTATCATTATATCTTGAGTTTAATCTTTGTAAAGGGACATAAAAGTGGTACAAAATTGTGCTGTTGGTCGAATTAATTTGGACGGGTATTTTTCTTGTTATATATATGAATAACAACTTAGAAAGATACAAAGTTATGACATATTAACCATCATGGCATATATAAGCATAGAGCTGATTTAATACCTGCAGTATTCATTGGCAACTAACTGATTTGATTTACTTCAACTTTCATCTATATAACTTTAAGATGTTGTTTTCATTGTCTAATTAGGATACTGTCTACGTCAAAGCATCGTCTTGTTATTCAGTATTTTCCCCGCATTGTGATTAACCTTCTACAAATTATCTATATGATATATAAAGATATATGCACGACATATATTATCATTCTTCCTATATTATACAGTTCGTGTTTGTATGTTTGTAAGCAAAAGTAGAAATATTTAAAAAATGCCAGTGTGTTAAATAACACGGTCCATTATACTTATGTATGAGTGTAGATGGATATATAAAGATCTGTGTTATTTGACTACCATTCATAGATTGACTTACACACAAACAGAAGCGTAATCTCGATTATCTGTATTATAATACGCTTGTACATTCGTCCATCGTACGTTATCACCTTTCACACCGATTAAAATAATGAGATTATGTTGCCACTCGCCCATCTCACTTGGATCAGTCAAAATATGTAGCTGATCTAGAAGTTGACTTGGGCTCAGTTGTGGATTGCTGTACGAAATAGCCTGTTTCATTTAATCCAGTTAAGACTCAGCTCCTGTCTTTCAGTTGTAAGCGTGTCCGTTTTCTTTCTGATATTCTCATGGATGGCTCTACTCTTGAGGAGAAATTGACTCTGAAACTTCTTGGTCTTTCTCGCTCATCAAATCTTTCCAAGAGTTCATACATTATATCCAGTGCTCTTTCTGCTTCTCGTAAAGTCGGATCTCTCTATCGCTCTAAACACTTTCTCACACATGAGGCTATTCTCTATATCTACTTATCTACTACTAGACCATGTATTGAGTACTGTTGTCATATTTGGGCTGGTGAATCTCTGTCCTATTTGAAGGTTTTTTATAAGGTATAGAAAAGTATTTGTAATTTGATTGCACCTATCCTTTCTTTTCTCTGCATCCTCTCTCTCACAGACGTGATGTTGCTAGTCTCAGTCTTTTCTATAAATACTATCATGGCATGTGTTCTTCAGAATTATGTGATCTATTCCCTGCTCTTTTGTTCCAGCTCGTTTGACTCATTGGTCCAGTGGTGTCCATCAATCTGTTGTTTTGATACCTCATTGTAATACATCTTCCTATTCCATCAGCTTCTTTCCAAGAACTGTAGGCTTGTGGAACTCTCTTCCTGCTGACTGTTTTCCTCTTACCTATAACCTTGGTCTTTTCAAGACTAAGGCCGATAATCATATTTCGCTTTTGTTAGCTCCTTACATCAAGTGCTTCATGCCTTGTCTGGGGTGATTTCCATAAAAAATGATCGTTCAGTCGCCAAAGATGAAATGCAAAAAATCACTGAGAAATATCTGGTATCCCTGTGTACAAGAATTAAGATTGTAGCTGTTGTGATGTAATCCCTATTTAGGTACACACTCACCTCTTCTGTTAATATATATAATACTTTGACTGTAATCTACCAGTCGAAGATTCATCCTCGAGAATCAGTCCGACAAAGACGAGGCCATTTCGGCGCCCTTTTATCTATCGGGCTGTTGTATTAGCCCTGAGTAGTTCGAGGAGGTCCACCCTCCCAGGCCTTGCCTTTTCTCTTTAGGAAGGAGTTAGTTCATCGCTAGCTGCGCGAGGCACACTGGCCGGAGAATTCCGACGGGTCGACCTAGACAATTTTTAAGAGGCGAGAATTTCCCTTCTTTAGGGGCGCTGGCTTCTTCCCCCCGACGTTCTGACCTTGTGCCACCTCTCCTTGTGGTGGGAGTGAAGTAAATACTGTGTCGAGTAGCAGAAGCTACACTGGCGACATTGTATAGTAATACAATATAACCTTATTCTTTTTTCAACATGTGCGTTTTATTTATTTATTATGCCCCATTCGAGGACATCAAAACAGTTCCCAAAATACACTGTGTACAAATCTTTTTGATATAATTACGTAACAAGCGCAGATTCACTTTGGGATCATTAATATTTACAAAGTTTGACGTGGAATTCATGAAGAAGAAAACAGATCACGGAAGCCAATAATGATGAAAACACTTGAAATGGTGGGTTCCGTTAATGCGCTTATTTGGGCTGACAGAAGTTTTATAATAAGGGACATTTCTGAAAAATTGAAAATTTCTGTGGGTGCAGCACACGCATCTTTGAATACTGGGTACTCCTCTCATATTTGGGCTGTTGAATATTTGTCCCATTTCAGGATTCCTGCTAACGTTCAGAAGCGTATCTATAATTTGGTTGTCCCACCCCTATTTTCGTCTCTGCACCCTCTCATTCTCACAGACGTTATGCTGCTAGTCTCAGTTTTTGCTATAAATACTATTATGGCATGTGTTCTTCAGAATTGTTTCATCTATTCCCCACTTCCTTTGTTCCAGCTCGTTTGACTTGTTGTTAGTGGTCTTCACAAATTCGCTGTTTTGATACCTCAGTAAAATACAGGTTCCTATTCCAGTAACTTCTTCCCAAGAACTGCAGGCTTGTGGAACTCTCTTCCTGCATAATGTTTTTTCTCCTACCTATAGCCCCGGACTTTTCAAGACTGATGTCAATAGGCATCTCCTGTCTTTGCGATAATCATATTTCGTTCTTATTAACTCCTTAAATTAAGTGGCTTCATGCCTTGTCTGGAGTGATTTTCATAAAAAGAACAGATTAAGGTTAGCTAATATTTTATTCCCGTAATGTCACTCCATGAACAAATGGTTTAAAACTTAGCCAAAATATTTCTATGCTGACTAAGTGCTAAAAATTCAGATTCTACGCATTTTAAAATAAATTGTTCCCAAATCGTTTCGATATAATCACGTTAAAAGCGCATGTTGACTTAGGATCATTTTTAATGTTGGATTCATTCAGACTAAGCAAGACTATTATTATTATTATTATTTTGATAAGGCACCATTAAAAATAGCAAAAATATGCCCCATCTTCTACTATATATAACGAACGAATATATATTACACTGCTCTCCCAATGGTGTGTTAATGCCTGGGAGGATGGTCCCATGACAACAGAACAGATACTAAACTATCCCACAAAAAGGAGGAGGTAATTCCTTGTATATCGGTATCATGACAACAAAACAGATACTACACTATCCCCTCCCCCAAAAGGAAAGGGTAATTCCTGGGATGATGGTATAACCACGACAGAACAGACACTACACTACCAAAACAGGAGGTGGTAATGCTTGGGAGGCTTGTATCATGAGGAAAGACCATTCATTTTTCCAATAAAAAAGAGCTAAAACCTAGAAGAAGGTATCATGACAACTAAAGATATACTACGCAACGTCCCCTGAATTGAGCATTGTAAAATAGTACCTTAGTCTGAAATTATATAGTAAACTTGATTGAGTAATAAACAATAGAAATAGTAAATCTCCCTTAGTGATAGAAGTAATAGTATAGATTCGGCTGTAGACAGATACCAAATATTCATTAGTAATAGAAGTAATAGTATAGTTTCGACTTCAGAAAGACAGATACCAAATCTTCATTAGTAATAGAAGTAACAGTATAATGTCGGTTTTTAGACAAATACCAAATCTTCATTAGTAATATATATATAATAGTATAGTTTTGGCTTCAGACAGACAGATACCAAATCTTTATCAGTAATAGAAGTAATAGTTTAGTTTTGGCTTCAGACAGACATATGCCAAATCGTTATCAGTAATAGAAGTAATAATATAGTTTCGGCTACGAACAGACATAAATCAAATCTTCATGAGCAATAGATTAAAAAATATTTTCCGAAATAAAATGTTAAATATTCCTCCTTACAGACTTTTCAATGCTCAAATGGACAACTTTACGTGTTTATTCATTAAGTTATGCTTCTAAACAGGAATGGTGAGACAATTCCATCAGTCACTGCAAAATACTTTTGTAGCTTCGTTTGAACGTACGTTATCATGTTTCGCCTTATTAAACAAATGAAATTGCCAATCACAAATGAATTGAAAATAAATTGTAAACTATCTGGTTCAGATGAGGATCGTCGGACTTTACGCGAATTTTAGAAAATTATGGAACGGCTTAATGAACTCAGTT
>OY744519.1:75557296-75629796 GCA_963556195.1 Sepiola atlantica
GAATATCGTTATCAGAAATCTATTTTCTATTTTGAAAAAAAACAAACTTTTTTTTAATGGACCGGTTTATTTTTTTGTCAACTTTACGGGAAAATATCACTCTTACTCGTTAAATGACAGGAGACTTTATTATTACTAATTTAAAATCCCGTACAAAATACTTTTTTTATAAAATTCAATTGTTTCTATTTTTAGAAATTAAGTCCGTGTCGGCATGCATGTTTTTAAAAATTATTTTTTCCTTAATTACTTTTCCCCATTCCTGCCACCAAATTGTTTTATTTATTTTAATCTAATCAAAAACTAATTTAATTTAACCTAATTTAATTAAATAGTGATAGCATCCAGGTTGCTATTTCTTATTTTTCACTTAAAATTACTTGAAATCCCCAATGCATTTCGTATAATATATCTATTTCTGAGAATAAATTGTGATTTATTATTTATTATTCCACTATCTTTTTATATGTAACACAATTTCCCCCCTCTATTCCGCTGAATAAGTATTTACTATTGTTGACTATCACTGGGCCTTATTCCGATAGAATATTCCTACCTTATCACCCCCAACCTAAGTCTCGAGTATCCGCTAATAATTGAATTAAGACATATCTTAGCATAAGTACGTGTTACTAATTCTCATCCTCCCTATTATACACTAATTATTGCCCCAGATTGCCTCAATTGAATCTGTGGACCTCATCAGAGGAAGTGCTAAGTTGGTATAAAGAATTACACATTACTAATCAAAGTAAATTTATAATGTTTGATATAGATTCATACTATCCCTCCATATCCTCTACTTTACTTGAAAAGGCGCTTACCATGGCTAGAAATGAATCAAACATCACAAACTTAGAAATGGATATAATTAGACTAGCCAGAAGGACGCTAATATCCTACACTGATAAGTTATGGACTAGAAAGGATAGGGAAAACAATTTCGATATTACTATGGGGGCACCGGACTCAGCGCAGGTTACTGACCTGGTAGGGATATATATCCTCAGAGAAATTTGTATGAAAATACCTGAACTGGCGGGCGGTCTATATAGGGACGACGCTTTATTCTTTGTCAACACAAGTATAAGGAATCTTGAAACTAAGAAGAAAAAACTCAATATATTCTTCAGCTCAATACAACTTAGCGTAACTATGGATATAAACTACCGGAGGGTCAATTTTTTGGATATTACGCTTGATCTATGCAACAACACATATGAACCTTATCACAAGCCCAACCACACACTCTACTATATCGACGCTAAATCGAATCACCCACCGATGGTGAAAAGAGCCATTATTCCTGCAATATCGAGTAGGATATCTAAGCTGTCCAAGAATCAACAAATATTCGACAGCAGTAAGCAATTCTACAATGAAGCTTTAAACAGATCAGGATACAAGGAAACAATTAATTACCTTGTGCCTCCTTCGGTTGGGAATGGGGGACTAAACGGGAGACCGATTGCCTCTCGATCAATGGTTTCATATAATAGGGCAATGGGCAAGGCTAGATATAGGAGACCTGGTGTATCCCACGGTAATGTAAACCAGGTAGGGTGGGAACCGGTTGATGATAATATTCGTGAAGTTGGAAGTAACGAATTGAACTCACATGCTACCCAAACCGGGGGGAAGGTAGGAAGAAAAATAGGAGAAGGACCACTACATGTTCAACCCCCCCCCCTATAGCCAGCATATTAAGACTAATATCCCAAAGATTTTTTATAGCATAGTGGAAAAAAAACTTTCCAAGGGATAGCAGATTGGGGGGAATCATTAACAAAAACACTGTAAAACTCTCTTATTCAACCTGTAGAAATATAGCCACATCCATCATAGGATATAATAATTCTAAGATAACTAAAACAAGGGAAGCCATGTTCTCTTCTGGTGTTGATCCCAGTAACACCAGTTCAGTGAGAACCTCCATTATAAATAACCATAGTAGTAGAACATCCAGCAACGGCCCAGCACACAACTGTAACTGCAGAGCTTCTAACATCTGTCCACTGGGGGGAACTGTAGAGTTTCAAGCATTGTCTACAAATGCGATGTGATAACAGAGAGTAGTAGGAAATCATATATCGGTTCAACCGGGGGTGAGTTCAAAGATAGATTCAGAAACCACATGAGTTCCTTCAGGGGAGGCCAAAGGGAAGACATAGATAGGCCTAACACTTCTGTTGGCCGTTTTGTGAGAAACCTCATTGCTAGGCAAGACCCTTTCGAACTGAAATGGTCAATTTTGGGGAGGGCTAACAAATATAAACCGAACAAAAAGAAGAGATGCAACCTATGTGCATTGGAGTCGTACCACATCATGACATCTAGAGATAATTTACTGAACGCTAGGCAGGAAATACTACAATGCTGTCTGCATAGAAACCGTTACCTGTTATCAGGCCTAAAACCTGGATAGGAGGGGAATTGGGGGAAGTATAAACTTACAGCAGAGATAGGCACGATGGACACTTCCTGAGGCAATCTGGGGCAATAATTAGTGTATAATAGGGAGGATGAGAATTAGTAACACGTACTTATGCTAAGATATGTCTTAATTCAATTATTAGCGGATACTCGAGACTTAGGTTGGGGGTGATAAGGTAGGAATATTCTATCGGAATAAGGCCCAGTGATAGTCAACAATAGTAAATACTTATTCAGCGGAATAGAGGGGGGAAATTGTGTTACATATAAAAAGATAGTGGAATAATAAATAATAAATCACAATTTATTCTCAGAAATAGATATATTATACGAAATGCATTGGGGATTTCAAGTAATTTTAAGTGAAAAATAAGAAATAGCAACCTGGATGCTATCACTATTTAATTAAATTAGGTTAAATTAAATTAGTTTTTGATTAGATTAAAATAAATAAAACAATTTGGTGGCAGGAATGGGGAAAAGTAATTAAGGAAAAAATAATTTTTAAAAACATGCATGCCGACACGGACTTAATTTCTAAAAATAGAAACAATTGAATTTTATAAAAAAAGTATTTTGTACGGGATTTTAAATTAGTAATAATAAAGTCTCCTGTCATTTAACGAGTAAGAGTGATATTTTCCCGTAAAGTTGACAAAAAAATAAACCGGTCCATTAAAAAAAAGTTTGTTTTTTTTCAAAATAGAAAATAGATTTCTGATAACGATATTCCGTTGTAACATTTATTTATGGAATATAGAATAATATTCTCCACAGAGAGTTACAAACAGACACAGCCGTTAAGGAAATATTTTAAATGATTTAAAATAATAACTAGATTTTTGTAGAAGGCCTTTTTATAATAACAGTTTATTTTTGATATATGAATAATTTTTTTAAAAAACAAATTCTGCGGGATAGGCTTTTTTTCGCTTCGTTAAACAACAAAACGATAATAATTCGGCAGTTAATTAAATGAAGGAGATTTTCCCAAAATGTAAAATGACGTCCCAGACACTAGATGATTAATTTCTATAAGGAATAGGTTTAATAATAAATATTTTTAGAAACAGTATTTTGAATAAATAGTTTCTATATTAAGATTTTTTCTTGATGGAAGGGAGTTTTCTGCGGGATTGACATTCAACTCGTCGTGTGTTTATTTCGAAGGGTAATAAATCAACAATTGAAATAAGTCTCTTTGAACTCGGACGAACATTTGTGTTGACTTTTCTTTGTGAGAAGTTGGATTTAGAATTCCCATACTATCATTGGATTGGAATGGTAACTTGTGAGCGGTATCTTGAATGATTTAGTTCTTTTGTTTTATTGTGGGGGGGGGATTTATTCATCATTGTACCGGCTAACGTGAAAGTGTATTATCGCACATTGTTCCGGTTTTGTGGTTTTATTGAATGTATTTGGGACCGACTACTTGCTTGTTGGCTTGGTGGAAGAAATAATGCACAAGCTACTTTTCTAAGACTTTTCTAGGACTTTCTTTTCTTATCGTTGTTCTTCCTTGCTTTTTAAGTTTGACTTTTATTTTTATTTTTATTTTTTTCCTCTTCTTTTCTTAAGTGACCTCAACTATTACAACGCCACATTGTGTTTTGTCGGCAGTTGAAACCAGTATTCCAGACATTTAATTTCCCTGATGATCTGCCAAGCAAGTAACTGCTTGGTAGTGAAACACGTGTAGGAAAAAACATTTAATTTGAATAAATAGTATTTGTAAGAAAAATATCTTTAATGGTGATCATTGGTGTCTTGAAAGGAATGCTTTGGTAAGCCTTCATAAAATCACATATATATATATATATATATATATATATATATATATATATATATATATATATATATATATATATAAAAATTAGTAAATTCGAAGTTTTTTTTCCATTTATACGAACTATATTTATATCACTTTCCTAGGCTTATTTAATTCAATTTAACATTAAAATATTAGCTTACGTTCGAATAATTTCTTTTAAAAAATAAAGTCTACATTGAACGCAGTAACTAACGAATTTGTTTTTAAATAATTAAATATATACTATATATTTAAACTAAATTTGTTTATTTTGATAACGACGACGACAATGAATATCATCATTATTATAATCATCTTTATCATAATAATGATGATAATAATGATGATGATATGATTATGATGATATCAACTATTACATTTGCCAGTAATAAGAAAAAACCTCCCCTCATCTTTTTAAATTCCAAAAGAAAAAAAAATAGATTAATATTTAATAAAAATCTTTATTAAGTTTTTTTCTATCATATAGACGAAAAACATAAAGTGACTATTTAAAAAACCCAGGAATATACAAGTGTTTTATTTTACCAATTGACGTTTCACTTTTTGCGTTCATTCCCTTCATTATATAACCAGTTTTTAATAGGGAATTTGATTTTATTATAAAATTCCTTGTTTTTTAATATCGAAAAGACCATACAAAATAACGCTTTCCCCCTGATTAAGAAATTTTGACTATGTTCATAGACAGTAAATTTGCTCAACAGTGGAATATATCAAATAACACCATGACAATCATATTTTTGTTGTTTTTCACCAAATTACTAAAATGCGAAAAGAAAATTGTTTTATTCTGTAAAGAAGGCTACATGTAGACTAATTGCTACCCGGAGGGCGGGTAGTTATTTGCTTGCATATATATATATATATATATATATATATATATATATATATATATATATATATATATATATATATACGTAGGCTTGACTACCCAAACTCTGTCGAAAAGTCTCACTATTCACCTATCTGACACCAGCGCAATAGTCCAGCATCTGAAAGCTAATCATTCTTGCACCACGCGCTCAACTTCGAAAAATTGTCATCGAGAATACAACTATATTAGAATAGGAAAATTTCAAACAAAGACTACAGCTATAGAAGCTCAACACATAAAAACTGAAAATCTAGCAATTAATAAAATTAATTTCGCTAACAGTGAAAATATCCTAAAATACCTTTAATACTGATATTAATACTGTATTAAGACAACAACTAATCACAATTTATTTTCCCGTAATAAAATATCGCTGAATATTTTAAAATACCGGGAAGAGAGTTGAAAGTATTAGGGTACACAACGGTAATGGATACGGCAAATTTATCTGCCATTTTCAGCCTGAAAGTAGAAAATTAATCAGGCATCTAGAAAGGACCAAGGAAAACATATTCAGACACAAGTCATAGCTCGCTCACTGACCGTTTCGTCTTCCAACCAATTTCAGTGGAAACGTCGGGTGTGCTTGGCCCCGAGACTGTTAAATTTTTTCAGGACATTGGACGGAGGATTTCAACGTCTAGGCACGAGCCCCGTGAGTCAGCCTGGTTGTTCCAACGCATCTCCCTGGCTATCGTTCGTGGCAACGCTATGTCAGTAACGGCGGCGTCACTTCCGTTCTAATCGTCATCTGTTGACTCTCTCTTTCTTTCTCTGACAATTGTTTCAAGCCTTTAAAAAAATGCTAAACAACTTTTAATAAAAACGTTTGTTTTTGTTAGTCATCTGTAATATTTAACGAAACATGTGTTCAAGAAAAAAATGCTGCCCATATATATATATATATATATATATATATATATATATATATATATATATATATATATATATATATATATATATGAGATAGATAGATAGATAGATAGATAGATAGATAGATAGATATCCGATATCAGTCTCTTGAGCGAGTAAAAAACTGCCGGACGAATCTATTTCATATGTTATGGGGAAGGGAGAAAACAAATAGCAAGTCAAACATCCTACGCTATCTAAAATAAATTTGGGAAGAAATCCTTTAATTTATTTCCATAAGGAAATAGGTATCCTTTCATTTTTTACTTTCTTCTTTCTATACAGATTGATAGTTTTTTTCTCTCTTTTTATTTTTTAAACGTTTCAGATTTCCCATCTTATTTCCTTTTTTAAACTTTACTGGTCGAGACGTTATTTTATATAAATATGAATATTAGTGCGAACATTAACAAAATATATTTTCTTTTAAGTCATTTTTGACAAAGGGTGCACACTTGTAACGTTGCGTGATTGACGTAAGATATGCCGTTGCGGCTTTCAGGATATGATGTGACGTGTTTAATGCCTTTTACAAATCCATACAACAAACACCTTACTATTTCTCATAGTAACATTACAGGTTTCAGCTCAAACTTTCCTGATGTTCAGTCGTTTCTCTTTGGTAAATCTCATCACATTCTTCCTCTTTGTGAGATTAATTTGTATGCTTCTATTGATAGCAACGATATACATGTGGATGGTTATTTGTCTCTTGTCCGCTTAGACTCTTCCACGCATTTGCATGGTCTTGCTCTTTTTTCCCGCAAGGATCTCCCCATTGCACGTCTCCTCAGCCTTGAATATCATGGGTGTCTTTTTATCTGTCTGAGGTTGTCTTTGCTTCACGCCACTTCCTATATGTTCTTTTTGTACCGTTTCTCTTCAGACAATGCCTGCTCTTTTGTTGATGCTATATCTAGCAATATTGATGATGCATTGCAAATTCATCCGTCAAGCTCCATCTTTGTTTTTGGTGACTTCAATTATCATCATTCTAACTGGCTTCCTCACTCTAACCGCAGAGATCTAGCTGGTGAAATCTGTCTTAACTTTTCTCTGTCGCATGACTTGTCCCAAATTGTTACCCCCACACGTTTTCCCGATAATCATGTTCATCTACCATCCTTACTTGATCTTTTTCTCACTTCTGTTCCTGACTCATGTTCTATTTCCTTGGGTTCTTCTGATCATGCTGTTGTTGATGTTGAGGTTGATTTTTCAGTGAAGTCTTTTATTGATCGGCCCTTTCATAGGAAGACGTTCAACTACAGGAAGGCTCATTGGGATAAGCTTCACAGCTTCTTATGTGACGTCCTATTTTTGTATGTCTCTGAATGATGTTGAAATTGACACCTTCAGTCTTCATCGTAATTTTCAAACCAACCCTCATTCTCCTCCATGATTTTCATCTGTTTGTGCTTCTGCCATTGTCCATCGTAATCATTACTTTAATAAGTATCGTCGGGATGGTTCTGAAACTTCTAGATAATCCTACAGAAGAGCTGGCAATGCCTGCAAGAGAGCAATCTCTGAGGTTAAGTCTAGCTATTCTCAAATAGTGGCATGTCTGCTATTCTTCCTCTTTCTAATGGTTTTCAGGTTATTTCATCTTCTAAGGAGAAGGTTGATCTCGTTGCTCGCCTTTTTGCTGACAATTCTTCTCTTGATGATTCTGGTGTTGTTCTTCCTGATTTTCCCTTGAAAACTGATTAGTCTCTTGACTGTCATTATCACTCCAAAGATGGTTGCTAGGGTTCTTTCTGATCTTGACCAGTCTAAGGCTACCGGTCGTGATTCAATTCTTGTTGTCGTTCTCAAGCGTTGTGCTCCTGAACTTTCTTCTCTCCTCTCTAAATTATTCAATCTCTTTTTGTCTCAGTCCTGTTTATCTTCTTGTAGATTTATAGGTGTGTTATCTTCTCTCCGAATAAAATTGTTCTTTTACCATTTATTAATTCTTGTTATTTAAAGTTCATAAATTAAATAATCAGTTCTTTTTGTTTTTGGATAGATTTAAGGGTAGAAGGTCTTCTGTTTTCTTCTGTGACTCTTCTATTTCAGGTGATTATTTGAAGTTAATATGTTTCACAATACATCGTTTTTTAATCTCTTTTTACATCAGTAGAAAAAAATAATGTATACTATGATAGTTTTTTTTTACAAATTACGAGATTTTATTCATGAAAAATGCAATATATTAAAAAGTTTTATTACACAAATATTTAATGTATTATTGTTTCTTTTATGTGGGCAACACATATTTAATATCATAATTGATAAAACTACCTTCATGAACTACGAAACACTTTTTAATATCTCACGTCGAGCTCTGAACGGTGTCACATCAGTTACATCATTCTTTTTTCACTCTATTACTTGCGAGCCCTCGAGCTGAAACAACGTTCACTCGACATACATCCTTTTCACCAGGTTCTTTCAACCTGATTACATATGGAATTCTCACGTCCTGGGAGCTACGTACTTTTAATCATCCTATCGGCACTCCCCATCTAACTTCTTTGCACACGTTATATATATATATATATATATATATATATATATATATATATATATATATATATATATCAATTCCACAGAGTGATGACAATCCAAAAAAGTCTGGTAGTATCGTGAGATACTACCGGGGCGCCCTGAGCTAGTTGTAATAATTCTTCAGCCCCCAAACCATGCCTGAACTCAGATGAAGGCTTTGTTAAAGCCACAGCTATTGTATTAGCATTTATATATGTGTGGTTGAAAATGGTCAAGAAAAAAGGACAAAGTAACATTCTAGTGAAAATAAGTACACAAACGCATCAGTAAACTTGGACCAAGGTATTTTGATCGAGAGATTCCGACCATATTCATTTAGTGATAATTTTTTTCTTTAAAACAAAACTTAAAATTTGATACAGTTAAGGAATAATACATACATATATATATATATATATATATATATATATATATATATATATATATATATATATATATATATATATATATATAAATATTACATTGTTTATATCTTACAGACGCTCATCAGTATAGGAAAGTAACAATTTCAGACGGTCGGAAGAAGGGCAACAGACAGAAGACTAATCTAGAGGGTTCGACGAACGTATTCGGAACTTTGTTTTAAAGCTGATTGACAGTCTATTTTTAACATCTCCAAAAGTGCTCGACTTTAATTTCTTAAAGGGGCTTGTTATAATACTGTTTATAAATAAATATAAATGTTTTATAACCCACAGACGCTAGCGTTTCAAGCTTATTTTATGTAGGAAAGGTAACAATTTCAGACGGTCGTAGGGTTCACAAAGACAGGCTATAATTTGCAAGCAGTCGACATATCATCACGGCCACCAGAAACTGCCACGTGATTAAGGAAAATTAATATCTATATTGCCTAGAAGCGGGAAGCAATGACAGAAAGAGGAAGATGGAAACATCAGAGCAACATCACCACTGTATGAATGTTGCGTTTTGTTTTTAATTAAATCATATCACCAAATGAATATGGTCGGAATCTGTGTTGAGGGGAAGATAGATAGCAAATAGCACGTCAGACAACCACCCCAGACTTACCCAGATATGTCTAAAATTCACATTCAACATAAAGTGTTAAAGCTGAAATCCTAATACTGAGATTATTCTCAGGGCAAAATCTCTCGAGTAAAATCTTTTCAATCGTAGTTGAAGAGACACGTTGTTGGCATGGGGATGGTAGATCCCCGAAACAAGTATTTTACTGTATTTTTAGAATCCTCAGAAAACATCCTAAACACAAGCCGACACAGAGGTACAAGGACAGCATTAAGAACAACCTCAAAGTCCAGACAATTGGTATGTACAACTGGGTGGAGATAGCTCTAAGTAGTGTTTAATGGTGGGGGTATATCATTGAAAGTTGTAAGACTTCCAAAGAACATCGTCACGAGCATAATCAACTCAAGTGTTAACAAGGGTGATAATGATACGTTTAATGTAAACATCAAAAGATAAACGTGTCGATCTTGTCTTCTCTCGATGGATGGTTATGTAAATCACCTGAAGATGAACGAAAGAACAACCATTCAAAGTATTTCCCAACAACATGTTTAGATAACCCGCGTGATGGGTAAGAAGGTCTGCGTGTAACGTAGTCTGGAGTGTTCTTCAATCCTTACAATATCCATAGTTAACGGAACTCGTTGGTCGTATTTTTTGTAGTCGCAGTGATGATATGGCAGCCTAGGTTTCTATCATCCTCTCTCTGTCATTGGAGCCGTCTCCCCTCCTCCTCCCCCTTTTCTTCTTTTCATTCTCAAGAACAGCTCATGTAAACGTTATTAATAAATAAACATCACAAATGCACTTGCGTTTTAAAAATAACTTTAAGGTTTTCTTTCTTTCTTCATAGTATACATGCGTACTCATAAAATACCCTCTTCCGTGGGAGAGGAAGCAGCTATCCAAAACCCAACTGCTGGCTTCCTTCTTTGTCGATTCAGTCAAAAAAGGAAGATATTCTCTGTCCCTCCGCCACGTCAGATTTGCGGTTTCCTGTCTCTGACGTAACTGCCAAGACACGCAGCTCTCACTTGACTTCTAATTGGAAAACTCCACTCTACTTAACCGTGCGTAGAAATTTACCATCTTACTCTATTTTCACACACCTGTATCATAACATTGCTAAATGAAGAACCAGCCCTGGACTGAAAAAGATACCTGGTGGTATACAGAAGCAGATCCCACAAGGCAGCTCCATAATGCCTTGGAAAGTACGATGTCTGTCACCTATGGTACGGTTCATACAGATTTGCTCTTGGTCTAAAGTAGCCACTTACGAAATCATCGACGAAGAAGACAGGAGCGAAACATGATAACAAGCATCAGTTTGGAACGAAAATTTTGTCGTTTTTTCTTAAATCAGTTAGATTTAAAAGTGTTTAACTTCGTAATTATATGTGAAATACACCGAAATAAATGATACATTTCTTTTTTATTTTCGGTTTTATCAATTTTACCTTAATTAGAGACGTTGGCTCAAAGCAACGAACATATTCGTTATGTTATTTAATGTCGGAATCAAACACATCTATTACTAATTCAAATTTGGCATCTATCTGTCTGAAGCCTAAACAAATTACTTCTATTACTAATGAAGATTTGGTATCTCTCTGGCTGAAGTAGAAACTATGCTATTACTTTCTTTTAATGCTCAATTCAGTTTACTATACTATATTAGAATAAGGTACTATCTTTCAGTGTTCAATTCAAGTGGTTGTAGCGTAGTAGCTGTTCGGTTGTCATAATACCACTCTTTCGGGCATTACCGCCTATTTTTTTGAAAGGTAGTGCAGTACCTATTCTATTATCATGAAACCACCATCCTAGGCATTACATCCTTCTTTTAGCATTGCAAACGATTCATTAAACAGAAGTTGCAATTTACCTAATGGATGGAGATGCAATCTAAATATTAACAATGTAAAGCAAGTTCATGTTCGTACGTATGTTATCACACTCCATATCTTTTTTTAAAGATGGGATATCCGAAGATGCAAAAGTGTAATTTAAAAAAATTATCGGATGTCACTGTTTTGCTTTCGGACCAGGATCAAAATGTACTATTTGTTGTGTGCAAGGATGATACAATGATATCGTGACGTCATAGAATGGAAACATGGCACAGACTCCTACAAAGGTTTTGGAAATAGACCTCCATAACCAGACATATTCTAAAACTACATAAAGCATAGTACTTAGATGAATATGTTTCAGGACTGTTTCAACAAAAGTGGTACAGTAATATCGTTGGGGTCGTTCATATAATGCACGGCAGCAACAACAGATGAAAGCTATAACTGTGGAATTTTCACGGATCCCGTTAGTACCTTTAATAATAGTTTTGTAGTATGAGTAAATGCAATTTATTCCACTGAATTTGAACACAACTAAACCGATTCGATAACCGGAAGACAAAATAAAGCAATTACAAACATTGCCCTCTTCTGGGCAATAAAGAAAAAAAATACATAACGAATTGTTTACCAAAAATGTTTTTTTCTGTTCGCCGAACGTTCGGGTAGCTACGTCAAAATTCTTGGAATACCTATTCTGCATTAGCACCACTTTTTTAATATCGATTAACAGCACCGATCTTTGTATTGAAGCATGTTACTTAATAGCGAAACCCAACATCTGTTCGCAACGATTCATTGAACACAAGTTTTCATTTTTACCGATAGATAAGTTGGAATGTTCAGTTTAAGTAAAGGAAATATATTTCACTGGATTTGAACTCGACACGGCCGATCCCACAACCAGAGTCAATATCCATTAAACCGCCGTAACGTGACAGCCATCATATGTATACATGTTTGTGATTATATATATATTTATTATTTGTTTTTCTATTCGTATTTTGTTTCTTCCCGGCATTTTCTTCGTTCCATTTTTTGTGTGATTTGGAGATTTTCTCTTAATCCTTCGAGTTCGGTTGGATGAAAAACGAAAAGAAAAAATAAATAAATGGCTGAACAAAACCGACTTTCTGACCAGCCATCTTGTTTATTCGAAAAGCGATGGAAAAACCAACCTCTGTGACCTTTAGCTCATTTAGAGCACTTTAGTACAACCATTTATTATTTAACTTTATAGCATTTTATCTACAGTAATATGATAGATCTATGTCTGTCTGTCCATCCGTCTATATGTATGCCCGTGCAAACTACTTTTTAGACTATAAGACATAGGAACGTTAAATTTAGTAGGAATAATCCCTTACTTATTCCGCTTGTCCTAAAGTTATATATATATATATATATATATATATATATATATATATATATATATATATATATATATATATATATATGAGAAATGAAAAAGGAAAAACCAAGCGATATTTTTTATGTATTAATCAACGTTTCGTCTTTATTGTAAGACTTCTTCAGGATGATAATTTTAAGAAAAATGTCATGCAAGTACATTGAAATATTGTGTTGACATGATGGGTTGATAAGGAAAAGTAGTAGCCGTGGCTACTAAGAACGCTAGACGAGGGTCCAGGCTGCGAGAAGTCAGTAGTGGCGAAGAGTGAAATGAATATGGAAAGCTTTGAATGGGTACCATTAAGGCAGCAGTGAAAAAGGAGAGAGGTGAGAGTATTAGTGAATTTGCCTTAGGGTGGTAGTGAAGTAAGAGGGCCTGAGGTTTTGTCGTGGAGAGGTATGGCATGGATTTTGAGTGGCTGGTGAAAGAGGAGGGAAGGGGGAACTCTGTGTGTTTAGTATGAAGGTGGTATCATAGTTTTAGAATAAGATTTGAAGAAATGAAGATAACTTGAAAATGGGCGGGGGTGGGTAAGAGTATGAAAGAAGTAGTCGAAAGGATGAGATAGGTGAGAGGGGAGAGGCGAGAGGGGAGAGGGGAGATTTTGTTGTGGTCAAGTGTTAAATTATTATTTTTAGGCTATAGGGAGGGTAAGAGTATTGACCAGCTGGCTATGTCAGGAATGTGTGAATATAAGTAAGTTTAAAAGAATGTGTAGAACATGACAAGAAAGAAAAAGAAAAAGAAAAATGATTTTAATTTTGGGGAGAGATAAGTAAAATGTAGTTTCGTTCAGGATGTGTTGAGGATTTGAGATTAAATTGAGGGCAAAAGGGGTTTAAATATCTAAATATTTGTGAGGATATGTAGATTGTGTTCATTGGTAAGGCTGTTATTTGTGAATAAGTAGTTTTGATTCGTAGTGGGTGCTTCATGAGTATGCGAATGAATATATATGTCAGAAGGAATTAGTACGTAAGTGTGTATGCGGGGAGTTGTATATAAGTGCAATTGAGAACGATGAGAAGAAGGGTTAGCCATGATCTAGGTTTAGTTTTTGTTCGGTCAGGATAATTTTGCTTATTAAGGGGGATAGATTGTAGAAACTATTTCGTTGTCTGATGGTGTTAGAGTTTTGATAAGTAGTGGGTATACACACACATATCTCTCTATATATACATATATATATATATATATATATATATATATATATATATATATATATATATATATATATAGGCAGCAAGTCGTTATTTATGCAGGCGTTGTTAAATCCCACGGAATTTTCCCGTTTGGTGATTGTTTTGGTGATATTGTCGATGCGTCGAGCAAGCTTTTTGAGGAATATCTTCTACGAACCAAACAGAACAAATATATAGTACCTATATTGGCCACATAACAACTCTCTCCCGACGTCTTACTTATCATCTATCCGACACCAGCGCTAATCAACGCCACATGACTTCACACAGCAAACCACTACAGTTTGCAGATATACGAAAAATACAAACAGCTATCACTAAAATCATACATAAAAATAATTGCATAAATCGACTAAAAGTACTAGAAGCAATATTCATTAAAAACAAACAACCTAACGCTAACCAAATAGCTTTCAATACCGGGACTAACATATTAAATGTATTCTATAATTAAACATAATGAAGTAATATATATAAAAAATAAATAACTCAAATAAAATTTAAAAAAATGATATAACTAAACAATAATAATAAATGCACAAATAAAAATTAAATAATAGATTGAACCACCCCTTTCTTTTCTTTAACTCTCCCCCTCGTCGTACTAAAAACCTTCAAGAAAATTATTGAAATAAACACAATATCTCAAGTCTTCTTAAAAATAAAAACCTACTCCTGATGATGACCACGAAGTTTGAAAACGCTTGAGTGATGGCCGAATCAAAGACACGCGGAAATACATGATACCGGCTACCACCGGAGATCAAAAAGCTTGCTCGACAATCTCACAAAAGAAATCACCAAACGGGAAAATTGCGTGTCATTTCACAATGCCTGCATACATCGATGTCTCTAGGTATTTAAATATTTAATATTTATTTATAAAAATATTATTGTTTATCAGTCCCCTCCCACGGAGGCTGGGCACTTTTCGAGGAGCTTTAATAACAAGCAGTACAAATAGCTATATGCATGGTCCGACGTTTCGTAGATCACTCTTAGCTGCTTGGTGGGTAGTCGCCGAATTCCGCTATTTACAGTTAAAGTTCCCCTCTATTTACTAACTGGTTGGCAATGACCTGCGGGTAAGATCTCCGACTACGAATCAGTGGCGATTTGTGTTCGGGGTTCGCGCCCACCGACACCGACCGTTGAGAATTAGTTCCTAGACTGAAGATTGCGTTAGCATGAGACATCGTGTCTCTAGGTATTTATATATATATATATATATATATATATATATATATATATATATATATATATATGTATTTTAATACAGTAATATTCTATCATTTATTTATAAAAATTCGAATTCACTTGAGGGTAACTTTTTACTTGCCTAAAATTACATCAATTTGCTTGCAAATACCTATTTAGGTCATTTGAATACGAAACTAAGTATAGAGCTGATATCTTTTAACTTGATCAGTTGGGAGCTAGCTATGTATATTCAGTCATCCATTCAAGCGTTTCTAAGATTGTTATACTTCGGTGTTTTGGTGGATGATATTTAGTATTTATTTATAAACTGTTTAAATTAACACTAATATAAGATTAATTGCCCAGATTACTTAATTTAAGTAGTAAGTTTTTATTTGATGCGAAACTAAGAGGAGAGTTAGTCCCCTTTAGACGAAAACAGTTTATAGTAACCAGACATAATCAAACTGCCGATTATATATCTATTATTTTCTATTAAATGATGCTTATTATCTAATTATTATGTATTATGAGGATTATAAGTAATTTTAAGGAAATGTATACTTAGTTTATACTTAATTGTGATTACGTTTTATACTTAGCTCGTGTTGTGAGGGAAATAATGTCAAGCATCAATACTCTTATACCTTCCCTACATTAATTTTGTGCCTATATTTATATTGGAGTGGGAGTATTTTTTATTAATATTTATTTTTTTCCACTATATTTAGAATTTATCTGGCATTATATTTTGAATGATAATTGTTTTATTAGTGCTTACATCCTTCCTTTATGGAAGATTGAATACTCGCTGAGACCTACTATATTCGTAAATAAATATAGGGTTACTTTTACTTACATTTGATATAGTGGTGACGTTGCGGAATGAATAAGGACGTTAGATTTGAGTTATTAGTGACTCGGATACAGGGTTCGAATCGTTTGATCGGTACTGCAGTTATATATAGCCACATCGATAATTGTTAGTAAACATTTCAAAAACATAATCAATTATATATATATATATATATATATATATATATATATATATATATATATATATATATATATTACTATTTCATGACTCCACATGAAATTTTATAAGGAGATATAATATTTTATGTATCAATTTTCAGTATTTACTTCAGCAGTACTCGATACGTAAGTAGAGCTAGGTAATAAGCTATGAAAATATATTTATCACAATTAAGCTACACAGACGCTCCCACGTTTCATCCCCGGGGAATCTTCAGGCTAAAATGCATGGAGTTATTTTTGCCGGGTGATTTTATATACACTCACAATAAAATACTATATAAAAATACTTACGAACCATACCTAAAAGATAACGCCAATCCAATATACGTAAAGCGAAAGTCTAATCAACCCCATTAATCATAAAACATATTCCGTATTCTATCGAACGTAGGTTTATCAATAATTCTAGCAACGAAAGTGTTTTCAAAAAATCAAGCAACATTTACAATACAGCTCTAAAAATATGCGTTACCATAATACCGAAATTAAATATAAGAAACAGGACACTAATAATTACAACAAAATGAAAAATAAAAGAGAAAGAAATGTAATATACTATACACCGCCCTATAACCTGATGCTAAAAGCTAAACCGGGCAAAAATTCTTAAATCTGATTGAAAAACAATTCCCCGAAACCAATCCCCTGCATAAAATATTCAATAAAAATAACCTAACACTATCCTACAGCTGCTGCGAAAACCTAGAAATGATAAGTAAGGCACACAATAACAAAATACTAAAAGAGAACAGCAGAGAGGAAGAAAAACAAAACAAATTAGATAAAAAAAGTTGCAAATATAGCAAAAACAACACCAAGAAAAACAAAAATATAAAGAATACAAATAGAAATAAACAAAACACTAATAGTAATTACCCGAATAGAAATGAAAAGTTACCAATGAAGAGAAAAGATGTAACTGCATAAACCGTACACTTTGTCCACTACAAAATAAATGCCTAACCAAAAGTATTGTATACCAAGCCATAATATTTGCCAAGGAAAGACCAAATAACAAGAAGTACTACGTGGGTATGACCTCCCTAGATTTTAAAACCAGATATTATGACCACAAAAGGACATTTAAAAACAGAGAACGTCGAATTAAAACAGTACTAGCAAACCACTATTGGGAGTTCAAAGAAAATAGACGCTCATCAATAATTGAATGGAAAATAATACGACAGATCAGTACTTGTAGAAATTTAGACGACCCGTGTGGATTATCTCTGAATGCGAAATTTGAAATCCTAAACGCCCGAAATCTATTAAACTGTAGAAGTGAAGTAGCAAACAGCTGCCTACACAGAAATAAATTTACATTAGGCTAACAATACATAAATAAATAAACAAATAAATTAATAAACTAAACTAAACTAAAACCTAACAATTTAAAAACTAAAATCTAAAATAGAAATACAATGAACCACGTGTTAAAATAAGTTCACCCATTATATTGACACAACAAAGAACAGGATATAGGCCAATATATAGAAAACAGAACAACAGGACAGGATATAGGAAGTAACACTAACAGGATCTTTGTTCGTGGGAAGCCCAACGATTGGCTGAGAGAACAACAAAGAATCTGATTGGTTAACTAGCTAGCCGTGTATATAAAACACCCGGCAAAAATAACTCCATGCCTTTTAGCCTGAAGATCCCCCCCCCCGGATGAAACGCGGGAGCCTCTGTGTAGCTTAATCGCCATAAATATATTTTCATAACTTACGATATATATATATATATATATATATATATATATATATATATATATATATATATATATATATATATATATATATATATATAAAGCGAGAGAGAGAGAGAGGGAGAGAGAAAGATAGCAAAAAGAAAGCAATACATATATATAAGAAAACGAAAAAAGGAAAGGAAATAACGAAATAAAGAGGTAAATATAAAACTACACATATGAATAAAAAGAATGAAATAAATAAATGATACATAGACGTATATGTAAATATTTAGACATATAGATGTTTAGAAGGATATAGATAGAAACGAACATATTAAGAGATGTAAATACACAGATAGACATGAACATACTTAAGACATATAGATTAATATCTACATAGATTTTAACACATTTACATAAATAGATAGAAACACCCATCACTTTAATAAAGAGGTATTACCTTGAAATATATTACGGAACACGGTCACTAACATTAGATCATTGATTCGAAGTTTTGACTAAACAAGTAAGATTTATTTCGTTTCATTCCTCCTTCTCAACACCGACATATTTCCATTTCTTTCATTGTGATAGACTTTTATGACTCTTCTATTTATTTCAAATATTGGAAAATGTGCCGCCATGAATTGTCTGTGATTTAATGTTCACAATGTTTACAAACATCCCTTAATTAGGTTAACACCGGGCGATTTCGGCTTCTATCTAATTGGCTTTATTGGCAAGTAAATGAAATGACATCAAGGTTTTCGCTTCTCCTTCAATTATCATGACCTTGGAAATTATTATCTGTCTCTTTCTTTCTCTCTCTCTTTCTCTCTCTCTCTCTCTCTATCTCTCTCTCTCTCTCTCTCTCTATATATATATATATATATATATATATATGATTTTGTTTCACGAGAGCAATTTGAGGGGATCACGATCATCAGGTCTTGAAATAACATCATGCCTGTTAAGATAAGTTCAGAATTACACACAGTTTTATGAAGATGACAGAAATTTTACTTACCCACTTCCGCAAAAGCCAGACCCAGACAGAGTTTTCTTTTTTGACACGCGTTAATGCTTTCATATTTCGACCACCCTCCACCAAATCACGTCTGCGTTCTCTTCCTCTCTTTCTATTTCTTTTCTATGTCCCGTGTAGTACTTAATATTTCCTTCTTCTTTTTCTTCTTCTTTTTCTTTTTCTTTTTCTTCTTACTTGTATTTCCATTTTTGCTTTTTGCCTTTGTTTTTGTTTCTATTCATATTCAATATTTATTTTAAATTTCTGTCACCTTCATAAAACTGTGTGTGATTCTGAACGTATCTTAACAGGCATGATGTTATTTCAAGACCTGATGATTGTGAGCCCCTCAAATTGCTCTCGTGAAACCAAATCAATTTTGTAGTCAAAATGAAATAATTTATCATTTATATTTATATTTCTGCTCTATATTTTTATTGAGCACTTTCATAAACCCGGTTGAACTCCCCTGGATTTATACCCTGTGGATCTATACCATACTCGGATTATATATATATATATATATATATATATATATATATATATATATATATATATATATATATATATATATTGACAACTTATTTTATCATTTAATTTTATATTATAATATTAATGTTCTATCCAGTATATTGAGCTCAGTTTTTATCCGAATGTTTACACTAATTATAAGATATTAGTTGACGCTTATATCTTTTGTTGGATTACATATATATATATATATATTTCTTTAAGTTCGCACAAAGGTTTATATAGTAGCTCAATAGTGTATAATATGACTAGAAGTCTTAATTTAACATAATATACTCCAAGTTCATTAAAAAAAACATTTGTTTCTGCCCATTTCGCAAGTATACACCATTATGGCATACAAAATTTACCAAACATTCACAAAGAGGCTTCATCGGTGTAAAATACATCAGAGTCAGGCTAAAAAACAAGATGCATCCAATATTCATTTAATTAATGCATATTAATTTTTATATTCCTTTTTTAATATATATATATATATATATATATATATACATAAATTAAATATGTATTAATTAAATGAATATTTGACGCATATTGTTATATATATATATATATATATATATATATATATATATATATATATATATATATTATAATATATATATTATAATATTATATACATTTTGAAAATTCGAGGTTTTCGGGTTCAATCCGAATGCGAACATTCGGTCAAACATTAAATTATAAAGACTTACAAATATATATCAAACATTATGTTTTCTTCTTGAGAGCTCAATGTATTTAGCGTACAGAGCAACTAATTAATGTCTTGGGATAACACTTCCAACACAATAATTACACAGACAATAATTATTTAGGCCAAACGAAGCCCTTGTCAAGTCTAAATGGATGTAAAGAAATTAGCACCGCATTTGCAACATATAAGCCGCCGGTGGCAGAGAGAGAGAGAGAGAGAGAGAGAGAGAGAGAGAGAGAGAGAGAGAGAGAGAGAGAGAGGTGCAAAGCTGACTTCAACAACGTATTCCTAAGACTTTTTTCTTATATATTTTAATCACATAAAATACATGCTAAAATATTCCATAGATAGGGATTGAGTTATATTTGGAAGTCATTCCATTTTAATTGTTCTAATTAACCGTAATTTGCAATAAACTTATCAAGTGACTGATCTCTTACTGTTTCTGTTTATTATTCATTGTAACTTGTTTGACCCTCGCTCATATTTTATACTCTCTCTCTTTCTTTCTTTCTTTCTTTCTTTTTCTCTCTTCATCTCTCTGTTTATTAACAGTGGAAGGTAATAAAGAAAGGAAAAAATAAACAGGTTATAATGACACCATAATTAACCATAATTGAAAGAGAGACAGAGAGACAGAGAGACAGAGAGGATGTGGAGTTATAGCATGCAGAAAGAAATTAATTTTGCATTCTGTCTTTTTATTTATGAATTTTGAAAACACAGCTGCACATGACGGTAAAATAAATTCAATGAACAGAACAGTTTTGCACCACTTTTATGTCCCTTTACGAAGATTAAAATGAAAATATAATGACATTGAACCTTACGTCTAGAATCTTATTTTAAATTTTCATCAAAATTAAATACTCAGTTTTGATTCTAGAAAATATCTAAAATTTAAGGCTAAAGCTTACGGGGTCATAAAAAGAAATTGTTGTACAATGACTATAGATCAAATTCAATGCAAATGTGAAATATTTTAATTTTCAAATAGGGGTTTGTGCCCATATTAAGCATCCTACACCCTTTAAAAAATACTTCAAAGAAACTGGAATTTGAGGAATTTGAGAAATTTGAGAAATATATATTAATTGATGTCTAATACATATTGTTAAAATATCACGAAAATCGGAGGTATCTGAATTTTTCCAAAGGGTTTCCATCCCCTTTTTACACTATTTGCATGAAACTAAACTAAACAAAATATAGCTCACATTGCGACACATTACGCCTGGCTACTATGTTTTAAAATTCATAATGATCATCATGATAATTAGTTTAGGAGTGAATTCTAGACATACAAATATTATTATTAAACGTTTTCTCCGCTATCTGCAGAATACGCACTAACATGGCTGAGTGTCTTCCAAGACTTACGATTTTAGATTAAGGTGTTCCATTAGTTTATGTCCATGTCCGTCCATTCACAAACGTTGTCTATCCATCTTTTCTTTTGTCAACCTTTCGACCGACTTCCTTCTATTAGCCTGCAACGTATATTTTGCATAGCCCTACACTGGAAAAACGCTTAACGTGACCAAACAATCTCAAGACCTTGCATTCGATGACAGAGGATATTGATGAAATTAAGTTAGTTTTCGCAACTTTGCGATACTGATGTGATCAGTAGTTTATGATCATTAATGAAGCGCATGATGTGGCTTTGGAAATGTTCTACTTTCTGACGTAATTTTATAGTCCAGTTGACAGATTAAAGTCCGTATAAGACTACAGGAAAGACATGATAGATTTTCGCTTTGATTTTGTATGATATGCGTTTAGATGTAAGAGCGGTTTTGTTTCTTTTGAAGACGGCACAAACTCAGCCGATTCTTTGTTTTGTAGCTGTTTGTCTGTCGTCAGATGAAGACAGCTTGTGCCCAAAATCTGTAACCTGTTCTATTGGTTGGCCGTGTATGTTGGTGTTAAGAAGTGTTTTTTTAATCAATGGTCATGCATTTAGTTTTGGGCGTGTTGATAGTAATACCAACTTCTTTCGAGTAGGTCACAAGATTATGCAGATATAACTGTAAAGCACATAACTCAGATTAGACAAAAGATGGTCATCAATTGCAAAAACAGAGCTACACTGTTGTTTTGTTTCCCAAATAATTGATGCCATCATCACGAAGAATAGAAGCGCTGAAAGGACATCACCTTGCTTTACACCCTTGAGTATTTGGATTGGGCGTGATTTACCCATATCAATTTTAATTGTAACAGTCAACTTAGCAGAGGTCACTTTCAAAAAGTGTATATATTATTCATTCAGATTTGTTTCTTCCAAAGTTTCCAAATAAATGGAAGCTTGATACTATCAAATGCTTTAGTAAAATCAATAACATTCAATGAATAAAGAATTATTGAATTCTATTGACTTCTCTATTATCTGCACTAAGGCAATACTTTGCTCTATAGTACCTCTCCCTGGCTGGTATGCAGCTTGAGAAGTTAGAAATGATGGATAAAAATCTCTTTTGATGATTTCTGCTACTACGGTGACAAACAATTTGTAAAAATAACTACGAAGGCTGATAATTTTACTTTGAGTCTTTTTAAATCAGCATAGTACTGTTTGTGAGGGGTAGTGTTCTGATTAAGTCTGCCTCTTTATCTATTGCAAATATTTTGTCTTTCCTTATGAGCTTCTTCGACTCAGTTCTGGCTATCTTGTATTCTTTGGAATCATATCATTTCTCTTTTGTTATCTTATTCTTGTTATCAGTAGCTTGTTTAGTATTGTTTGACTTTTTACTCTTTGTGAATTTTTCTGATGATTTTGTAATGTTGCAGAGACGATGTTGACATAAAAAATGTTGTTTGGCACAAGACAAATGAAACGGACTGTAAAACATATATATCACAGAAATGTTATGTTTTTTCGAAATGTGAAAAAATGAAAATAAAAATAATAAAATAAAAACATGGTTATTGGAATATAATATGAAGCTTACTTATATATATATATATATATATATATATATATATATATATATATATATATATATATATATATACATATATATATATATATATATATGATAATTTTTATTTACACAGAAATGTACAAATTCTGCAACACTGGCATGTCGATGTTATCGATCAATACTTATTATAAACTGAGATCTCATCAGGCAGAGTTAGAATCCGATCTTAACCACAGATCATATTTAGAGAGAATGAAGTGGTGAGAAAAAGAAGAAAAGAAATTTAACATTTAAAAATTTAGGGAGTCACGTGGTGTAGGACCGTTAAAAATGAAAAAATTAAGATCTAAAATCTAAAAATCATTTTATGATTAGCATTATTGCAACCACTGATTCATATTACCATATTTACAACCATAATATTGCTACCTACTTCTATATCTTTATTATTAATCTTCTTCTTATTTAGTATTATTATTATTATTATTATTATTATTATTATTATTATTATTATTATTATTATTATTATTATTATTATTATTACCTTCTAGTATTTCTAATATTTCTCAATTATTCAATATTTTTTCCCGACATATACTTTTAAAAAAATTAATTCTTAATTATTATTGACCGCTATTATTGTTGTTGTTGTCGTAATTATTATTATTATTATTATTATTATTATTATTATTATTATTATTATTATTATTATTATTATTATTATTATTATTATTATAAATAATTAACAATGGCGGCATTTTAGTACTTTTAAATTAAATTAAATTAAAGTATTACTGTTATTATCATTCACTATCATTATTATTATCATTTTAAACCACGTGCCACCTTAAATTTTGAAATGTTAAATTTCTTTTCTTCTTCTTTTTCTCACCACTTCATTCTCTCCAAATATGATCTGAGGTTAAGATCGGATTCTAACTCTGCCTGATGAGATCTCAGTTTATAATAACTGTTGATCGATAACATCGACATGCCAGTGTCGCAGATTTTGTACATGTCTGTGTAAATAAAAATTATCATATATAAACCTCTATTTGATATTGAGTACTTTTTATAAACTAAACCCGGTTGAAATTCTTTGGATTACTACCCTGTGGATGTTTTTACCTGGATTATTACCATTATATATATATATATATATATATATATTGTTTCATTCTACCTCAGTAGAAGTTCTCAGAAATCAAGGGGCCATCTTCCTAGGCTAACACTTGATCTCTATATGAGATACATAGATATTAGAATATTCCATGAAAGTTCTCCTTTACGTGTCAAATGTTGAGTTAGTAAAGAAGTTAAGAACATTAAATGCATGGAGTTTGTGTTGGCAGGTGTTTTTATATATGCACACGTGGTGTTTAGTTTAGCTACTTAACCAATCACATTTTTGGTTATTCCCTCCCACGGGTTAATGTTTCCATTAGCCAATCGTTCGGCTTCTTACAAACAAAGGTTCGGCTGATTTTACTTCCTATTCTATTGTATTATATATATATATATGTTAAGTCTGCAATATCTTGGATTTAGTTAGTTTGTCTGGGAATTTAAACTGCATTTTACATTTTTATTTATTTTTATCTTTTTTTAATGACTCAAAGCTTCTTTAGACTATATATATGTGTGTGTATGTATGTATGTATGTATAGATATTTATATACTTATGAATAATTAAATAAATAAATAATAAATAAATAAATACATCAACACATAAATAAATATATTCGTCTTAAAAAAATAAAAAACATTTCACTCATTTCATCAACCTACAGTTATTATTTATTTTAAAATAATGAACTAAAAAAATGATATCCTATCGTGACTAGTCAATACTCGATATACGAGATAGAGCAATAGTATCAGTAGATAAGTGATGAGAATAAAAATTGGATAGAATGTAATATTTATTAAATCATCAATTGTTCAAACAAATGTAATATAAAAAAAGTTTTTTATATTACCCTTGTTTAAGCAATTGATCTGATTTAATAAATATTACATTCTATCTAATTTTATTCTCATTGCTTATATATATATATATATATATATATATATATATATATATATATATTATGATAAATATATTTTAAATTCTTATCTACATACACATGTGTTTCATCTTTTTCCGGGAATCATCAGTGTGGAGGAATATTGTTCTACCGGTCACACGATTCGAACCTCATACTTAAGTCACCATTTTAACTTCTGTCTGAACCCTTAGCACCATAGGCCAACTTAACAACCACGGCGAAATGAAGAGAATTAAGGTCTTTGCAAGCGGACATATATAGAAGACTGTTCTAAACAGTGTCCAACGATCCGGTCGGACGGAACTTCGCATAATATATAGTCTGAGTGACAACAAGTCTCCTCAGATTTCCCGTACTCTTCCACTTTTTTAATAACTGTTGCAAATCACATCCGTTTAGTATACATTTCTCACTGATCACTATGATTGCTTTTCTCTGGAAATTAAGTAACAATAAGCCTCCTTAGATGTTGCAGTACTCTCCGTTCCTTCTAGTAGAGGTCTGGTTGATGCTGTTCTTACTCAATCTTTATATCCTCTGTGACCATTTTTTTGTGACAAAAACCGACGGTACCGTCACTGAGTTTTGGGGGAGTGGGGAGAAGGCTGTCAGATAATAATAATAATAATAATAATAATAATAATAATAATAATAATAATAACAACAGCAACATTCATGAGTTGTTTACTCACTATGATGGTAACAGGAGTCATTATTATCGATTGTTTACTGACAATAACAATTAGTGTTCCCTGGAGTCTGAGTGATAACCGGTCTCCTCATATTTCTAATAATCTCCGCCTCTTTCGATAACCGTTGCAAATACGTTTGCGTTATTCAAACGGCCCTTTTTATAATTATTATTATTATTATTATTATTATTATTATTATTATTATTATTATTATTATTATTATTATTATTATTATTATTATTATTATTATTATCCGTTTGCGTTATTCAAACGGCCCTTAACTATTATTATTATTATTATTATTATTATTATTATTATTATTATTATTATTATTATTATTATTATTATTATTATTATTATTATTATTATTATCATTATTATTATTATTATTTCGAACTAATTTAGCTTTAGGCTTTAATTTTCTACATTTCAGCAAACCGTCATTTCTTATTGGGGATTTGGGGGAAGGAGGGCTCTGTTTTTGTGAACACCGTGAAAAAAGGAGAGCGCACCTCACGCTTGTACGCAATCTAACTGCCCCCCTCAAAGTCCTACGCCAACGCTCATTCTAAATTTTCCATGTCTCACTGCTACTTACTTTGAACTGTTTTCGAGAAGTTTCCGCATGTCTTCGTTCTCCCCTCCCACGTCCCGACCGTGCCGCTCCCTCTCATCTCCCAACACACCTCCCGCGCCCCATGTGTTCTAGTTCATGCAACTGTAAACAACTTTGAATTCTTTCGCATGTATCAGCGGCCACAGCAGCTTCTGCAGCAGCAGTTGTAGTGTAATTAGGGCAAGTAGATTCTGAAATGTTTTCGGAACGATAATAGTTGTCGTAGTAGTAGTAGTACGAGTGTGACGGTAGTATTTCAAGTATCTGGAGTACTAATAGTAATCCAAGTAGTATTAGTGCAAATAATAATAGCGCAAGTAGTGCTAATGCTAGTAAAGTACAAGCAGTAGTAACATAGTTGAATTTAAAATATATTCAGGAGTAATAGTAGTGCAAGTAGTATCATTGCAAATAGTAGTATTGCACGTTTAAGTAATAGTAGTGCAAGTAGTAGTTTAAGAAGTAGTAGTGCAAAGGGTATTAGTACAAGTAGAAGCAAATTTAAATAGTAGTATTTAAAATATATTAAGTGCAAATGTTATACAAGCAGTATTAGTACTGTTTTAGAAGTGTAAGTGGTAGAAGTGCAAATAGTAGTAGCGAAAATAATAGTAGCGAAAATAGTGGTATTTCAAATATATAAAATATTAAAAGTAGTGTAAATAGTATTATTACAAATAGTAGTAGAGCACGTTTAAACAGTAAGTAGGTCTAGTATTCATTCTTCTGCAATTGTGGAAGTATTGATATTAATGAAGGTAGTAGTAGTTTAATTAGTACAGATATTAGTACAAGTATATTTGGACATATGATAGTAGTATTGCAAGCTTTTGTAGTGTAATAGTAGTAGAGCATGTACAAATAATACTAAAACGTAATGAGGAAAGCAATAGTAGTATAAATAGTAGTAAAGTATAATAAAAGCTAATATATGTTTTTCGGACGCTGGGAGCGGTTACAAATGTTTTGTATTTGTTCATTCTGGCGATCAGGCCACACTAATAAAGAATTCCTTTCGATATGAGAAACATCAACTAGGTATGGGTCACGACCAACAAGAACAGAAGAGGAACGGCCAGATAACACTTTGGTTATCACATCACCGTAGAAAAATCTAACCTAATATATAATATGTAGTTATTTGGTGTCGTGACCAGGATCATTCATCTCACCATTATGGAGATTACAAGTGGACCATATTGCCAAAGAAAAAATGATACAACGTTTGAAAATGGTCCGAAGAAAAAAGAAAAAAATGAAATAAAAAAGCAAGCGAAAATTATCCATTAGACTGTGTTCCCGACGAGCAGAAGCAATGACTAGCAGAAAAAGCACTCCTTAAAGTCAAACCTTTCCCCATCATGGTGGTAAAGTGGTAGTGTCAGAGCTGCCCGGTTGTAAAGCTCTATTGAACACCCAGAAGGAGTCGACATTAGGACACGTTGTTCTCTGGTCATCTCAACCTCGGCGTATGGCAAGCAATGACGTGATAGGTGCGGAAACACAAATCCATGAATTTAGAATAACAACCGCAATTTCTTTGTGTGTTCTAGGTCCAACCTTCCTCGACTTTGTTTGTAATCGCTGGGCTTTGCTGCTCTGGGTGTCTTGCAGGTATAACGAATAGACACGGCTAATGAGGAGGACTTCATGCAGATCAGACAATCCTGAGGTAGATCCTTATGGTTTCTTTGCAGAATTCCGATTGTAACAACGGCACTAGCTTCCTTCATTTGTCCTTTAATCCTCACATTCCATGAGCGATGTTTCTGACAAAGGGGGAAGAATTGCTGTTTTCTGGGTCGAAATCTATCCATATATTGGCTAGTTTTTTTTACTTTGAAGTAGTATATTTTTAGCTCCTTACATTAAGTGGCTTCATGCCTTGTCTGAAGCGATTTCCATAAAAAGCAACAACAAAAAAACAACAGATTAATAAAAACAACTACTTAAAAGAACTATTTAGCAGAAAGAAAACTCACTATATAATAGCAGTAGATAAGGTACTAGTAACAATGAAAGTAATAGTGGTAGTAGTGATAGTAGTGCATGTACTAGTAGTGGTGCACATGTAGCAGTATAATTATTAGTTGTAGCAGTAGTGCAAATAATAGTACACGCAATAAGAGTGTAATATTATTACAGAACGTATTAGTAATAGTGAAAGTAGTAGTCTAAGTATTACTAATGCAAGTGATAGTAGAGTAAGTAGCATTAGTACAGGTACTACTAGTAGTGCAATAAGTCATTGAAATAGTAGTAGTACATTTTATAGTAAAATTAGTAGCAGTGCAAGTAATAGTACAAGGAGTAAAAGTGCATGTAAGTAGTATTTTTTATATTTTGGAGTGACACTACCTGTTTTTGTAAGTGATCGATCACTGTTAATGACTCGTGTGAAAACTCCTAGTGACGAAATAATAATGAATAAATACCTGGGCATTCTGGAATCGGACAGCATGAAACAAGCAGGAATGAATGAGATAATAACAATATAATAAGATAACTATATGTATAGAATGTTGCAGCAAAATCACTTGACAAAAACCCCAACAAAATGGGCTATTAAAACAAAAGTTGTATATGCACTGATCGCTGGACTTGTGACCGCCCTCCTCACCCGACTGCAATTATCTTGACTATTTATTCTGGGACATGATCGAGGCCAAGACCAAAAAGCACGCCCACAACACGATCAACTCTTTGAAGGTTGCCACTGTAGAGGCGTCCGTCGCTATAGACAAGGACATCGTCGCCAAAGCGTGTGACTCATTTCGCGCTTACATTGAGATGGTCGTCTCCGTTAGTGGCGGTTATATTAAAAAAATAATGTAGTATGCAACTCTAACTGTTGCTAAATAAACTGTCGGATTTCTGCATGTACAACTTTTGTTTATATTTCGTTTTTTTTTGTCAAGTGTCGGATTTTGCTGCAACATCCTGTGCATTATAAGTGATGCAGTGATTTCAATGGAATAATAAATACCTGGAAAGGTTGTTCACTAGGAACTGCGCAAACGACTGCACTTGAACATACATAACATACCGACAAATGGTACAAACACAAACCGGAGACACTATAGAAAAAATATATATAAGACTAGTATACACCCTCCGTCAAAAAATTACGGAAACGAATTATGCTTCGCCAGTGTTTGCACTTATATTCATATAAAATCATAGAAGTACGCCACTACGTTATTTTTTCATATATAAATTGATATCATTTCTTATAACTTAAAGAAAAAATCAACCGTTGACTTTTTATTTAGAGTAGAGGGTCTCTTTCGAAATTCATTTCAGGCAGTGGGGGTTGTCTGACTTGCTATTTTCTTTTTCGATTCCCCTCGCCACAGGTTAGGAACGTGTTTTACTCGCTAATTTTTGCGTGACGGAATGGATTCATAATTATTTATATAGAAATAAATAGGCATTGGCCTTTATTGTAGAGTGGAGGATTCTCCGGAGCATGGAAATACAAATGGGTAAAGTCATCCAACCAAGAAGAGCGGAGACGATAATAATCATCAAGAAGGAAAAACCTGCCAAATAATTGATTTCGTAATACCAGCCGATCACAAGGTGAAGCTGAAGGAGACAGAAAACCATTATTAAACACATGGAACTTGCCAGAGAGTTGAAGGAGTTATGAAACATGAAAACTACGGTAATACCGATACTTGTAGGAGTCATGTTCGAATAAAGGTCCAAGTAATAATCCCTTCTAAGTGACAGTCGTTTGGTTCAATTCTCAGTACAGACGATACTAAGCATATAATTAGGAATTACTTATCATTTCTAACCGGTCATATCTGACGGAACGAGAACAATATACCCCTGTGGATTAAATAAAGGGTTCTATTCGAAATTCGGTCATGGTTCTCGAGTTTAACATAAAGATTCCCGAGTTCGACAAGACGCACCTGAAGAAAGTCGGAGGTTACATCGGCCGAAACGTTGTGAGAATAACATCCAAAAAGGGAACAGTAGTCTGAATAATCAAAATAATACACATTATTAATCCCCATCTAAAAAATTCCGAAACATAATATCGAAAACTATATTAATACCGATACTTATTGGGGTTCTAGGAAGAGTTCTGAAAAACGTGGAAAATGACTTCAGGAAATCGAAATCATACAAATACCGGAAAAAAGATGGCATATAAAAATATCCTAGAGTGCTGAAACCAACCTACATAACTAGGTGACACTGGCCAATCACGGGTAAGTTTCAGTAAAATGACAATGGGGTAAAACAAAGGAGGGATAGAGAGTATACGCCAAGACGATGCCAAATGAGTTTTGTAAAGTCTGTCGATATGTAAGAAAAATGAAAAGACGCAATGCCCCACCTCACCCTCAAATATAATTCGCAGTGCTACGAACAATGGAAAGTGGTCGTGGAAGGCATGAAAGGACGGAAAGACCGATGATGGAGACAACCACAAATACCTCTATTGAAAGTAACTGAAAAATCCTGAAATCATGAGTCGGCTTATTGTCACTCAAATTCCATGTAAAACTACCGACCTTTATCAGTGAAAAATTAACTGGTACTGTACAACAGAACAAAGACTATATAATCCTTTCAAAAGAAGAGGGTAATTCCTGGGAGGATGATCTCATGACAACAAAACAAATACTACCCGCACACTGAGTTTTGAAAGAGAGTACATTAGTCTTAAATAGTATAGTAAACTGAATTGAGCATTAAAATATAATAATAGTATAATTTCGGGTTCAGACAGACAGATACCAAATCTCCATTAGTAATAAATAAGTCTTGACTGTAAGAGAAAACTATGAAGTTACTATAGTCTGGGATATGACACTAGTTAAAGCCAACATAGCAAACTGATAGAACATTTTATTTACTTTTATTCAAACATGCTTTAAAACGAATAACTTATAATTCATTATATATAAATAAGAAGCAAAGAAAAAGAAGAACAAATGATGATGATGATGATGATGATGATGATGATGATGATGATGATGATGATGATGATGATGATGCACCTTTTTGGGGGGCCCGACAACCTTGCCTCAAATGCTTTAAAAGGTAAATTTCAGCATCCACCGCTCATTCGGTAAACACGTGAGTATAAGAAAGAAGGTGGTGGTGGTCATGATGATGATGATGATGATGATGATGATTCTGCTGCTGCTGCTGCTGCTGATGATAATGATGATGATGATGATGACGAAAAAGAAAAAGTAAATAAAAGAAAAAAGAAAAAACAGTTAAGATTTACTTGCTTCCCACTGCAGCAAGAAATGACAGAAGGACGGAAGGTAGGGAAAACCATTTTCCCCGAGGTGGCACTTTAGTCGAGTACAAAAATAGTTGAGAACGGACCTGTCGGTATTTCTTCGGTAGGGCCGCCTCAGGCGATCGGTAATAAACCAATCCCCAATCCTGAAGGGGTATGCCTGGGTGGGTGCACCTCATAGGATCGAGCCGAACCATACTTCGTTCCGACAAAGAAAGTCGCTAAGTTGCCAGAATGATTCTGAGGAGAACCTTCGGAGGAAGTTGGCTCAATCTGCTCAGTATCAATGCCGCACCAAGTATCAAGTACCAGGTACAACATGATGGTTGGCAATATCCCTAATAAAAGTGATGCTATATAGAATCAACACATTTCGAAGTCGGAAAGCCAATTTGATTGTCCACGACGGTATCCATTTCAACACCCCAGCCCATCGGTAGTCACTACTATATCAAACCAATTGTCTTTGATTTCTCTACTATCATTAATTTTAAAGAAAAGAAGAAACTAAAGGGAGATGGAAAATAAAATAAAATAAGTCCTTTTCTCCAATCATATACTGTTTTTCTCATAACAGCCAAAGTTCTTCCCGGCAACATTCTGGCAACCTAGGAATGTATATCTCGGTCAGGGCAGATGATGACGTTAGTTTTTGCATTATTTTTTGCAGGAAGATGGCGCCGTCCCCCCACATACAGCGCCTGGTATTCCCAAATATTCACTCATCTAGTACTGACCAGAATCAACGTCGCTGAACCTCGGTGATCTAACGAGAACTGGTGTGTTAACATGATTATGTGGACCCTCCATTGAGAACCTACTTGTAAAAAAAGAAGAGTTACTGAATCCCAACCAACCAGTATCAATCAAGTCAATAAATCTTTAAATGCTGATTCTTGAGAATTGCGTTTACGTAGTGAACGGTGAGAACGAAAGAACTAATCGCCATGCCTGTCTCCACTGAAGGAAACACACTTCTCCAAATATAAAGATTGAGAAGTAGAATCTGGAAGAAATGTGGTTTATGAAGATCAAAACTGATGGCAATAGATACTTTCTGTCTGGCCATGAAAACGATGGAACAATACATGAAGATTCCAGAAATACAGAAAATCGTCCTCATTAGAACTGATCACATTCTGGAGAATTATACCATTTAATAAATCGGAAACCTATACGGCATTTTGAACTAAATCCTTTATTTAATCCACCTGGGAGATTATTCTCGTTTGTCAGCCATGAGGCTGACAGAATGAGAGGTAGAAAAGTTAATTAATTTTTATGCTATTTTAGTTATTATCGGCTGTAGTAAAGATAAAACCTTTAACCTTGAACATCCAAAAGACTGTCACTCAGGACTGATTGTTAATCAATGCTTTTAACCATTACGCCACGGATACATGTCGACACACACACACACACACACACATATATATATATATATACATATATATATATACATGTATATAAGTCAAAGCTTAGACTTAGATAGTATCCTAACTAGACGAAGAACACAACACCCTAAAAACTATCCTTAGATAGTATATATATATATATATATATATATATATATATATATATATATATATATATATATATATATATATATATATATATGTATTGTCACGCACAGCCTTAGTATGGACCACGGCGGCAAGCGCGTGACAATGATAAATATAATATATACAAAAGTAAAACTGTTCGGAAGTGGCTTATAAGTCCTCAGGTGCCAATATTACCAACATAATACAGAGGGCAGGGGATTATCCAATTCAAAACATCACATAGAAAACAAGGAAGTATAATGAGCAAGTAAGAGACGACTCAAACACTAGGTTAAAGTATAAACGATATTTATTTTCAGAATAACAAAAGGGATATATATATATATATATATATATATATATATATATATATATATATATATATAACGAAATGATCAGAAAACAAAACTCTATTTTTAATGGAGAGAGGTACTGCTTAACATAACTACTGGCGAGCAAAATCCATGAACAAAAATATAAGGTCCTAAGCTAATCACATAAGGAAGGGAAAAGGGGATTTGTTCACTCACAAATATACGTCTCTCCTACGGGGCTGAAAGAGTTCGATGGTCACATTCATCTAAGTCAACACTAATCATTGGACGAAAACGTCATTGGCAGAATTTGAAGAACAAGCGCCGGTGATCGTAAACGCATATGCGGCTGTGGAATTTTATCTCGGCGCTATCCAATCTTCTCGTAGGAGGGGGTTATCGTTCTTCCTGAGGTTGATACTCAGCGGCAGAGTTTGGGAAAAGAAATAGCCTCGAAGGCTTTCGTTTCATCAGTGTAGCTTATCTCGGGGCGGTCGGCCCGGCTTCTTGTTGCGATATCGGCATATCTCGGTAGTAGTGGGTTACTCGAACGTCGTATCCTTACGGGTCCACGATAACCAACACTACCGTGTTTCTCTCTCGGCTGACCGGCTGACTTCAGCTGCCTCCTATACCCACTCCGCTGCTACGCCTGGGTGGTGTGTGTGTGTGTCAGATTTCTATGGGTCATTTAACTTTATAATGTGTTTATTACCGATTTTGAAAACGCCAAAACTATACATTTAGATACATGGTGATTGGAAAGTAATGCCCTATACTTGTAAGTTATACTTGCAAGTTATTACTGAAATATAATTCTTATAAGAAATGAATAGGGGAGCAAGGGTTATGAATTATGCGTTATTTTTTTCCTTTAGCCCTCACATTCCACGAGCGATGTTTTTGACAATGGAGGAAAATACTGTTTTCTGGGTCGGCTTCTGTTTTCAATACTCTCATAGTATTCACCCTAATCTTTGAGTGAGGTTTTAGCCTTGAAAATGTTGACTCATTAGTAAAAAAAGAAAATAAGAAAAAATGTTCCTTGTGAAATCAGTTAATGCGGTTTCCAGGCAGCTGTATTAGCTGGTGGTGATTGCAGGCACCAATATCGAATTTTGAATAAAACCCCATGCTATACCCTTATTTTTATCATATTCATTTCATATTCATATATATATATATATATATAAACGATCGCGATGTTCCTACAATGCTAAAAAGAAAATTTATTTTTTAATGTATACTGAATTGAGAAAATTATTTTGAAACAATAAAATATAATTTTCAATTACTCCAAAACAAATCATCATCATCATCATCATCATCATCATCATCATCATCATCATCATGATGATGCTTCCTTATACTTACGTGTTTACCAAATGAGCAGCAGATGGTGAAAATTACCTTTAAAACCATTTGAAGCAAAGTAGCCGGGCATCAAAGGAGAGTTTAAAGTATTTAAAGAATTAAAAAAAACGAGTACTTTAATAGCAGATAGATATTAATTGTATTTTTTGTTAACATCCAAAAGAAAAACAGAAAAAAATATACATACCACAATCTGTTATCACACTAAAACCAGTTTGCATTCGTTCGTAGACGATTATGATAAAAGGCTTAGGTCAGAAGGTAATGAAACAACGCTAATAGATGAGCAGCTGTGGGGAAGAGTTTACCGAGTTGAATCAACAATGATGATAGGCGAAATTGAACGAATCCCACTTTTTGGGAGTTTAAAACGAGGTAGGTTCAACGTCGTCACAAAAGAGGTAAGGCCAGCCAAGCAAATGACAAGCGATAGTAGATATAGGAGTGGTGGTGGTGGTAGTGGTGGGGGATTGCATAGCGCCAGCGCATAAGATAAGCGGGCAGAGTGAGGAATAGTGGAAGAACGAATCGGGGAAGCCGGACAAAGTTAGGTTGCCTTGCTGGATACTCGCCTCAATATAATCAACTGCATTTTGTAACTCAGAGACTTCCTTCTGCCTGCCAAAGTAGTTCATGTCAGTTGGAAGGAGATAGATATTCGATAGCTGAATAAATCCTCTTGCCGCAAACAACCCAGTCGAAGTTTCGACTAGAGTTAACGAAAATCCTTAGATTAACTCGTAGCACTCATCCAAAAGACAGGGATCCGAAATACGAAGTTGATGTATTCAAGTACAGCCGAATTATTTTCGATAATACATATATATTTTCTTTTTCTACTAAAAAAGTCGTCGAGTTGACTTGATTTTGTACCCGCATGAAGTGTACTTCCTTTCTCTAGCTTGATGCCAACCTTGCTGACCGTATTGGAAAATGGACTTCTGATTTTAATAACAACGTGGAGGAGTTCGGAATCGATCAGCAACATAGCCGATCTTCACCAGCAGATTAACGACATTCTACTCAACATTACGATGTCCTGAAACATGACGACGGCCAAGTTCAGCAACGTCACAATGTCGCAACGTCGGACATTTTCGTATTCTTACACATTTAGACGTTACGTCTAAAAGAGTAAGAATACGAATGAATACAAATTAAATTCTTCTTTATTTAAATTTGTTTTACTAATAGGTCACCGCTCATCAAGGCCCAAATATATATATATATATATATATTTATATACATATATATATATATATATATTCGTTTTTAAATAGTTTTTGATTTAATTCTAAAAAAGGTTCAGAGAAGATCCGTTTACAATCGTTTCGAAATTATTTTAATTCTAAACTCAACATTTAAATAATACAATGTTCCAAAAAAGACAGTTTATGAATCAAAATTATATCTCTTGAGAAAATAAGATTGAAAAATATTAATCTCTCTCTTTCTCTCTCTCTCTATATATAGTCATCCACATGCAGACTGTTTCGCTGTTTCACAGCTCATCAGTGCGACTAGACCAGTTAGTGCCTCAAGCTGGGATCGAAACGCAACCGTCGGCGATGTTAACCGCTACGCCATCATGCGACACTGACTGAATGTAAGTTGTATCTCAATGTAAACATTGCAATTGCCAGAGCTCGAATTAGTGTTTACCTAATGAGCATTGCCTTTTTTACGCTAATGGCAGTTGGCGATACCCTTACAAACATAAGCTCTACCCGGGGGGAGGGGAGCTTTATATAGTCATCTACATGCAGACTGTTTCGCTGTTTCACAGCTCATCAGTGCGGCTAGACCAGTTAGTGCCTCAAGCTGGAATCGAAACGCAACCGTCGATATAATATATATATGTTAAAACGATGAGAAGGAACAACTCTTAATACAGTTATACTTATAATGTCAATAGAGCAAACAGGATGAATAATAATGGGGCTAATATAGAAAGGGGATATACTAAAAATATTAAACAGAAAGATCTAGATAAAAGAGCGGATAAAGATAATAAGATGAATAAAATTAAAGATATAAATAATAAGGATAGGGATAGTAATAAAAGAAATAAGAGGAGAAAAACGATATGGTATACATCTAAAATCGGATATACCTAAAGACTTCTATAAAATAATCAATAATAACTTCAAAGTGAATAAGATATTAAGTGAACTACTCTATAAGAACACAATAAAACTATCTTATTCAACGATGGCAAGCATTAATAACACCATAATCTCATCGAATAAAGCTAACATTAAAATATAGTCTTGATAATGTAGGAAACTCGAATAAAGCAAGAAAATGTAACTGTATGCGGAAAGATGAATGCCCATTAAAAGGGGAGTGCATGACGGAAAGTATAGTATATAAGTGCAATGTCATGGAGAGTAAAAAATCAACAGCATACATAGGTTCGACAGCTGCCCTTTTTAAATATAGATACAGTTACCACATGGCAAGTGTTAGAAAAGCTGGTAAGGTAGGAGTCGATAAATTTACCGCTTCCTTAGCTGAATATATAAAATCACTTAAAAAAAAAACAAACTAAGTACACTATGGAATGGTCAATATTAGTTAAAGCAGTAAATATTTACCAAACAAGCTAAAAGATGCAATTTATGTATAATTGAAACAGTTGAAATAATGACATATAGAGGAAATATTATAAACAAGAGAAATGAGATAATAGGCGGCTGTTTACATAAAAGCAAATATAAATATAGTAAATATGACGGTGGGAAAACGAATAAGTTAATAGATTATATATAAAGGAAACAATAATACCTGTATCGCTCTTAGAATAAATGAATATATGTGAACGGAATATCTATGAATAAACAATAAAGGACTAATAGCCGAATAATGAATACAGATATAGAAGACACTGTAACAAAAAAGCAGAGTATTTTCGGTATCCCGATAAAAACGGAACTCACCTACCTTTATGGATGAAAACTATAATGTAAGAAAATAAAAATTCAGAAGAAAATAGCAACAGAATCTATGTGTAACCATGGGATGTGTTGTTGTTGTGATGGTATAAGTGGAGATGTTTAGTTACTAATTACAAATAAAAAATACGAAAATTAGAATATGATGAATTTGATAGATAGATTAAATAAATAAAAATTAGAATAAATGTTATATCACTTTAGGGGAATAATGTAATTGGATAGATCGGCACCAATGTCAAGTTTATAATATGAGATCTAACGGAATAATATCTAGCAGTATATTGAATTGATAAAAACATATACATTATAATATTGTATTATAATTTAAAATTAGACAAGGGATAAAAACATGTGCATATCACATTATCTTAAATTATGATTAAATACTATTACGACCTTGACAGAGGGGTTTATTCACATAAGAAGTTAAACCCGAACATTTCTTTAAATAAATAAGCAATCATCGTAAATGGAAAATGATACGCAAAAGTTTCTATTTTCCTTATAAGATAAAACGATTGTGAATTTAATATATATAAATTAGTATTAAATAAAAAATTGCATAAGTATAATACTTTAATACAATTAAAAAAGCATCGAGGAATATCCAAGTGATAGACACTCTAATTACCTAGGAAGAAACTAAAAATGAAAATACGTAATGGAAGGAGTCAGTGCTAAATATGATACCTAATTTTATTAATTATAGAAACAGTGTTTAATATTAAATATAAAAATATTTTCTAAAAATATTTCAAATACTACCGATAATCTTCCAAATATTGTTGCTGTACTGAGTTATTAATGGGCTAGAAAATAGATAAGTCTGCGTACTTCCGATGATCCGAGCAAAACGGAAGTCACCTAAATGTTACGGATATAAAAGTATAATATAACACAGGAAAAGAAAATAAGGAATAAAATGACTAAAAATCAGAGGAAAAAAAGAAATAACTGGGCGAAACAACATAGGATGGTTATATGTTTGAATTCAGGAATATTAAGATTAATAATTATAGCTAATGATGGATGATTAGAAATACAAATAGATAAAAGGATAGGATACCACCTGGATATAACGAGACAATAGTTCTATGTACAAAAAATATATAATGTTGATAATGAGTACTGATTGTAATTTAGGTTCTGCTCGCCAAGTTTTTTATGTATTTTTACGTTTTTGCTTTGTTTTGTACACACCAAGAAATAAATGCAGAGGAGAATTTTACAAATATTTTGGTGTTAGCCGAAACAATTGACAGTTATAATTACTTGATGTTATAGAATTTATATTTGAATAAATATAAACAATTCTAAGATAAATAAAAATACACACACACACACATATATATATATATATATATATATATATATATATATATATATATATATATATATATAAGCAGTATTTTCTCTTTAAGACAAATATCGTTGAATATGTCTGGATATCTTGATCTGGATATCTTTGCGAGGATCCTTTCCATTAGCCGAATCAGGGTATTTGTTTCGGCCGGTCAATCTGCCATAATCGTTGGTGTCCCAAGTACACCCGTGTCTATCTTCAGGGGAATTAGGTAAATACCATATTACCACCATCGTTTTTACTATATTCTCCTGAGGATTGCCCTGGATAGGCTCAAAAGTATTTGGGACACCAACGATTATGGCAGATTCATCGATTAATTCTACACCGAAACAAAGACCCTGATTCGGCTAATAGAAAGGATCGTCACTAAGATATCCAGACATAAGTTGTTTGCCATATTCAACGATATATATATATATATATATATATATATATATATATATATATATATATATATATTGACTAAAATAGGCAGAAAACTAAACAAATTATCACATCATAGTAAAAGCAAATGCTCTTTCGAAATTCGATTATTCGCAGAAGATTTAAGAAACATTGTCGAACAAAGGAATATGGCAACGTTTCCAAGATTGCTACTTCACAATGACAACAAAACATATAAGAGTAGCTAAAATAGTTTATTATTTTATGGAAACTAAACTATCTTGCAGGCAAACAAAGGTAAATATTAATTTACCAGATTATGATAAAATTATTACAACTAGTGATTGGACGATTTTAACATTTTCCCGATTCCGATACAATTAGCGATTCTGTTCCAAATACAATTACCGATTCTGTTTTTTTTTTTAAATTTCTAAATATTTAATTAGAGATCCGTTGCTTAAAAATTTTTTCAAATTACTATAAAACCCCCGTGTAATGTCTGCATATATGTTTGAAAAACATGAAAAATACACTTGTTGGGGGGGGGGGGGGGCGTATATTTGACGAGTAGACATTTAAAAATATTTTTCTCAAATGTTTTCCTTGTAATTGATTGAAGAATTTGAGACAGCTAAAGATTTATTTTTCTTTTAAAACAAAGCCGATTTGTATTAATTCGTCGTTACTTAACAAAATGCTATTTGAATTTTTCTGCCTGAAAATTTAGGAAACGGAAAATTAGGCAACGGAACATTAGGCAATTTTAACAAGGGAGGAAAATTAGGAAACTATGGAATACATATCGATTGAAAATAGATTTTAAGACCGTTCTTGATAGGGGTATGGTTTTAAATAGGGGTTAAGCACCACACCCAATCCTAAATAACATTTTAAAATATATATTAAAAAAAATATTAACTGTTGTTTTAAAGCAAATAAAATCGATTTTTCTAAGTTAAGTGTTCGTTCTAAGAACACGGTTCTTGTATTATCTTTTCCAATTATTATATTAATAAAAAAAAATAGTGCGGGTGGGGCTTTGTTAACTATTCTGTGCCTTCTCTCTATCGAAGACTGTTCATTTTTTTTATTCTAATGATAAAGATTTGGTGGGTTGTTAGATTGATTTGTTTTACTGTAAAAAGAAAAAGAAAATTCATATAATGGCAATAGTAATACTACTAATAACAATAATGCCACATTTGTTGATTTAGATTGTCAGTTAAATCAACCGCTTAAAATGAGATTCTACTTTTATAGGTGATTACGTGTGAACACCTTAAAAACTTAGCCGAAAGAAAAAAACAATTATTTTAGAATTTAGAGTTGGAGATCAGTTTTTTACATAAATTTAACATAGAATGATAATAATTTCCTGGCCATTTTTACTTTTTAGGGATGTTCATTAAATTCTTTTACCACTAACCATAAGTTCGAATGGCAAGGTCGTAAAACCATACGTAATCGCTTAAAAAGGTAGACCCCCCAAAAGTAAATGCACAGAATTTATTTCACATAGAAAAATAACATTTTTTGGTTAAGTGCTCTAAAACGCTAGAGTGTCTCGGAAATAGGAGCCTATTTTACGTTAAATTTATGCGTGAAAGTGATTCTCCACTGTAAATTCTTATTTATATAAATTGTTTTATATTTAACTTTTTTTTAATTATCAATCAATGTTAATTAGTATTTTTTTCATTGACAGAAATGTTTTTGTTTTAAACATTTTCCAGTAAATACTGCATTCTTATGAAATTATCTGTTTCTTTTTTTCGCCAATTCACAATTATAACTTTTTGATAGGGAAGAAAATAAGGTATTATTATAATTCTCTACCCTATGTTAATTCACCCAAAAGGAAAAATGAGATTCTCCATTTTTTAGGCGATTACATATAAACAGCCCGAAAAACTTAAAAGTGGTAAAATTAAAATAAAACAACGAAAATCAGTTTCGCAAATAAATTTAACGTAAAATGATCACCTATTTCAGACCAGACAGTGTTTTAAGGACATGTAACCAATTTTGTTTAAAAAAAATCTTGGCCATGTTTATGTTCCTGATCCAACTTTAGAATAAAATATGTCATTGTTAAAAGTAATAAAAAACACGCCTCCTTCCTACTACTAACCGTAAGTCCGGGTAGTAATACGAAAAATAAAGCGGTTACGTGTGGGTTTATGACTTTGCCGGTGGGACTTAGAGTTAGTGGTAAACAATTTAGTTAATGCCCTAAAATGTTAGAAAGGACCGAAAATAGGGGATCATTTTACGTTAAATTTATATGCGCAACTACCCCCCACTCTAAATTTTAAAATATTTTTTTAATTTTCAGTAATTCACACATAATCAACTAAAAAAATGTAGAATTTCATTTTTTCTTGGGGGGGGGTACTTTTAAATGTAGATATATATTTTTTATTTAATAAACTTCTAAATTCTTTCCCTTTATGTATTGTCTTTAAGATTTCGATAAATTCATTGTGAGATTTTCATCTATATTTTTCACGTGTGTCAAAACCAAAAAATACAATAAAACCTTAAACCATTCATTATTTCAGAAAATATATACGCGGTGACCAGACAATGACCAAGGTAAGAGCGACGCTAGCGAAAAAACAAAAAACAAAAAGCAAATAACAAAACATTTCCTTACTCACCTAGTCTTATGCCGTAAATAAACAATCTTCTAATAAATAAATATATCGTGTTTGTTTAATTTTTTATTGCCAAAAAATATTAAAAGAATTGTTTTGGAATCGCAAATAAGGCTCAAATGTTTTCGATTCCAATTTCGGATTTTTCAGATTTCGATACCGATTTCGGATTTTTCCGATTCCCAATTTCGATTAATCGTCCCAACGCTAAAATAACGCAATTCCTTAAAATTATAATATTTTAAAGAATTGCGTTATTTTACGTTGGGACGATTAATAGATTTAAAAGAATATGTATTACCTATTTTAAATTACTACTAAAATAAAGAAGTCATAGTTATATTTTAATGCTCCAAACAATTTAAGATTTCAATAAATCAGTCCAATGTTTAAAGTATCAAAATTCAACAATGCGTGAAATAAATAATTCATTTAAATGTGTTAGTATATAAACTACTTGTGTACTAAACATTAATGAGTGTATATTGTACGTATTAAAAGCGATTTATGCAAAATTATACTTTTATTAAAATTTTTATTTTTATTATCTTTATGCAAAAGAGAAAATATAATTTCCGATTTTTTGTTAAGAAAGTTAATACTTATTTTTATAATAGATTAAGAATCAACTACACAAACAATACAATATTTCGAATCTGGTCTATAAGAATTCACCCTTTTCAGAAGTGACCATTCTATCGAATATGAGATTTGCCTATTTTTTAAGATCCCAAATATGTTTGGAAAGTGAGGTTGTGTTAATGTATATCTCGTTATTAAACGAATTAAGTGAAGAAATCCATGTTTAATTTTTGTTGCAGTAGTACCAATATAAGTAAATATATTATTATGTACTCACTCGGAGTTTTCACACTGGTCATAATCAATGATTGCTCACTGACCATTACCGGTGGTGTTCCTTGGAGTCTGAGTGACAACAAGTCTCCACAGAGTTCCAGTACTTTCCACCTCTTTTGATAACGATTGCAACTGATTTTATCGCAATGGCCGCTTAACATTAATTTCAAGCTGGCAACGACCATTGATGTTCTCTGGAATTTGGGTAGCAATAAACCTCCCAAAGGTCCCAGTACTCTTCGCATACTTCCAGTGGAGGTCTGGTTAGTGCTCTCCCTCCTCGGTTTTTCCCCGCCCCTTTGACCCTTCATTACAATTTTGTGTGGTATCAGCCGAGGCTTGTGCCATCACATTGTTTATGTGATTTATTTTCCTTATTCTGTGAGGGGGTAGTTTATGAAATTTCTTGCAGTTTCAATTCCGTTGGATTTATGTGGTTTGCGTTTTGTTTTATTTCTATTGTAACTTCCGGTTTGCGTTCAGGGTTTCGAATGCTGCGACCGGTTTGAATAATTATCTTTACACTGACGATTTCGGAATGATAAAAAGTATACGTATGTAGATACATTAATATTTATAATTATATATATATATATATATATATATATATATATATATATATATATATATATATATATATATATATAATTATAAATAGTAATTAATTTATATATATATATAGTAAGTTATAAAAGTATATTTACTGCAATTAAGATACACAGACGCTTCCGCGTTTCATCCTTGTACGAAATCGTCAGACTAAAATGCATAGAGTTTGTGTTGCCACGTGTTTTTATATATACACCTGTTGTTTAATCCAGCTAGTTAACCAATCAGATTCTTTGTTATTCTCTAAGCCAATCGTTGGACCTCTCACAAACAAAGTTTGGTTGATTCTACTTCCTATTTTCTATTCTATTGTTCTGTTTTCTATAGGGTGGACCATCCCCATTTCTTTGTTGTGTCGACTTTCGAAAGTAGGCTTATCAATAGCTCTAGCAACGAAAATGTATTTTAAAAATCAAGCAACAGTTACAAAACAGCTCTAAAAAATAGTGGGCACCAATAATTATAATAAAATTAAAAAGAAAAAAGGAAATATAATCTGATATACACCGCCCTATAATCACATATTAAAAACTAAACTGGACAGGAAATTCGTTAATCTCATTGAAAAACACTTCTCCGTAACCAATCCTCTGCATAAAATACTGAACGTTTTTATATATACAAGTGGTGTTTAGTTGTAGCTAGTTAACTAATCAGATTCTTTAGTATTCCCTCCCACGGGTTAATGCTTCCATTAGCAAATAGTAAGGCTTATCTTAAACAAAGGTTCGGTAGATTTTACTTCCTATTCTTTTGTTATGTTTTGTATAAGGGTGACTCATCTATTTATTCATATATATATATATATATATATATATATATATATATATATATATATATATATCTGGTGATACCAGATCAGGCTGCCCTGTGGCTCCCTGAGACGAAATTCACCTACATTGACGTTTTTTGTTTTTCTTCTTTTTTTTCTTTTTTTTTTTTTTTTGTAAAACTTAATTATGTTCTACAAAACCAAAAACAAAAACAACAGCCCCTCTCCCTTTCTCCCTCCCCTTTTTTATTTTATTTTTAGAACTTGAAGCATAAATCTTTTACTGTAATGACCAGATTCGGCATTGGGTGGCCCGGAAAGGGTTGATGTGCCGTAGAACAAAACTACCAAACCAAAAACGGTGATTAAGCGTTTGAAGATATAAGGGACTTGAAGCATAAAAACTTTTACTATAATGACCAGATTCGGCATTAAATAACCCAAAAAGGGTTGATATGCCGTAAAACAAAACTACAAAACTACCATATATATATATAGTGTTTGAGTGAAATAAATTCCAGAAGGAAATCCAAGTATAGGAACTCAATCTAATAAACAGAGCAAGAATAAAATAAAGTAACACGGAATCACATAGTCACCGGTGCGATAATTTATTTCGACCCTACGGCCTTTTCAAGCATCCAAACGAGGCGATTACATGTTTGAAAATGAAAAAAAGAGAAATTCACACTCACTATTCAATACACATATAAAGAGAGGGAGAAATTTGTCAATTTACAACGGAATGCATATAGTGAGGGGGATAGAGAGTGACAACATATTTAATATATATATCGAGAGAGGGGGAGATTGTACGACTTATAACGGAAGTCATATAGTGAGGGGGAAAGAGAGCAATACATATATATAGAGAGTGGAAAATGGTATGATTTACAACTGAAGGTATATAGAGAAGGGGAAGGAGGGTGATATATCATGAGCAGGTCAATCTGTATGGGCCCCACTACAAACGCTTAACCTTAAGTTCTTTTTAACGTCTATGAAGGCCAAAAATTCAAATTATAACGTATACAATTCCCCAGTTTGGCGAGTGAGAAATAAGTCAGGAGGGAGAGGGAAGAGGGAAAAGAAGGTGGGAGAGAGGACGAAGGAAAAACCGGAAACATGCCGCAAGACAGTCACGCCGAGACCATGTCAGAATGTCAAACAATATATATATATATATATATATATATATATATATATATATATATATATATATATATATTATTCATGTTTCGCCAATAGATTGCACAATTATCGGAAATAGATGCAATAATAATAATATCAGCCGTAACTTTAAGACACTAAGGGACAATAATTATATTTAGACACACACTCATCCACACCTCTACATACCTCTACGTCAAATATTAACTAGTTTTACGTTATTATGAAGTAATCAGATTCTAATTCTTATTGAATCATGATTGTACCAATTGAAGAACTACCTATCATTCCTAGTATTTACTACGGCAACCAAATCTAATGGCGGAGCAATAATATCATCAAGACCCCTGCAATCATTTAAACCCCAATGATAGCAGTAACAATCCAACCAATAACTATAAGGTTATTATAACAATAATACTCAAAACCAGCAACAGTCTCACCGATCACCATAATTAAGACACTAACAGCTCCGCCAATAGTGACAAAGGTAGCTGTGCTACCCGTGACAACAACAGTTACAATAATAATAGTAACAATAATTGTCATAGTCGCAATTGCAATCCCAATGATAACTGTGGTAGCAATAGACAATCTGGCACAAACGACCATAGTGACATGGAAAATCATGGGGGATATTCAAAAATAGTAGTACCCACAATGAAAATAGTTACCCCAATATAACAATATAACAATCCTAACAATTCTACCAATTGGAATGATAATAATAATAATAATAATAATAATGATAATAATAATAATAATACAATTCATGAGAATATTGACAATATTAGTTATGTTCTTAATAATAGCATTAAAATATAAATATATGATAATGTAGATCCTAATAGTAATAATAATTGTATTTAAGTCATAATAAAATAAAGAAATACATAGATAAAGAAATAAAGAATCAGGAAGAGAATTAAAAGATAAAAGATAACAAATAAAGAATAAAAATAATCCTGGCAGACCTAATTCAATATATCCATCGCTAAGGATCGCAGTGGATTTTGGATTATGAGTTACTGGTTATTTTAAATTTACATTTATGTCTGCACTTCGCCATTAGTTCATCTTTTCTGTTTAGAAGATTGCCGTGTTCGTATTTCAGAATTCTTATGTTTTCCTCCAAACACAAATTGCATCTTTTCCTGAATCCATGCGGAGTGTTAGAATAGCAGAAGATTGACCAAGAAACCACCGGTGTTAGGTTTTCATTTTTCAGTAGACACCATTGTTTCGCAAACTCCGTTTTGTTCTTAAGTTCTGGATTTACGAATGAGTGTTTGTGGTCATAGAAACGCTGGTTCCAGTTTCCCGCAGATATGCCGATGTAGACTTTCTTGTCCTTGTTGTTATCTTCCGGACATATAGTTGCCTTATAAACCACACACTTTACTTTGCATTTACCGTCTAGTGGGCATTCATTTTTCACCTTACAATTACACTTATTTACTTTAGCCTTAATGTTATATATATATATATATATATATATATATATATATATATATATATATATATATATATATATATATATATATATATATAATATTCACTTCTTCAAGTAATGGACCGATAATTATGAATTATGGAATTTATATTCTAGGCAAAACGGTGAATAAAGTGGACACATTATAGTTTTTGTAAACTTGACAATTTAGAGCGTGTACCCCTAAGCTCGCACCTCCCCAAAACCTTTTAAATAAGCGAGATACAAAAAATTAATAGAGAAAGGAATTGCTCTACATCAAATTCTGAGTAATATTATGTAATAAAATTTTGCCGGACCCATACAATAATATGTATGTGTTGGGTAAACACCTAAACTATTAAACCTATCGTTATGAATTATGGGATACGTATTCTAGGCAACACGGTGAGTAACGTAGGCACATTATTCTTGTAAAAACTTTACCAGAAAGAATAAAATTAAAAAGTAATGCTATACATTCTGGAACGGGTATTCTGCTCGTTATTATATAAATGTTATAATTATTTTTTTTCTAAATTTATATTAGTGATTCACCAAATTTGAAAGTATGCATTTAGTGGTTCATGAAGTTCAAAAGGTTGCCGAGTTTCGATATCAGTTAAAAAGATTTGCCTGTCTAGCTGCATTCAGTAGCTGTGATACAGCGAAACCGTCTGTCTGTGGATAACTATATACGAATATGTAAATAGATACACACAGACACGCGAACACATATTTATATATGTATAGGCAGGCAGATAAATAGATACAGAGAATAATACATTAATATAATTATGGTATGTTGAGACCTTTCGTCCTTCCTTTGAATACTCCGAGTTCGGAGCAAACAGCAGGTGACTTTGTTTACGAGGTTGAAGATTCCAGGATTAGGAAATGTTCCTTATCTTTTGTTTTTATCATTATTTGTTTGTATGTTTGTATTTTTTTGTCTTGAAATAAGAGCATATTTACACAAACAATCGAAGAGAGCATATTTCATGTTTGTCAAATGAGAGAATGTGTTTGTGTTTTTATTCAGGAGAGGCTTAAAAATCGTCTGTATTTTTTCAATTCATTTTTCCAGATGTCAGAAAGAAAAAAACTAACAAAACAAAATAAAAGAAAAAAAGAAAAAGATGAAAGATGTTAAATGAACGGTAAATTATTTTTATCTTTTTAAATAAAACAAACCAACAACACAGCACAAACAATGGAGAAATATACTTTTTTTGTTTCATGGAAATGTCTGTGATCCCAAAAGTGCGATGGACATTTTTTTAACAATTTTTATTTATGACGTGTTTAAAAATGTAATTTTATTGTTTTGATAAAATGTTGTTTGTAATCTGAACCGCAGAAACTGGTTGGGGATAAGTTGCAATAGTAAGAGATACAAATCTCTCTCTCTCTCTTTCTCTCTGTCTTCCTCCCTTTCTCTCTGTCTTCCTCCCTTTCTCTCTTCCTCGCTCTCACTTACTCATATATATATATATATATATATATATATATATATATATATATATATATATATATATATATATATATATATATCGACTCAACATTCGGATATTACGCTATCTGATGATCATGAGAGCGTGTGAAACCATGGTTATGGTATATAAAAAACAACTTATCCTTTATTTCATATAAAGCTCTTTCCGAGCACTTTATACAAGTGCAGATCAAAACTCTGAACCGGACAAAAATGCCGCAGCTATCAGTATGTATGTGTCAATATTTGTGCTGTATCTACGTTTAAACATATGTATATTTTCCTGATTAATTGTATATGTATAAACCTTAAATGTGTTCTTTTTGTAATAGCTATATCTTTTTTCAAAGTTTTTTTCAAATTTAAAATGCTAGATTATAATTGTGGGGACTATCACTCGTGCTGTTATTCCTTAAATTGACTTTGATAAGTTTTTGTAATTTTTTAATAATTTTTTGAAACCTGTTAGAATTTCTCTAGGCCTTTAACTATCAACTCTGGAGAGTAATTCGCTTTTAAACTTGAACTATTGGGGGGTCTATGTTTTCCCGGGGCCAGGAGAAGGTTGATTTTGGGATACTTTTACTTATTACGATAGAATAATAATTCGTTAGATACATTTTTATCTTCAGTTGTAGTTAAACTTGCTACATGCACGTACAAGATGTCTAATGTCCCACTGATTTATTTGACTATATTACTGCTTAATTTATCATCATTATTATTGGGAAATGTTGTATCTGGGGGTCTATCACGGATCCTGCCTCTACCTAGGGTTCCAAAATTATGCAATCTATATTGGATGTCTACACTTACATTTCTAATAGCTCATTAAAATTATAACTTTAATTCTTAATTACAAATTTTAAACTTTGTGTCGATAGATAATTTTACCATATGCTTCATCCTTTAATTAATCTTTCGATTTTATTTACTACCACTTCTAATTTATTAAGAGTTGTTTTTAATTAGGTTTCTTACTTTAGCTTTTTAACCAATTGCTCTACCACTGATAATTAAACTTTATAACCTTTTTCTCATTGTACGTTCATATATGTAAATGATTCTTCTGTTTAATGACTTTTATATGTTGTATGATATGATAAATGTTTTGCTGTCTGCTTTGATGTGTTACCCCCTTAATTTAATATTGCATCAGTTTCAACTTTGAACCCCTATATACACCCCTAAACAATGTTTCATGATTTGAGGACTGCATACATCAACTCGTCTCATCGTTTATGATTTGCTGTATAATTGAGGATGTTGGTCTCTATTCCATTGATGCTGTCTATATGCTTTTTATTTCGTGTCAATACCCTGTGCTGACGATGTGATCTGATAGTAATAATTAAAATACATGGTCTCAGAAACGATCGTACACAATCTGTTGTTATGTTGAATTCTTAGAACGCTAATTGATCATGTAATTTGGTTTACACAAATTTATGTTATATATATATATATATATATATATATATATATATATATATATATATATATATATATATATATATAGTTAGATATATGTATATGTTTATATATTTCTATGTATATGATTCACTTCTAAACTAATAACCCGATTGTTATGCACTTTTAAAGACACTTGCTAGGCTTAAGAGTAGGTAATATGGGCTATATTTAATTTAGTTTTCTGTCAAGGGGGCTAAGATAAGTTGAAACCTTTCGTGAATCATTACATATCTCCGATTTCTTTAAAATTTTAACCATAGTTATAAGACAGCAATTAATAAATATTCTACAAAATTTAAGTTTCTTTGGAGTATTTTAAAGGCTTTTTAGGAGAAAATAATATCAGTATTACTTGTCATTTGAAAATTCAAATATTTCAGATTAGCATTATATTTGATCAGTAGTTATAAAACACCAATTAAGCAAGATTCCTTGAATCTCAACATTTTAAGACCCCTTAAGTTTAAGCCTTAAATGTTAGGTAGTTTTTAAAATCAAAATCTTGTAATGAATTTTAATAAAAATTGGAATCAATTTTTGTTTACCTCAGTACCAAGTCGCGGTTTCCGCATGCGCACGCAGAAAATATGGTATCGTTGTTTACGCCTCGCTAGAATAATGGTAGCATTCTACGTCCGTGTTGCTTCTTCGTTGAACAACCTGCCAGAATAAATCGTGACAATGCCTATCGTATCCAGGTTCAAAGTGACATTGGAAAAACATTCAGACTGCATATAGATGTAAATATCGTCTGTCTTTTTCACATGGTTTGTATCACTTTGCTATTTTGAGCTAATAAATTTGATTTGATTTGATGTGATGATTCTAAGTTAAAAGTAGAAACGATATAATAAAAACCGACAAATTCTTAGTGTCTTCAATATTTTAGCATAAATTACTTTTTAAAATTAACTTAAATAAGGACCCACAAGACGAAAGAAATGAGATTGGTGAAGGTATGAGGACATTTAGCAAGATTTTATCACAACCTCGAACTTATTTAGAGTGTCGTTTTAGTGATGTGTTAATATACGCATGAATGTGGCCATAGTGAAGTATATAACTACGCGGCTTTACGACATGAGTGTGCCATGTTCGAATACTGTCGGTTTCATAGCACTACTTTCACCTATGAATGTTGACTATCTTCACGGCGTCTCATCTGTACGTACACGATTCTTAAAGAATCGGCGAAACCAATTCAAACCGGACAAATCAGTCGTACGATGCTGATTCATACAAAATTACTATATATGCAGAATGGATATAAGAGAAATATCGACTAAGGCTTGACTCCACAGTCCCCAAAACATCCAAATTTCAACCTGGATGGTTTAGATCAGTGGTTCTCAACCAGGTGGAATCCCTCCCTCCAGAGGGAATTTCATGGTTTCAAAGGGAGGAGGATTAGCATCACAGATTAGCAGACACAAACTGAATTCGGGGCCATAAAAAATAAAGTGTGCATCACCCATCGTTACTAAAAGGTCATGTTGGATTTACTCTCCGCTCGCGTTTATATTAAATGCTATTATGTTAGCACTAATTATTATTTTTAGTATGAATGCAAATTTTCCGTCAGACACTTTTTTTGAAAGGATGGAAATATTCTGATACATGATGAAAGGGTTCACGGGCTAAAAAAAGGTTGAAAACCCCTGGTCAAGATGGCTTCTAATATTATTGGTATTATTCAGAAATTGAGAAGCGACCCCCTCACCTCCACGATAAAAATGTTCATTACCAGAGCAATTGGAGATAGAAGGCTAATTATATGGTGGTGGTCGAGGGTTGTCCAAGCGAATGGAAAACAAAATTGAATTAAAAATTGTTCACGGACGCATGTCTGCTCAAGGCTACATCCATCTTTTTCGCCAGGCGTCTCTGCAATAAAGAGGAGAGCTGTTGTGCGGTAAAAACTGGATATTTCAACCAGACAGTGCTTCCATTCATAATACCAAGAATTACGAAACGGTATTTTGAGGAGGAGGAGCAAATAACGATTATGGAATGCTTGGGGGTGTCTTTCAAGGCAAGTTTCTCAAGAGGGAAGACAATTGAATACTGTTAAGTAACTGCAACAAGACGCATGTGTTGCTTAGATTTGAATGCCTAATTATTATCCAAAACTGTTAGTTGAAGCCATACCAAAACAGATTTGTGAATTCCTAGTCAAAAATGGAGGGCAAGTACATTATCAGATCTTTATTAATAAATGTATCTGACAAAATGTCGTGTCCGTATTAAAAAGAACTATCGTGATTTGTAACATTTTTCAAAAAGAATTGATTAATTTATAAAACGCTAAAGCCATTTCATGTTCGTACGTACGTTATCACTTTTCACACCCATTAAAATATGAGATCCTCCGATCAATAAAAATCGGTGATTAATCTGATGTCACTAAGGTAAACAATTCCGACTTTACCCATTTTAAAATGAATTGTCCCAAAATAAAATTATGTCGCCCCAACAACTAAAACTGTACGATTTTAAGTAAATAAATTTCAAAACGTGACATTAGTTTTATTGATTTAAAGAATATTTTCCTGGCAATTATATTTACGGTAAGAAGACAGTATATTTATTATTTTTAAAATAATTACATTTTTACAATTTAAAATAAATAAATAAGAGGCATATTCGTTTTTCTTAATTTAAAGAAAATGGAGCTTACAATGATAATTATTTTACGGAAAACGAAGAAATAATGTTTTCTTAATAATATTAAGCCTGACAGACATTAATTATTTCAAAATGAATATTATTATTAGCATTAAATTATACAGATTGGTGTAGAAATCACCGTGGAATTTCTATGGATCCCGCTAGTTTATTAATAATCAAAATACAAGTTCTGGTGTTTTGGACGTTTCTCTGTCCGTACGCAAATAGAAATATGTGATTGATTGATTGACAAAAAAAGCAATGGGCAGAATACACATTACTAAGTCAGTAGCTTTACTATGTCAATTCCGGGGTTCGAATCTCAGTTAAGTCCAAAAGATCTTTGTAACTGGATACGTGATTTATAAATTAAAATAAAATTAACATAGCCTAATAACAGAAAAAAACATTCCATAAATAATTTTTGTTAAAACTAAGAGACCTTTTATTTTGATAATTCGCAGAAAAGTAGACATAAATGGTATTCGGCATTAGTACAAAGCGAATTCTTTTTGTTTAAAAACATAATTTCTATTTTTTTTGGACAGTAACAGAATACGTAAATATATTCATCGGAGTTACTTACTCTCTTATGTAAACACTAAGTAGTATATTTTTCCACGAAATTTCACAATTATTAGATTGAAATTGCCATACCAACGCCGCTCAAGATGTGGATATGAAACAGTTCATTTAAAATAGTTAATCAAAAACTAAAATGTAATAGATACATGTAAGTCTTAAAATCCCATTTAAAATAAAAACCTGGCATGCATTGCAATTTGGTTCTAAGCTTCTTATTATTTACAAATCTAAGAGTAAGAAAGACTCGAAAGTATTTATGAGATTTAAATTTTAACATTTCGTAAGACGTCTGATCAATTTCATTGCGAAACCTTATTTAACACGCACCCACACCATCGCCCAGGCAAATTGTTTTATTTTTATTTTTCCTTTCTTTACGGTCATATAAAAATACGTTTATGCAAAAGGTAGTAAAAAGGGGGTGAAAGGCCTATCGTGAAAATTTAGACACCTCCGATATTTGTGAAATTTTAACAATAGGTATTAAACAGTAATTAATAATTATTCTACAACTTTCATGTTCTTCTTAAGAGCCCTTAAACTTAAGCCTTAGATTTGAGAGATTTTCTAGAATCAAAATCATGTAATGGATTTTGATCAAAATTTAGTCAGGGAACATGAAAGTGTGAAATAATGTTTTGTTCGGGAACATATATATATATATATATATATATATATATATATATATATATATATATATATATATATATATATAATCATGATGAATATTTTAAAAATTCTTATCCACCTACACATGTGTTTCATCTATTTTTGGGAATCATCAGTGTGGAAGATTATTATTCTGCCGGTCACACAATTCGACCCTCAGACCCAAGTCAACAATTTCACTTCTGTTTAGACCCGTATAACCATGCGGTTAACATAATAACCACGATGAAAGTAAGATAATTAGGGTCTGTTTATGTTTTTACATACCTAGAAGGCTGTTATACACAGTGTTCAACGACTCGGTCGGATCGAACTTCACATTAAGCATTAAATTTGACAGCCTAATTATAATTCTCTTAAAGTGCCCGACATAGCATTAAGGGGTCTATAAACAATATGATGAAAAATATTTTAAAAATTCTTATCCACATACACATGTGTTTCATCCTTTTTCGAGAATCATCAGTGTGGAGGATGATTGTTCTGCCGGTCACACGATTCGAACCTGTGTGTGTGTCTGTCTTTCTTATGTGATGTCTATTTATGTTCTTCCCGCCTTCTTGTCTGTTTATCTTCAGAAGTCTTTTTTTTCATGCCTCGTGCTATTCTCGTATTACAGAAGTACGTCTCGGGTCGTTATTTCTATTCTGCTTTTAATTGACACACGTTTCAATCGTAAGAAACCCCAATTCGAGCATCCCATTTTCTTAAGGAAACATTGTAAGCAACTGGAACGTAACATGGCAGCAGGAAACACGGTACCAGCGACGTATCTTCAACAGGAAACGACCTCTTTTTAAGCGAATCGCGTGTTTACTTGGATTTTTCTATGAATAACTTTATTTTATCTCCATCTTCTCCCCTTCTTTAAAGTAAGGTCTCTGTTATTAATGGTGGATTTCTGAGTAAAAAGGTTCTCAACCTATGCATGGTGGCTCACGCTAGTGAACAATCAGACTTAAATTACTTTAATTAGGATATGTACGAGACGACGTTAATAATAAAAAAAATGCCGTCTAGGTTGATCTGAGTTTGGAGGCATGCGATAAAAAGCGTGAAATGGTGACTAAAGAACCCCCCTTTTCACAAAAAGATAGTAAGCTTCTGCGTTTTAATATAATTCTTATCGGCTCTAGCTGAGAATCGGCCTGTCGGCATTTCCCAGTACAGGCAATATCTACCCACCTCCAAAGAAAGAGGTAATGCTTGGGAGGATAGTTTCCTGAGACAGAATCGAAACATATCTTATTTTAACAAAAGGGTCGCCCGCTACTGAACCAATTCATAGAATCTTAGGAAATTTAAGAAGTTTGGGGTCACCCTTAAGTTGCCATCTTTGACTCGAAGTGGTAATACCTATCAGTGTCTCATCTAAACTAGATATTATTGCTTACAAATTATTTATCTACAAAATATACGCATACGGAATAGATTAATCTAAAAAACAATCGTATAAAAATATACATTTACAGCATGAATAAGTATGTGAAGATATAAGGAAAATTCAAATATTTTTACCAAAAGGATTGATATGACGTAAAAAAATCAGAATCAAATCACCATTATTGGAGGAGTGTCGTTAGACTTAAAGTGCATGTAAACATGACGGTGAAATTTACACATCTAAATCGCCTCTAAAACTTATAATACTACTAGTTCGTTCGTTAGTCATCTAGAAATGAAAACAAAATAGGATAAATTTTCATCGCCAACATACATAATAAATATGCAGCAAACGTACAGAATAGTTAACACTCGGTAACTAGTAAAAACAACAACAAAAAACAACACATAATTTGGCACTTCTTTAGTTTAGCTGTGAATCAGAATTTATTTGTTTTCAATTTTGAAAACATGTGCAGACAATCAACCGGAAGTAATATATAATTAGAAATGTTTTTTTTAATCCAAAACAATCAATAAAGCGAACAATAATAACACCGAACAGTGATTTTTTAATTTAATTTAAAACTTTATAAAAACGAGGAGTTTGTCTGATTTTTTTTATCAAACAGTCAACATCGCAGATTGAGGTCATTAAGATCCATTTTTGGATAAAAAATTCAAAGCCTGAATTACTTTCGGTTGATTGGGTTAGAAGTGAATGTAACTCTTCAAAATTAATTTCTGATTCACAGCTAAACTAAAGAAGTGCCCATAATTTATATAAAACGGATGAGAATTAAATTCACTACCTAACTCACATTGTTTTAACGTTTATAACAGTTTTTGTTTATTTAATCCCTTTTCTTTAACATCTGTCTTCTTGACAATCGAAAATAGACTTAATGTCCGCCATGTCTACTGTTAATGGCAGCCATTAAATGTCGATTTTCGAGAATACAGATTTTATAGAAGAAAAATAAAAAGTGTTATAAACGTTAAGACTATGCGAGTTAGATAGAGAATATAATTCTAATACGTTTGATATAAATTATATGCTGTTTTTTTTTTTGGGGGGGGGTAATCTATTGTTAACTATTCTGAACTTTTACCTCAACATGCTAATAGGAAACCTAATTTGAAAAGAATAAGTATGTTCCAAACGTTAATATGAACAATGAAGATAGGAATTTTAATTTTAAGTTCGTGGATGAATAGTTAGATAGAACTTACGTCATCTAGTGTATACCCACCCTAAAAAATTACGGAAAACAAATTATGCTTCGCCAGTGTTCGAACTTGCTATTTATCTAAATTCACATAAAATCATAGAATTACGTCAGTAATTATATTTTTTATATATAAATTATTACTATCGGTTCTGATGACCCAAAAGCAGAAAAGTAAACATCCGCAGTTGACTTTTTATTATACAGTGAAGGATTTGTTTCCGAATTAATTTCAGGCAGCATGGTAAGTTTGAGGTGGTGGTCTGGCTTGCTATTTGTTTTCTTGCTTCCCCGAGGGCTAGAAAAGAGCACGAGTTTTACTCACTAACTTTTGCGTGACGGTATGGAAGTACATATATTTATATACAAATAAAAACACGTTGCTCTTTATTATGGAGTTGAGAATTATCTGATTGTATATCGTGCGTGTTTTTTGAGTGCATAAATACAAATTATAAAAACACTCAATTGATTCATAATGTATAATTATTTATTTAATAATGTAATAAATACATTTAACTGTAAAAATTCTATTTAAGAAAAATAAATTGTTAAAAGACACCCAGCATAGTTAAAAAATAAAACTGAAACAGAAATGAAAGTAAAAAGAGTTCCGGGCAACATCACAAAGGTACAGATTGTTTTCGAATTTAATTATTACATCAATGGTCTAAATTCTATGAAAGTCTTAAAGTTAGAAATAGTTAATAATTAAAAATAATGGGGGCCACATGGCTTAGAAAACAGCGAACGTTGCACTCCGGTAGTGATGTAAAAAGGAAGTATATGACAAAAGAATAAGAGTAGTCAAGTCTCTTGGGTTTTGTCTTTAACGGAGCAGATGTATTTTCGGAGGCCTCTTTCCCTCTCTCTTACTGGGTACGGATAAAGTGAACACTAATACTGCGTTTTCCTTTTCTCTTGAGTCATCCATCAACTGATAGTGAAACATTCACAAAGTTTGCGCACCATGATGTTCGTCACGCATTGTGGCCAGGAGCTACGATCCCGAGAGGCGAGTTTCTTTCTTCAGAAGAGTCTTGATTGTAATATGAGGACTTTCAGTCCGTCGCTGTAACTGTGAAGACAACAGGAGCATTTTTTCCAGCAGGTTCGTCGTGTCGGGATACATGTCTAACCTGCATCAAAAGTCGGCGTTGAACAACTGTAGATATGCGTTGAAAGCAGTCATACAGCATTCTGTTTGTTACACGGTCTTATCACATTGTAGACGATGTGTAGAATTTTGGTGTATGATCCATCAAGTTTCTTTGATCTAGCAACATTCAGTGTTCAAGAGTCTGATCCGTACAGTAATAGGGATTCTTTGATAACTTTGAGTTTTGTGATTCTTGATAGTAGCTTTTCAGATATTGTCGAGAGAGTTGATTGCCCACCGCGCCTGGCCGATAACAAGTTATACTGTCTATTATAAATACTGTGTAATGCTATTCCTGTGTAATAAAACTGTAATAAAAAAGTATAAACACCCAAAGCGATGATGTGTACCTCTTTTATTATATGCTCGATTTCAACCCTTATACGAAAGAACGAATACAACTACTGCAACGAAGAAAGTGAAATAGAAAACTCTACAGTCGCTGCTACTACATATTACGTTATACTGCCACAGAACACGAAGCGTGTGGGCCATCCGTATACGTGGCGAAGATTCGTCTGCTAAGTTACATTAAAAACGAATTCATTTTCGTAAATTGTCTCCTCAGAAAATATGCACGAACAGAACCTATTCTCAAGGGGTTCCCGTCTGTTGAACACATTGCTTCGGGACTGCTTCCCAGGAGATTACAACGTGGTCGTTTTCAAATCCAATGTTAAGAGATTCCTGTCATGAGCCGCCCCCATAAGCAAGCAAACGTAGTTCATTCCATTAATAATTCTAAATCATCTTATGAGGTTCTTCATCTTTCAAATGTCAATTGCTCGATTTTATCCGTGTTGGCCTTGATAAATGGTGACCCAGTAGAACAAAAAAGTTTAATCAGAAAAGTATCATTAAAATTAAAAGGCAGCCGAATTAACTTCAGTAAAAGTATACATATAGTTAAATCTTATATTGCCGGGAAATAAGCACATTATTTCTGTTAACATAATGAAGGTTGTCGACAGAAAATAAGAATCGCCGTTAAGACTTTTAAATTAAAAGTTGACCGAGCATAATTCAAGGCGATATCAGCTATTTTTATATTTTAAACCATTAATATTCATTTAATTCAGTTTTTTGTCGTATTTTTTTTCAGACTGTGAATTGCATTTCGAACATTGTTTGATGTTGTAATTGGCATTTCTTTCGATTTTAACCGGATTTCTACTTTTCTTTCATCTTCTTATTTTGGGTGTGGGGGACATGAAGAAATTGATGTTCATATTATAAAATGAAATCGATTTTATTCGGGGCTCCTAATCTGATTTCGACTTATCCAACCGGCGAAATCAGACGCCTCTCCCCCTAGAAATAAAACCAGCACTCTCCGTCTTACATTTGTTGTTGGTAGTAAAATCTAAGATACTTCTAAACCAGTTACAAATAGCTTACCGTTATGGTCTGTGCAATCAGCAAACTGAGTTTAAATCAAGTACCTCTTGGATAGAGTACAAAAAAGAGTGTATAACCTAATAGGCCCCACACTGTCTACCCAGCTCCAGCCCCTGTCCCATCGCCGCAACATTGCTCTTTTAAGTACTTCCACGGAATGTGCTCCGACAAACTTACTTCACTTATACTCGTTCAAGTTAAATACTCCGATCAACACGACTAGCAGCAAAATCCTTCACTTGAACTGTAGAGGTCCCCAAATGCCGGAAAACTTTATTCTCTAATAACTTTTACCTCGGACCGCTTGCCTTTGAAATTTCCTCCCTACAGTCGGAGAAACAGGGTGCAGGGGGTATTTAAAAGGCAAGCAGTTCGAGGAAAGAACCTATTCGAATAGAAAGTTTTATAAACAATTTGGGACCTCTAGAATTTTGCTGCTAGTCGGGTTGACTGGGGATATTTACGTTGGGGAGTTAGGCACAGGTGTAATATGTTCGTAGAAGTACATTTCGTGGAAGTACTTGTAAAACATGCACAGGGATGCTATATTGCAGCTATGAGACAGGTGCTGAAGCTTGATAGACATATAGGGACCTATTATGTAAGATAATCTCTTATGTACCCTGTCCACGAGGGAGAGACTAGTGGTTTGTACGAGATGTAGAAAACAAGACCCCACGCATGAGCGAATGATGGATTTATAGGGGTATAATATACTGGCACGTGTGAGAAATTTTCTAGTCCAGACGAGGGAGTTATCTATTTTGCAGCAGACTCGACAGTATCTTCTATGTATTTATTCTAATTCATGTTGCTTGTGAATGTTTCCACCTGCGTGAAAATATGCATACGTACATTCAAGACATATTATTTCATCCATCTATGTGCATACTCCGCAGAGCTTCGCCACATGCTTGAGAACAGAACTTCCGGCCAGGGAAAAGGGGTGATTGTTCTGTTGTGTCATCACATGTTTGCTTTAGCAGGTTATACTGAAGTAGTTGCTAAAGGCATCTTCTTTTTTGCAGTGAACTATCGCTGTTCTCCAACATATAGCGCCTCGTATTCCCAAATGGTCACTCATACGATACTGACTAGTCTTAATGTTGCTTAACTTCCGGTATGTCAACGTAATTATGCTGTATAAACACGACGTATTATTATTCACCAATATATATATATATATATATATATATATATATATATATATATATATATATATATATATATATATATGTGTGTGTGTGTGTGTGTGTGGGTGTGTGTGTGTATGTTTGTGTGTGTATGTTTGTGTGTGTGTATTATAAAAAATATGCCCCGTTTGGCCACACATTTGGCTCGGTTTTTATTGTTTGAATCAAGAAAATATGGTTTTGTAAAGTCGGTTAAATTTAAAAAAAACTTTAAAAGACAAAGAATGAGTCTATTTATGTTGGCTTTATCTAGTTTATCTCATTCAATCTCCAGCTACAACTTAAATAGTATTACTATCTGTGGTGATATTTTGTTATAATGGACCATTCTAATGTTGAATTTGATAGTTATTTTTAGTAACTTTGACTATTAATGGAAACACGCACACACAAATAGATAGATAGGGAAAGAGAGCGGGAGAATGAAGCGAGAGGATAGACACCGTATAAAATAAGAACGTGTTAGTGCAACCAACATACACTAGAAGAGGGTGAGAGTTATAAACAGAAACTTAGTAAGAGATGGGTCACTTTGTGAGTTAATTGCAAATTAAGGCTAATAAGTAAATTAAATTGGAAATTTTTGAAACATAACTCAATCCCAAAACTAAAATTGATTTTAACATATCATTTGTGATTAAAATATATAGGAAAAAGTCGTAGGGAAACAGACTTTTATTATCTCAGCTTTAGTATAATAAATTCCTCTGCTTATTTCTTTTCGCTTGTAGATATATTCTCTTTTGGTTTTTCATTTTCGGCGTTACATTTTTATTCAATGTATTTTAAATGAAATGTCCTCACATAATTGGTGTTGTGTAACATCGTTTAATCAGAAGCAACAAACGAATATTTAAAAAAATACTAACTCTTGATTGGATAAGATTCTTAATAAAGAGATTTTATTTCAGCCAATCGAAAGCGCAGAAAATAAACACTTTGACATCTAAAAAAAAAATAGACGTTTGAATATTGACGCCATGCACTAGGAGCCATCATTAAGCTAAATCCAATACATATCCCACACAATCGGCGCAAAATATTCAACTGCGCGTATCCTTTCAGTTCACCGTCGACAACACTCAAACTGTCCAGTTTACTGCTTTTCATACCAAAACGCTTTTTTTTCCAGAATCCGCACGAGGCGGTTTCTTGCTAGTGACTGTATACTCGGATATTTCTCTAAATTCGTTGTTTGTCTTAAATAAAATTTAATTTATGTTTGTATATATCGACTATGGCATTCTTTCTGTTGTTGCCTAATTTTCTGTTAATTTAATTGGATCAACAAATAATCGTCTTTCTGATATCAAAGTTGACTCTTAGGATAATTCATGATCTTCACGTTGATTTTGTTTCATTGTCAACAAATACATGAACGGAATTTCTTTTCACAGAAAAAAAGAAAAACTATTATTTAGCATCTTATCTTCTCCGTTTCAACTCTGAACTTTGCTGCATTTACTCCGAGGTATTCATGACCTTCGTTCCGTCTTGACAGACAATGGATACCCGCTGTAAGGGTAGCTGCGCATGTAACTATGAAGCAAGAGTTGCGCAATCTCTAATTAAACATCTCCTGAATCGGCACTGATTCTAATGGCAAGAAGAAGTCTGGAACAACTGGAAATAATGCCGAGATAAGTGAAAAGGACATACAACACCTGCTATTCCAAAATGGTCACCCATTTTAGTACTGACCAGGTTCAACGTTGCTTAATTTCGGTGATCTAACGGGAACCAGTGTGTCAACGTTATTAGGCCGAGTTATAACTCCATAATAACCGCTTTTTTTCAGTTTGAAACGAACAGTTTAAATTAATAAACCAACACACTTACTATTTTTTAGAAGATCACATGAAAAGAATGTCTTAATAAATCAGATATTATTAATCTATAGGATGTATTAAATACTGCAGATAAAATAAGCTCAAGGATTAACATGTTATGCAAACAGAGCTTTCATATTAGATTACAAAATTGATGAAATAATTAATATTTTTTTAATATCATAACCCCGCTCTGAAAATGAATACTTAACGATGTTTATCCATATGTACGTGTGTTTCAAAATATAGCTTTCATTATCACTATAATATCACAGTAAAACTTGAGAAAATTTTATGATTTTCATCATCAGTATATAGATTTTATCGATTCCAATTTATTGGATATATTCGCAATCAGTTCAACAACAAGACAATGCCTCGATGGATTGATCAAATACAACCTTTTTTTAAATAAGAAGGATAGACAGAACACATGAAATTAACATGCAAATAAAAAAAAAACATTTCAGGATGAGACCAATTCAAAGTGAAACAATAAGCTTCAAATCAGTTTATAATCGATTTTTTTCTCTTAAACAAACGATAATAAAAAATAATAATAAAAAATAAATTTTCATTGCTAAAATACCTATGTGTCAGACGTCCCCCCTTCATAGTTCCGATTATTTATTTATCTCTGATATTTTTTATTCCAACGTTTCACATTTATTCCAGATATTATTGTACACTTTTACACCTGAGCGTGATTATAATATTTAAAATGTTAATATGTCATGAATTTTGTAATATACTGAATTATACACACACACGCACACATATATATATAATATAATTTGTTATTGTTTATTATCTATGTACGTATACGTTTCGTCCTTAAACCGGGACTCATCAGCATAGATATATGACTATTCACTACCGGTCATGCGATTCAAAACCCGGATCACGAGTATTTTACAACTCAAATCCGACGACGCCTTAACCACACGGCCAATTTTAAATAGCGAATAAACTGTGATAATTTTAACACGTTATCGGCGGCTATAACGTCTAGAGCGTTCTACTTTTTTGAGGAAGGAACGATGCATTTAAAGCTAGTGACGTCATGCTGTGTTAATACTACACATACAGTGCTTTTTCGAGGAGCGACAAATAATAATAAATATTATATATATATATATATATATATATATATATATATATATATTGCAGTTGCATTCCAATAACCATAAGAACAATCAATCCATAACCATAACTTACACCTGCTCCTCTATCTTCCATTTGTTCATATATCGTTGAAAAATCACAACCATAACTTTCATCTGTTATTTCACTTTCTTTATTTTCATATATCGGCGAATATCTGTAATTCCTTTTTGTCTCACAAACAAAAATATTTCAAATATATTAATATTTTATTTATTTATGTATGTTTTTTTCAAAATTCAATACTTCAATATATATATATATATATATATATATATATATATATAATAATGGTAATAATCCAGGTGAAAAATATCCACAGGGTGGTAATCCAGAGAATTTTAACCGGGTTTATAAAAAGTGCTCAATATCAAAATAGAGCTTTATATATGAAAATTTTATTTACACAGACATGTACAAAATCTGCGACACTGGCATGTCGATGTTATCGATCAACAGTTACTATAAACTGAGATCTCATCAGGCAGAGTTAGAATCCGATCTTAACCTCAGATCATATTTGGAGAGAACCAAATATGATCTGAGGTTAAGATCGGATTCTAACTCTGCCTGATGAGATCTCAGTTTATAGTAACTGTTGATCGATAACATCGACATGCCAGTGTCGCAGATTTTGTACATGTCTGTGTAAATAAAATTATCATATATATATATATATATATATATATATATATATATATATTGGTTTGAATTGTGGTTGGAAACCCATCCGAGGAGACCTAGTTAAGGTCGAAATTACTTATAATGTGTACAATCCGAATGTATATCTAGTCTTTTTCAACCTCATAACTTTATATATATATATATATATATATATATATATATATATATATATATATATAAAAGGAGATTGTAGTTTGCTTGAAGCATTGCTGGTAAATGTAAGTGTAAATTAGTCGTCCAAGGCTATAGCAATGCGATGTGGTTGCCGTGAGATGGAAAAGTGAAAAGAAATAAACGCAGGGAGAAAGTGAAACTCAAAACGATTTATTAATAATTTCACGAAAACTGATTAAATACCAAATAGTATTTTTTTTTGGTAAGTAACAGATCGGCAAAGGGTAATCTTAAATTTTCGAAAGAACAACTTTCATTATCAGAAGACAACAATAGAAGACCGAGAGGGTCGGAAAAACGGGAAAAAAAAACCGGTGTCAGATCATCGTAATACAGGGGAAAACAATTGGCAGTAGGAACGCAGAAAACGTCAATATTCCATTAAGCAATCATATAACTAAGGTTAAAACATTATAAACATTAGTTTAGTAATATACCAATTTTTTAAGTTTTATTATGTTTCATTTTACATGACTCATCAATCTTTATTTATTTATTTATTTTTTTTTTTTTTCATTTATTCTCTTCAAATCTAAATTTAAATTCACTGTCAAAGGGAGATAACTTATTATAAGCGGGCTAGGACCGGCTGCCAGATCAACTTCCTGAAGAGATGCCTCAGACATGGAATTTTCCCCAACACTATCAAGAACATTCACCTACCGTCGTGCTTCTACCTATCCACTCTCCACTCTGCACGCTCGTTCATACATACCTTTTGTATAAAAAAAAACATCAAACACCTCCATTGCAAGCTACACCAACATATCAACGCTATGTCTGATAGCAAATTCCCCCCCCCCTCACACCTTCCACCCCACATCTCCACATCTGTCAACAAAGCTTTCCACCACTGTTTCCACACGAAAAAAAAACAGACTCATACTTAAATTCAACTGGCTCCACCAAAAACAGATCTTACAGCCACTTACCAATTATGGAGCTGTACACGGACCCCCTCTCCATCCTCAAGCTACTACCCAACCACTTATCACTGACCTCACGTGTTCTCTCTCCGCAACAGAAACTGATCTCCTCAGCCTCGGACCCAAATTCTTCGTTACACAAAAACTTAATGACCAAACCCTCCTCGATATTGAAACACAGTTCTGCAGGACAGCGTACCATTTGAAATGGTTATCAGCCTTTGAACCACCCTCCCTGGACCCACTTAACGACTCCACCCCCACCGATCCCCCTAATTTTTCATCCAACCCCTTCCCCGTTTATCAACCTGACCGCCCCCTACACCCTCCTCCTGAAAACCACCCTTTAGACCTAAAGTTGGTAAATCTCAAACATAAGATTTTCTCCATAATACAACGGGAAAAACACCGTATCACACCAAATATCTCCCATTCCCAGCGTCTCACCCTCAAAGGCCTTAAGAAAAAAAACCTGGTCTACCTACCCTCTGACAAAGGCAAGGAATTCTGCATTATCTCCCAAGAATCCTACAATACTCTCGCCCTAGAACACCTCAGCAATACATCCCTTTACACACCCGATAATGACATCTCTGCTACCCGCATACAAACCACTATTAACAACGCTTGGTCCCAAATTTGCTCCAGACGTAATCTCCCCAAGGCTTATAGGCTCAATCTCACCACTAGAAACAGTAGACTCCCCACCTTTTACCATCTTATTAAAACCCACAAAACCAGCAACCACCTACAGATCAGACCTATAGTCTCCAGTACTGAGGGACCTCTTTACAAGATCTCCTGGCTCCTCTCCCACTTACTTAAACCGCTACTCCTCACCTTCCCGGCACACGTCAGCAGCTCTGACCAGGTAATAGATAGACTCAACTTGCTCCAACCCCAACAGCTCCGCGTCAACAACTACATCTTCAGCCTTGGCGTAGTCTCCCTTTATACTTCCATTCCCGCACACCCCGCCATTGACCTCATAACTGACCACATCTCCTCTAACAATCTTGACTGTTTTGGGCTTACCCCTACAGACATTCATCAGCTCCTACGTATCATTGTGGATAACACCTACTTTAAGTTCCAACAAGACACATACAAACAAGTCTCTGGCCTACCCATGGGTTCCAGTCTCTCCGGCCTCCTCGCCATTTCTTACATGAACAGACTGGAGCAGCAAGCACTTAGCACCTGCCATTCCCATATTTTCTTCTCGAGATACGTCGACGACATTTTGATCCTCACTTCATCCCGAGAGGAAGCTATCTCTATCTTTAATACATTTAATAATTCTGACCCCCACATTAAATTCACCATCGAACATCCCAACACCTCAGGCTCTCTCTCACTTCTAGACTTCAAACTCAGCATTAATGACGACGGATCTCTCCACACCACTTTCTATAGAAAACCCGCCTGCAGGAATCTCTTTATCCACTACAAATCCGCACTACCCCTCAAATCCAAAATTAGTTACGCACAAACCGAAATCACCCGCATACAAGACAAATGCTCTTCTTCTTCCGATAAAACAACACACACCGAAGCCTTCCACCAAACTCTATTGACCAACGGCTTCCCACTAACTACCATATCTAGCCTTAACAACACCAGAAGACGTAGACACCACACTCTCACCAACACTTGCTTTCTTAAACTCCCCTTCTTTAGCGACCGTATCACTTCTGCTATCCGCAATGCCATACGTAGTGAGAACCTTAACATACAACTTTCTCACACAGGCACCTCTCTCCGACAACATTTATCCAAAAAAAGCCACTACACCCCAGACCCCTGCTCTCTAGCTAGTTGCCCCATCCCCAACTCTGGCCTCTGCCTCCGCACATATACAGTATACAACCTGCAATGCTCTAAGTGCCAAAAGTTCTACATCGGTAGTACCGTTAGGCCTCTACACCAACGTATTAAAGAGCATCTAAACACCCACATTTCTTCCTTCCATAAACACTTAATATCATGTGGCAACACACATCGCTCCATTAGTGTCCGCATCCTCAACTCTGTCCGCAATATAGGTCAGCTTCGAATTTCGGAAGCTATCCTAATCTCTAAATTTCGCCCTGCCTTGAATAACAGATTCGAGTTGTCATCTCCCTTCATCCTCTGATTCTTACATCCTCACACTCCCACCTCCTCACACTCCCACCCACAACTTACTTGCTTTTTTTTTTTTTTTTTTTATAATCCTCCCCCTTCCCATAATATCTTCTTATTCCCCCCCTTCCCCCGCTAATAAAAAATAAAAAGAAAAAAAGATGAAAAAAGGGAGAGAAAGGGGGGAAAAAAAAGGTCCCATCCTTGGCTTTTATCCACTTCACAACTCAAATTCCTTCTCAAGTTTCCAATCTCATTTCTAAAGTCTGAATATATTATTTGGAATAAGTTATCTCCCTTTGACAGTAAATTTAGATTTGAAGAGAATAAATGAAAAAAAAAAAAATAAATAAATAAATAAATAAAGATTGATGAGTCATGTAAAATGAAACATAATTAAATTTAAAAATTGGTATATTACTAAACTAATGTTTATAATGTTTTAACCTTAGTTATATGATTGCTTAATGGAATTTTGACGTTTTCTGCGTTCCTAATCCACTTCACAAGTCAAATTCCTTCTCAAGTTTCCAATCTCATTTCTAAAGTCTGAATATATTATTTAGAATAAGTTATCTCCCTTTGACAGTGAATTTAAATTTAGATTTGAAGAGAATAAATGAAAAAAAAAAAAAAATAAATAAATAAATAAAGATTGATGAGTCATGTAAAATGAAACATAATAAAACTTAAAAAATTGGTATATTACTAAACTAATGTTTATAATGTTTTAACCTTAGTTATATGATTGCTTAATGGAATATTGACGTTTTCTGCGTTCCTACTGCCAATTGTTTTCCCCTGTATTACGATGATCTGACACCGGTTTTTTTTTTCCCGTTTTTCCGACCCTCTCGGTCTTCTATTGTTGTCTTCTGATAATGAAAGTTGTTCTTTCGAAAATTTAAGATTACCCTTTGCCGATCTGTTACTTACCAAAAAAAAATACTATTTGGTATTTAATCAGTTTTCGTGAAATTATTAATAAATCGTTTTGAGTTTCACTTTCTCCCTGCGTTTATTTCTTTTCACTTTTCCATCTCACGGCAACCACATCGCATTGCTATAGCCTTGGACGACTATATATATATATATATATATATATATATATATATATATATATATATATATATATATATATATATACATATATATAAATGCTAAAGAGAGTCCGATAAAGAGCCGTTTATTGGTCCCCTTTGTCAAGATTTGAAACCAACGCTACCGATTTTGTTCTGATCTTCTGTAACACAAACATTAATATATATATATATATATATATATATATATATATATATATATATAGCATACATAAATAGATATGATAGATAAGTACACACTTTTATTATTTATCAAATTCTATTCTCTTAGAAATTTGTAATCCTTATTTGATAGGTTTTTTTTTCTTCTGGATGTTTTTCGGAAGGAATCGTCAACAAACCAGTACGAAAATATCCCGAGGGATACTTCTGGAGACGAGCAATCTTTTCAAGATGTCACTAGTTTTTTTTTTATTTGAAAGATACGGTGAAAACATTGACTCTGTTGTTCCTCTGCCATTACGTGCTCACACGTACGCATGCGCATAAATGTATAATTCAACTGACTTCTTGTTTTTCGAGATACGATCAAACATCTCTTTGAGATTCTCTGTTTGTTGGTCAGTCAGTCGGTCAGACTGTGACGCTTACGTTAGAAATAGCAGTTACGTTGGTCTGTCACGTTCCAAGTTAAAATAACGATAAAGGTGGAGATAACATTTGCGTGTCACGCTTAAGGTTGAAGTGACATCTACGTTTGTCGGGCATTATGGTTGGTCTGAAACGCTAAAGGTTTAAACATCATTTACGTTAGTCTGTCACGCTTAAGTCTGAAATAAAACTTACGTTGGTCTGTCACGATTAAATTTGCAATAGAATTTGGGTTGGTCTGTCACGATTAAAGTTAAATAACATTTAAAGAGCTCTTTCATGCTTAAGGTTGAAATAGCATTTAGGTTTTCCTGTCACGTTTAAGTTTCAAATATCATTTAGGTTTGGCTGTAATGCTTCAGTTTTAAATAGCATTTACATAGGTCTGTAACACTTACTTTTGAAATAGGTCTGTCATGTTTAAGGTTTAAATAGCATTTACGTTGGTCTGTCACACGTAAGAGTGAAATAGCATTTACGCTGGTCTTTCACGTATGCCATTGAAATAGTATTTATGTTTGTCTGTCAAGCTTAACGGTAAAATAGCATTATGGTTTGTCTGTCACGCTTAACGTTTTGATAGAATTTATGTTTGTCTGTCCAAATTAAGATTCAATAGAAATTAGGTAAGTCTGTCAAGCTTAAGATTGAAATCGCATTCGCGTGTCTTCACGCTTAAGATTGAAATAGCATCAAGGTTATCTGTCACGCTTAAGGTAGAAACTGCATTAAGGTGGTTTGTCACGTTTAAAGTTTAAATATAATTTAAGTTGGTCTGTCACGCTTTAGGTAGAAATAGAATTTAGTGTACTGTCGTGCTTAAAGTTTAAATATCATTCACGTTGGTCTGTCAAGCTTAAAGTTAAATAGCATTTTCGTGGGTCTGTCACGCTAATAGTTTAAATATCATTTAAGTTCGTGCGTAACGCTGAAGGTAGACATAACATTTAGGGTGATCTGTCATGCTTAAGGTGGAAATAGTATTTAGGTTGCTTTGTCATACTAAAGGTTTAAATAGCATTAATCTGTCTCTGTCATGCTTAAGGTTCAAATAATAGCATTTACGTTTGCTTGTCACGTTTAAAGTTTTAAAAGTATTTATGTGTGTCTGTCACGTTAAATATTTAAATAACATTAAAGTTGGTCAGTCACGTTTAAGATAGAAATAACATTAAGGTTGGTCTGTCAGGCTTAAGTTTGTGATAGCATTTATGTTAGTCTGTCAAGCTTAAGGTTGAAATAGCATTTAAGTTGGTCTGACGTTTAAGGTTTAAATATCATTTACAATGTCTGTAAAGCTTTAGGTTGAAATAGCATTTACGATTGTTTGTCATGCTCAGGATTAAAATAACATTCATGTTAGTCTGTCAAGCTTAAGGTTAAAATAGCATCTATGTTTATCTCTTACGGTTAAGGTTGGCATATCATTTACGTTGGTCTAGCTACGCTTAAGATTTAAATAGCATTTAGGTTGGTCTGCGAGGCTAAAGGTAAACTAAGCATATAGGTTTGTCTGTAACGCTTAAAATAGAAATAAAATTTCAGATCCTCTGTCGTGCTGAAAGTTGAGATAGCATTTACATTGGTCTGTCAAGCTTCAGGTTTAAATAGCATTAAGGTTGGTCTGTCACGCGTAACATTTAATTAAAATTTAGGTTGGTCTGTCACACTAAAGGTTGTAATAGAATTTAGGTCTATCTGCCACACTTAAGGTTTAAACAGCATTTACGTTGCTCTGTCATGCTTAAGGTTTAAATAGCATTTAGAATGGTCTGTCAAGATTAAGGTAAAAATAGCATTTACGATGGTCTGTCATGCTAAGGATTCAAATATCATTTATGTTGGTCTGTCAAGCTTAATGTTGAAATAGCATTTAAGTTAGTATGTTACGGTTAAGGTAGAAATAGCATTTACATTACTCTATTAAACTTAATGTTAAAATTAAGGTTAAAATAAAATATAGGTTTGTCTGTCACAATTAAATTTGAAATAGCATTTAGATTGATATGCCATGCTTAAGTTTTAAATACAATTTAGACCGTCTTTCACGCTTAAGGTTGAAATAGCATTTACTTTAGTCTGCCATTCTTAAGTTTGAAAAAGCATTTAAGTTTGTCTGACCCGCTGTAGCTTGAAAAAGCATTTTGATTAGGCTGTTACGCTTAAGGTACAAATGACATTTAGGTTTATCTGTCACGCTTAAGTTTGAGATAGCAATTATGTTAGTCTGTCACGCTTAAGGTTGAAATAGAATTTACGTTGGTCTGTTACACTTAAGGTTCAAATAGAATTTATGTTAGTTAGTCAAGCTTACGGTTGAAGTATCATTTACGGTGTTCTGACACGCTCAAGATAGAAATAGCATTTAGATCAGTCGGTCACGCTTAAGTTTGAAATAGCATTTAGGTTAGTCTGTAATGCTTATAGTCCAAATATAAATTAGGTTGGTCTATCACGCTTAATGTTGAAATCGTATTTACAGTGTTCTGTCACAATCAAGGTTCAAATTACGTTTACGTTAATTACCCAGGCTTAAAGTTAAAAAAAGAATTATTGTTCGTCTGTCAAACTTAAGGTTGAAATAGTATATAAGTTGGTCTGTCACGCTTAAGGTGCAAATAACATTTAGAGTACTCTGTTATGATTAAAGTTTGAAATGTCATTTAAGTTGGTCTGTCATACTTAAGGTTGAAATAGTATTTAGGTAGGTCTGTCACGCAGAAGGTAAAAATAGCATTTAGGTATGTTTGTCACGCTGGAGGTTGAAATAGCATTTAGGTTGAATTGTCCTGCTTAAGGTAGAAATAGAATTTAGGTTGGTCCTTCACGTTTACGGTTAAGTTAAAATTTAGGTTTATCTGGCATGCTTAAAGTTTAAATAAAATTTCGGTTGGCTTGTTACGTAAAAAGATTGAAATAGCATTTAGGTTTGTCTGTCACGCTTAAGGCTACAGTAGCATTTCAATTTGTCTGTCACGATCATGGTATAAATAGCATTTACAATGATCTGTCACGCTTTAAGTTAAAACATAATTCACGATGGTCTGTCATGCTTAAGATTCAAATAGCATTTATGTTGGTCTGTTACGGTTAAGGTAGAAATAGCATTAACGTTAGTCTATCAAGCTTAATGTTGTAATAACATTTACGTTGGTCTGTAACGCTAATAGTTTAAATAGCATTTACGTTTGTTTTTAACGCTTGAGGTTTAAAAAGAAGTTATGTTGATTTGTAACGCTTAAGATTTAAAATAGCATTTAAGTTGGTCTGTCACGCTAAATGTTAAAATAGCATTTAGATTGCTCTATAACGCTTGAGGTAAAAATAGCATTTAGGTTAGTCTTCCAAGCATAA
>OY744519.1:75634796-75782296 GCA_963556195.1 Sepiola atlantica
GTTAAAGATATTGTTTTGGCCATTCTTTTGAAGACAGTCTTTAAAAAAATATTTGCTATGTAACAAGATCATAATTATTTCTATGCAGGTTAATTGCTATTTGTTTCTTGTCAGATGTTATTTTGTTAATACTAGATTTTTTTTGTATTTTGTTAGATTAGGAATCATGATAAAAGTCCCTTGGCTTCGGTGCTTTCCGACGTTTCACGTAAAACGCCGGTAAGCAGCGAAGCGGTTAGCCACTGAAACTTCGAGCAAATAAGCAGACGATTTCAAACTGATTGAAAATGAATAAGCATACGAATCTAAATTGTTAAACTTATTGACACGCGATTTTAACTGATCGAAACGTGCAAATACTGCAATGAATTTTAACGAGGTTTCAATGGCTGTTGCGTCTCCCGAAGGAATGATAACATTTTGTCAGAATGAAAGACTAATCGCAAAAGAAAAATGGCCAAAGTGTGGAGAAAAAAACCCTAACGTCAATCCCAACCCTAACCCAAAATCTAACCCCAACCATAACCCTAATCTTAACCCTAACTTTAACCCTAAACCCTTCCGAAAGCAACAATGATAATCAGTAAAAAAAAGAGACTATCCCTAACCCTTATCCTAACTCTGACCTTAAAGCTAAACCCAACCTTTGCCCTAAACCGTAACGAAAGCAACGATAAGAAGAAAAAACCCCCAAAAGCCTTACCCTAAACGCTAACGACGACATTGCAAACAAAAAATAATTTCCAGTAAAAATATCCACTCGATCACTTTTTAATTTAAACACTTTTTATTTGAATTACTCTTATTTTTTCGTTAAAACAATAAATATATCTTTATACAATTTGACAAAATGTATTTGATATTTTGCTTTAAATTTTGCTTGTCTTTTCTCCCACTTGTAAATCCAGCCTCGTTTGTGATTTTTTGGACGTGGGTAAGTCAACAGGCTTTTCGTTCGGCACTGTCCGGCGTTTTTCGTAAATATCCGGACAGTACCGACACCGAGGTACTTTTAGCGTGGGTCCTAATCTAAATAAGCACCGAATTTTTTAATATACTTAAATATATTTGTACAAATTAGTTTCTTTAAGAAACCCAATTATTTGGGGAAAAGCTATATTTTCAAATGATGTTTTTAGATTTGTTACTTTGTAATATTTGCTGCGTATATGTGTATATTTTTTGTATTTTATAATTATGTTCTACCGTTACTCTTTGATTATAATGGTTACAGTGAGGTTTATCTTCCAAGATTAAAGAAAACATTCACCAAGATGAAAGTTAACTGAAAAATGAAAAGTAGAAAATAATTTAGAATTTTGTTTTCTATCTATAAAAATATGTCTGTTTGTCTGTCCGCTAAGTATTGTTAGGATATTAGATCTACGAACTTGAAATTTGCTAGGAATGATCACATATTTACGTAGATTGTAGCAAAGTAGTCATATTTACCCTTTTTTTCGTAATCGCATCCCAGTTGGACAAAATCTATAATCAGCAGTTTCTTTTCAGCCGACCAGAGAAGCGAGGATATTCTGTTCTGAAAATTCGCACTTACTATAAATACCTAAATAATACCATTATTCTACTTGTCCTGTTTTTTTCACAAAAATATATGCGCACGTAATAATCCAGTCTTGACTTTTTGGGGCGAAATGCTCCCAGCATATAGCACTCGTATGACGAGAGACTTTAATGAACTACTAAACACAGCTCCAGCATATACACACTGCTAACCGAACACTATCGCACATACAGACATACGTGCAAAACAGATAGGCTAATATACACACACATTTTCATGCCTATCCAATTTACATACATGCAAACAGAAATAAACATGTCTACTCAATTACTTCTTATATGCTAAACAACTCTTTTATTCAGAACGTTCATTGGACTCTTTGAACTCTCAGTCATCACTTTATTTTTGGCTGCAAGATAAGTCGTCTATACTAAATTAATATACAGGTCTGCAAAATGTCATCATCTATTTAAACAATTTTCATAACATAAAACTGTTTCTGATCATAGCAAAACTTATACAGAATGAAATAAATATATATAAAAATGTACGTCATTCAACCGAATGTCATAATTCACCTACTTGCCACACATTTCTGCACACGGCTCACAAATGATCGCATCACATGTTCCAACATTTCCAAAGTGATTCTCAAACTTTCTTCTACAGTAAATGATTTTAATTAATCAATAGTTTATGTTTTTTGTTGTTTCGAAAACTTCATTTTTAAGAAACCACAAAAGAAAAGATCACGAGGCACAACTTTGCTATAAAATAACGATTTTAATACACTCTTTTGTTGTATACATCAAAATGGCTAAAAGAAGATGGCGTAAAATAAGATGGCGTAAGTAAATTGATGCAGTAAAACAATTTTTAAAAATTTCTTTTTACACAGAATAAACTTTATTTTAGGATAAAAATACATAACAAATTAATTGCTATAAATATATTTTCATAAATTACTACCTAGCTCTACTCACGTTGAAGTAAATTCTGAAAATGTATACATAAAATATTATATCTCATTCTAACATTTTATGTGGATACATGAAATAACAATATATATATATATGTGCATATAATTATACATATATATATATATATATTTTTTTTAATATTTAAAATACATATATGTATGCATAAATAAACCTGCAATTTCAAATGTACATAGTAATATAAAAAAGAAGGAGAAACTAAAGAGAAGATAGGGGGCAAAAGAAAAAAGAAAAAAGAAGAAAGGAGAAAGAAGAAAGAAGAAAAAAGAAAAAAAAAAGCACCTTATGTGCTCATACTATGGAGTATGGGCACATCTTTGACTTTAACAAATCTACTCTGATCAGGATGGTACATAAAAAGTCGATACGTCGTATAATAGAATCTGCAGTAATAGCCCTCTCTACAAACAAAATCAGACAAAAAATGGGTTTCTACTGTATCTTGCCCAACCTCTCTAAAACAATCTTAAACGAAAATAAGATACGTCTAGACACTGGATGATTCCCTGAATATTCTTTTTTTTTTCTTTTTTTTTTCTTCTCTTTTTTTTCTCTTCTTTTTTCTTTTTTCTTTTTCTTTTGCCCCCTATCTTCTCTTTAGTTTCTCCTTCTTTTTTATATTACTATGTACATTTGAAATTGCAGGTTTATTTATGCATACATATATGTATTTTAAATATAAAAAAATAAAATAAAAATAGAAAAATAATATATATATATATATATATATATATATATATATATATATATATATATATATATATTGATCGCTTTCTCCTAAATAGTAATAAATAATTGTTTTTTCGTACATGAATGAAGAAAACAAAAACACACGCACAAATCAGGAGGTGTCACTTTGTTATAAGAATGATTATTCTAACACGCTCTTGTATTGTATACATCAAGATGGCGGTAAAGCTAAAACAAGATGACGTAGTACAAGATGATGTAAAAAAAGATGGTGGTGCAGTAATACAGTAAAACACATTTTTATTTCTTTTTCTTTTTTAGTGTAGAAGCTTTGTTATTACCAGAAGTATACTTTCGATGCTATTAAAATATTAAAATATATAATGACTTTGTGAAGACTGTATTTTCGTCTATTTCAAATCCAATGTACAACATACCGAATGGATAATTTAAGACGTTAATATACGTCACCCAAACAACGCAAAAACGCCCCTCTGCAGACCTCTTAATGGGTAAATGGTCTTAATTTCATACACAATTTTCAAAACAACAAAAGTTTAGTCATGTTCGCTCAATTTTCACACAGTTTTCACTAGAGCAGTATTTACTTTTTCATTGCATTTATTATTTTTTATTATTATTAATTATAACATAGCTCATTAATGGTTAGGAAGTCAACAAAACACCCTAGACTATATTCGGACGGCTTAACACTTCACACATTTCTATCTATCTATCTATCTATCTATCTATCTATCTATCTATCTATGTATCTATCTATCTATCTATCTATCTATCTATCTATAGTCTGTTATTTTGTATTGCACCCAAAGGGAATCCTATCATTTACCTCTGGTTTAAACTATAGGTAAAACACACCCAATTATATAGATTAAATCTACCCGGCATTCGGGCTAAGATCAAAGTGTAGTGTCTCTTTTATTTTTTCAGGAGGCCATTCTCCCAAGCAATTCCTTTTCTTTTTTAGGCGGCAAAATATTATTATTATTCTTATTTTTTTCTACTTGAAGAATAATACTTATTGGACGAACATCATCTTACATTAGTCAGTTACGAAATGCGAAATCCGATAGAAATCCATCTGTTACTTAAAAACGCATACATTTATTAAATACAATGTGAATAATACAACAGTAATTGTATATATCCGATCAATTCATTGAAGTAGATTTGTGATACTCACTGCACTTGTACTCCCTCAATGTAAATACTCCAGACCCACCTGACTAACAGCAAAATTCCACCCCTTCAATGTAGAGGTCCCGAGATGATGGAATATTTTCTACTCTGATAGCTTCTTTCTTCGGACCCATTGCCTTTGGAATTTCTGTCCTACTCACTGTTTCACCGATAGTACAAACATGCAGAGATTTAAATGTAATGTAAACAAACATCTTCTGCCCAGCTTGACATCAAGTCTGCCCCTCCACCAAAAATATATAACTTCTATCACAGTGGTCTATTTTGCTTCAGTAGCAATATGCCTAGTTTGGGATGAATAAAAGTGAAAAAAGAAAAAAAAAAAAGAAAAAGACAAATAAACAAACAAAAACAAAAATATCTAACGTAGAAACTTCGCGTTGCCCGGAACGATAACTTTAAATTGGAAAGTTATAACCAAATTTTAATTTCAGAAATCTATAGTAAATCAAGAAATAAACTCATGATCTACTGTCTGTTGCATATTACTGTGCAGTAATATTCCTTTGAAGTGGAATGTAGAAACTGTTCCCCAGTTGCAATTGTTTATCCTAGATGATTGATACGGAAGTGCACGAGGGTCAGCTAGAACCACATATGAAAAGTAGACAGTCGACTGATTAGCTCTTGTGACGTAGGATGTATATGAAAATTTAAATTAAATTCAGCTGTTGCCAGAATTTCAGCAACACCAAACATCATATAAGGTAGTGAGAAACAGAGAAAGCGAAAACCCCGTCTGGATCTCGTCCGTTCAACAAAGTTAAGCGACGTTGAGCCTCGTCAGTTCTTAGATAAGTAACCATTCGGGAACGCCAGATGCTCGAAGTTTAGAAGTGAAAATGGTTATAAAATCAACTTGTCTAATACTATTGCGAAAGGTATGAACCTATCTCCTTGCTGCGCATGAAATAGTAGAAGAGACTATACTCTAAAACATTGGTAGAGCAACATATCTCAGAGAATGAAACACACAACACAGTTCCTCGCCCGCTTATCCGATCATTGCTTCCAGTCGACGTGTTTCTCACTGCCACTGGACTTAAGAAACGTCGGGCCAAAAGAAGTACGGTTGCGGATTGCGCAACTCTTGTTTCACCATAAACAGCTCATTCACAGGCATCTTTTCAGAGTAAGCAAACTATCTTATTACGACGCTGTAATTAATCTAGGAGAATAAAAAAAACTTATATACATAACTTTTTAGCCGATATACTCTCTAGCCTTCTGAGATGAAGTGTTGAGGTTATTTACATCATGGTTGTTATATAAACAAAGTTTCGGTTGATGCACTCTCCGGCTTTCTTGAGATATGATAGGAAAGTTGAATTGTGCTATATATAACACATCAAGGAATCTATATCGTAAATTACGATAATATCTGTCCAGGATTTTCTAACATACTAGTAGGCCCGCCCAGCGTTGCCCGGTAATTAAAGAGGATATCTGTTTTTAATGTTTTTAATGTTCTGTAATTTTCATGTTTTTCATTTTCGTCTTTATTTACGGCATAATAACGTTGACACACCGGTTACCGTTAGAACACCGAAGTTAAGCCTGGCCTGTACTAAATGGGTGACCACTTGGAAATACCAGGTGCTGTATGTGGCCTGGAGAGGACATGGAGTCCACCAGGTTCTATCGTGCCCACTGAAAAGTTATGACAGATAAAATATCTGCCTGACTCCTCGACGATGTCCCTTGACGTTATGGGATATGAATAGATTAATTTACGCCATTCTCTTAGTTTCATTGTTTGACGCTGTTGTGCTCGTACTACTACCTTAGTCTTTTTCTTTCTTTATTCTTTTTTCTTTATGTCATTTATTTATTTACGTGATCCTCTTACTCTCCTTATCCATGATGCTGCTAGTGTTACTATTCTCCCTCTTGGTCTCTCTTCTCACCACTTCTCGTCTTATTCACCGTTCCTCCACATTATCTAAAGCAGTCCATGTGCAAACAAGCAAGCGATATTAATAGACCCAAGCCCCTACCCGGTCTAGCGATCTCTATCGTAAGCTGGTTACAATACAACCACACGTGAAATAAAACTGTTATATGACTGTACCTGATGACCTCGGATTAACGCGGCGATTACGCATCACTTCGTAGTTTAAAAACAATAATAGCTTGTTTACATATTTTGCACAGTTGCTGCTGATGTGACCTTGACTGGGTTTAGAACCCCTTGATCAAAAATGAACGAAACATTTAAACGACCACGAGATGGATTAGCGCTGTTAATCCGTTCGAAAATGCATAACGTCTATTCAGGGATTATCAACAGAACAGTTATTTTATTGAGCCTTTTTTATTTTTATTTTTTAAATATAAATCCTGTATTAATGTGTGTACCTTAATATCATTCGTAAGCGATGCACTCAAGAGATTGTTGCACTGAGTAACCTTTGACAGTATATATGACACCTTGCGTATTAACATTAACTATCATTAGCAAAACAATTCAATTAAACAGCAAAATGCAAGTTATTTTGACTATGTTTTAGATTCGTCCAATCATCTTCGTAAGAGGCGCTGTCTGTCGATCGGACTTTTATCCTATTTACTTGCATCCCATGAAGGCAGAGTTAGACACAAGGTTGGTTTTTAATGTGAGGAAAATTCAGCTACTCCTAAAAAGAAGTAGTCTGGGTTAGGACACAGATAAAAATTGACTCAGTCTAGAAGGATTTCTCCTTCACTGACCGTGTATAGAAAAGATGAAGTTTAGTATCAGAACAGATATTACACTTTGCCTTATTTATTTGCTATGAGGTAAAACATATACAATGTAACAAATTAGGCACATGGTCATCAAAAGTGTAGGGAAATGGGGGTCGTTGGTCAATCTTTGGTCTACACTAACTTGTTTGACTATTCTACGTTTGGCTAGAATCATTGCAGTCACCATAATACTACATTTACACTAGAATCATTGCAGTCACCATAATACTACATTTACACTAGAATCATTGCAGTCACCATAATACTACATTTACACTAGAATCATTGCAGTCACCATAATACTACATTTACACTAGAATCATTGCAGTCACCATAATACTACATTTACACTAGAATCATTGCAGTCACCATAATACTACATTTACACTAGAATCATTGCAGTCACCATAATACTACATTTACACTAGAATCATTGCAGTCACCATAATACTACATTTACACTAGAATCATTGCAGTCACCATAATACTACATTTACACTAGAATCATTGCAGTCACCATAATACCACATTTACACTAGTGGGCCATCCTACTTAAAAATATCTCCAAACTGTTTGAAAGTTACAGTCAATATTGGGCCAAGTGTGAAATGGCATTTTCATTGCTAAATGTGAAGATATGTTTATAATCACGTGGAAGCACCGGTTCCCGTAATATCGTCGAAGTTAAGCGACGCTGAGCCTGGCCAGTACGAGATGGGTCCACATTGGAGAATACCAGGTGATTCATATGGGAGACCGACGACACATTCACGGGGACCTCCTTGCAAAAACTTACACCGTCATGGGTTTGCGGACCGATAATGGCAAATAGAGGTTATCCTCTATATAATATATCTCCATACGACTATAATCGCGTTGACGTACCGCTTCCAGTAAGACCACCGAAGTTAAGCGACGCTGAGTCTGACCAGCACTAAATGGGTGACCATTTGCGAAAACCAGGTTATAAATTCGAATTAATATACAAAAGCATGTACAATATCGGCATGAAATTACCCAACGATGTTTTAAAAAAACAATTTATTTTTAATTTAATTTTGAAATCTATTAGAAATAAAAATTTGACATCTGTCTGAAGCCGAAACTATGCTATTACTTCTATTAATACAGGGTGTTGCAGTAAAATTCGAAGCTAGATCTACGCCAAGATCGCCGCTGACATGGGCTGTCACAGGTCGACGACCTGCGGAATTATGAAAAAGGACACGGGTTACTGCTCCTACCTCAAGTCTCACCGCATGCTCATCACGAATGCTTCCAAGGAATCAAGGAAGGTCAAGCCGTTTGATTTGCTAAACGAGCTCAAACACGTCTGCCGGGTTGCTGAAGCTCTTTTCTAATGAAAAGAATTTCGAACAGACAAAACGATAGGTGGATCTGAAAAGACATCGAGGAGGTTCCCGTCGTGAAGCATACAAAGTTTCCTTTCTCCGTCATGGGCCTCGGCGTCATCTCCAACGAGAGGGACGTCATGCCTCCGTTCTTCTTTAAAAAGGGCGCGATAATACTGCCGAGTTCTACCAAGAGGTGCTGAAGAGCGAAGTGAAGCCCTGGATGGACAACATCCCCGCCAGACGCTCCTACGTCGTCCAGTAGTACTCCGTCCCTGCACACAAGGCCAAGGCGACCCAGGTGTGACTATTTAACAATGTTCATCACAACTGGTCGCTGGACTTTTGTTCAGCCCTCCTTAATCGACTGCAACCCCATTGACTATTTCTTCTAAGACGTAGTATATGTTCGCTCGTAATATATAACTAGCAAAATTATACGACCAGAGGAAACATCTTATTATTGTATTGATTTATGTGTGTATATTATTATACAAAAGCTAGTTCAATCAAGAGTTAATCAACGTTTGTTTCCCTAAGACATCTTTACCTATATATTTTAATCACACAAAATACATGCTTAAATATTCCTCAGTTTTTGTAATTGGATTACGTTTGATAAGAATCCTTTTTAATTGTTCTAATAAGCCCTCATTCGCAATTAACTCACCAAGTGGCCCATCCCTTACTAATTTTAGTGTATGTTGCGTGGCGAAAAAAAACACTCGAGTTTTGATCTCAGATTGAAAAAGCCAATGTAGCCTGTGCACAAAAAGACGAAATGGTAAACTACAACATTAGTAAGCGGTGGTCTAAATGTATATAGACATGATAGGGTGAGAAGGTAGTCTACTAGAAACTGCGCAAACCGCTATATTTTAATACATAGACAAACTCAAACCGGCGTCGGAATATGACAGGCATACGTTCCTGACATTGAAATACAAACAAAGTAATACAAGCAAAAAAAAAAAAAATAACAAAAAAAGACATGATAATAGTCAGCAAGTAAACAGTGGACAGAGTTAGACATATGGTCCGTTTTTAATGTGGGGAAAATCCAGTTCAACCCCTCCCAATCTCTTTATTTTCATAGCTGTTGCCAACAAGTGTTTTAGTGTCTTTGTGTAAGATTTTAACTTCAAATTATATTTTACTGCATTTCTAATGGTCTTGTTGTCTACCTCAAGTTCAATTGCCATTTCTATTGGTCATTTGAAGATTTTGGATTTGAGAGCTTTAATAAAAGCTTTGTTAGGTTTTTATTGATTCTTCCACTTTCAGACTTTTTCGTAATAGTTTTGTCTCATAGTCATTTTATTCTTGACATTATAAACAGTCTTTATGAACACTCAAATTATTATTGAAATCTCCTTTAGTGTGATGAGTGCATTCAGAAAATCACACACTCTGTAATGCTTACTTTCCTGATCACTCATATGGGCAGAAGTGTCTGCAAAGGTAAAGATAAAAGTTTTAGGTATGATTATGACATCAATATATGCTAGGTTTCAAAACAATTGATTTCGTACCTACTAAAAAACAACAACTTAACTTTCATTGCAAATTTTGCTTCATCACTCTGTATTTGCATACTCCAGAGAGCTTCGCCACATGTTTGAAAACAAATTTCGCCACTCATGATAGTCTTGGGGCAGTCTTTCAGATGGTAGGAGCGGCATGCTAGTTCCAACCCTTATTAGCTCGGTTCATCTCTTTGTGTTACATAATGTATGTATATATGTATGTATGTATGCATGTATGTATGTATGTATGTATGTGAAGAACGATTACATCGGCTAGTATGGATTTGGAATCGATTTGGGTCAGTGCAAAATCTTAATACGAAAATCTGGAAACAAGTTCGCTCTCGGGCTAAAAATGTAAACATACCTGGACTCGGTCCCCTCCCTGATCTGTAATGTAACAGGTGCGTGGTAACAGGCTCAGAGTCCCCATTTGAGGCAATTACATCACAATCGTGGGGACGAGAAAAGAAAGAAGTTTTTTGACAGTCCATTTTTGGGAACATTGTGAACGGATGAAAAATCGAGATGTAATTCAGAAATAGGAAAATGGGAATTTAATTTCTAAAAGAGTTGATAGCCCCTCCCTTCTTATCCCCGTAACGAAGTTGATCTAAATTAGGAAGAACAATTCGGCCTCTCTCTCCAATTTAAGTAAGTGTGAGCTTTATAATTATGATAAGAAAATTCTCCCAAATAAGGACCTATTTTGGACTCTCCGGCGCCTTGCATCTTTTTCCTTTCTGTGAATGGAGGGTATTTGACTGCAAACACTGACGATGATAAGGTGTGACTTTTATTCGTATGACGAGAAAATCTCCCAGCCAAATAAAGACCAGTTAAATTCTTTGCCGGATTTGCTTTTTCCTCTCTGCATGAAAAGTTTTAATTACATACCTATATAATCACGATGACAGCGATGGCGGCTACGAGGTGCGGCCCACTGTGACGATTGCAACGATAAGACCACTCAGAACATTTGAAGTAAGGGACCTGTGTAGTGACGGCACGGAAGGAGACAGTCGTCAAACCGAGACGCGAACCCACACCCATTAAATTACGAGACTGAGAAGGTTGCATTATGCAAATCACGTGTGACAAAGACTAAATAAAAGGCGGTGTTTTTTTTATCGGAGGGCAGTTGAGTAGAGAACGTCTCGACGTTCGCACGCATTTTGAGAATACAGTTCAAAGAAGGAAAAACGTGTTGCCCGGAAGAGGAAGGAACACAATTCACAAGTCACTATTACAACCTGATATAAAGAACTTGTGTTTTAATGAACGACAACTTTACATTTGGTGGTCGTTTTCTTGATCTTTCTTGAATCAAATCTTCTTGATATAGTTTCTTTACAGCGTTGGGGTCTGGTAGCGGAGAAACATGTCCAAACCACGTTAATCTCTTTTTCGAATAATGCTGTTGATAGATCTGTTAATATTAAACCTCTTTCTGAAATCTTCATTTTTTAGTCCATCTCGAAAAGTTACCCAAAGATAGTTCTTAAACATTTCATTGTAAAGACATTGAGCTTCTTCTAATGGTCTGCCAGTATACTCCATGTTTCACTTGCATAGACAGCAATATGAATTGTCAATGCATTGTAAAGTCTTAACTTCAGAGGCGTTTATATCTCCATATCTTTTATTTAGACGTACACATGCAGAAGCTGCTATTCCTATTCTTTTGCTAATGTCAGATGAGGATTCTCGAACTACTAAGACAAGAAATATAGAATCTTCGGTTTTCAACCGTTTTGATAAGTGATCATTTGGAGAATATAAGGTCATGTAACCAAACACTCTACTCAGGGTTCCAGTTTTTGTTAGGGTGCATGATTGGCGACATATTAGCGTCCTGTCATCGGGTAGTTATGATCATTAATTTCACTTAAAACCGGAGTTTAGCACCGGCAATAAGATATTTTGGCTGAGTAAGAATGTTTTTGTTTTTTTCAATTGTTGTTACTGCTGTTGTATTAGTTCTTGAGCCTTCAATAAAATTTTGGCCGGTCAAGTTTTGAGTTCAATTTTCTTACAATCCTACATTTATATTTCAAAATATTATTTTCTCTCATTTAAATTAGAACTATCGTTTTCTCTTTGTATTTTCATCACGAATTTCTCTTTTTTTAAATTTCGAGTGCTATGCACCACACAGTGTCATACTTTAATTATTTTTGAACCGAGATTCCTTACGAACATGGAAAATCAACTTCATGGGACGCCACACTTACTGATTTCCTTTCAATCAGTAACATCATCACCTCTGCCATCAATCTCTGATTATCCGTTGTCGTGTCAAGAAGAGCAATATCAATAAATATTGAACATTGACAAAAGTTTTTTCCTCGTCTCTATCTTTGTGAATACAACAGGCGTAGTAAGTTTGAAGACTGGATGATGGCAGCTGCAGAAGAGAGAGAGAGAGAGAGAGAAAGAGGAGAAAGAGACTGATTTTGTAATTGGTTCAAGTGAAGCTGCCAATGCTAGAACTAATGAAAAGAAGAGAGAGAAGAAGAAGAAGAGAGAGAGAGAGAGAGAGTCTGGCTCTGTAGCGAAACTGTTGATGCCGGAAGTTGTGATAAAGAAGAGAAAAGAGAAAAAGAGTGAGACATACACACAGAGAAAGAGAGAGAGAGAGAGACTCTGGCTTTGTAGCGAGTTGAAGCGAAGCTGCCGTTGCCATATGTGTTAATGAGAGAGAGAGAGAGAGAGAGAGAGAGAGAGAGAGAGAGAGAGAGAGAGAAAGATAAAGAGAAAGAGAGAAAGAGAAAGAGAAAGATTAAATGGCTTTGTAATTGGTTCAGGAGAAGCTGCCTATGCCAGAACTGATAAGAGAGGGAGAGAGAGAGAGAGCGAGCGAGAGAGAGAGAGAGAGGGGAGGAGAGAAAGAAAGAGAGAGAGAGAGTCTTGCTTTGTGGCGAGTTGAGGCGAGTCTGCCGATGCCAGAAGTCGTTATAAGAGAGAGCGAGAGAGAGAGAGAGAGAGAGAGAGAGAGAGAGAGAGAGAGAGAGAGTAAGTAGCTATGTTACTATCCTAGTTATATTTCCTTATATGCTATATAATTTCGCCAGGTCGATATGGCTAAGCATAACAGTTGATGAGAATTACAAAATACAAAACAGACAATAAAGACTATTACTCTTTTAGAAAACTTCAAGGTTCCAGAAACATTAGTGTCAAACTTTCATCTCCAAGGCTGTAGATGATGAGGAAGCAAGCCTTTAGCGAAGTGGGTGTGTTAGTCAGCAAATCGTGATGCACAGCGACGTAAACATGTGCCGAAGGGCGGCGAATGTGGTTTTTGTGGTAAATGAGGGAGATTTATTTTGTCAATGCAATATTTTCGTATAAGATTTCGCGCGTCATTTAACAGTTGCTCCTATGTACATACCTCCCCACGAGGACAGAGTTAGACTCAAGGTCGGTTTTTTATGTGAGGAAATTCAAACACCCCTAATAGGTCAGCCCGGATTAGGACAGATAAAAATTGACTCAGTCTAGAAAGACTTCTAGTTTACTGACCGATGACAGAATAGATGAAGTGTAGTTCATAGAGAAGATACTACACTTTGCTCCTAGCCCAAAAGTCAAGAGATCCAAAAGCGTACTTGCCAGAATTCGGGTTATTATGCACGTAGATATATCTTACATCTTCGTATGTATCTCTAACCCCCTCTCTCCCTCCCCCTCTCTCTCTCTCTCTCTCTCTCTATATATATATATATATACATTCAGTATCTATGTATCTATCTATCTATCTATCTATCTTACATGCTCGTATGTATCTCTACACCTCCTCTCTCTCTCTCTCTAAATAAATAAATAAATAAATAAATAATCAATATTTATTTATAAATATTATTATATTGCACCCTTTACTAAGGTTGGGTACTCTGAGTTAATTTAATAACAAGCAGTACTACTAGCTTCATTGCGAGATCCAACACGATTTGTTGTTGTTGATAACTCTTCGCCGCTTGCTGTGAATACTCGCCGACTTGGTATTTACAAAGTTAATTTCCTCCTAAATTCTAAGCTAATTTCTGGTGGCCAACTGGTAAGTTCTCTTGACTGCGAAGCAGTGTCGATTTGTGATCCGCGTTCGCGCCTGTCGACCGTCGGGAATTAGCTTCCTGCACTAAAGATTGCGTAAGCATGACACATCGATTTCCGTAGGTAATAAATAATTAATATTTATTTATAAATATTATTATTATGTATATATATAGAGAGATACATACATATATATATATATATATATATATATATATATTCAGTATATATATATATATATATATATATATATATATATATTCAGTATATATAGATACATACATATCTATTTTTGCATCTATCTATTATAAAAATTCATATAAACAATATTACAGTATGACGTCAATCAACCAACGTTTTGATGCTACAGCATCTTTTCAAAGAATGAATAAAAATAAAAATTGAAAATTTCGCATATATATATATATATATATATATATATATATAATATTACTACATTATTTTTTAATATTTTACCAAGTGACTCGTAGAATAAATGTTGCAAAGCTAAAGGATGATAAAACTGCTCTAGACCTACAAAATAAACTTGAGCTGATATCATTTGATGGTACGTGGGAGTGTTTTAAGAAGTGTGTTTATGAAACAACTGTAGGTGCTCTTGGGCTAACGAGAAAAATGAAAGCATTAAGACTGGTTTGATGACAATAATGCTCACATCGCTTAACTGCTACAGAAAAGGCATGAACTTTATCAAAGGTGGATTGATAGCGGCTTGTCACCTCAGGATCTGAAGTCTGTGGAACAGTCATACTTAGCTATTAAATCAGAGTTGCAGAAAGAACTTAGACGGATGAAAGATGAAGGTGGCGACAAAACGCTTGTGATATTCAGCATGCCGCTGATGTTAAGGACAATAAAACAATGTAAGACCTGATGATCCAAGGTTGATTAGGGATCCAAGCAAGCTTGCCTCATAGGGCTATCATTGCCCGAAGGAAATGGAGGCAGCTATATAGCAATTTAGATGCGGAGCACCTGGTGGAGATGGTATACATGTGTTAGTCCTTCGCTGTGGCGGAGGACCATTGGCAGTGCAAATTAAAAGGTTTATTGACAACATCTGGTTTGACGGTGTGACTCCAGTATGGTCTCTTTGTACAAGGGATAATAAAGGAAAGATGAATGCGGCAATTATCGAGGCATCTCTCTTTTGAATGGGCCAGGAAACGTATTTATCAGAATCCTGTTGAATAGCCGGAATGCCTACATCCGTTCTTTTATGCTTCCCGAGTCAGTGTGGCTGTAGAAAGAAAACGGGGAACCACTGATATGACTTTTACGGCACGTAAAATGCAGTAAAAGTGTATTGAATAGCGTCTAGACCTATATCAGGTCTTTGTTGATCTGACGAAAGCGTTCTATACAGTTAATCGGGATGCGTTATGGAACGGAATTGGGTAAGTTGGGATGTCTTTCTAACTTTGTTAGCCTCCTTTGTGAGCTGTACGACAACATGAAAACACATGTCAACTGCAACGGTTGTCTTTCTGAACTCGTTACAGTTGACAATGGTGTAAAACAGAGAGATATACCTGCACCTACTTTGTTATTTTGCTGTAACTCTGTCATTGGCTTTCAATAACTGTGACAAAGGTGTGTATCTTCGATTTCACACATCGGGTCGGATATATAACTTACAGCGTTTTATAGCTGAGCAGATTAAGGAAAAATCGTTCATTTTGGTAAGCAAGCATGAAACTTGGCACGATTGCTCACAATGGTCTACTCTTCCGAAAAAACTTTTGGGCCACTCAAAAAATCAAAAAGAGTAGACCATTGTGAGCAATCGTGCCAAGTTTCATGCTTGCTTACCAAAATGCACGATTCTTCATCATTTTTGACTTAAGCTGCTCAGCTATTAAGACTTTATCAAGGACATCCTCAATTGTTGTTGTGCATCGTGGATCGCTTTGCATAGTCGTGTAAAAGCATTGGTTTCACAATAAGCCTGCGCAAGACAAAGGCTATGTTCGCCCTAACCACTGGCAACCCGTATTAGGAACCGGATATATATGTTGAAGGCCACAGACTATCTGTAGTGTAGTTTTATGTATCTGAATAGTGTTATTTGGAGGAAAGGTTGTTGAATGCTGAGATTAGTAGACGTATTGAACAGGCTAGTGTGCCTTTTGGTAATTTGGAGAAGCGGATGTGGGCACCACGTGATATCAGGCTGGAAACTAAGATCTCTGTGTATGAGGCCTGTGTGGTAAAAGCTTTATTATATGCTTATGAGACATGGACCACTTACACTGCTAATATTCGCCTGCTAAAGCATTAACATAATAATTGCCTTCGGCACTTGCTTAACATGTGTTGGTATAGATTTACCCCTGACACCGGAATGTTGGAACGAGCTGCTGTTCCAAGCATCGAGTCTCGTATAAGTAAACACAGACTGCTCATCTTATTCGTCTTACTGATGACAGCCTGCAGAAGCATGTGATTTATGGGGAACTAACTGAGAATACTCGCCAACAGCACAAACCTCGATAACGATTCAAAGATTGTCTTAAAGACGATTTGAAGTTCTTTGGAATTTATATTGGAGGATGGGAGGGTATGGCTGTAGATAGGTCAAGATGGGGGAAAGCGATTTTTAAAGCCAACAAGCTTTTTAAAAAGAATAGGATGAAACACCAGCAGCAGAAGAGAGCAGGGAAGAAGAGACAGGGCGTGACACCTCCAGCACATGGAGGAAATATGAAACACCTAAGATGCCAAACTTGCAATTTGGTAAATATGTCGCGTGCAGGTTTGTTAAATCATAAACGAGTGCATGTTTTGCAAAGCACGGAAAAGAGGTGGCTTCATTTGTGGCATCCCCTCATATAATCACAACATCTGCCACTTCTGTGCTATGCCCCGTAAAAGTCACGCAGGACTGAAGAGTCATATCTGCGCCTCTCACTCGGAACTTTTACACTAATATCACATCGATACGCCAAAAGTAGAAATAAAACAACATTTAGATGTTTTTAAAAATAAAATATTGTATCTAAAAACGTGGTCTCCAAACACATTTGTTTGTCTATTTTCACTACTTAAAATTCTACAAATGCTTAAAGAACTTTGAATTTATTACCCACATAAGCGGCCACGCGCGTTTAAATTCAATTTTAAAAAAAAGAACGTTGCCATTTCATCACCCCCCGACGAAATCTGAAGAGGGTCGCGAAGACCGAAAGCGCTAGAGAAATGGCCCAAGAAACAACATTAGGCGCCATAATCCACCAATTGACACCGGAAACTCGCCGAGTCGAGAAGTTAACCAGAAAGATCGCAAAGAAATAAAAAAATTCGTGGTCTTCAACGACACATGTATAATATATATATACAGGGTGGGCAAAAATAAGGGTCCTATTTTTAAAAATTCATAACTTTTTTATTTATTGATTTTTTTTTTTTTTTTAGAATAAGTAAAGGACCCCTTCCGAAGCAAGCATGAGCCGTATTAGCCCTAAGGAACGTACCCTCATTTAGAAAACATTATTTTTGCTTAAAAAACTCAAAACAGTGTAAAAAACAATACTTTAGTTTTTGTAAGTTTTAAGAAGTGTTTTTCGGCTAAAATTTGTTTTGTTTATTTCAAAAAATCTCGGAAGGGTCAGTCTACACACACATAAAGTTTGGTGAGTTTAACTTTTATTTTGTGGAAGTTATTCAAATTCAAGTTATTCAAATTTAAAGATAGGACCCTTATTTTGGCCCACCCTGTATATATATATATATATATATATATATATATATATATATATATATATATATATATATATATATATACCTCCACATTGAAGATTGCGTAAGCATTACATATCGATTCCTGTAGGCAATAATAATTAATATTTACTTAAAAAATATTATTATAACTTCCGTATACAAGGACTGGTACACTCTGAGAGAACTTAATACTCAGTAATTATACTAAGGCTTAAATACGATATTCCAACCCCTTTGTCGTTATTGTTGAATTCTGTTTCTTCTGTTAACTGTATCGCCCGATAATTTGGCGTTTATAGAGTTTAATTTCTCCTAATTTCCATGCTAATTGGTGGCAGCTGATGGGACAGACATCGGGATACGAGTCAGTGGCGACATGGAAACCGGGTTCGAGCTCTCCGACCGAATTGAATTAACATCCCTAAACTGAAGATTGCGTAAGCATGAAACATTGATGTATGTAGGTAATAATAATTAATATTTACCTTAAAAATATCATATATATATATATATATATATATATATATATATATATATATATATATATATATATATATATATATATATATATATATATATAAGCGACAGGCTTGTGATTCTAGGCTAAACATACGAACTGAGTTCGAGCCTATGCGACCGTCTGCAATTACCATTTCTGCACTGATGAGTTTAGAACAGTCGAAACTATGTCGTCTGTACGTATAAACCATTTTAATATTTAAATACACACACACACACGCGCACACACACACACACACACACATATATATATATATGTATATATATATATATATATATATATATATATAATCAGATAAGTTAAATGCATAGACTTACTTAAGTTTGTGCATTTGACTTATATTAGTCTTTACAAATGAAAACTTATAACCCCACTTTAAAGATATAAGCGCAGTTATGTTAAATTTATAACGTTATATATTCAGGAATACTGCAGGTATCATATCAGCTCAATGTTTGAACCAATTTTAATAGTAAATTAAAATAAATAAATTCATGACATGTATTATTTATATTAGTTTAAGAAATTCATATCAAAAATACTTTTGGCGTACGATCGTTTCAAAGACTTTCCAAGTTGTCTTCGTCAGTTTCGATATCAAACATCACAATTAAAAATCGACCAAATAGATCAACATTATTCATTCTCTAGTACATAGTGATTTAGAAAAAAATCCCACCAAAAGCATTACTAAATATTCTTTACTCAATACTTACCCTTGAAGATGGCATTGGAATGAATCGAATGTACTCGAAAATTAATCAGACATCCAAGAAAAAAATCAACGAAAAAAATATGCAGACACAAGTCATCGGTTAGATTTAACGATATATATATATATATATATATATATATATATATATATATATATATATATGAAGTTAATCCAACAAAAGATATAAGAGGCAACTAATATCTTTTAATTAGTGAAACATCCGGATAAAGACTGAGGCTCAATATACTGGATAGGGCATTAATAGCATAATATAAAATTAAATAATAAAATAAGGTGCGAATCAAATTTTATTAGAATTCAAAATTCAGACAAAGTATCTCAACGTCCTTAACTCATGAGTTTTCAAAGATAATTCTTCTCATCAGAGGACCATTACCGCAGTGACGTTACTGCAGGTGATAAAATTACACTTTGAAAATATATTAAAACATATATTAAAAAATACATACATATATATACATACATATATATATATATATATATATATATATATATATATATATATATATATATATATATATAGTGCGTATGTGACTCGCGGTATGTTAAAAATAAATCAATAAAGTGCTCGATCGTAAGGTTTGCCAGAGCTAAAATAGAAATTATTAATTCAAAATAAATACATTTTGTAAATGGACAATGATTTTATTGATACGGAAGCATTTACTGTTTAGACAAAACCTTTAGAGTTCGTATTAACTCCCTAGCATCTCACTAAAACGAAAGCAATCCAAAAAATGGGACGGACGGATGTTTTCTAAACAGTAAAAACCTTCCGTGTTAATGAAACCAGAGTCTGTCTAAAAATTCAATAATGTATAGTTCGTTATATATATATATATATATATATATATATATATATATATATATATATATATATATATATATATATATATATATATATATATATATATTCTTATCTTCAACATGCTTATATATTAACGAGCTTAATTCATGTACAGACGGAAGAATAAACTGTTCGTTCTGATTAGCCAGTAAATAATGAGAGATTAAAGATGAGCCGAAGAGTTCATAGGGCTCATAGTTGTAAGGGAGAGGGGGGTGTCGAAAGAGACGAAAGAAATAATGTTTCGTGTCCGTCATCAGAGTACGAAAGCGCGATCGATGGAATGTCGTGATGTCATAGTTACCGTAACTGTGAAATGAGTATATTCAGACTGGAATCATTATTTTTTCAAGCGGGGAAGTTTTGATATTGATGTTGATTTTAATTGACAGTGTCACCGAGTGCAACATTCCACAAGAAAATATTACAATAGCTTCTAAGTCAAGGCTTCCCGGTTCTTTACAAAATAAAATTGGATTCAGATTTACTCGCAAAAAAGCCTCTTTTCGAAACCAGTTTTTTTTCATCTTCGGTAAGCGATGAAAAATAAAATAAAATAAATTATAAATTAATTTAAATTAAATGAAAAAAAGCAGAATTCCAATTTCAGAAAAAAATGTAATTACTAATTTTCGAAATATGCAAACAATCTTAAGAATTCCTTTCATAAGAATTAATTACAATACTTGAAAGATCGTTATGTAATGAATTATAAAGTAATTATCAGTACAATTACCATTATTTTTAATATCAGCACCAACGTCAAAACAACCACGAAGTCACTCATAATAATAATATTCCTACAAAATAGCAGAGGCACCAACATTGGTTGGTACCACATAACATTGATTTGGAAGGTCCGAAAGAATGGAAAGATAGAGAAGAAATAGCACCACGTAGACATCGACTAGAAAGGCATAGAAAATACTGTTAATTAATTATTATTCTGGAATTCTGAAGAGACCTGTCACTCAGACCCCATGAAATAGCACTTGTGAGAAACTATTGATAATGACTTTTCCTAACTGATAAAAATCATAAGCAAAATCATAGAAAGAACAGACGGACCCAAGGGAACTGAAACAACCAGAAACACCTATAACATGCCCCTGCCCCCCCAAAAAACAAACAAACGTGGCATCAGCCTCGGCTGATACCACACAAAATGATCGTGATAGTCAAGGAGGAAAGACTGAAGACAGAGAGAGAGCACCAACCAGATCTCCACTGGAGGTGTGTGAGAGTACTGGAGTCTTGGGGGAGGCTTATTGTTACTCAAATTCCAGAGAAGAACAAGTGTCGTTGCTAGTGATAAATCAATGGTGGACGGCTGTTGCGATAACGGAAAATGATTTGCAAAAATTATTCAAAGAGGTAGAGAGGGTTGGAAATCTGAGGAGACTTGTTGACACTTTAAATCCAAGCGAACACCATTTGTTATTGACAGTGAGCAATCACTGACAATGACTAGTGTGAAAACGCCTAGTAAGTTAATAATAATGCTACTACTACTACTACTGCTACTGCTACTGCTAATAATAATAATAATAATAATAATAATAATAATAATAATAATGATAGGGAAAGTTCTTTGGAGCATCTTTTTTAAATAAAGATGCTTCAAAGAACATTCCTCATTCTAATTATACTTCACAGTAGGCACCGTGCTCAAAGTTCTGAAATAGAACAGAACAATGCGAGCATGACCAACTATATTAAAACTAAAATAGATAAAACGCAGGAAACCGTAAATGCATATTGCCTGGTAAAGTGACAAGACAGTAAATCATATATAAGTGAATGCAGCAAACTAGCCCAACAAGAATACAAGAAGAGACATAACTGCGTGGAAAAAGCAGTACACTGGGAACTGTGCAAACGATGGAACTTCGAATACGCAGACAAATGGTACACACATAAACCAGAAACAGTACTGGAAAACGAAAAACACAAAATCCTCTGAGATATGGATGTAAAAAAGACAAACTCATACAAGCAAGGAAACCGGATGCTATAATAATCGACAAGAAGGAAAAATCTTGCAAAATTGTTGACTTCGTTGTTCCAGTAGACCACAGAGTGAAGATAAAAAAGACAAAAAAACGAAGCAAATACACGGAATTTGCCAGAGAACTGAAAGGAATATGGATTATAAAGAAAGTCAGTATAATACCAATAATCGTACGAGCACTAGGAACAGTGCCCAAAAAACATGGAGAAAAGACTGGGAGAAATTGTGATCAAAGGTGTCACTGAAACCATACAAAGGACGGCAATGATCAAAACTGCTGCAATCTTAAGAAAAACTATCGAATGCGGAAACGAACCCGCATTAGCTACGAATGGTAACAAAATGGAAGTACAAAAAGAAAACAAAATCACAGTAAAACTACCGCCGAATGATCAAAAACGACAAAAAACATCATAAGCCTCCCCCTAATAAAATGGCGCTTGCCTAGGCTGACACAACACACAATATTTGTAGAGGGTCAAGGAGGATGAGAAGACCGAGGAAGGACAGCACAAACCAGACATCCACTGGAAGAGTGCAGACAATGCTGGGACCTTGGGGAGGCTTATTGCTACCCAACTCCCAAAGAAGACCAATGGTTTTTACCAGCGAGAAATCAATGGAAAGCAGCTGTTGTGATACCGCAAGGTCATTTGCGGTGGTTATCGAAAAGAGATAGAGAGTACTGGAAATCTGGGGAAGTTTGTTGTCACTCAGACTCCAAGGAACACCACCGGTTGTTGTCGGTGAACTATCACTGACGATGACCTGTGTGATAACTCCTAGTGACTACTACTACAGCTACTGCTATTACTACTACTACTGCTATTACTACTAATAATTATATTAATGAAAAAAAAAATGGTGGCATTAGTCTCGATTAGTACCACACAAAATTGCAATAAAGAGTAAAGGAGAATGGAAAGACCAAGGAGGAAGATCACTATTGAGACTTCCCTAGAAAGAATACAGAGAGTACTAGAATCTTGGGGTGACTTATTGGCACTCAAATTCCAGAGAAAGCTAACAGCTGCCGTCAGTGAAAAATCAATTGTAAACAGCTGTTACGAGAACGCAAAGTGATTTGAAACGGATATCGATAGAAACAGAGAGTACTGAGAATCTGAGGAGGCTTGTTGTCACTCAGACTCGAGGGAATACCAATGTTGTTACCATTGAACGATTATTTCTCATGACTTGTGTGAGAACTTTTATTGAGTAAACAATAATAATAATCCTCCCTTTCCCTCACCCCACCAAAAAGATGGTAGCACCAGTCTCTGCTGGGACCACACAAAATACTCGTGAATGGTTAAACAATGGAAAGAATAAGGAGTGAGTAAATTATCCAAACCTCCACTGGAAGGGCAGGGAGACTGCTTGAATCTTGGGGGAGGGGTTATTAGCACTTGAATTGCAGAGAAAGTAAACGGTTGTTACAAGCGAGAAATCAATGGTAAACGGCTGTTACGATAACGAAAATGTATTTAAAACAGTTATTGAAAGAAGCGGGGGGTCGCTGGAAATATGGGGAGACTTGTTTTTAAATCAGAGTGAGCACCACTTGAGCAATCACTGATAATAACTTGTGTGAAAACTGCCAATGAGTAATATATATATATATATATATATATATATATATATATATATATATATATATAGGCAGCAAGTCATTATTTATAAACGTGTTCCATAATTAAAAATGAATAAATAACTATAAAAAATAAAATGAAAAAAACAATTAATATAACTAAACAAAATTAATAAATACACAAATACAAAAAAAAAAAATAGATTCAATCACCCCCTTTCTTTTTCTTTTCCTCTCCTTTTTCTGCACAAATTTTCAAGAAAATTATAAACATCACAAGTATGTTAAAAACAAAAACAAAAACTACTCCTGAATACGATCCTGACGATCGAAAGTGCTAGAGATCGCTGAAATAAGAACCCCCGAAGCCATATTATGCCAACAACTAACGGAGACACGAAAGCTTGCTCGCCGTATCGAGAACATTGCTAAGAAAATTTTAAAACACGCAAAAATTCCGTGGTATTCAACAAGACTTGCATATATATATATATATATATATATATATATATATATTTATGGAAACATTGTAAGAAATAACATAATTCGTCTGTTTAATTATACCTTTTTTATTTTTTTTATTTTTCTGATGGTGTTTTTTTGTATTAAAATCAAAAAAATAATAAATGTTCTATAGGTTTCACAGGTTTCACGAACGTTTTCATCCTCAGGTGTCAAAAGCAAATGAACAAAAAAGCTGGAGAAAGAAAATAATTTTAAAAAGACAGCGGAGAAACGCGCAGAGAACGTTTTCGCATTGTTCTAGGAAGTCATTAACGATTTAAATTCAGTAACGCTGGATGGCATCACGTTCTCTACGCGTTTATCCGTGGTCATTTTGGTAATAGTTTTTATGCTTTGTTCTATTTTCAAATATTTATTCGTGGTGTTTCGTTTGGCTGTTTTGCTTTACGGCATATTAACCCTTTTCGGCTTATTTAATGCCGAGTACGGTCATTTTGGTAAACGTTTTTATGCTTCAATTTCTATATATCTTCAAATATTTATTCATGGTGTTTGGTTTGGTTATTTTATTTTACGACATATCAACACTTTTCAAGTTATTTAATGCCGAATATTGTCATTTTGGTAAAAGTTTTTTTGATTCAAGTTCTATATATCTTCAGATATGTATTCATGGTGTTCTGTTTGGGTTTTTTTTGTCCAATAAAGTTGTCGTTTTTGGCTTTGAGTTTTGTAAAGGGAAAGGAAAGAACAATAACATCAATGTTTGGTGCATTTTTGATCAGGAAGCCTGTATCTTTAGACAGCCTGATCTGGTAGCACCAGATCAAAAGGAGAATCATGTTAATTAAATTATAACAAAAAACATTAGACTATAAAAAAACGGCACTCACTTCCTGGCCTTCGATCTAGGATCAAAGTGTAGTATCTTGTCTGTCCTCAGTCAGTAGAGGAGGATCTTTCTTGACTGAGGCAATTTAAATTTTTGTCCTATCCAGAGTGTCCATTTTTGAGAAGCTGTATATCCTTCACTTAAAAAACTACCCTGTGTCTAACTGTTCTCACGTGGGGAGGCAAGTAAACGTGGACCCTAAAAATAATATTGAAGATTTTTTAAATACCAAACAAAATTCTCTACTTCATGGAGAAAGTAATGAAAAAATAGAGACTGGATCTGACAATAGTAAGACAACACCTGGCATAGATAAGGATACAGAGAGCCATTTTCCAGAGTAGGTGTCTCCCTATCTCTACTATTTCTTGTCATAGTGACAATGCTACTCACCAACACACAAAGGAGATGCAATGCAGCGTACACGTTTACAGAGGAAAAGGAAAAAATGAAGCACTTCATATATATGGATCACTTGCAATTACGAGCCAACAAGAAGCTGGACACACTAATAAACACTAGTTTTACTTTTAGTCAAAATATAATAATTGAATTCGGAATAAATAAAATGTACTGTCTGCGATGAAGAAGGGACAACTCGAAACAACGGAAGGTATAGCTAATCAATCGAGAAGTAATAAGAGAAACTTAAGAAACGTGATTACTACACATACCTGGGCATACTGGAAGCAGACACCATAACACAAGTAGATATGCAAGAGATAATAAACAAAGAATACTTCAGAAGAACGATAACACTTCTTGTAACTAACTTATATAGCAGAAACCCAATAAAAAGAATAAACACTCGGAGAATACCCCTGGTAAGTTACTCAGGACCCTTCACAAACTGAGAAAAAGTAGAACCTGGGAACATGGATCAAAGAACATGGAAACTAATGACTATGCAAAAAGCACTACACCCGACTCTATGTAAAAGGGAAAGAAGAAGGAAGACGACTCGTATATATTGAAGATCGCATAAGTGATACAATCAAAATACGGAGAGGTTGATTAACGCCACCAAAACGCAACACATGGCTGAACAATAATATCACAGTGAAACGAAAAATAAAAAAGAGAGAAAATAAAAATCGGAAGAGAACCAACTACATGCGTTATTTAGCAATACGAATCAAAGAAATTGCAAATCAGAAAATATGGGCATAGTCTTGAAAAAAATACTTAAAAAGAGAAATGGAATCTTGATTGACAGTCGCACAAAGCAACACGGTTAGAACAAATGACATAACAACTAAAATAGATAATATTCTAAAAATGTAGACTCTGTGCACAAAAAGACGGAACAGTAAACTTCATCATACGTAAATGAAGCAAGCTGTTCTCAAACGAAATCACTTGTAACAACTGGTGTATGTTATAATAGTATAAGTTTTTGTATAAGTTATTTGAAAGCATAGTCAGTACAGACTAAAGGATATGGCTATATCACATTGAAATGTTGTTTTATTGCTAGATCACCGTTTAGTTAAGCAATGTTGAGCCTGTTCAATACTTGCATGGGTGACCATTTGGTAATACCGGGTGTCGTAAGTTAAGAATTGGAAATGGCCGAAAATTCATTTTCCTTAATTACATTGATCAAAGTATGAATCTCCCCACCTCAGTTATGGGTGAAGTAGGTGGGTACATTAGACTTGAATTACTTGGTTGGGAAATTAGTCAAGGAGAAGGAAAACCCTGAAATAACATTCCTCATTCTCTCTGTTTATTTGCGTATTGTCTCTGTTCGTTTTGGATTTCTCTCTGTAACAGGACTCAAGTAATAAGTTCGGTGAGAGATTTCGCAACTCTTGCTTCACTATGAGCTCCACATAGCGCATGAACCCTTTCAGGGGTTATCAATTGCATCTTGAAACAGAATGAGGGCAAACAAGACAATAAGGTTCCTTCCTATTGGTAGTTCCAAATAATTCTAAAAGAATTCCTAAACGCCTGCATAACTAATCTCCATGACAGCATCATTACAAGGACACAAAACGTTTCGTTTTAGCGTTTTTCAATTGATTTTTGTTGTGTCAAAAGATGCCACTTTCGATCGAGCGAAACGGAATACAAAACAGTAAATATTTTCAACATCTTTCAATTTTCTCATCCATTTCAAAATATAATCTGACGGAGATTATTCTTTAAAACACTAACACACATAATATATCAATGATGAGTAATAAAACACGCATATATAAATTTCTCTTCTTTTTCTATTTCATTTTCCTTCTCACTTAATAACTATCTACCTTTCTTCCTTTACAATGAATTATTTTCTTTTATATTTATTTCTATCTTTCTTTCTTATTGTATCATCAAAAAACAACAATATCGTAATCATATATTTATGGTAGCGGCTAGAGTGTACACAATATATAGATTATCATAATCTTCCCCGAAAATGAATATTGCACACGTAATTGATACTCGGCCAATAAAAGAAGCAGTTTGAGTAGAGAATGAAAATTAATAATAATAATCGTTAAAAGAATAAGATAAAAAAGAAGAAATGGTTAAGAAGAAGAACAAAAAGAAAAAGAAGAAGCAGAAGAAAAAGAAGAAACAGAAGAAAAAGAAGAAGAATAAGAAGAAGAAAAAGAAGAAGAAAAAGACAAAGAAGAAGAAAGTGAAGAAGAAGAAAAAGAAGAAAAAGAAGGAGAAGAAGAAAAGGAGAAGAAACAGAAGAAGAAGAAGAAACAAAAAAATAAGAGGAAGTTGAAAGAAAAGGAAAGAAATAACTTGTTTACTTGTTGTCTTAATTTCATTGGCTGCAGCATGCGTTTCATTTAAAAGAATGTCATTATTTTCGATTTGTGTTCAGCCACCCCCGACACCCACCCACGGGAAAATTAAATGAAATTAAATATTGAGCGGGAAGAGGAGGGGGTGAGAGAAAGGGTGGATATTTGTTATCATGTGTCTGTGAAAGCGATAGATCCAGATAAGCGAAGATTTATTGATAGATAGACACGAATAGGAGCGATGAATAGGTATTTTCGCGTGTTTCATGTGCCTGTTTTACGACAAATCAACACGTCTAGCCTTACTGAACGCCGAAACACAATAATCATTGTTAACGATTCATTGTATACTATTAATAGAACACAAGTTGTAATGTTACTCAGAGCTTTGTAGAAAATTGCGGTTTCATACCTTTCCGAAGAATACGAGGATGTAAATATATCCTAAAACGACGTCGCCTGTAGATATAAAAAAAACTTTAATGTTATATATATATACATATATATATATATATATATATATATATATATATATATATATATATATATATATATATATATATATATATATATACTTATATATATATATATATATATATATATATATATATATAACTCGATATCTTTGTGTATGTGTGTGTGATGTTAGTGTGTTCCTCATAAAAAGAAAGGTTAGCAAATCTACATAAAATCTAAACAAATGTATTCTCATCTAAGATTTACCTGGGAAGACAATGGAAGTATCCCCGTGTATATATATATATAAATATAAATATCAATGTCTTTGTGTATGTTCCCTATAGAAAGAAAGATTCGAGAATGTACATAAAAACTAATAGTGTATTTATATTTAAATTTTTCCTGGAAAGATAATGAACGTTGTCTCGAAGCTCTAAATGGCATCCCTAAAGGAAATAGGAGAACAGAAACCTCCCTTAAATCTTCAAATATATCCTATGTTAATGAAATCTAAATCATATGTATTACATTTTCTAGGGAAGACCATGGAAATTGTCCCCGATATCTACGTTCCCCCCTCAATGTGCAGGATCTATGTGCTCCCTCTACGGGGGATATGGGGGCAGAAGCACTGTAAAATTCAAATACGTATATCTGATTTGAATGAAATTTAAATCATATGTATAAAACATTAATTCTGAGAGTTGTAAAATTTTTCAGTTTCTTCCGACTATATTAGGGGCGAAACGGGGAGGGCAGGAAAAAAAGAAAGTAATATGGTTTTAGGAGCATAGTGAAAAAGGACATAGTAGGGATCCTCATTAAATCCCAAGCGACGTTGAGTCTTCCTGCTAGTGTTTATATATTTGTTTGTGCATGTTTATATATTTGTATTTATAGGATATTGATTGTTTGTTATCTCACTTGTTTCTCCTCCTGCACATTTGATGACGTTACAAAGAAATGACGTCATAAATGGTGACGTAACTGACAGATATTCACTTTTTTTAGGGATCCGACTATCTCTTTCACAAATACATTATCCGAGCTTCGGCTGGGATCAAGTGTAGTCTATGTTCTGTCCTCGGTCAAAGGATAAGAAATCTTTCGAGACTTAAAAAAATTTTTTGTATCAATTCAGAGTACCCTTCTTTAGGAGAGCTGGTTTCCCTCGCATTGAAAGTAGGGGACATAATATAAATCAAATTAATTAAGTAGCCATGCTGGTTTACAATTGTTACATAACGAAGGGTCTGCCCCCAATACGCGCACAATGTAACTAGATGTAGCGAGACAAGCTATCCGTCTATCTATCTGTCTGTCTTTCTCTCTCTTCCCCACGCGTATGAAAGCGACCCGTCCATCTGGTGTTTTCTCTAACTGTTCTTTTCATTTTTAAATAAACGCTTTTCTAAATCAGCATCGGCGTCCGAGTGGTTTTTATCCAAAGACAAGCAAACGCCTGGTGTTATACACGCATCGATAAGCGAAAACATAAAATACAAGATCTGTATGCGTAATTAAAGCAAAAGAATAAAATGTAAAATAACAAATAAAGAAAACAACTTAAAATGAAGTAGTAATGTAAGTGAAATTTCAGAGTACTTACACAGAAAACAGATTTTTCCGTCTTTGTAACAAACGCAACAATTTAATTCCCGAATGAATAGAGATGAGTAGCCCATGAAGAAGACTAGTGTAGAAAGTGTGATGTCTTACAAAAGTTATCGAGTCGAAGATATCGGGTCGGATGTAACCGATGAAATAGATTGGAATTCCAATTTTTGTTTGCAAAGAAAACACAAATAGATAACTCCCGTAAATGACTGGCTCGTCAGAATCAAATATCGATTTGTCAGATGCATTGCTCTATTAGTCAAACTTCAGTAATTCGAGCGACTTAATTCTATATATATATATATATATATATATATATATATATATATTTAGAGAGAGAGAGAGAGAGAGAGAAGCACATCTCAGTCTCTCTTTGTGCGAATATACGCATACCTCTAAAGTTCTCTATTCTCAGTTCCCTTTTCTCACACACTATATATCTATTAATGATATTTTAGTAGGCGGTCAAGCTTACACTATTTGATTTACAATGAAACACGTGAGTTTAAAAGCTAACCCTAACCCTGACACTTAACTGTTTGCAGTAAATATCAGCAAAATAAAAAAGAATTTTAAAAAGTCTTGCTTTGAGAACGATATATTTTTCGAAAGTATAACGTTAAGAACAAATCATTTCATTCATTTTAAAATTGCATTATTGTGTTGTTTTTTCAATATTTTATATAAAATATCCGTACACATGGATGATGCTACATAAAAATTGAATAATTACTTTATTTAACACACACACACATATACATATATATATTTTAAAGGAAGTGGGGTCTGATCAACTCTGCTGGGAAGCCATGAAATAAAATACTGTTTTGTTTTTAAATCCCTGAAACAGTTTATCATTGTAAACAACCGATGATCCCTTAAATAATGTTAAGACTAGCGTAAATTTTTTGAATAAAACTAATATAGTGACTGCAAAAAAGTAAATTGACTTACAAAAGAGTGATTTTCCACCGAACGACTTGGGACTAAAATGTTTTTTTTTATATATAGTTTTAATGGTTGAGAAACTTCCGAGACTATATATATATATATGTGTATCTTTATTTCAAACTATTTTTCCAAACTTATAAATCACCTATATATTCTTACAAAATGTAACCAAAATCATTTCTCTAATAGTAAAAAATGCAACAATAGTTGGCTTCACATTATTGGCCATGTGAATTTTTTTACTTAGATATTCTACCATAAAATTGAAAATAAGACTACAACAAAAACAGAACAAATAATATGAAGCGATGATTATGAATACAGAAAATAAATTTTTACCTATACGTAATATTGATTATAGCATAATTAAAACGGTAAGCTTAGATGTTCAGAATAACCTAGAAAGCCAAGTTTTAATAAGCAAGGAGTTAAAAAATTCTTGTATGGCTGTCATGAATTTGTTTCCTATACACATCGCCGGAATATTTTGATAAGGGAAAATATTGTTCATTTATACATGCTCTGGAATTAAAAATTAATATCTATTGATATTGAAGGATAATGGCGTTCATGGCGTTTATGTTTATATATATATATAACGAGATAAATGTTTTCTCTTTCTTCTACTGTGTTTCTCCTTGCATGTAATGTTACACTCATTTTTCCACTTTGAGTCCCTCTGTACATCCCTATATATTTTTTACCTGGTCCGTACTCATTTGATTTATCCAAACCCATACTCACCTCATTATTTCTGATTTTCTGTATAGTTGGTAGAATAACCTCTATAGCCCTGATGCTGTCTGTTAGCGTTTAAATTGGTGTCTATACCCTGTGCTAATGAAGAACACTGATATTAATAAAGATATATCGTCTCAGAAACTATCGTACACAAACAGTTGCTACGTTAGATTCTTTGAGCGCAAAAAACTGATCATGTAATAACGTTTACACTACACACACACACACACACACATATATATATATATGGGGTACAAATACAAATTATGGCAAATTCATCAGCCAATTCCACTCCGAAACTAAGTTCCTACCTATATATATATATATATATATATATATATATATATATATATATATATGGTCATTCACATACAGACTGTTTCGCTGTATAACCGCTCTTCTTTTATAATGAATGGTGTGAGGCTAGATCCGGGATTGAAATTCAACCGTAAAGATAACAGTCGGCGCCCCTACCCCTGCGCTATCATACGACACTTACTGAATGTAAGCTCGAATTAGTTTTACCCAATGAGCTATGTCTTAAAGATAATAGCAGTTGGCGATATTCTTACAAACAAGCTCTACCCAAGAAAAAGAAGCTTTATATAGTCATCCACATACAGAATGTTTCGCTGTATCACAGCTCTTCAGTGCGGCTAGACCAGCTAGTACCTCAAGCTGGGATTGAAACTCAACCGTCGAGCTGACAGTCGACGCCTCTACCTGCGCTATCATACGACACCGACTGAATATAAGTGATATCTCAATGTAAACATTGTCAAGTTCCGGGAGGTCGAATAAGTTTTACCCAATGATATATATATATATATATATATATATATATATATATATATATATATATATATATATATATATATATATATATATGCAGAAGCATAGAAATTTTCAGGTTGATGTGTCAGGGTTCGGCGAAACCACCACAAGAGCTATCTCCTACAGCTTTCGTTAAGGCTTGCATCTAGATCGAACAAACTCTGATAAAACAACTGCGTCAACTGTTGCTACGAATTATGCAGATTAGCTCTTTTTGGGGGTCAGGCTGGCATTCACTTTCAGAGAAGAATTGGCTCTGCGAAAGCTTTTTCTCACCTACGAAATCATCACGTACATACATTTACTTACCTCCTCACGAGGCCAAATATAGACACAAGGTCGGTTTTATATGTAAGAGATATCCAGCACACCAAAAAAGGGCATTCTAAATGGGATAAAATAGGAATTGCCTCAGACAAGAAGCATCTCTCCCCCTCTGACCGATGGCAAGACAGATACTAGACTTCAATCGTAGTCTATCAGTCAGACATTGGAAATAATTGAACACGAGTTTGTCGCCACCATTCAATTTTTCGCTATAGGCCTAAAGTATTGCTATAGAAACATACACACATATGTAGAGTCAAACAATAAAAGTGAAATTCCTTTTTCGAAGGCTGGAATTATTTGTCTACTAGCTGGGTTCGCTCGCTCGCTATCGCTTCGCCATTTAATTCCTATTCACTACTTGAAATAAATGAAACGCAACTAATCGATAAAAAAGTAGACAAACTCATCGATACGAAGACTAAACTAAAATAGAAATCACCAAATTAATTAGATAAAAATAAAATTGAAAGTTTTTTCCTTCAACGAAAAGTAAATCAAGAGAGATATTATTTTAATTTTATTCTTTTTCCAATACATTTTGTCTCTATATTAAAACTAAAAAGAAATCCTCTCCTTTCTTTTTATTATTATCAGTTATTATTAAGATTTAGCCTCCATTTTTTGCTAAAATAATTAAGTTTACATACGTGATTCTACTTTCCTTTCTTCTTCATTATTATCGGTTATTATTAAGATTAAGACTTTCCTTTTCTCTGCACATTAAATAAAACTTGCATACGTCCCTATTGAGTCGAGCCGGACACACTTACGTTCACTTTTATGATACAGATTACTTATTTTCAAGTGAGCTGTGGGGAATACGACAACCGTTTTTGAACGGAAAAGTAAAATCTGAGTGTCATGTTCCAGAAATACACTACAAAGTGTAAACAATGAGGAATGGTTTTTGGAAGTAACAGAAGTAAACAGAGCTAAAATAACGAGGAGATTTATACATATATATATATATATGTATATATATATATATATATATATATATATATATATATATATATATATATATATTTACACAATATTAATATTCTTTGAAGTAGCATGAAGAGTTAAAGTGTATTTTGATGCAGAAGCAAAGTTTGCCATCCATATTTTCTTTTTCATTCGTTGCTGTCAAAACAGTAAGCTATTGCTTACTGTTTTCAGGGAATTTGTATATTTTTCATAGTGCGAAAATCGTCCTTGACTGATTGTTAACTTTAAAGTATCAGTTAGCAATGTTTTGTTGCTTTTTCTGTTTAAAACGTGCGAATTGTTAACACTTATTTTCTAAATTATATAATACACTATTTTTAGATGTTCCCACTTAGAGAATGACAATTTGAATGAAGTGCGCATGCGTGACTTCACGATACACGCACATATTGCCCAATCTAATGCGTGCGCGCCAAAAAAGGATAAAATCTAAAATTTTCTACGAAGTTCTATACAAAATATATATTTGGTTAACCTCATCCTTTCTTCTTCTCTGCTCCCCCCCTCTCTCTCTCTCTCTCTCTCTTCAACAGACGTGATATTGCTAGTTTCAGTTTTTCTATTGATACTATTATGGCATGTGTTCTTCAGAATTGTCTGATTTTCCTTTATTCCAGCTCGTTTGACTTGTTGGTCTAGCGGTCCTCACAAATTTGCTGTTTTAATACATTGATATAATACAACTTCCTATTCCAGTAGCTTCTTCCCAAGAACTGTACGCTAGTGGAGCTCTCTTCCCGCTTACTGTTTTCCTCCTACCTATAGCCTTGGTCTTTTCAAGACAAAGGTCAATAGGTATCTCTTGTCTTTGCGATAATCACTTTTCGTTCTTGTTAGCTCCTTATATCAAGTGGCTTCGTGCCTTGTCTGGAGCGATTTCCATAAAATAAAAAAACCACCGGCTAGAAGAGACAAATAAATACATCGAGCCAAGATGTCGTTAATGTTTTACTTTCGTTGCTGTAAAATAATGGCTTACTGTTTCCAGATGATTTGTATAGTTTTCAGAGTACCGTAATCGTCCTTGACTGACTGATAAATTTAAAATAAAAGTTAGCTTTCCTTTGTTTTTGTTATTGTTGTTTCTGTTTCAAACGTGTCAGTATTCACTTATTTTCTAAATTATATAAAAAGCTATTTTGAGATGTTTCTATTTAGAGGAGTATAATTCGAATGAAGTGCACATGCATGACTTAACCGTTTACGCACAGATTGAACAATAAAATTCATATGCACCAAGAAACTATCGAATCTGAAATTTTCTACGAGGTTGTCTATAAACACATTGGTTTGGAGAGAGAAAAGAGCAAATCAAGCCAAGATGTCTACAATGCTATGAGAAGCAAGAGAACCCTTGACTGGCACTTTCGCGCTAACAAAAACAACAACATCAATAATAACAACAATGCCATGGCCATGTTACCCTATGTTGAACGCAATCTCGATTATCATTACAACCGGGCAGAATCCGCATGCAAACAGCACCTAAACAGGACTGCTCTACTACACTTTGCTTTTAGCCAAAAGATCAATGATCTTTTCGCCTTATCCTTGGCCTTCTGATACTAAACTTGATCTTTTTTGTCCTCGCTTAGTAAAAGAGATATCATTCTAGATCGAGGTAATTTGAAATTTTGTCCCAAACCAGAGTGCCATTTATTGGGAGCTGGATTTCCTGATATTAAAAACCGACATTATGTCTAACTCTGCATTCGTGAGGAGGCAAGTAGATGACACTGTTATACTTTCCTATAACAAGTCATTCTAGTGCAAAAGACATGTAGCATATTTCCTACGAAATTCGATACTAACTTTCTCATTACTCATTTATCCCCTTTGATTGAACTTTCAATGTACATCATTTCATTTACGCATACACCTACAACCACAAAAAAATTGCAACACTTTTCTTCTCGTATATAAATATTGTTGTTACGTTAATGTTAATCATTGTACCTTTTATTCATTTTTGTAGTGTTTTCTACTGATTTAACAGGGATAGCGACAACAACATGATGACTGTTTCTTGACTCCTTCTTCAGGAGGCTCAATTCCAACTCTTTGTGAATTGAAAAATACTTTCTGCTTTTATCTACAACAACAACGGGAAAGTGTTTCATTAGTTCAGCAAACTGAACCTGTGATCAGTTACATGATCATTCAGTTCGTTTGTATGGACGTCGGATGAGCGGTCACCTGACCTGTTTCAGCCTATCAGTTTTAGAATTTTCTTATTTTTATATGAAGTCTCTGTTTTGTTGTTGTTTTTTTCACAAAAGTGTATACTTATTATAAGTAGTGAATTTAGCAAGATTTAATTATAGGGAGATGCCTCAATTATTTTGGAAATACATGTTTAAAAAAAGCGGCAAGTATTTAACGCTCTCAAGACATTGAAGTTTTTTTTATACATTTCCATTTCCGACATTTGAGTATAATTTTCTATCGAGAGCTGACATTATTTTTTTTATTCGTGCTTTCAGAGTGTTGTAAAGGTGTACACCGAGTTTCGACTATGAGTATAATAAAATGTATTTCGTATTTGTAATGGAGGAACGTGTAAAGTAATTTAAATAACCAAGAACATCTATAAGTCTTTTTTATATATAAAATAAATTCATTTACATTAATAAATGACTATATTTATCTACGGAAGTCGCGTAAAGGCGGGAAACACACAAACATGGACGCGATACATTGTCTGATATATATATCTTCAACACGATCGGATAATTCTCTGATCTTTTCGTGGCCTTTTTATTGCACGGGTATTCATTTTTAGGTTAAAAAATAACAAATTACTGTCACTTTCCTTGCCCGTCCCTAATTAATAGAGTAATTCAATGAATTAAATTGAAAACATAAAAAGAATTCCTATGACCTTGGATATTCTACAAAGGAAGAGCAACACAAGAGATTTATTTATTTATTATTATTATTGAAAATTGGATATTGTTAAAGCAAGGTTGTTACGTAAGATAATGAAAATAAAATAGACCATTTTTGTTCGTGAACAGCTAAACAACTATAACAAAGACTTTCTGTTTGATGATGTCACTATCTTATTGACCAATCGCGTGCGAGAGGTACGTGCGTAACTGTTTAATAAACGAAAGGTGATGACTACGTCAGTTTCAACAAATGGGCAACAGCTGGTATTTCTTTTTGTTATTGTGTGTTATTAGAAAGACGGTCTACGTTAGACGCAAATTGTTGGCAGCGATGTTTACATTGTTGCTTTGTCGTTCTACAAACTGAGTTCGCCATCGATTAAAACAGAAGAACGTGTATATTTACTGACCCGAAATACAGGGGCAATTGTATGACATAAGCAATGGCGACTCTAGCATAAAGGCCGCTCATCCGAAAATGAAAAACAACGACATGTCTCTTAAGAATCTTTCACATGATTGATATTTTGTATTACTAGATAAAAACACACGTATATTACACTTTCCCACCCTAAAGGTGGAGATAATGCTTGGGAGGATGGTCTCATGACAACATAACATATACTTCACGATTACCAAAGTAGGAGGTAATGCCTGGGAGGGTAGTATTATGACAACAGAACAGATACTATACTGCCCTCTTTAAAAAGGAGCAGGTAATGCCTGTAATGATGGTATCATGACAACAAAACAGATACTACACTATTCCCCCTAAATTCAGCATTGAAAGAAAATACATTATTTTGAAATTTTATAGTAAACTGAATTAAGCAATAAACGATAGGAATAGTATAGTTTTTGCTTCAAACAGACAGGTACCAAATCTTAATTAGTAATAGAAGTAATAGTAAACTTTCTGCTTCAGACAGACACGTACCACATCACTATTAGTAGTAGAATTAATAGTAAAGTTTCTGCTTCAGACAGACAGGTACCAAATCTCCATTAGTAATAGAATTAATAGTAAACTTTCTGCTTCAGACAGACTGGTACCAACTCTCCATTAGTAATAGAATTAATAGTAAAGTTTCTGCTTCAGACAGACTGGCACTAAATCTCCATTAGTAATAGAATTAATAGTAAAAGTTTCTGCTTCAGACAGACAGATACCAACTCTCCATTAGTAACATAGTTAATAGTAAAGTTTCTGCTTCAGACAGACAGGTACCACATCTCCATTAGTAATATAAGTAATAGTAATGTTTCCGTTTCAGACAGACATATATATAATCTTCATTAGTAATAGAAGTTATAGTAATGTGTCGGCTTCATACAGACAGGTACCAAATCTTCATTAGTAACAGAAATAATAATAAACTTTCGGCTTCAGACAGACAGGCACCAAATCTTCATTAGTAAGTGATTTGATTTGGATTAACTCGGACTACTATTCTAACCGTAGTTGTTATATTCACAGGTGACAATAACTAAGAATAGCAACAATAACGCTTCTATTCGGCCAAGGCTGACGGAATGAGAACAATCTAGTCGCGTCGATTAAATAGGAGGTTCAGTTCGAAAGATTCCCGAATTCGGCATAAATATTCCCAAGTTCGGCTAGGAGGTTCTCAAGCTGAAAAAGATACACCTGAAGAAAGTCGGGGGTTATATTGTATAGATGGAGTGTAGTCTTTTTCAGAGTCGGAGTCGAAGGGAGTCGAAAGTTTAGGAAGGAGTCGGACTCGAACTCATGATAATGTTAGGAGTCGGAATCAGGGTCGGATTTTTTTATCCCGGGGAATCAACAGTCTTAATACCAGAAAATATTTAAATAAATAGTCGGATATTTTGGAATTCTAGGAGATTGAGTCGAAACTTATACCTTCCGACTCGGCAACCATGGTCTTTCCTATCTTTAGTCTCGTTTCGTGACGATCTTCAGCGGTGATGTGTGTTTGAAGACTGAACCGCAAAGTAAGAAAACTCTTTCTAGCCAAGAGAAATACATAAGACCAACTCCATTCTTTTAATATTATAACATTTATTTGAAATATCACATGCAGTCAGAGAAAACGACAGACCATTTATTGTTCTGAGCTACGAGCCCATATTAATTCTGTCTGTCGATCTTCGCTTCTAGCCATTAACTCAATTATAAACTAGACCACCACTGGAAAAGTGCAGAGAATGCTGGGACTTTGGGGAGGCTTATTGCCACCCAAATCCCAGAGAAGACCAATTGTCTTTACGAATGAGAAATCAATGCTAAGAGGCTGTTGCGATACCGCATCGTTATTGAAAAGAGGTGAAGAATACTGGAAATCTGGGAAGACTTGTTGTCACTCACACTCCAGGAAATACCACTGGTTGTTGTCGGTGAGCAATCACTGACGATGATCTGTGTGAGAACTCCGAGTGAGTACAAATAATAATAATAATAATAATAATACAACAACAACACCGACGACGACGATGATGATGCTGCTGCTGCTGATGATGATGATAATAATATAATGGCAAGAACCACGCTCATATAATAAAATATCAAGTTGGTACTTACAAGTATTTAATCCAATAGGTGCCAATACAATTGCTGTAGAGCTATATAATAAAATAGTTTTTAAAGTGTTGACAAGATCTGGGATCGGGAATTGAAAAGCGATTGTTTAGCCATTTAATTTCTATATTAAAAAATATTGAAACCAGTTTACAGATATATGTATATATAATACCATTACTATGGGACTTATGTTGAACACGGACTGCTATCCCCATAATCCACGCCGCTATCTATTACATCATATGAAGAGGTGGACAAATAGAAAACGGCAGGGCATAAATAGTATAGTGATGTGGAGTAGAAATCGGAGACGGAATCGGAGGGTGTCGAGGGTTTTCCAAGGAGTTGGAGTCGGACGCATAAGAATGCTAGGAGTCGGTGTAGATGTCGGATTTTGTAATCTCCGAAGAATCCATATCATAAGACTTTCAAATAAAGAGTCGGAGTTGGGGGTCGAATATTTTGGAATTCTAGAAGTCTGAATTTTTGGAATCTTAAGAGTCAGATTAGAATACCTTCAGACCTCGCAACCCTGATAAATTTATGGCTATTCCTCTTTTTTGATTCGAACGGCTCTTTTAGAAAATACACTCGATCATTTAACCCTAAACCCCTCGTGAGAAATGGCGTGACTACTTATGATTACATCAAGCAGCATTGAACCGTGCGATTTGCTGACATTAGTCGGAATTACTCACTCCTTGGTCTCTCCCCGCATAAGCTTCAGATCAAAAGAAAATGCCGACATTGTGGAGAGACTGAATATTTTTTTTCACATTTCGATTTGTCGGTAAAGATCAAAGAGAAGTGAGTGAAGAATCTCCTTTTTTTCTCAATTATTAAAATATTTTCATTGATAAAAAGTTTGAGATTATCTACATCACAAAAGAGGATAAATGCACTTTCCTTTTTATAAAAATAAAACTTTGTTTTAAAATTTAGGGAAAAAATTAATCTGATTACTCATTGATATATATATATATATATATAAATATATATATATTTATATAATTATCCACAGACACGTGTTGCGTCGTTTCTATCAGTGTAGCGAGACCTAGCAAGATTCGAAACCTAACCCCAGTAACTGACGTCTAGCGTTCTACTAACTGAGCTACGAATCCCTAGCGGTAGTGGAAGAAATTGTATCGCCTTATAAATGATGTTATTGTTTTATGTTTTTATTTACAATAATTATAATTTAATTTTTATTTAGGAAGAGCATCGGTTTAATGCGTAGTAGAAATCACTATTTTTTTTAACAGAGTGCTCCACTTATAAAGGAGCTTATACACACACACACACACACACACACACATATATATATATATATATATATATATATATATATATATATATATGTATATGTACGTATGTGTATGTATGTATGTATGTATGTATGTATGTATGTATGTTGGTATATATATTTATCCACATACATGTGTTTCATCGTTTCGACGGATACTGATCTTGACTCCGGTTGGATTTTCATCAAAACCCTGTTATCCGGGTAGCTCTAACACTATCACGTTGACACCGCCCTTATCGCGATGAGGAGAGGTTGGACGTTAGGAGGTGCTGCTGATTATGATTAATTCAGTTGAAGGCAGAGGTGTATAATTGAGCTTAAGGATACCATCGCGACTTATCGAATCGCCATACCGAGTTAAAATCACATCGGATATATTGTGGTCATTTACGAACTAATACTGTAAGGAAAAAATTTGAACCAACCCCCAACTATGGGTAAAATAAGATTTGAACTACACTCCCAACTATAGGTAAAATAAGATTGGAACCACACTCTTAACTTTGGGTAAAATAAGGTTTGGACAACCCCCAAACTATGGGTAAAATAAGATTTAAATCACACCTCCAACTATGGGTAAATTAGGATTTGAACCACACTTCCTACTTTGGATAAAATAAGATTTGAACCACACTTAAAAGTTGTGGGGTCGTTAAACGTCAACAAAAACAAACCAGTATAGTTCCAGATAAGAAATTTTAAATTTATATTCCGGACGACAGAATATATTTAAGTAAAACATTTTAAAACATTATTACTAGTATGTAGTGTTATTTATTGTAGTTTGCTGGATTTTAATTAAAAAAAAAATTAGTTTCAGAATGTAATATTTTCGTGGTTTTAAGTAAAATTTGTCTAAAATCAGAGGGGACCGTTATATTCTTTTTAAATGCTAGATGAGATGTGAGGTTCAACTCTTATTTTTCCCATAGCTGGAGGTGTATTATTTATAATAATGATATAGAAGTTGTATTCTCGCATAGGGCATTGCCACTTATAGAGAACATTGTTTTTTTTTCTAATGCTTTGTGGTCTTAAATTTTTTGTAGTAAATAATTAGTCTTATTTTAATATTGCTGTATGTAGCAAATATATATCGGTGGATTATTCATCTTTTTATTTTGTTTTACGAACGAGTTACTGCTTATCAAGGCCCGCAGGCCACTCGAGGATAAGGGTTATTGAGTGTGACAGGTAGACGGTGAAACAGCGAGGGGTTAGTAAAGATGATTGTAACTGGTCAGAAATTGACTATTAAAGAGAGCGACTCGACAAACATTGGTTTACATTGGACTTGAAAACGGCAATGTTATAGTCAGCCGGGAAGCAGCCCCGTGGTACTGTTTTCCACAGACGAACAGCTCTAGGAAATAAACTTCCGCTTAGTTCTGAGTACACAGAGAGAGAAACGGAATGTATTGACAGTGGTTGTGCATAAATTGAAGCCTAGTCGAGCAGCTGCCATAAAATAACGTAGAGTAGAGAAAGACTAGCAACGTCTTTTCTGTCAGAAAGATGCTGTAAAATGGAGAAGAGGACATCGCTAACTAGATTTCGAAGCCGGTTTTGTACTCTATCAAAGCAGGAAAGAGTGCTCTAAGCGACACCTCTCCTGATGTGACAACAGTACTCCATCTTAGGACGTATCAACAGTTTGGTTGCATTTGATTGCAATAGTAGATGTTAATGGAGTTAGAGTTATTATGCTGGATATTATTAGTAGTATTTTTTTCATTTCGAATCATTAATCTGACATTTTAGTCAACGCGTTGCGAGCAATAAGTAGAAGCAATTAGAATAGTAGAGGCTTAGTGTGCACAAGCAGGAGTTGACGAAAGTCGAAATCTCGAATTCTTTAGCCAATTTTTTCTGCAAGATCAAAAATCGAACCAGTTAATATAACATTATTTAACATGCCACATACGCAATCCATATTGCAACATATTTTTCGGCATTTCTCTGAGTTTTTTTCTTTTTTGCATTTATACTAAAAATGTTGCAAATTGTAGATTGTTGTTTCTCTCGTTTGTTGATGAGACTAAAATCTATTTTTAGCTCTTGCTTGGCAGGGTTAAATCAAGTTTAAAATGAAAAACAGCAATAATCTCAAATATTTTAATTGATGTATATAAGTGAAAGATGCTCTTTGAAAACCACAAATCGCCAAAAGACGCCACCACTTCTTCCCACATCCCTTTAACCGTACTGCTAACAAAGCACTCAGTACACGGCGACCAGCTCACTTTAAAGGTCCAGTGCGGCGAAAATTCATAAGATAAGTGTTCAAACTTATTTTCTCTGAGTTTCTTTTGCATTTATAATAAAAATGTTGCAAATTGTCGATATTTATTTCTCTCGTTTGCAATCTATTTTTAGCTCTTGCTTGGTAGGGTTAAATCAAGTTTAAAAGGAAAGACAGCATTAATCTCACATATTTGAATTAATGTATAAAAGTGAAAGATGCTATTCGAAGAACACAAGTCGCCAAAAATCGCCATCACCCCCATCTCCCTCGAACCGTATTGCAAATAAAGCACTCACTACACGGTGATCAGGTAACTTTAAAAGTTCAGTGCGGCGAGGAAATCACACTAAGATAAGTTATCCACGAATTTTCCGCTAAGTTACTTGCATGCTTAAAAATACCTATTATTTCTTATTAATTTAAAATTGTTATGCGCGTGAATGTATTATTACCTATGATTAAATATCTGACCACTCACATGAAGGTTACCCCCTCAACTGTCTTATTCTTACTATGAGAGGTGAACCTATCTTAATTTTTAAAATATCTCTGGGAGGTGACGTGTAAACTTATTCTCTCTCTCTCTCTCTCTCTCTCTCTCTCTCTATATATATATATATATATATATATATGTAAATGGAATACTTTTTTACCTACTGGGGCTCTGAAATACCTGACTACCTGACTAGTTCACAGGCGTAGGGCTACCTCTCTCGGTGTGATGGACCCGTAGACCTCATTAGGTCATCCATGTAGGAGAATGAAAACTGGATATAAAAACTGGGGGAGGGTGGCCTCCTTAGTCCTGATCGACAACCTTCCCAGAGCTGGATTCCTGAACAAGATATATTGATTGCAATACCTAAAAGTGTTTAAGGAGTAGATGGACTCTGCCTCTCGCCCAGCCTTTGCACTCCTTCTTTGTCTCTTAGCCAGACGCAGATGTACTAGCGCAAGGACATCTCAATGATACCCAGTGCTTGGTCTTGTTCCCCGACTAGGACAATGTATGCCGTCTCTCTTTCTTTCTATCTGGGCAACTTGGAGGAAAGTTTTTTCTCACTTAGTCTTACATGACTAGTCTGGGTCGATCTAGTTCATACAAGTTGAAAGTACAGGTTAGACAGATTGTCTGGCTGTTGTTTTCGACTGTTAGTACAGGAGTTGTAACTCTTAGGTAGCGCTAAGAACGGCTGCTCCATCAACAGTTGTATAATATCGTGGGTAAATATACGTGCCGTTTCGCGCGTGGAAAGGGACCCTACAGTTATCCCCGGTGGGCTTTCCTGGGGCTACACACAGCATGGACTAAGTCATGGTTAATATGTAAGCTTATTGGTACCAAACAAGCATCAACTTTGCGCTCCCCACTCTATGATATGATATGCAGTTAAACACACAAACCAGCCATCAAATGAATTGTCTCCAATGTTTATTCAATTTCGTCATTAAATAACCCCAAAATGGTTGATATGCCATGAAGCTGACAAACTAAACAAACGAATCCGTTGAAGACAACGATTCCTGTTTATATTACAAAAAAGAAAAATCGTTTAATATACTTATTGGCACTGGATCTTGAACCCAGAACGAGACTTGCCTCTTAGTAGAGGTGTACTATCTACGTTGAATGCGGCGTGACCAACTTCAAATAATGCAACGATCCAATCGATTCATTGCAAACACCTAAATCGAATACACGTGTCAGTCCAAAAATCGCATAACACAAATAAATACAACCACAAACACACACGGATGTACGTACCTTGTGTGCGCCACAGGAGATACCCAACGAATAATATCACGCCATCTTCACTCACCTACACGGCTTTTTTTAGAGCGAATATTTTCCTAGTTAGAAAGGTGAAAATAAAAACGCGTCGTCCAGTTTTTAGGAAATAGTACCGTATAAATTGTTATACTTTCGACGATATTCATATTTTTATGCCAATTGTCGACCCCAGGAAATTTAACCAACAAGAAATATTTTTACCGTATTTCCTGGCCATTTGGTTAGCTGAAAAACATTGTATTATTATGAAAATGACGAATCCTTTTTCGAGCCGTTATTTGAATGTTCATGATTCTTCCAGATATTGAGACACCGTTGCAGTATTTGCATGTGTAACAATTACATAATTACGACCTATTTTGTTTTGCACTTGCATGTTCTCAATCACGGGGCGATAGATGCGTCGTCCGGCCAGAACACTTTTGTGCGCGATAGCATTTACGCCTAAACCTTTTCCCGCGATTTATGAACAGCCAGACTTTGAGCGTCATCTTGATTAGACGTCATATACCTTTCTTGACTCTCGCCATGACTTGGACGAGAGGCGAGATAAAAGACCTAAACCCAGCCTTACTTCTGCATGTCTCCTGACTCAACATATTTTATATTCCTGTTTTTCACAACTCTTACCGGACCATATTTGTTGCCTTGATAAAACTGTTTGAATAAAATTGATTGGAATTGTAGACGATAAAGTTTGTCCTTTTAACCCAAACTTAGTAAACCGTTTTCTACATATTCAACTAGGCCAGAAGGATGGATATCGATACAGCAACTCCTACTTCGAAATGGCGATCCCGACATATCTCTCTCTCTCTCTCTCTCTCTTTTTCTACAGATGTGATTTCAGGTCTCAAGGGAGAATACTGTTAACTGAAAACTGCTCACGAAAGACCTAAACACGTCAAAATATTTTTGAGTAAGCTTTTATATAGTAAATATTATTTATACTAGAAAAAGAATAAGAGCTTTTCTTTGTACACAATTTATATTAAGATAACTTATAGTTCTCTCATTATTTGAGAAAATTGTATGACAATTAAGCTGAAAAAATCACGAATCTTCCATTAGTGAATAGTAAACAAACATTGGCGATTTTATATGCTACCAGTGAGATCTGTGCACGGGCATTTTCCTGGAAAATCGAAGAACACAGAAAGCTCCCACCTCTGTTCTACCTATAAATATTTTTTTTACTCAATTTTCTACCTGGTTACGAATATCTATTATAGTGTTTAGTAAGTATAAAATTTATAAATAATAACGATTGGTATTATTTCATAAATACGAAAGAACATCCTTACACAAACACTGTAAGAAAGGTAATATTTAATATGAAGGGAAAATACATGCCTATTATAAACCGTACTAATAATCCGAAGCCTGATAAAAAAACGAAAAAAATGAGGATGAAATAACGCACGCGCAGTTAACGTAACAAAACTATTAAACATCAATTTATTGTCTCAGGGACCGTTAAAAGTAAATTTTACTCAACAATATCCTAGTCAGTCCCGTCGACACTCTCTCACAGATGAAGGCGCATCAGGCAACAAACAACAAACGTATCCTTCCTCTAAAAGAAGGTGATAATTCCTTAGCAGCTGCGATGAATTCTAAAGAACACAAAAGCGCTGTGTTTCTTTATATCATAACACTAACCCTACGTCCAGGTGACAATACAAAAAACAGAAATGTTGCGCGCACAGAGGGTGTAACGGTACCGTTAAAAATCAATTCACAGTCTAATCGACAGATAAAATCAATTTCACTCGAAAATGTCTTTGTCAGTCAAGTCGGCACACCCTCACAGATGAAAGCGCCACAGACGACAGTGTGAATCTGTAGTTCAAAGTAACCAGCTGAAACAATCATCGTAACCAAGCGAACGCCAAGAACGTATATTTAAAAAAAATACTAACTCGTAATTGATCTAAATCGCTGCGGAAGCAGATTCGCATATGCAATTTTGGATAGAAAGCTATACTCGTCAATGTAATAGGGGAAATCACTTTATGTACAAGATGTGTAAGTATAAAAACTTTAGAAGGTCATAAAAATCAACTCTTTGTTTTTACTTATATTTGAGTGAGCTTTTTTCGTTTTATGACTCGATAAGTACCTCGGGGAAAAATTTGCTATTAAAAACGCATGGGGAAGAGACTCCCCAAAGTAAATTATTTGTTCACATGGGCAAGTGAAATAATGAGGAAAATTCAAATAGAAAATAATAAGATGCGATAGAACGATTAAGAATAATACGAATTGAAACTATTATTATTTTAATTTTATTAATCAATTTTTTGATATTCTTTGTCAGTTTATGTAGTAAGTTTTTCTCACCTTTCAGCGAGCTGTCCTTCATTATACTCATGTACTCACTAGGAGTTCTCACACAGGTCATCAGTGATTGCTCACCGACAACCGGTGGTATTCTCTGGAGTCTGAGTGACAACAAATCTCCCCAGATTTCCAGTTATTATTATTATTATTATTATTATTATTATTATTATTATTATTATTAGAGGTCATCATCAGTGATTGCTTCACTGATAATAACTGGTGGTGTTCCCTGAAGTTTGAGTGACAACAAGTCTTCTCAGATTTCCAGGATTTTCTAGAAACATTGCAAATGATTTTGCGTTATTGCACCAACCGCTTACCATTGATTTCTCGCCGACAACGACCATTGGTCTTCTCTGTGATATGGGTTGCAATAAGCCTTCCTAATGCCCCCAAGTACTCGATGCACTCTTCCAGTTGAGGTCCGATTAATGCTCTCTCTCCTCGGCCTTTCTCTCATCTTTGATCGTTCACGACTATTTGGTGTAGTATCAACCATCACTTCTTTTGGGGAGGGGGAAGTTTATATTTTTTGCAGTTTCAGTTCCTTCGGGTGCAGATGTTTTTCCTTCCATGTTTTTCCTTTATTTCTGTTGCAGCTTCCTTATAGCTGGTTAGTGTTCGTAGTTTATGCTGGATGGTTTCCGCATTAGATGATTTTTATTTAAGATTTCAGCTGTTTTCTATCATTGCCGTCTGTTGTATAGTTTCGGTTTTCCCTTTGATTCCAATTTCTCATAGTCTTTTGTCAATTTTTTTCGGAACTGCACCAAGTGCTCCTACGATTAGTGGGATTATGTTGACTTTCTTCATGTTCCATATTCCTTTCAGTTCTCTGGAAAGTTCCATATATTTGATTTGTTTTTAATCTCCTTGATCTTTACCCTGTGGTCTGCTGGGACGGCAAAATCTACAATTTGGCAGCTTCTTTACTTCTTGTTAACTATTATAACATCCGGTTTCCTTGCTTGGATGGGTTTATCTGTTTGTACTTCCATGTCGCGGAGGATTTTGTAATTTTTGTTTTACAGTACTGTCTCCAGTTTGTGTATGTACCATTTGTTTGCACAGTTCCCAGTCTACTGCTTTCCCCGCGAAGCCGCGTCTGTTCTTGTATTCTTTCGGGGGTAGTTTGCATTCGTTTATTATGTGATTTATAGTTTCGTCTCTTTGTCCACAAAGTCTAGAGTTACTGTTTTTTTTCTTGGATTGATATATTTAATGTAGTTAGCTTTAATCGCATTGCTCTGCGCAGTAGTCAGTAGTTATTCTGTTTCATTGTTCAAGTATCCTGTTCTTAGCCGTGTCTTGGTGTTTTCGCGAGTCTCTTCTCTTGTCATTCTTATAAATCGTCAATGTAGCTGTTTTTCTTCCCACTTTCCATTTCTTTTTTCTTTGTTTCTTTGTTTCTGATTTTACTGTTTCTTATATTGTTAATTTGAACGGTGTCTCTTGCGGCAGTGATCAGTTTTTCTGTGTTCGGGGTTATGTATGTTTTCAATTTCTGTTTGTGTCTTCCACAGTTTCCTATACTTCCCAGCCCTCTTCCTCTTCGTTCTTTTGAACGTAGAGTTGGCCAGGGTACTACATTGTGCATGGTCATTAATTTCCTAGTTTTCTGATCAACATGCCTATTCTTCTTTTGTCCATTCTATGAATGGTCCAGAGTATCTTATTAGTGTTGCTGTCTAGGTGTTTATTCATTTTACTAGATTTCATTTGTAAGAGTTTTCTTGTTCTTCTCAAGTATTCTTTTCCAATGTTCTCTTTCATTTCTGTGGAATTAATTGTGTCTGCTTACAGAAGTCCCACATTTTTAGAAGTATTATGTTCACCAAGCGCCCATATCTCCTCTAAGTTGGGCAGTTCTATGCCAATCCGCTGTCTTCAGTTTCCCCCTTTTCATCTCCAGCAGTTCACTTTTTCGTTCTGAATTCCATTTGAATGTTTTGGCTGAAGATTTTGGCTGTGTTTATCAGTTCTTTTCTGCTTTCCAAAACTAGCTTCAAGTCATCCATATACATGAGGTGGTTTATTCTTTGTTCTGTGTCTGTAAACTTGAATCCGGCATCACATTCCTTGAGTATGTTGTTGAGTTGTATATTAGCTATGATAAACAGTAGTGTTGATAGAGTCTCGTTGGAAGATGCGTCTGTGTATTCTTATCTCAGTCAGGTGTTGTGCTTCAGCTGTCAGTCCCAGTCTCGATGCTCTCATTGCTTTCTTAATAAGATTAGTAATCTTATCGGATATTTTATACATTTTTAAGCATTTGATTACCCATGCTTGATGGATTCTGTCGTAGGTGTTTTTGTATTCAATCCATGCCATGGCTATGTATTTTTTCTGCTGTTTTCCTCTTTCCGGATCTTTTGATCTCTGTATAATAGGTCATGTGTCTCTCTTTTCCCTTTCCAGCATCATTATTGTTCCTCGAGACGTAGTCAACGATTGTTAAGGGAGTGGTAAATCTGTTCTCTTAGTTGTGTCGTTGGGATGTTCCACACAGTTTATAAACAGGTTAGTGGTCTGTAATTGCTTGGGGTGGTTCCCTTTTCGTTGTCTTTTAGCGTTAAAGTAGTTCTTTATTTGTTCATCCATTTTATGATGTCTATTTTATGATACATCTCCGTTTTTTTGCGTTTGATTTTAATGTCGGGTCGTGAACTTTGTAATCCATCTTGACCCGGCGCTTTCCAGTTTTCCATTTTCTTTAGAGTTGCCACAATCATTTCTTCAGTAATTTCTGTTTCTCTTCATTCTTCAATTTTCGTAAGTTCTTCTTTCATATTTTTCAGTCATTCGGCATTTCTGTTGTGGTCTTATTACTTTTCTCCATATATTGCCCCAGAAGTCTTTTGTTTTTGTCGAATCCAGTTGTTCTGTTCTTACCCTTCCGTTTACGTTTTGATAAAACTGTTTTGAAACGCCCTATCTTGTTTGTACTGTTCCGATTTGTACCTGTATCGTCTCAATTTTGCCTTTTTTTGCTGCTAGGTTTTGTTTTAGTTTTTAATGTTTTTTATTCAGCCTTTCCTTGTGAGTCAGATTTCCCTTCTATTGTTTTCTTTTCTCTTTCATTTTATTTACAGTTTTAACTTCTTTTCGATGTTTATTAATCTGGGATTCCAGTCCTATTTCCCATCTTGTTTTTTATATCCAATATTTTGGAAAGATTTTGTTTCTATTTTTCGTTTCATAGTTACTGATTCAACCCTGTCATAAATAAATTTGTTTAGGCCTGTGATAGTATCTGTTGAGATTTATAGGAGGAGTCGATTTACTTTTTCTGATTTTATTTTAAATTTCTTCTCATTTTCGTTTCTTAGGAACGGGAGTTTTGTTTTGTCCTTGTTCATAAGTCGTTTGATGTTTTCAACTTCTGTTGCTTCTTCCTCAGTTAATTCTCTGATTTCGTAGTTTCAGTGTATATCTTTTGCCAGTGTTCTACCTATAAGTTCTCACAAGGTAGTGTTTACTGATCTGTTACATAATTTATCTCTCATTGGATTTCCATTAGTTCTCGCTCTGAGAACCAACTTCTGTTGAGGATATGTCTCGCTCGATCTACAATACTTTGTTCCGTTTTATCGCAGTAAGTCGCCATGCCCATAAATTTTCCATTCGCTTTCGATAGTTTCTTTATTCGGGGTTGCTTTTGTAGAAGCACTCCGTTACTAGTCTATTCTCTTTTGTGTTTGATTTCTTCCTCTGAGTTTTTGCTTTGTTGTTTCGTTCATTCCTGCTTTCCTGCCTATGGTCCGCGTTATTATCGTACCTGAATTAGAGGTGTCACTTACCTGTTGTTTTTTGTGCACGACATTCTTGTTCCTGAAATTAACGGAGCAAACATTCACAAGATGTCGATTCGGTCACCAATGTTGGTAAACGAGCGAGCCCCTGCTAATCATGACACTACGGTTTCAGAACCAGGCGTAGTTTATCTGTGATCCTGTCGCAGAGATAGTATTTATCTCTCATGAAAATGATAGATAAGGTGCACTTTACCACATATATATAGGGACAATTACATAGATAAAGCAGTTACAAAAAAGATATATAAAGTATATACTTATTATAAGTTTTCTATGCTCCTACTAAAATATCATTATTATCATTATTTTATTGTTTGTGAAAACAACAAAATATCTAGTTCTTCGACTGTTAGACTGTTGGGTGCGCTGATTAAGTGACGACTACAAAAAAGAGAGTCTGCTTGCGTGCTATAGCTCCGTTGTGGAAAGAGAGTAGGTGGACAATTATTTATTCTTTTTTCTTTTTTGTTATGTAGTTAAGTCGGATTTTGTTTTAGCTCGCTTCACTTTTTAGCTCGCTGCCGAATATTTACAAATAATATTTTAACTTCATACACTTGTACATAATTATAAGGAATGATCAAAATGAATAGACAGTTTGTGTCTGTATGTCTGTAAACGAAACTACGACAGAGTTCTCAAAGATATTTATATTCTCACATTTTTTCTAAATTTAAGGCTAGCAAATATATGCGCGCTTTATAATAGAGTCTGCTTAACATTCCTTGGGTCATTGACCCTAGAAATCTTGTAACAAGATTTATATACAACGTACTGCATTTATAGTTCTTATCAGTTTGTTGACTGTCGGCGTGGGTTAAAGACGGGATTTGAGACTTCTTTTATGCGCTTTTTTTTTATCTTTCCAGTATTCTAACCAATGTACCGTTGAAGTAAACCATATATATTTGTTCCGATGCACTTTTTAAAGTCTTAGTTCACCTCAAGCAAGGCAAGTTTCCACTGCAGACGTAAGGAGCTACTAAGAATTATGGTAAAAGTTTAGGAGGTCATCATAAATTGGGAGCTGAGCAACGAGATGCTTGTTCACATTAGTTTTAAATTTCTGCACGTTGGTACAGTCGGGAAAATGGGATCAAGGAGGGAGTTATAAAAGCCGACAGCTCGATGAAAGAAGCTATTGGAGTAGAAGGCTCTCCGGCATTTAGGGACCTCAACAGTTAATGTATGGGATTTAGCTGATTGTCGGGTTGGTCGAGTGTATTTACGTCGAGGGGGCACTAAAGCAGCTAGTTCATCGGAGGACATTGCATTGAAGTACTTGTAGTACAAGCACAAAGATGCAACATTGCAGCGATGGAACAGGGGCTGGAGCTTAGTGGATAGTGAGGGACATATTAGATCAGTGACTCTTTTTTAGACCTTGTCTAACAGGAAGAGACTGGTGTGGTGTGCACCATCCCAGATAGGACAACAATACTCCATGCATGGGCAGATGGTAGCTTTGTAGAGATATAGATATACTGTCAGGTGTGAGAAGTTTTCTAGCACGATAGGAGCCCACTTTCTTTGCAGCAGTCTTGGCAATGTCTTGTATGTATTTGTTCAAATTCATGTTATCTAATGCCGATGAGTTTGAACGTTTTACTCTCAGGTAGGGTGTTATTTGCCATGGCAATCGGTGGTTGAAAAGGTTTCTTGTAGTTGTTGAAAGAAAGGAGCTTTGTCTTAGCAGAATTAAATGTTATCATCCATTTATGACCCCATTCCACTACAGAGTAGAAGTCACTTTCTAAAAATCTAGCCATTGCTTCGTATATGTGCGCGTCCGTCAGCAAATATACGCATCTCAGACACAATGTTATAAGGGAGGTCGTTTATGAAAATAAGGAACAATAAAGGATCTATTCCTGAGGTACACCTGCATTTATGTAATTTGTTTTTGGATGAACAGCCATCGAGGACAATCGGGATCTAACTTTTGGTTAGAAAAGAATCTTATTATATGAAATATTCGTCCAGTAATACCATACAGTTAATTTTTATGAGAAGAACTTTATGCTAGTCCTATTCAAAGGCTTTAGATATATCAATCGCTATCGCCCTAGCTTCACCTGCATTGCCCAGTGTATGGTATATGCGTTCAGAGATGACTGTTAGGAATCCGCAGAAGACTGTGCTTGCTTAAATTCATACTGATGCTCAGAAAGAATTTTAGCATTAACGATGGGCCGGACTATTGCAAGATTGATAAAAAATTTAAAGATTTTAGCGAAGAGCGGGAGTAGACTGATGGGGCGATAATTCTGAGGGTCATTTCTATCTTCAGAATTCTTGAAGACTTGTACCACAGAAGCGATTTTTACACTACCAGGGAAGCAAGATTCAGCAAGGCATTTTTTGTAGAGTTTAGGAAGAACAGGGACCAGTTTAGCAAAGCATTTTTTTTATTACTAGTACTGGTATAAGATAAATCCCACATGCTTTGGCGGTGTCAAGGTTTTTTATGATAACCCTGACCTGAGATGGAGTGATGACTAGGTTTTCAAGTGTGGCTTCAATTCGTAATGGAACATTTTGGAGGTAGTGGTTTGCGGAGTCCAAAGTGAAGTTTAATGCACAACGCTGGACAAGTAGATAAGCCTTATCCGTTGCCGTGCAAACGACTTCATTGTAGTTGGGTAGCGGGGGAATTATTGATTACCCATTGTTCACCACACTATTGAAGATTCTCCAGAAATCACGAGTACCTAGTTTTTGCTTTATCTATCACAGTCTTACGATTTTTTATTGACGCTATAAATGTCTGTCGATTCGAAGTTGGCTTATAGCGGTTGCATTCTCGGAAATCTTGCTGCCTCTGAGCAATAGCAGCTGATCAATTTGAGGTGAACCATTGTGGAGAGTGTGGCTTGCTGTAGAGTTTTCGCATGGACACATGTGCTTCAATGCCTGCCTTGACCCCATTCAGTTACCTCATTTGACCACTGATTAGCAGGGAGAGAAAACGTTTCACTCCATGAGGCGTCTCTCAAGTGGTATCTAATGGAATAAAAATCAACCTGCTTGTAGTATCTCGTTGTTTTTAGCAACGACTCATCAGCTTAAGGGTGATATTTTAGGGTTATATCAATTATTACCACAAGGGGATCAGCATTCCCGAGCAGGCTATGCGCATTCGTCACACAAGGCTCTGGCAGTGAGGTCAAGAACAGGTGTTAGGCTTACTGGTTCACACGATCAGGGAGGAGGGCCGGGAAAGTGACAGTCTGTGAGATGGAGTGCGCTATAGGGAAACTATACGTGTAGTTACCAGCTGCGTCTGTGTAGCTGGAGAATCCAATCTAGTCACGGTGATGTGCATTAAAATCCTCAAATACATGTATTTGGGCACTCAAGTCAAGTGAGAATGCTGTATCTCTGCTTTCAGAGACAGAGTAAAGCAAGGCACAGTCTTAGGTCAACAGAGACTGGTATAAGAAATATAAGTAACTAACGTCTCCATTGCATCTGCAAACCTTCTTTAAGTCGGAAGCAGGAGTTCATTAAATCATTTAATCTCTTTGGGGAACTTTGACCCCCCAAACTTTTTACAGAATCTCTCTTTTTAAAATCGTTAAAAAAATATTACATTGAATTTATTTTAATCGTTTGTAATTAGTTTACCGTCAATTCCTTGGCGTATTTAAAGTCTCCTTTGTGCTCTTTAAATTTCGTCACTATAATATTTTTCATTCATTTATAAGTAACTATATATATATATATATATATATATATTCCCCCGGGGATGAAACGCGGGAGCCTCTGTGTAGCTTAATTGTCATAAATATATTTTCATAGCTTTCTACCTAGCTCTACTTACGTATCGAGCACTGTTGAAGTAAATACTGAAAATTGATACATAAAAAATTATATCTCCTTATAAAATTTTATGTGGATACATGAAATATATATATATATATATATATATATATATATATATATATATATATATATATATATATATATATATATTAAAAACTATTAACCCTAACCAAACTCATCATTCTATAGTCTATAATAAATTCAACACAATTAATTTCCTCCCCCATGCAATACTGACCCCCTAAAACACCGTAACACTAGACCCCCTATTATTGAAAGAAAAACAGAAATTATCTATCTACCATCTCAAAATAGATAACATAGTTATCCACTTATTATATATTATCATATTATACAGGGTGGGCAAAAATAAGGGTCCTATTTTTAAAAATTCATAACTTTTTTATTTATTAGTTTTTTAAATTTTTTATTTTAGAATAAGTAAAGGACCCCTTCCGAAGCAAGCATGAGCCGTATTAGCCCTAAGGAACGTACCCTCATTTAGAAAACATTATTTTTGCTTAAAAAACCCAAAACAGTGTAAAAAACAATACTTTAGTTTTTGTAAGTTTTAAGAAGTGTTTTTCGGCTAAAATTTGTTTTGTTTATTTCAAAAAATCTCGGAAGGGTCAGTCTACACACACATAAAGTTTGGTGAGTTTAACTTTTATTTTGTGGAAGTTATTCAAATTCAAGTTATTCAAATTTAAAGATAGGACCCTTATTTTGGCCCACCCTGTATATGATATTATAATCGGTATGATTATTAGATATAATTATTCTATTATTATTACAACAATGATTATAATACATTATTAATGTGGCTATTAATATCATTGATATTATTATTAATGCAGATTATTATTACTATTATTATTACTATTATTATTATTATTAGTAGTAGTAGTAGTAGTAGTAGCAGCAGTAGTATTACTATCACCATTGCCGCTATAATTATTATTAATTGTGTCACCATCTCATTTGTATTTCTGTTCCACCATCATTTAATTATCATCATTATTGTTATTATCACTATGATTATTATTATTACTACACTTGATATAATCTTATCCTTATTCTCTTTATTCTATTTGATTGTTACTATTACTAGTATCCATTTATTCCTTACACCTTACTATTGTTATTATTATTATTATTATTATTATTATTATTATTATTAGTAGTAGTAGTAGTAGTAGTAGTAGTAGTAGTATAATTATTATTTTTTTTACTCACTAGGAGTACTCACACTGGCCATCATCAGTGATTGCTCACTGATAATAACTAGTGGTGTTCCCTGGCGTCTGAAAGACAACAAGTCTCCCCAGATTTCCATCGCTCTCCACCTTCTTCGATAACTACTGCAAATGAATTTGCGTTATCACAACAGACGCTTACCATCGATTTCTCGTTGGTAACGACTATTGGCTTTCTCTGGGATTTGGATGGCAATAAGCCTCCCCAATGTCCCAGTGCTCTCCGCACTATTTCAGCGAAGGTCTGATTAGTGCTATCCCTCCTTGGTCTTTCCATCCTCCTTGACCCTTCACGACTGTTTTGTGTGGTATAAGCCAGGGCTGGAGCCATTACGTTTTTTTGGGGATGTTTAGTTTATAAAATTTCTTTCAGTTTCTGTTTTTGGGTTCTTCTGGTACTCTTTATATGATTTTGTTTTCTCCATATTGCACCCTTGCATGTGATTGGTTAGTTTTACTAGCTTATGTGGAAAGGTTTCCTCATTCAAGGATATTCCATAAGATGTCAGCTGTATTTATCATTGCCGGTCGTTGTTATGGTCTCAGTCCTTTGTTTGATTCCAATTTTTCCCAGTATTTTTCCAGTTTTTTCGGAACTGTTCCTAGTCCTCGTATGATTATTGGTATTATATTTATTTTCTTCATACTCCATATCTCTTTCAATTCTCTGGCGAGTTCAGTGTAGTTTCTTCGTTTTTCCGTCTCCTTATTTTTCACCCCGTGGTCGGCTGCGACGGAAAAATCTACGATTTAGCAGAATTTTTCTTTCTTGCTGACTATTATGACATGCGGTTTCTATGATTGTATGAGTTTATATTCCAATGGATTTTGTGTTTTCGTTTTCGAGTACTGTCTCTAGTTTATGTTTGTACCATGAGTGCGAGTGTTCGAAATGCATTTGTTTGCATAGCTTCAGTGTACAGCTTTCCTCACACAGTCATGCATATTTTTGTATTCTTTTTGGGACAGTTTTGGGCATTCACTTATGTCATTTACTGTTTCGTTTCTTTGTCCGCACAATCTGGATTTACTGTTTTCCTGGGTTTCATGTATTTTAGCTTCAATATAGTTTGTCATAATCGCATTATTTTGTGCAGCCGTCAGTAGGGATTCCGTTTCTCTGTTCATATATTATATTGTTTCAATGTTATTTATTTTTTCATTTTTTCTTTCCTTTTTCTTTTTTCTTTTTTCTTTTATTATATATTTTTGTCACTTTTATACGTTTTTAAGTTTTATTTATTCATTTTCTTTCGTAAATGTGTTTTCATGTATGTGTGATAGTGCACCTTGACCTTCATGAAAATTAGAGAAACGCTATTTCTGTGACAGAATCACAGGTAAATTAAGCCTGGGTTTGGTGTTGGCACAAACACTATTATTATTATTATTATTATTATTATTATTATTATTATTATTATTATTATTACTACTACTACTACTACTAGCAAATATATGCCCCCTCCGGTCGCATACTTTTGCTAGGCTGCCGTGTCAGAAATGACGCTAGTATGTAATTTGGGTAGAGCTTTTTATCACTACAATTAATTTAAATAATATATTGCACATGATAAATAACAACATTAATAAAAAGAAAAATTAAGTTTGCATTGTTATCGTCTGCTCGCTTTTCTTTCCACCCAATCGTTTTGCGCCAAATCCACGTCAGAATATAATAAGTAATATGTTATGTCTTTCAAAGCGGAAAAAAGGTGTACGTAAATTAAAATCAACAATTGAAAAAAAGAAATACAGCGAACACTATTCTAAAATCAATTATGTAGTTTTCCAGTTCAATGTGTTGTTTTTTTGTGACAAAGAAAACTAAATTCATTATAATGTGTGTGTGTTTTTTTAAAGAGTAATTTTTAAATCAATTATTATTTTAATTAAACAATTTCATTCAATGAATTTGTTAAAATCAACAATTTAAAAAAACTAAATTCATTATAATGTGTATGTGTGTTTTTTAAAATAGCAATTTTGAAATGAATTATCATTTTAATTAAACAATTTCATTCAATAAATTTAAAATCAACAATTTAAGAAACTAAATACAGCGAACACTAATGTTTAAATCGGAAAAAAGGTGTATCTGAAAATTATCAATAAAAAAATCGGTACTCTTTTACTGCAGGGCCCGCGATAACTTTCGAAAAAAAAAGTTTAGCTGAACTAAATTCTTTATAATGTGTGTTTATCGATTATTATTTTAATCAAACAATTTGATTCAATAAATTTGTGTTTTAAAACATAATGGTTAATAAGATTAAGAAAATAAACAAACTCAGAACGTTTTAATAAAAAAGTAACACGGTTAAATGCCAGCAGTTTGTTTACATGTGAAATAACGCGCCCGTTCAGAAGGAGGTAATCGTTTCATGGATTAACGAACGCTGTTCAATCAATTTGACGTAACTACGTAACTGATTCATTATAATCTGTGTGTTTTCTTTTAAAAAGTAATTTTTAAATCAATTATTATTTTAATTAAACAATATACTGGCTAATAAGATTACAAAAAATAAACAAACTCAGAACGTTTTAATAAAATAAATCAGTAAAGTATTAACGCGCCCGTTCAGAGGGAGGCACGCTGTTCAATCAGTTGGACGCAGAGGAAATAACTACGTAACTCATTTTATAAATAAATAATTAAAGAAATAATTATAATTTATAAGTAAGATTATTAGCGAGCAAAATAGCGTAAATACATGTGGAAATCTGAAGAGAACAATCACGAGTGTATATTTGTGAATACTAATTTATTAGAAGTTCAAAAGCAATTGTTTATGTAAATTGGGAAATGCGCATAATGTTTATGGCGGTTTTTAAATAGTATATAATGAAGCTGGTGGACTTGCCTTTTGGCTAAGATCAAAGTGTAGTATCTGTTACGATGGATACTGCACGCCTGTCCTGTGCAGTTCTAGGAGGTCCACCCTCCCAGGCTTTGCCTCCCCTCTTTGGGGAGGAGTAAGTTTATTGCTTACTGTCTGAGGCGCCCCTACCGGGGAATGCCGACGGGGCTGCCCAGGCAATTTTTAAATGGCCAGAGTGCTCACCTCTCGAGCGCTGGCTTTTCAAACCCCACTTTCTCGACCCGATCTTGGGTCACATCTTACTTGTGGGAGTAAGATAAAACTGGCCTTGTGCCTAACTCCTGGGGAGGAGTAAATAAAACATAGTCATAGTACTCTGATGGAGTTTCGGCTTCAGACAGACAGGTACATAAACTCCATTATTAATAGATTGTTTTTGTTATTACCATTCTTACATTATTTTAGTTAATGTTAGTTAATTTTACTTTATTTTCCAATTATTATTATTATTATTATTATTATTATTATTATTATTATTATTATTATTATTATTATTATTATATTTATTTTATTACCGGTAATAAGTAGCTGCTCTTAGCTCAAATGAATAAAAAAAAATAAAAAAATAAAAAGTAAAAAAGTAAAACAAATAAAAAATAAAATGACTTAACACCTCCCACACCACCTTCCCTCGAATAAAGCCAGACTGAAGGCAACGGCTCGTCTTCCCCCCCCCCTACATCCCGAACAATAACCACACCGCCGAATAAACTCTGAATACATATCTTGACATTAGACAGCCTTGAAAATTTGCCACAAGTAATTGAGGCCTTTTTTTTGTCTTTGACATGAGTTTGTTTCTGGTTTTTCGACTGTTTCAAATCTGACCACGTGACCTTCCAATCTCAATTTTTAAATTTTGTTTTAATTTCTTTTCTTCATTTCCACTCCATTCTTTCCAAATATGACCTAAGGGAAGGAACGGATTTTCATTATGCCTAATGAGATCTCAATTTCTGACAGCTGTTGATCGATAACATCGACATGCCAGTGTCGCAGATTATGTACATGTCTTTATAAATAAAAATAGTAATTATGCACACACACACATATATATATATATATATATATATATATATATATATATATATATATATATATATTAATTTAAGTAAATATTAAGTCATTTTTACCTACATATGCCGGCGTTTCAAGCTTTTGCTCTCATCAGTGCAGGGAATGATAATATCAGTCCGTCGCAAAATTCGAACCTGGTTACAGAATCCTCTTTTACTTCGCAAGCAAGCGTCCTAACCAAACGTCCACGAGACATTAACAAGTGATGCAATGGAATTTAAGTTTTTTTATGCAGCGAGGTACATATAGAAAGGCTGTCTAGAGTGTTCGACGAACGTTGTCGGAACACACACACACACTCATATATATATATATATATATATATATATATATATATATATATATATATATATATATATAAGCCCTGTTAATTTCCGAGAGAAATTGGGTACTCTCTGCAAGGATCTCTTGTGTATGTGTGTGTATGTGTGTGTGTGTGTGGGGGGGTCATAGTGAAGCAAAGGTTGCGCAATTCTAGCTGCCCCTCTCTTGAACAGATAATGTTTGAGTCCAGTGGCGGATTTCTATAACTTATAAGTTACAATTAAAATAAAATAAAACGTCGTATTCTTATTTATGGATGTTTCAAATAAAATAAATGTACTAATCCGATCAGCCTGGTTAATTTAGTTTCGGAATATATATGGTTATGGGGGTCTATCTCCAAAATCTTAGAATTAAATAGTACAAAAATAAACAAACACACAGGAACTACAATTTTAGAGATATACAAACTGTATAAACACAATTACTTTCTTTTTTATTCTCCCACGTGTTTACTTTTTTGTCATCGTACCACCTCCGCCCACTTCACTCGAAGGCCTTGATAAACAGAATCGTCCCAGTCAGTTCCAATTGGCAACAGTATTTACGGTCGGGAAGCCCCGCTCCCCTCTTACACACAGAACCGTCACAAGCAACAAACAAAAACAGAGAGAGAGAGAGAGAGAGAGAGAGAGAGAGAGAGAGAGAGAGAGAGAGAGAGAGAGAGCGAGAGAGAGAAACCAAATGTACAAAGGCAGAGGATGTACCCTGGAATATATATATATATATATATATATATATATATATATATATATATATATATATATATATATATATATATATATATATATATGTGTGTGTGTGTGTGTGTGTGTTATATCGGTGAGAGAAAGAGATTGTGCATGTGCGTGTGTGTACCTGGAAAGAAAAACAACGCAGACGCACCAACAACCTGCCCCTACTCCCCCCTTACACACAGGCAACGTTCGCTCCCCTCCCCCACAGGCACGAGGAGCAATGTTTACAGTTTGGATGCACCAATGACAACAGCAACAACAATAAAATCAATAAGGATCAAGGGAACATTAAGTACTACGGCTGCAACTACTACTACCGCTACGGCTGCTACTTCCGCTTCTACTGATGAGACCACTACTACTACTACTACTACTACCACGCAACAAACAAGCATTAGGTACTCTTTAAAAGTCTTTGTATAAATGATATGATGATAATAACGATGACAACAGCATTAACGATTCTTTCTTTTGTAATTATCTTGTCGTTTGTTGCTTTGGTAATACACATAAAAAACAAACGTATAATAATAAAACGCAAAGTGATTTGCAGCAGTTATCGAAAGAGCCATAAAGTACTGGAAATCTGGGAGGACTTGTTGTCACTCAGACGCCAGAGGGCATTACTTGTTATTGCCAGTGAGCAATCACTGATAATGACTCGTGTGAAAACTCCGAGTCAACAACAACAACAATAACAACAATAATAATAATAATAATAAGAAGAAGAAGAAGAAGAAGAAGAAGAAGAAGAAGAAGAAGAAGAAGAAGAAAAAGTTGTTGCTATTTGCAAAAAGCAAAAAGGAACTGGAAAAGCTTATAAATACGACCAGAAACTTCAACCAGAACATTCAAATGGAAGTCGGAATGGAAAAGTGTGCACGGCTAGAGATTAAAAAAGAAGGTTGGAGACGACTGAGGGCATGGAGCTACCCTACCAAGAGCAGATGAGGGCGCTAAGCGAACAATACAGCTATAAATATTTGGGAGTTTTGGAAGCAGACACAATCAAATCAACAGAAATGAAAGAGAAGATTGGAAAAAATATCTGAGAAGAACAATAAAGCTCTTAGAAACAAAATTATATAGCAGAAACCTAATCAAAGGAATAAATACCTGGGTAGTATCACTAATAAGATATTCTGTACTATTCATAAGCTGGACTAAAGAAAACTCAGACATCTTGATCAGAGGACTAGAACATTAATGACTATGCACAACGCACTACATCCAAAAGACGATAAAGACATACTCTACATGAAGATAAACGAAAGGGGAAGAAGACTGGTAAGTATAGAAGACTGTGTGAACGACACTAAAAAAGAGCTGGAGAAAAACATAAACCATAACACAGAAAGGCTGATAACCACAACAAGAGACACCGTCCCAACGAACAACTCAGGAAGCACCGAAACCGGACACAGACAAAAATAAGAAAAGTGGGAAGAAAAACAACTACATGGACGTTTCATAAGAATGACAAAAGAAGAGACGTACGAAAATAGTTGGACATGGCTGAGAAAAGGACACCTGAATAGAGAAACAGAATCCCTACTGGCGGCTGCAAAAAACAATTCGATTAGGACCAAATACATTAAAGCTAAAATACATGAAACCCAGAAAAACAGTAAATGTTGATTGTGCGGACAAAGAGACGAAACGGTAACTGACATAACAAGTGAATGCCAAAAATTGGGTAAAAAAGAATACTAAAATAAACATGACTGTGTGAGGAAAGCAGTACACTGGAGCTATGCAAACAAATGCATTTCGAACACTCGGACTCAAGGTACAAACATAAACTAGACACAGTACTCGAAAACGAAAAACACAAAATCCTCTGGGATATGGAGGTACAAACAGATACACTTATACAATCATAGAACCCGCATGTCATAATAATCACCAAGAAAGAAAAATCCTGCTAAATTGTAGATTTTGCCGTCGCAGTCGACCGCAGGGTGAAGACCAAAGAGACGGAAAAAGGAAGCAAATACACTGAACTCGCCAGAGAATTGAAAGGAATATGGAGTATGAAGAAAGTAAATATAATACCAATCATCGTAGGAGCACTAGGAACAGTTCCGAAGAACCTGAAAAAAAGACTGGGAGAAATTGGAATCAACGGTAGGACTAAGACCATACAACGGACGGCAGTGATAAAAACAGCTGACATCTTATGGAATATCCTTGAATGCGGAAACCTTTCTACATAAGCTAGTAAAACTAACCAATCATATGCAAGGGGCAATAGGAAGAAAACAAAATCATATAAAGAGCACCAGAAGAACCCAAGGAACAGAAGCTGAAAGAAATTTCATAAACTACCCCCCCCCCCCAAAAAAAAAAACGTGATGGCCCCTGCTCCGACTTACACCACACAAAACAGTCGTGAAGGGTCAAGGAGGATGGAAAGACCGAGAAGGGATAGCACTAATCAGGCCTCCGCTGAAATAGTGCGGAAAGCACTGGGACAGTTGAGAGGCTTATTGCCCATCCAACTCCCAGAGAAAGCCAATAGTCGTTACCAACGAGAAATCGATGGTAAGCGTCTGTTGTGATAACGCAAATTAATTTGCAGTAGTTATCGAAAGAGGTGGAGAGCACTGGAAATCTGGAGAGACTTGTTGTCACTAAGACTCCAGGATACACCACTGGTTATTATCAGTGGGCAATCACTGATTACTGCCTGTGTGAGAACTCCTTATAAGTACATAATAATAATAATAAAATTCCAGTGAAAACTAATCGTCGTTGCCAATGAGAAATCAATGGAAAGCTGGTGTTGCGATAATGCAAAATGATTTGGAACGATTGTCATACAGATTTGAAGGTATACAACTTGTTATTGTTAGCGAACAATCACTGATATGTGAAAACTACAAATGAATAAATAATAATAATAATAAGATCAATAACACTACTACTACTACTACTAATACTACTACTACTACTACTACTACTAATAATAATAATAATCTAGTCCCCTCTGCAAAGAGAGAAAAGTGTGATGGCACCAACCTCGGCTGATATCACACACAATGGTTGTGAAGGGTCAAGGAGTGTGGAAGGATAAAGACAAGGAAAGCACCAACCAGACCTACATTGGAAGGGTATGAAGTACTTGAACATTGGGTAGGCTTATTGTCACTCGAATTTCGGAGAAGACCAACGGTTTTGCTAGCGAGAAATATATGGTTAACGGCTGCTGCGATAATGAAAAATGATTCGCAAATGTTATCGAAAGAGGCGGAGAGTGCTGAAAATCTTGGGAAACTTGTCACTCAGATACTTGGTGAATATCACTGGTTATTGTGAGTGAGCAAGACTCATAGTGTCACACTAATAATATCTATATTAATAAAATTATGTGACCACTTCTCATCAAGGGACCTATACAGTGAAGAAGTAGGATTTTACAAGTGCAGTTAGTTCATCAGAGTACATTCCGTGGAATTGTTTGTAAAACAAGCACTGGAATGCAACATTTTGGAGATGCGACATGGGCTTGAACTTGGCAGACAATGTGGGGCCTACAGAAAATAGTGCTTCACAGAGTGAATGGGATGACTAATTTGCATATTGATATTTAAAATCTGATTTTTAATGAATAATTCCGAATTATTTTTTATTTATATTTTTTAAATATTACTTTCATTCATATTCAAATAATTTCGTGGGTAATTAAAGAACAGAACTCCTTACAAAAGTAAATATATAGCTGTTATAGTATTATCTACTCATTTATTAGATAGTTAAAGTAATTACATTTTACAATGGGATATCAGTGAATGGAACAGATGTGTCTATTACAAAATATACAACTTGGTTCATACCCTCTATTTTTTACATAAGTTCCAAGTAATACATTTATATTAATTTTATATATTATTTATTTGATTAATGTTATTTAAAAGCTTTTTCGAAACTGTTCCCAGTGATCCTACAATTATTGATGTTATCATAGCTTTTATGTCCAATGATCCCTTATTATTGTCACCTCTTCTGTTATTGATATCATAAACTGGTTCGTTCAGTAGCATAAGACCTACTCGGTTGCATATGTGAAATACACTTGTTAGAGATTTTAATTTGAATGTAAAGGAAAAATCCTCTCAGATAGATTCTCGGTTATTGATGTATTAAAAACAACTTACGATTTTTAAACTTCTATCAAAAATAAAAATGTTACGTTCCGAACGAAAAGATTTCCCCTGTAAACGTAATAGCATTCACGTGTCTCTGTCATGTTTCAGCATCTTCTAGATAAGCGATCACCGACCTTCGAACACTATTGACAACTAAATGTATAATTGCAACCAAAGGTATTAATGTATAATGGCTGACCTCTAATATGAATTTAGAAAGAAAAAAAATTAAATACAATAACAATCGGGAAACTTTTATTTACTTAATAGGAAATGGACCCAATAAGGGTAATAACGTATCATTTAAAAAAAAAGTATTACATGTTTTATTAACTGTGATATTTGTTCCTGTTTATTTGAAATCAGTTTAGGGATTTTGGGTTCCAATGACCTTATTGCAAGATTGAGAGATGTGAGGTCTTGAACATATATACAATCAATAATACATTTTACTTGCCATTTAAAAAAAAAATCTGAAGCTTCAGAAAAACTGAGATAATATCCTAATTTGATTGTGGAACATAGAAAATGTTGCACGGACCACTAGTGATTTGTAGGCCACAGGTTGGCGACAACTGTTCTAGATAACCCCGTCTTGTTCAGAAGCATATTCTTGTTGTTGAACGATATTATATATTATAGTTTCGCTCAAAATAGATTTGCTTTCTGTTTACTTTAGATACACTAAAGTAAAGGTCAAAATCTTATAAGTTGAGTCACTGTAAAGACGCGAAAATTCTTTTTTTAAAGAAAAGGGTGCAAACTTCTTTATTTTAAGAATACGGATGTAAGATCCTGTGTTTGATGAACTTGGGTATAGAATTTGGTCAAATATATAACGTATATTTAGTTTCGGATGAAAGAATACGTATTTAAATAATTATGTGAATAAATAAATAAATAAATAAATAAATAAATAAATAAAAGCTTTATAAAAATAGAGAAATAGCTGTCATATTATTTATTAAATAATTTAATTAAATACATTTTACAGTAAAATAGTGGTGAATCGAGCAGATGTGTCCATTGCAAGACACATAACTTTGTTCACACCCTCTGTTTTACGTACGTTTAAAGTAATACATTTAGATTAATTTTAAATATTAAACTTCAACTGTGTCTGACGTAAGAAATTAGCTTATAGTTTGAGTTTAAGAACAACACAACCGATTTAATCCTCCACAGCGAATGTATCTTGGTTCACCCTCCGCCAAAACATGAAACCTGGAAATAAACGAAGTCTCGACGAATTTTAACTTTCTTATCGTTCTTTTCTTGAAGTTTTATTGCATTTGACATTTTACAATCAAACTCTATGATCACGCCTATGAAACAAAAGCAGCGAGCAGAGAATGTTAATCGCACTCGAACAATTTTATATCGAACGTTCATGAATAGATGTGGCGACGTCCATATACTCGCTAACAAAACTATTTCTCAAGAACACAAATAAGACCCAAGAGTGGTTTAGAAAACCCAAGGCAAGAATGGAAAACCACATTTTGTAGACATAGCCAAATCACCAGGTGTGATTGCACTACTAAACAAAATCAATATATCGTATATATTTCTTCTTTAGTGAAAATCTGCAACACAATCTTACGAAAGAGTAAAGTTTCAGCACATATTGGATAAATGGCACATCTGTAATAATATTCGTAATAACAAGTTACACAAAATAAGGTTGGCAAATAGAATATATGAGGTCCGATTTAGCCGCATTTGGAATTCAAGGCTGATTTATTCTAACAGGTTATTGATGGTGAAATTCGGTAGGTGAATTATTAAAATGTGTTTTGTTGTTTAAGAAAAAATGCTTCAAAATAAAAGCAGACAATTTTTTAAAGGGAAATCGCTCCAGACAAGGCATCAAGCCACTTGATGTAAGCAGATAACAAGAACGAAAGATAATTATCGCAAAGACAGGATATGCCTATTGACCTTAGTCTTGAAAAGACCAAGGCTATAGGTAAGAGGAAAACAGTCAACAGGAAGAGAGTTCCACGAGCCTGCAGTTCTTGGAAAGCCGCTACTGGGATAGAGAGCTGTATTACAATGAGATATAAAAACAACTAATGTATGGAGACCAACGAGTCAAACGAGCTAAAACAAAGTAAGCAGGGAATAGATCAGACAATTCTCAAGAACACATGCCATAATAGTATTTATAGAAAAGATTGAGACTAGCAACATCGCGTGTGAGAGAGAGAGAGAGAGAGAGAGAGAGAGAACAAATGGTGGACAAATATAATTTCAGATACGTTTCTGCACCTTATCAAGATTCACCAGCCTCAAAATGACAACAGTACTCCATACATGAAAACTTCATATATAATAACTACGATTATCGGAAAACGGGAGATACTTATTTAATTTCGACAAGCGGGTACGTCTTGTGCTTTACCCACTTCCCTCCAGCTGGGTTAGGGTTATGGAACAGGTTGAACATAGAGAAATGTGTGTGTGAAAGATGATGCTATCCATCAACAATAAAAGATAACAACGTAAAACACTTTTTGTTTCAAGTCTTTCTTTAGAAATAACCCTCAAAATGCTGGACTATCGACTGCGGAAGCAAGAAACAAAGAAAAAGCAGATTTTCCGTTACGCATAAACATTTGAATCACATTGCAAATATTCATATTTGATCCTCTAAAATATATAAGAAGCTACGTTACCTACGACTATTTGTGGCCCCAATAACAATAATAAGATAAGAGCACGTTACACATAGATATTCGAATCGACAATTCAAATAACAAGGAGTTTAAGTTATCTTACATCACAGACTGTCTGCTTTGACCCTTAAGACATTTGAGAGCGACGTTGCATAAACTTTGTTGGTGGCGCCATGTAACATAAAGACTATGTATAACCTATTAAAGAATGCAAGGGAGCACTACGTTAAAACTGAACGAGTATCCAACGAAGTGATATTTTATGTGGCGATCTCTCTTGATAAAATTGGCGTAATTTGAAAATAAAATCCATTCTCTGTCTGACGGTGAGATTGGAACCGGCGATGATAGCGTCTTTACAAGGCTTCAAAATACAAGACTTCGAAATACAAGGCTTGGATTATATTCTTGGGTAGATACATGAAACAAAATCTAACGTTCTGGTGTACAGATTGTGTACGTTTAATCGATTTTGATTTTTCTGCAATTTGACAACTTTCCTTCGAAATACAAAAGCCATCATGTATTTTCCGTGTATTTTCGCGTAAATTCCTCGATATATGCATCAAATAAAATAGCGAAAAATGCATTATGATGTATTTACAAATAGTTGTCTTGCAGATATTCATAAAAAAGAAAGAAATTTCACAAAAAAATCGATCATTTTGATGCATCCGGACCTTACAGATTTCGTCCGTTTCAGCAATTTTGATTTTCAGCTATTTTTCAGTTTTCCTAAAAATAAAAAGACATGATGCATTTACCATGTATTTTCGAGTAATTTTTTTATATAAAATAAAATAAAGAAAAATGCATTTTAAAATATCGAAAATTTTGCAGTTCAGATTTTAGCAATGTTCATTTTCCTGCTATTCGCAAAGATTTTCTTCGAAATAAAGGGTCATAATGTATTTTTCATGTATTTTCGTCTAATTTTATTGGGTATATATATATATATATATATATATATATATATATATATATATATATATATATATAAAATAAGGAAAGCAGTTACACTTAAATAATGGAAAGTTCTGATTACACGAACTCTACAGAATTTGCCCGTCCTGGTCAATTTTTATTTTTCTGTCTTTTGCCCGGTTTCCTTCGGAATACAATGGACGTGATCCATTTTCTACCTGGTCTCCGCAGCCGCCACTAATTAAGAAAGTGTTCCTTTAAATAATGGTAAACTTCTGAGTTTTGTTTCGTGACAGAGAGACAGACACCGAATGTCTATCATGACATGATTACATCAATGCTTTATTTTATTATAAAAGCAACAATTTATTGTATAATGTTCCTAATTGCACGTGTGACAAATCATTGAAAAAGGAGAATCATTTCATGGCCTTGACATTGTCAGTAACTTTTGTTTACGTATTCTGTGTACCATTCCAAGATTGTGTTTTCCTTATCCCCACGTTCGGAAATCGAAAATTTAGCTGGAAATGTGAAAAGGGAAGAAGCATTTCTCTTTCTCTTTCCTGAATGGTTCGTGCGTGATCTGTTCTATTCTGTCTGAAAAAAATATTAAAGTCCTTTTGAAAAGTGTCATGAATTAAATTTTTTTGCCTCCGCCCTCGACCTCTTTCATTTATTTATTTCATTTAATAACTTGTGACCCATAGTGAAGATTGTGAGTCATGCGCAGTGTGATCGTGGTTAAAAAAACAACACTTTATTGTGAACTGGAACCTTTTCATGTTGGTCAACCACAGTGAGTATAACAGAAACGATAAGAACGCAATTTGTGTATGGATCATCAAGTAACGGTTTCTTGATTTGCTAAATCCTTTTGGCATTGGTTTACTATATTCCTATTTTTATAGAATTATGTGCTCACATAAGGTTGCTATGACGGTCGATAATTCCAGGGATGACGTAGCATTTATATTTCGCCGGAAATCTAGATGTTGGCTCAGGGTATGAAATCTTCGGTTCCTGTAAAAGGAGATGTCCACGGGTGATAACACACTAACACAATGGATCGAACAATTGGTGAAAGTAAACACAGGTTTTGTTATGATGAACAATTTAATAAAAACGAAAACATAAACACGAGAGAAAGAAAATAAGTAAACAAAGAACGGAATTTTGTTTTCGGATCGAATTGAGTGATTTACGCGGCATTTAGTAAACATGTGTTTATGTGTTAAGAGTCCAATAGACTTTGAATAGTATAAGGTCGTTACAAAAATAATGGCCGATTTCAGAAGCATACAGTTATCCATGTAAGTTTGGTCACCTTTCCAATAATCTGTAAATGACGTGAAACTGTTGCAGTGCTGACAACAAGTGTCTGAGACATTTATTTGACACTTTGACGTGGATCTTGCTAAACAAGTGCTTGTAATTGTTCATTGTCAATATTACACGGCCGTCCTCTACCTTCTTCATCTTCGCTACGGAATTTCTCGAACCATCTTCGTACTGTCCGATATCTTTTGGATCCATCTTCTAATGCTCTATTGATATTGGCAGAAGTTTCGGACGCACTGTGCCCAAGTTTGAGCTCATGCAACATAAGAAGGCGAAGGTCATGTTTTGGCATGTTCACCATTGAGGATTTGCTATGCTTCAAAAATACTTAAAAGTTACAAATTATTATTGAGAACTCATTAATTATGATATATGTTAAAAATTACCAGAAATAAACAACAAATCCTGTGTTAAAATGACTTTTTAAAACCCAGTGCTTCAGGCGGTCATTATTTTTGTAAAGACCTAATTCTCAGCTGTTGAATGTTCACATTCGTTCAACTCCACACGAGAATCGAATCAGATGCATAACATTTTTTTTGATAAATTAGGTCGTCTCAACACAGTCTCGTAATAGAAAGTGTTCATATACCCCCAAGTTCGTAGATATAATCCTTGATAAATCATCCTAGCACCCGATATACAATCTGTCGTGAACAGGAGTTGTGAGCCCGTCGCTCGTGGCTATCTTTCTAATTCTTAATTATATTTTTCATATTCAGCCTGTACCTTCAGCCCCCAAAAGATTATCAGTTAAAACTGCGCTACTTAAGAATTCCACCCGATCATGGCTGATTGAAAAGAACAATCTACCTCCATGGATTAAATCAAACAATTCAGTTCTAAATTACGTACAAATTCCCGAGTTCGACACTTTATGTTAAACTGTCGTCTTTAACAACTTGGCATATTTTCCGAGACTATGGTGATAATACAAGCACAATGAAAAATAAAAATAAAAGAAAAAAGTCTCGCTCTGATAATTATGTATTAATCGAAAGTCTTAGCTTAAAAATAAATAAATACATTATTTTATTGATGTTAAAATTGCATCATATTTTGCTTTTCAAATTTTAATAGAAGATATCAATATACATGGATGCTTCAAAGATGTGATGGATTTATATATATAACATTTTAAATTATATTTTTATATTTTACCTACATACGACATCGTTTCGAGCTTTCGACTCCCCTCAGTGATAGTGGGTAAACATCCAATAGACTAACCCTATTTATGGTTTGAGAGTAATCAATTCTTAGTCTTTTTATTTGTTTTCAGAATATATTATTACAACTCGGGCCCTCCCCGACCCTTACTCATTTCAACGATTCTTTCACCAAGCATTCTCGTAATCTCGGTTTTTATTAACTGTTTAAACTCAAGTGAGTAGCGTTTATATTTCATCACTATAGGCTTGTAGTTTTGAGATAAATTATTAAAGAATAATGGGTACTGAACATTGATGCTTAAGGCTGGTTTGGGTCCTCCAAAAGGAATCTCAATACGATAATGATGCTGAAGAAAATCGTGCCCTAGTATTACATCACTTCAAAGGTTTTTCCTTATCAAAAGTTTGATGTTTTGGTATGAAATATTAAAAAAAATTAAATGGACCAGACAATATCAAATTATTTGTGATGATAAAGAAGCATTCGTCATCGCCACACGAGTAGAACAAGAAACTATTTTCCAGTTATTAGCTGTTACAATATTAAAATTAATATAATTACTAAAGCTATCGGTGTCAATTAATGCATTAGTAGAAACGCCATTAATTTTAATCCGCATTATACTTTTAGACAGGGAGTCTGGAGACGCAGCTTTTATGAGAAGGCGATATAACTTTTAGCAACATTATTTTTGGTAGACCTACACACCTAAGAAAAATGTCCTAACTTTTCACACTTGTGACACCTAGCTTCTCTGGCCGGACAAGAAAAACGAGAGTGTGGACTTAACCCATCAAATTGGCATTTACGACCTGTGGAAGCAGCGGTGATAGGTAACCATGAAAAATTTGCAGTGTCCGGAATTTCCTGGTTAGAAAAAGAAATCACAGAAGTCCGTAGAAGAATGCACAAAGCAGCACCGACCGTATTCGACTGCAAATAGAACACCGACTGTTTTGGGGCAATTTCGAACGTATAAGGGTGTTCGTATGCTGTTCTGAGGTCCAGACATTTAATTTGAGCAGTCTTTGTCTTATCTGCACATTTGGGAGTCCGTTAATAAAATCATCCATAATGTGCTCGTCTCGAATTTCTTCGGCAAACATTGACCAGAAGTTACAGTCCTTGCTTAGACTTCGTAATTATTTAAAAAACTGCTCAAAAGATTCGTTATTTTGTTGTCGCCGTGTAGCAAGTAAACATCGCGAAAATATTTCATTTTTTGGCTTTCGCTAAGTGGTTTGTAATGTTTCGATAAACTATTCATAAGTGCTGCAGTCCATAATAATTTCGTGTATCGTGTGAGATACATAGTTGGTTAGTAATCCAAGTTTGCTTATCTGTCGTAGTGGATTTTCTCATGTAATGTTAGTAAAAGGTTTTCAAGCGTCACTCGCCAATGAGTCCATAGACGGGCAATATACTGTTTAACCCCCCCCCCCCCCAAAATCGCAACATTTTGTCTCTTGGTGGTTTTGTTCTATGTTAAGTCTAGTCTACACAATACTAAAAGTAAGACGAGACCTGAGTATGGGAAAGTGTTAATTTCGAATAAGTAATTTTCCATTTACATGTGAAACACTAACTCGGTCAGTTTTCATGATAAATCAATACATCTTGGATGTTTACCCATGTTTTAAGGATCAATATGCCACATGAAAGGGTTACCAGTGATACCAAATAAACCCTCATACAATATCAATATGTACCCCTACATCTATTACCTTTGTTGTATCCACCTTGATTAACTTACGTCATAGTGATTTTTAAAAAATTTTAACTCCTCATCATTATCTTCCACTGGATCACTTTTCATATTGTCATAATTTCCGTCTTGGCAATGCCCACACGCACTTGTACATTCTAGTCCATACCTCCTACAGGTACACATTATGTTATTGCATCCTTCTAAACAGTTGTAATGAATTATCTGAATCAGTGCATCTGGCGCATGGCTTTTGTCCGTCATCATTGGAACAAGTTTACTCCCTTTCACCTTCCACCCCCACTCATCGGACAACATTTTATCACTATATCCCATCCACTTCATAATCTGGTAGTAAGTCTGCAAAGAATGTAATTTACAGGTAGAGGGCGTTGGTTCAAGTCGTTCTGACGTGACAAACGTCTTAACTCTCGCACCTTTCTTGCAGAGCATATTGTATCTAATAGATGCCAGGGAGTTTTTTTTTCTATCCGCATTGAACAAAGCTACCATTGCTTTACAACCATTGGTTTCCACAACATGCTGGCGTTGCTTTGGTAGAGAAAATGCTTTTGAACAGTCTGCTATTTCCTTTTCTCTCTTGACGATTCGTTTGTACCCCAATGTCTTTCCTATTCCGAATACTCAGGACACCGAATCGCATTCCGTAAAAGCATGCAAGAACAACAGATCATTACAAACTGATTCGCCAACCACTTGCTTGAGAACCTTGATATTGTAAATGTAGGATTTTGCCTTGTCAGAGCAATAATAAAATGCAGTACATTTAGAAACATATGCACGGAACAGCAAGAGAAGGTTTGTGTCATCTCCAATGAGGGTGGTTGATTTGAAAGCAGACATATTGATTATGGTTGTCTTTGCAATCTCAACATCGGCATCTCTTTCCACTTGAATAACATCACAGCCTTTCTGCTGCATTCGTTCAATGATCGTCTGGATCAGTGCCTGCTTGTTTGCCACATTTGGCAAGAAGTACTCCGTTTCCCAGCAAATTTTGTTACCTCAGTAATGTTCACCTTTCAGGCATTCAGCTTTCGACTTCAACGCTGATGAGTACAGTCCTTTATACTTGGTCAAACTTCATAACCATTAAACACGACAGTTGCTCTCCCATAGTGTTCAACAGAAAATTAGGCATACTCATTTGCAATCAAGCTGTAGGTACTCCCTCCTTCCATTTCAAACGGTGAAAAAGAGATCCTCCGTCTAGTACATTGTGCTCTGTGACTGGAACGGTTTGTGTCACACCACTGTCCAATTTTGTTTCAGCATAATTTCTTAGAGCTGCTGCCAGCTGTGGGTTATCTGCTTGACGTAAGATGTGCTTTCCTTCAAACAAAGACATCGGGTAGAGACACAGTTCATAGGACATGAGATCATTCAGCCTTATATCACCCATCTGTGATACCACGAGAAAACTCTGGAATAAAAGTACTGGGTCAATGCTACGATCTGCAGAAACTTTGACATTCTTGCTCGATGCTAAAGGCTTTGCTTTCAAACTCCGTTTGTGAGAGTAGGAGAAAACTGATTGCCCATCAATCTTCTGCACAATGTCTTTTCCGATTTCGTAAAGGTCCTAAACAATGTACATCCTCGTTAGCAGTAGTCTCTGTGATAATATTGCATAACGATTCATCGCCTGAAAACGGCTTAAAGCTGTCTAGTTTCTTTGCAACTTTCCGATGTATATCTCATCTCTTCTCACCCGAGAGAAAGACAATGTTGTTCGCTTGTTGTGTAAGTTCGTGCGGTAAGTTATTGCATGGCATAGTTGTAAGCGGATGACATAGTGGACGACATAGCCCAACCTATTCTTTGGTGCTCGGATATCCTACTACCCCGTGTGAGGCCACCATGGCTTTTAGTGAGCGCATTAGTGTTTTCTCGATGATAAGATCGGAGCCAAGACTGGCCCACTATTGGCTACTGCGTCTGATTACGTGAAACCCAGACAGGAACTTTTGATATACTGCAGGCTTGTCATCTCTCAATGCATACATCTTCTGGAGATATAGACGATCCGACTTCAGATAATTTGGATGACCAGTGGCTGTGAATATTGACAGACAAACGAAGACGGCACTAAGACACAGTTCTGATTCCAAGAATCACTTCAGGTTACATTCACCAGTCTCCATTAGCATGTACAGCCGCTCAAGTTCCTCTACTTGATCATGAAAACTAGGTTCATCGTCCAAGATTTTGGCAACAATCTGACGTGTGATCCACTGATCCACCAATAGGTGGTCACAAAATGTTGGTTGCCCTGCCTTTCCGCTCATCATGTGTACGACGGCATTTTCACCATATACTGTCTCCATGATCTCCTTGAGTCTACTGCCATCCACCAACGTCCTATATATTCGTACTCCTTATGCATTAGGTGCATAATGCCTTGCCAGCTGAAAGTAGTCTGGTTTAAGTGAAAGAAAGCTTTGATGAATGTCGCTGCGGTTTTTAGAATTGCTGGTTTTTGTACTTCCTTATCATGTGTCGGAGGTGGATTTTAGTATTTACGAAGAATGTCACAGGTTTTCCCCTAAATGTCACAATGTTTGCGACACCACAACGACCTTTGGTCAGAAATAAAGAATTTCCATATCGAATTATCAGCTTTTTGTTGAGGTACTGATTTCCATATGCTGTTGATTTACTACCTTGTAAGTATTCTCCCATTTAAGCGACAAGGTCCTATATCGCTATCTGTTTCTCACCGTTTTCCTCCAAGAATATACACACCCTTTCGAATGCTTCATCCTGATCGCTGTCTTTTGGTCTTCCACTTTTTCATCGTTTGGTTAATTCAACTGACGTGAACTGTCTTGGAATGCTTCGCATTTTATGGAAGTTAACGTGTCATGACTGGTGTCATGACTGGAAGTTAACGTGTCATAATCCGACCTTGAACAGCAGTGACCAACTTATCCTCTCTTTTTTGCAATGAACCAGAATAGTTTGAGCAAATCCATCAGTATTCACATAGCAAATCTTTCCCTCACTTTTTTGTTCATAATCTTTTTTCGTAGTATCAGTTCCACAGAAAAAGCAATGCGTTTTACTCTCAGAGAAATACGAGTGCCCCTTTTTACTGGCTGAGCAGAATCATCCTTTTTTTTAGGCTAAAGCAATGTCTTTTTTGTTCATGTGAACACTAGTTCTGGCTTCAACAATGATTTTGACACCTCTTTCGATACTTGACAGCTGCAGCACCCTTTTCTCGAAGCGCCACGGTCTCATTACAGTCCAAATCCTGTTCGCATAAATGGCAAGTTTCTCTACTGGCGGCTCAACTCATGTTTGACCTTAAAATATACGACAATATATAGTATATGGAGCTAGTGAATTTTTTGTGAGGACAGTTTATAATAGGGTAAAACGTGGTCTCTTTGGGTTTATACCCTATAAAACAATTTCATTTATATACGGAAGTAAGGGCCCGATTAATTGAAGAAAGTAATAATTAACCACTGGTACCCATATAAAAATAAGCACCCATATACCTGTTTGTGAACTTGGGTTAGTGCAATAAGGGGTTTAGGGGAACGGGTACTAATGTGGATGTAATGAGGGCTTTAGGGGTTGGGTACCCCTAGATATTGTATAAGGGTTTATTTGGCATCATTGGTAAGTATTTTCATGTGAAAGATTGCCTTTGAAAAAAAGTATAATTATTTGATTTATTGATTTATCATGAAAACTGACCGAGTTAGTGCTTCACATGTAAATGGAAAATGACTTGTAAACCAATAAAGGTCATATTCGAAATTGACACTTTCCCATACTCGAACCATGTCCATTTTTTGTATGCTGTGGACTAGACCTAGTCTAAGATAAACCCACCAAAAATATAATGTTGCAATCTTTTCAGGTAGATGTATTCTAGAAGTATATTGACCCGTAGTACAGCGTTTTTCAGAATTAGAAGAGTCAGGTTTCACGTCGAACTGTTGTGATCGCATTAATTGTTCCATGTCTATTGCATGCCGAATAAATTGTAATGACAAACGAGAACTGACGTAACTTGAGAAAGCTTTATTCGGCATACAATGTCGACACAATATTAGTGCTGCTATTTATATTGTTTATTAAAAGCAGGAGAGTTATCTAAAGGTGAGATAATTGCAAATAAGAAAAGTTATTCGGAATTGTTCATTACAGTATATATTATATCTTTATTCTTCTTTTCCTTATATATATATATATATATATATATATATATATATATATATATATATATATATATATATATATATATATTTTAATTATTATGGTTGCGGGATTACATAATGTTCACTTGACGTATCTTAAAAAGTTCATGTGTGTGTAAATCATAGTTATATGTGTAGATGTGCGTTTTTAGTGTTTTTGTACACATACACACACACACGCACACACACACACACACATATATATATATATATATATATATACATAAAGTTATAAATTAAATCTGGCATATGTGTGTATGGGCGTGTGTTTGTGTATATTTAAGAGTAACGATATATTTATACGTGTGTGAGTGGTGGAGGGGTTTTGTTTGTTATCCTTGTATGAAGAGAGAAACAAGAGATGAGAAAGAGAAGATAAGTTTGTAATTTGGTGAAGAAATTTATATTTTTGCAGATGACAAGATTCTTTTAAGTTTACCGAAAGAAAAAGAAAATTGGGACGCTATTACAAAAAGAAAAAAAAGGAAAGCAAACGGAAAAACGAAGAAGACAGAAAGAGAAAGAAAACAAATAAGAAATAAAGCGAAAAATAAGAAAAAAGAGCATAAAATAGGGAAGAGAGAAGAAATGAAAAGACTAAGAACAGAAAGAATTAGAACTAAGAATCCAGAAGGAAACCGGAGAACAGTCAGATGTCGAAAGAAAGACAGGAAGAAAAAAAAAAGAAAATGTAGAAAGAAAGAATAGATAAATCAATAAATAAAGCACAAACAAGAGAAAGCAAAAGAAAAAATAAAGAAAGGAAAGAGAAAGGAATTTGATTTAGAAATAAAATAAAATAAATCACGTGAATTAAAGAGAGAACAAAAGAAAGACAATGAAGGGCGTAAGAGAGAAAGTCTCGTGTGGTTGTGACATCACTCGCGAGAAGTGGGTGATAGAATTGTTATGTTTTTTTTCCAGCGAGAATTTAGCACGAGCGTACGCATTGACAGTTATAAGGAAGAGGGGAAGTTTGAGTACCATGGTTCACAAAGATGTTATCCCTGGCCATCATTTTAAATAAACATCTGGACTGTGAATTCTTGTTGTGTTGTAATTTACAACAACTTAGTGCTTGCCACGCCAGGACACGATTAAAGATGGTGAACAGGCACGTGCGGCACAGTTTCAAATAACAATAACAAAAGCAGAGGCGATGCAACAGACAGAAAGAAAACAATGAAAGATAGAAAGAAGGGAGAAGTGTGGAAGGTGAAACAAAGTGGAAAAGAAATATAAAAATGAAGAAACTAAGAAAAAAAATCGTAAAAAGAAAAGACACGACAAAAGAAAGAAAGAATAAAGGAAAAAGGAAAACAAGAAAGACAAAAGAGAAAGAAAAACGAATTTAAAAAAGAAAAAGAAATAGGAAAAATAATAAAGAAAGATGATGAAGAGGTAGTTGACATTTTTCCGTGTTTGGTGTTATACAAAGAAAGAAAAGAAAGAAAAAGAAAAGAAGAAAAAAGTAAAACAATAAAGCGAAACGAGAAAACATACGAAAATGAAAAAGAAAGGGAAGAAAGTGAAAAATAAATAGATAAATAAATAAATAAAAATAAAGGCATGAAAATAAATAGGATCAAGAAAAAAATGGACTCGTGGCGCAACAAATAAAGTGCTGAATAATAATCAGTTCTGAGTAACGGTCTTCTGGAGATTGAAGGTTCAATCCTCAGTGCGGGAGATACTAAGAATACAATTACGAATTACTTAAGACTTCTACTCAATCATCGTTGACGAAACAAGAGAAATATCCCCCAATGGATTAAATAAAGTATTCAGATCGAAATTTCGCATAGATTCCCGCGTTCAACATAAAGATTTTCGTGTTCGACAAGACTTAAAGAAGGCCGGAGATTACACTGACCGAAACGTTGTGAGTAGTCCGAATAATCCAAATAATACAAGAGGGAAAATTACAAGAAATAAATAGTGAAAAACGAAAAGGAAACAAGCGAAAAAGAAAGAAAAACGAAAAGAAAGATAGAAATACGAAGAAAGAGTGGACACATTCCCTTTTCATTAAATCCTTGAATCCCATTAAATATAGTTATTCTTGTACTAATTGGGAACACACAATTTTATTATAATGAGACATATTCGGAAAAGGTTAATAAGTGCAAAAGATCAAATTCCAAAATAGATCAAAGCAATCAAAGAGATATTTCTATGACAAAAAAAATGTGTGAAAATCGAGAGTATCACAGGTGAAGTTGTAAATAAATTGATTTCACATGTCTAAAGTTATGGGCTTAGAAAGTGTTATAGTGTGATGTTTATCTACTTTATTTCTGGAATAGATGGATTCTTATATACACCATGAATAGAGTTACGACTAAGTGCCGTGGAAGTCATTAGTGGCAGCAATAGCCACAGTATCGAACGCAGACTTTCTGTGACACACTATTTCTGCACTTCTGTGAATACACTCTTGTAAATATACCACCGTGTTTGCTTTATTATTATTGGACCTTCAAAGTCACAATATAAAGTTAGTGTTTGCATCTTCTGTTTTGATATGAATAAGATGTAATTTGTGGGGTAGTATCCAATTAAAGGGCTAGGGTTAGGATTACGGGGTCTGAAAATAATCAAACTTAGATTACATTTTTAGACTCCATTTAATTTAGAGTAAAGCACAATTCGTACGGATCAGAAAATGTCATATGGGCACTGGTCTCCTCGTTAGAATTAAGTACTCACGGGACGAACAACGTGAAGGTTCGCCAACATCCCCAATGAAAATGTTGCTATGAAATCGACAGGATACGAACTAGTTTGCGCCGATATCAACTTCACCACTGCCACCTACCTTAGTAAAAACTTTTTTACTCATTTCTGATGAAGTCTTTTTAATAATAAAAACAACATATTAAAATATGAGTTAATTTGATAGTATTGTCTTTGTATATCCGCTTTTTCCAATTCATCTCTACATTTAATCGGATTCTATCAAACTATTTTCTCCATGATATATTCATAAACAATCTTTTTTTGTCATATAAATCTTTTCTAGTCTAAGTATGTCTAAGTTAGCCATGCTGATGACGGCTGTGAGTCAGAAACACGTGCCCATGGATTACTTTTATGTACGTATAAAATTAATAAAAATATGTATATTAACGAAAACTACGTTAAGGGCGACTAATAATGCAATTTTCTGCATCCTAATCACTTAGGAAGGAAGACAATCGAAATAGTAGTAAGAAAAATAACAACGAACGCTGCAATCACAAATAAAAGCAATTACATAAAAATAAATTAAATATTCAGGTGATAAAAATCGTACATATTTATAGGCAGGGCGTCGTAGTTCGATGGCAAAACGCTGGACTATAGACATCAATATCGAAACTTTGATCTTTGTCTAAGTTAGCCATGCTGATGACGGTTGTGAGGCAGAAACACGTCTCAATGTATTACTTTTATGTACGTATAAAATGAATGAAAAATATATATTAACGAAAAATAAGTCCTATAAAGTTAAAGGCGACTAATTATGCAATTTTCTGCATCTTAATCACTTAGAAAGTGAAAGAATCGAAATAGTAGTAAGCAAAAATACAAAAAAACAAAAAAACAACGGACGCTGCAATTACCAATAAAAGCAATTACAAAAAATACAATATATATATATATATATATATATATATATATATATATATATATATATATTGCGACCAGCGATAATAGTTTTCTAACAAAAATAATTATTTCTCAATTTTCCATGACTCAATTTCGGAATTATTTTCACAGGTAATGTAACACTTTGTTATAAAAGTGTTGCTAATAAAATAAGCATAAACTCATAGCTGTTGATATCATTGCGACCAATGGTAATAGCTTTTCAATCAAAAAACCCTATAATTTACGTTTATTAGTCAAACTAAGGAATACATAAAATAAGGATGAATGACGGTTATATTTGACAATTAATTGATGTAATTAAATATATAATTTACCAACATAACCGCCATGAACCTTCATTACTTCAAACAGTCTTGTATTGACGGAATCAATCAATGTTTAATAATGTCTGGTGACACTGCCCTTGTTGTAGTATTAATTATTTCCCATTAGTCTGGTTTTGACGAAAATTGACGTCCATTTGGCATAAACACCTCGTTTGATGATCGACCAAATGTTTTCTACTAGGTTTAAATTTGGGGAGCATGGAGGTTAGATGATCAACTTTGTACCTTTGATGGCCAAAGATGCTAAGAATGCTTGAGTGGGATGGGAAGAGTGAGAAAGGGCATTGTCATGCATAAAAAACTTTCTTAGTAGAGCAAGAGTTATGTTATCTAGCCAAGGTACCAGAAATTATCTCAAGAAATTTTCACAGAAGCCATTGTTTTAAGAATTATATTTCTTGTTGATTTTGGTACGTCAGGACACCCAGCTGCCGTGAAGATTGATTTCCTTGATTGTCCAGGTTTTCTACAGAGTTGACAACCAATATTCCTCAAATCCTTGTTGGCGACAGTCATCGATATTCCAGCATCTGATTTTTTCTTCCTTGGAGAAAAGTCCTTCCGAAATCTTTTTACAGTATCCCCATGACGATTTATATTTCGGGCAATTGCCCCAGGGGAGGCCCCTTTAGTCGTTTCCTTTATTATAATCCCCCCCTCAGTTAGTGACTTTGAACGTCCCATTATTGTTAAGAAGTTACAAAAAAGCTATTATCTCTGTCTACCGTGAACTGAGAAATAATCGCCAATGACTGTACAAACTATTGACAGCAATATGTAAATCAATAAAATAATGTTATCATAATCTGCCAGATACGTGTCGTCGTTCTCCAACATATAGCGCCTGGTATTCCCAAATGGTCACCCATCTGGTACTGACCAGGCTCAACATAGCTTCGGTTACCGAACCGGTGTCTCAACGTGATTATGTCGTATATTTAAGTTCATGTCATTAAAATGCATGCGACCCATTTAAGTGCATACCACTAAAATATACGTGGCACATTTAAGTGCATTCTATTAAAATACATGTGGCCATTGAATTAATGGGCATTAAAATACCCGTGACACCATTAAAACGAGAAATGGTGTGGCTTTATTTTTGTTGTACAGCATTAAACGCACGTACTGACCCTCTACAATTATTTATTTAAGCCAAAAAAATCAGACTTTCACTAATCCATCCTGTTCGGTAGGTTTTCTGCCGTTGGCGCATGCGTTGTTGTGTCATCAATATGTTTGTTGCTTAATCGAAAATGCGAACAACTGAGGAATTGGGAACTGGGAAGAGGATGGTCGAGAATTGCCAAGAATGGAAAACATGTCCGTCTCAAGATGAGAAGAAGAATAAAAGTTGGGGTTTACGAAAAACGCGGAAAAAGAATATGGCGGGAAGCAAATATGTTTTTGTGGTATAGTGAACACGGGAAGGTAAATAAACAAAAGGGAAATGATGATAGCAAGTGGGGGGGGGGTAAAGTGAAAAAGAAAGAAAGACAAAAAGAAGAATAAGAAGGATAAGAAGAAAATGGGAAAACAAAAATAGACGACAAAAGTTGTTTAACAATAACAAATTGACGAGTTTTATAATAATAATAATAATAATAATAATAATAATAATAATAATAAATGGCACATTCATTTGCAATAGTTATCGAAAGAGGTGGAGAGTACCGGAAATCTGGGGCGACTTGTTGTCACCCAGACCAGACTCCATGGGGGACACCACCGACTATCACCAATGAGTAATCACTAATGATTACCTGTGTGAGAACTTCTATCTAGTAATAATGTAAAGCATTATTATAAGAATAAGAAATTATGGTAAATGATAATAAATATGTAATCATGTATCGATAAGAGATCTCATCAGGTTTATTAATGTATTATGAATAATTGAAATGAATACCGAAAAGATATTTTAATACATATATTTTTTTCGATTATTCGATTTACGTGTGTATATATAAGAGAGATATGGAGAGGGAGGGAGGCAGAGAAGCAAAAGGACACCGTAGTTTATATTCAAAACGATAGGATCAAAATGTTGTATCTGTTCTGATACTACACTTCATCTTTTCTTTCCTCGGTCAACTAGAAATCATTCTAGACTGAGCTAATTTAAAGTTTTATCCCACCCAGACAGCCCCTTTGTGTGAGCTGTCTTTTCCCCACATTAAAAACGGACCGTATGTCTAACTCTGTCTCAATAGGGAGGCAAGTGATTAAGGCAAATAAAGGCAGTTTTCTTTTTTGTAGATATATACGTATATACGAATCTGTTCGTTCGTCATGATACCATCCTCCCAGGCATTACTTCATCCGTTGGGGCCGGTGTAGTATATGTTCGTTCGTCATGAGACTATCCTCTGAGGTATTACCTCTTCCATTTTGAGAGGTGAGGTAGTGTAGTATCTGTTCTGTGGACATAATACAATCCTCCAAGGCGTTACCTTCTCTTTTTTGTGGGGGTAGTGATATACTACTACTACTACTACTACTATTATTATTACTACTACTACTACTACTAACAATAATAATAATAAAATAGTAATAACACATCGAAAGAAAAGGTCGTTGGATGGAAAGAAAGTTCATTCCGAATGAGGAGGATTAAGTTATGAGATAAATCGATCGAACAGATAAGAAAAAAGATCCCAGATCATGAAAGAAAGAAGAGCAATATATATATATATATATATATATATATATATATATATATATATATATATATGAATGAGAGAGAGAAATCGTGTTTACTGTTTATTTGTGTGGAATTCCTGGAATAAAGGGTGAAAATAAAAAGAAAAGAATAAAACTAAAAATGAGAAAAAAACACCAGATAAAAAGGCAATGGATTTTCTGGGTCACTGCTGTTTGTGTATAGCCGAATGCATGTTTTTAAGTGGATAGACAAAGTTGATAATTCGCATTAATGTGTGTACACGTTTGTATATATATATATATATATATATATATATATATATATATATATATATATATATATCATTTTATCAGCCTACGATACCTGCGGTTTCACGTACGCACGGGAAATTACATTCGATGGGCAAAAATACTACGTAGACCACTGATTGAAGAACGAAATTCTTTGTACATCTGTGAAATCGCAGGTATCGATGGCTGCTCGAATTATTGTATATTATTATATGAAATAAAATATAGATTATGCTCTTACAAATGTAATTGAGTACATTGGTTTTATTTCTCAAAAAAACACGGTATTATATCATATCTATCTATCTATCTATCTATCTATCTATCTATGTGTTACAAAAGATCAGATCCAATTAATATGAGACCATTGTTTTCAAGCCATGTGTGGTCTAAAAAATGAAACAATGTTTCGTTTGGTTTGCTTGTAACATAAACAAACCGTTATAAAGGGAATATGTATGTAAATTTATATACACATATAAATAAAGTGGTTTTTGTATATATATATGTACATATATATATATATATATATATATATATATATATATATATATATATATATATATATTCCTCTCGCAACATATACCTGATGAAAGATAGAGATGTATACACTGGAATATTCTACAAAAAACATCCCAACCCCTAGCAACCAATTATGCACAAGAGTCCTACCGACCAACTCTTGATGTTGTTGTTGTTGCATGCTCGTACCCAGCATTTTAGTAATTTCGACTAATTATTCTATATTGAAAATACTCAGGAGAACTCGACACAAGAAAAAGTAATATCAGTGAGCGTACCATTATTAGTTACTAAAAAGTATTGCACTTTTATCTTGTATAGTTCGTAATGTTAATGGTCCGAGTTCGAATTTGAGTCACAGTCCATCATAATTTTTGTTTTATCGAACAATAAAAGTATCATAACAACAAATACTACAACAGCAGAAAAGTTTCGCCGGCGAAAGAAAAAACAGTTTTTTTTGCAGAAGGAATTGCAAATTCTTAATCTGAATTTGTATACGAATCTGATTCTGGCGTTAAATTTCCAGCATATTTCAGACGATTTGTAAAGGTATTTACTAAAAGGTGCTTAGATTAATCGGATAAAGAACGGGTAACCCTGTTATAACAGAAACTGGGAACAGAGAAGAATACCAAATATACGAACTTGATATTGCCCTGAAAATCTGAGAAAGTTTCATTCGATGAAACTATAAATATACTGTCGAAGATATTCGACGAAAGAAATAGTCTATTCCACACCCGATACAAATGTCTAAACATCGCAAAAACGGATAACGAGTATCTTTTAGCATATGCAGGAACAGTTAACCATTTGGTTAAGCAATTTAAGATAGATGAAATCCCCAAAGATGTATACAAATGCCTAACTTTTGTTCAAGAACTAACAGCCCCTAAGTACAAAGAAATAAGGTCGAGAACTTTAACAATAGTGGAGCAGCCACAAAAATCACGTCACAAAGATTGACAGAAGAATGTCAGCGTCTCATTAATGATAAAAGAGACGATACCGAAATTGACAATACCTAAATTGAGAAAAAAAGTGTTGCCAAATTACGTCGCATAAAACCCCCAAAAAACTCTTAAATTCAAAAAGACAGGAAAATATCGGACGTGCGAAAATACTAAGCATACTAAAAATTATGTTGGTATAAGAACAAATTTTGTGAATCTTGCGGAATTAAGGGTCATAAATGGTCTGTTTTCCGCTTAAAAAGAATTTTGAAAAAGTAAACGTTGTGTTGTCAAAAAACGAAATCCAGAACAGTAAAAATCGAAAATACGTAGATGTACGTATAAATGGTCATACAGTCATTTTTACTGGATTCTGGCTCAGACATGAGTATTATTTACGAACAAGCATGGAGAAAAATTGGAAAACACATATTATCTGAAACAAAGAAAATTGCCAAAGGTGTTTCAGGAAAAAAAACTTTAAAGGAGAATTAAAGTGCGATATTTTTTTTCTGTGGCAAAACTGCCAAAAATGTATATGTGATTCAAGGGGTTAATTCATGTCGTTTCGGAATTCGAGAATTTAAAATAATAATGTCAATACACAGACACTAGAGGAAGGTACTATTTCATAGAATCAAATGTATTTATAAATAAGTAATTTTTGTAAATATTATTTTAAGATCCGCGTTTAAACCAAAAAATTGTCCGCATAAACATAGTCGACCAAATTGCTATGGCAACAGACCTGTTATATATGCTAGAAACTCGTGTGGAGCGGCGATTATACTCAACCCAATTTCCATGCAACGGACTTGTATGAACTGCTACCTGCTCGCACGCACGCAACGCAAATAACCGCTACTACGATTAATTTACACGCTTCCTCTTTTCTCTATACTGAAATCTTTTGTCGATTAAGTAAAAGTTGCTTACTTGTGAATAAAATTTTTATATATTTTCGTACCGGTTACATTTGTAATTTATTTGATTATACTACATCTCTCTACAAGTTGTTTCGCAATATACAAACGCAGCAGTAATTATACTACAAACCGGAGAACACATATATTAACAACGAACGTGAAAAGCAGTGCATAACGTTTAAATAAATGTAGGGGATGTTTTGTTACGTATATTCAAGAATCATCTTTGGGAAGATGAATTTTGTGATGTTTGTGATTTTTGTATAATTTTTTATCGAAAACGAAAATTTGCTAATGTTTTTTATTAGCCGTTTAATTGCTTGTTATATTGAGTGATTAATATGAAGTGATCTAACGCATGCTGTAATACTAAAAAATCTCTTAGATTTATTCTGCATTTCTTTTAGGTGTAATAGATTGAAGAATGAGAACTTATTTCTGGGTGAGGGTTAGTCACTCGTATTCCCGCGCTGAAAGTAGTAATCAAAGCAAAACAGCTTATCAGACTTAATTTAAAAATGTAATGAATTTGAAAGAAACTGATTGTTTGAAAACACGTAACAATAATTGGCCTAAATCGCGTACGAATCAGATTTTGATATGTAGAATTTGATTAAGAAAGTTATACCCGTCAACGTTACAGGGAAAATCTTTTTTTCTACTTTCTGTAACATTGACGGTATAGATTTCTAATCAAATGCTTTATATCACAATCTACTTATAAATTCTACATATAAATACACACATGTATATACACACACATACGAAGGATGATTAATACACAAGAGCACATAGAATACCCATAAGATTATATATCCTAATCACAAACACTTACTCGACTAAAAGATAAACAGTGACAGTCAAACACATAAATACACCCTAAGAAAGAAAAGACAATACACACAGCTTAAGAGAATGACAAACACTCACTCACGCACGCACGCACATGTGCACACATGTAATTTTACATCAAAAGAATTAACTTTGAATTTTCAAATCAGTAAATGGCTTAAGATAGCAAACATGCTATAAACACGTGTAGCTTTCATACATAAAATTTAAACACCAAATACGAAAAATGTAAACAGGCACTTTTGGAAAATATTAAATGATAAAATAATAAAAATATTGAAAGCCTCACTCTTTTAAATATACACTTTTTTCTGGTTGGGCCTACAATACTGTTTGCTCTCTCTCTTTTCTTTCTTTCTTTCTTTCTCTGTCTATCTCTCTTTTGCGCGATCTCTCTCTCTATATATTTATTTGTCTAAAAAATATTACATCATTTCATAATAGTTTATACTCAAACCAAGTCCTCCAGTTTGCAATTGTTTAAAAAAAATCTGCACAGTAAAAAATGGAGTGATGGACGAATAAATTCTACATATTTCTCAACTGGCGAACTTTTTTTGTGTTCATCTCGATATTTAAAGATAAGAATTGTCGACTTTTTGTTTACTATGCAGAGCTTTCTAAACAATTGTAAACCGGATGACTTGATTCTTGTATAATTTATTATAGAATGTAAATAACATTTTATTTAAATAAATATATATGTATAATCTCTATTTAATGCTAATCTTGTGTTTTGTAATTGAAACTTATCATTCCGGGAATCAATTTGATATATATAAATTTCATTTATAGTGATATAGGGAACTTTGATTGGGACAGAATAATTATTTATTTATTATTGTAAACCTCCTTAATAAAAAGAGGTCACTTTGATTATAAAAAAATAATTATATCGTCCTGGCAGTGACGCTACAGTTCCCTTCCTGATACGAGTTTGTATTAAAACCGTATTTACACATCTCAATCGCGCAGCTGATCTGATAGTTAACGATGTTGAGAAACAAAACCCAGAGTTGTAAGTTAAAACCCGTTGGCAGAAAGTGGTTTTAATATATACTGATAAATCGTCAAAAGACGAAACGAGATTGTCTAAAGATAAATAATTGATATTTAATTATTATTATAAGCCACTTTAATAAAGGGATGTCACTTTTATTGTGACAAAATAATTATATCGCCCTGGCTATAACGCTATAGTCCCCCTTGTTCAACACTTTAGATGTAATTACCGATACGAGTTTGGACTAAAATCGTATTTACACGTTCCATCGCGTAGCTGACTTGCTAGTTAAGACGTTAACAGCGTTTGTAAGTTAGCCAGTTGTTTAAATCTCTACCAATAAGTCTTAAAACGACGAAACAAGCTTGTCTATAGATAAATAACTAATTTTTACTTCGCCCAATATTATTTGATTGCCTAATAATCATATATCTATTAATTCATTAAGTTCAAGTATATTGATAACATGAACTTAAAACCAATATTTTTTCAAAAGTGCTCAATACAAAGTGTGTCTCATTATATATATATATATATATATATATATATATATATATATATATATATATATATATATATATATATATATAGTTATAATCAGACACATTTTAAACCTTCAATAAGCACAATGGATGAACCCCCACATATTCCAAAGCCATTAATGTAAAAATCAAGATTACGTAACCGACGTTATGGTTTTACTTCAATAAAAATCAGACCAATTAGAAGCCAATAGATTCATGCTCGCTGAAATACCTGTTCAAAGACGGCTTCATAATTTATAAAACACACTTTTTCTTCTTTACTGATGAGTCACCACTTAACAAGGCTAACATCCACTCGAGGATAAGAGTTAGTGACTGATGAGTACGGTTTATGACAAGTGTTTATTGACATTAGATTTAACGATGTTGTAACCACCAGGAAAGCAACATGTTCTACAGATGCGAAGTTGTTGGAAAGTAACTCTGTTCATGGAAATTCCGGTTGTTAGGAACACGAAGGAATAAAAGATATATTGTTACAGTGGTTGCAGCGAGACGCGTTTTTGCTGTAAACGTTTTACAGGAGGACCTGGAGATTGGAGATCTGTCGAGCACCTACCATGGAAATAACGATAGAGAAGAGAAAGACTAGCAACGTCTTTCTTGTGAGAAATTGACCGTAGAGAACAGAAGAGGTCTTTCCCCACTAGATAGCGCCCCTTTCTGAGGATCCAACGTTTAAACTCCTTAGCCTCATAGTCTCAGTAGAATAAGTACATAGAAGATGCTGCTAAGTCTGCCGCAAAGAAGGTAGGCTCCCTCTACCGGGCAAGAAAACTTTTCACAACTGCTACTATTCTATATCTCTATAAAAACCGCTATTCGTCCGCGTATGGAGTGCTGGTGAACCAACCACTAGCCTCTCCCTCTTGGACAGGGTGAAAAATATTTCTTACCCAATAAGTCCCATACTGGATGTCAAGCTCAGACCCCTGTCGTATTGCCGTTGTGTTATATCCTTGTGCTCGCTCTCATGAACTTACTATGCCTGTACCCCCTAAACGTAAATACTCTCGACCAACCCGACTAGTAGCAAAAGCACACCCTTCTCGATAGAAGTGCTTAGATGTCGAGAGATTCTCTACTCTAAACACAATATGTTAAACAATGTGACTACTTTGATCAGAATCTATATTTACGCTAACTTTAAACGTTTATAACTTTTATTAAATATTAATTTTTACTGCAAATAGGTGTAGCAGTTATCTCTACCTCTCAACCATAATTGAACCGGTTTTCCAGTAGGATTCTCTTTTCATCGTACGTGGCACTGGAAGACGACACAGAGTTATCTGCCCTTTTTGATTATATAAACGCAGCATCACATAAAAACAACCGGACCTTCAGTCTACTCAAACACTCGACGTCTGTTGCCCTGAAAGATATAAATATGTCAAGCAGGAATTTCAACAGATGATCGAGGATGGAATTATTGAACCCTCCGAAAGCCCATATGCTTCACCTCTCCACCTTATTCCTAAACGAGACCTGAATTCTCATCGTGTATGTGTTGGTTATCGGCGACTCAATGCGCAAACCGTTCCAGACCGCTATCCCGTGCCGGACATACACGATTTCACGTTATGACTTCAGAGTGCAACAGTCTTTTCCAAACTGGATGTGACTAAAGCCTTCTACCAGATTCCAGTAGCAAAAGAGGACATTCTGTAAACGGCCGTGACCATACCTTTTGAACTCTTCCAGTTCAAACGCATGGCTTTTTGGTCCGAGAAACGTTGCCTAAATCTTCCAACTCCTCATTCATAATGTCCTAAGAGGACTACTTTGTGTATACGCGTAATAGTACACGTCCTCATAGCAAGCCGGGATGAAGCGACACACGAGCAACATTTACACCACGTTCTGCAGAGACCATCACAAAATAGTCTTCAGATCAATGTAGACAAGTGTATGTACGGCGCCAAGCAACTTCAGTTTTTGAGACATCAAATTTATGAAAGCGGAATCACACCCTGCCTGAAAATGTAAAAGCTGACAGCAATTTCAACATCCAACCTCACTCTGTCAGTTGCGATGATTCATAGGACTTGTTAATTACTATCGTCGGTTTATCCCAGACTGTTCCAAGATCCTGTTTCACCTAACGAATAGCTTGCAAAACAAAGGGAGAAGACAGGAACAAGCCCTTACACTCACCACAGAAGTACTGCATGCATTCAACACAGCCAAATCCGCATTGACAAACTGCACCAAACTCACCTACCTCACTGACAACGTTCAGGCTACATTAACCCTAACAACATATGTTACACATCAGCTGTGAGCGCGGTACTACGTCAGGATATTCATAACACCAATGCACCCATATCTTTCTTCTCCTCCAAGCTCAGCCATAGTCCAGAACAGTGCATGTTCTAGGGAACTCCTAGCATTCTACTTTGCAGTTAAACATTTCAAGCATATGCTCAAAGGTAGGCAATTCATCATTAACACATACCACAAACCATTAAAATATGCATTATCCCCACGTTCGGACAAATACTCACCGGAGAATCTCGTCAACTGGACTATATATCATAGTTCTCAACTGAAATTCAATATACCAAAAGTTATCAGAACATTGTAGCTGATGTACTTTCTGGACAAGACACAAACTCCCTCACCCAGTCACGATTTGCTGGTACAGGAACAAGCATCAGACACCACTTTGCAACAAACTCTTCAAAGCACTTCCTTGAAACTCGCTCCTGTACAACCCCCTTTTAGCGACAAAATAGTCTATTGCGACACAACAACACCCACACCCAGGCCTTACGCCCCACCTTCAATGCGACGACGCATATTTGATCATTTTCATTCACTATCTCACCCCAGCAAAAGAGCCACCCTGAAAATGATCAGTGACATATTTGTATGGCTGGGAATGAACAAAGATGTCAGACTTTGGGTTAATAATTTGCCTTATTAATTACGAACGTCGTAAAGCAGGACTTAGGTTGCACACCCGCTTAAATAGTTGTTGGTACTCCATTATCTTTGCCCGGACAGTTCTTTCATAACAAAGATGATGAACACCCTACAACTACATTTGTACATGGCCTAAAAGCAAGGATGTCGAAACTACATTTCACCCCTACACGACAAGCATCGAGACAAGTCAACATACCTAAAATACTATTTGACAGCGACGATGTCGTCAAAAAGCCTTTATCACCATTCTACCTTACAATGTAGTTGGAGGAGCAGAAACATTTTTCACCATCACAAACACGGCAATAATGACACTATTTCCATTAACAGGCTAAAACCTGCTCTAGTACAAGAATCACAACACATACACAGATTCCAACACCACAGAGGAATCAAATACTCCATGTGAATATACCCCACCAGAACAAAAGACAAAATCTGGTCGGAAAGTAACATTCCAACACAATTTAAAAACTTACATCTATTATTCGAAACATACTAACAGATTAAACCCTCCCCCAAAACAACCTCTTTTTTAAATTGGGGGGAGTCCTTGTAGCAATTATCCCCCCCCCTCTCAAATATAATTGCACCGGTTTTCCAGTAGGCGTCGCATTTTACCTTCAGGTGATATTGGAAGACGACACAGAGTTATCTGCCCTTCTTGATTATATAAACGGGTGCACAACGAGATACAGGCCTCTTCTTCAGTTCCGGTCACGGCAGACGGTAGTCATCAGACACGCTGCTAGTCTCCTTGTCTGACCCACAAAATCACACGTGTTCAAATTTATGTACCCGTTTCTCTCGGTAGGAGATTTTTCTTCACACACGCATTCATATTCCTGCAAGAACATATTCTTCTCAAAAATTTTTTATTTTTACGTACACAACTTTTAATTGAACACATTTTCCCATGTGCGTTTCAATCATATGAACTGTTTCAACTCCACACACATTATACATATATATATATATATATATATATATATATATATATATATATATATATATATACAGCATCCACCATTCCACATACAAACTGTATACGTATTAATGTACTCTGTTTCATTGTCGTTACACGTTCGATAAACACTTTGTTTAAACAACCTATTGCCTGTGAATTATTATTTTGCCTTGTATGTGACATTGCTTGTATTATGAACATGTAACGGGATTCCTCCTAGAATTCCGACATAGGTCATAAATTAGTAGGTAAAGCAAAATTAATTGTTTTGACTAACTTTCCGACCGTATTTTCTTTCAAATAATTTGTGTCGCTCATAGTAATGGTTAACTTGTTCTGAAACTACATTTCATCTTTTCTATCCTCGTTCATTGAAGAAAACATCATTCTAGACTGAGGCAATTTTAATTTGTGTCATTATACAAAGTGCTCCCCTTTTCCTCAAATAAATAAAAACCGTCCCTGTACATAACTCTGCCTTCGTGGGGAGGCAATTAAATAGGGGCAGAGGGTCTTTAATGCGTTAAATTTACTTAACTATTCAGACTCGATATGACTTTCGACCTGCTACGTAAATTTATTAAAATCGGGTGCCAAAACATCAATAGGAGTTCATTTATCTTTAAAACATGTATAACACCCCTTCTTCAAATCTTTCATTGTAATTAAAAGCATGCTTCTATGGGGAAAATATATATGAAATTAGAGCTTAGGGAATTGATGTTATGGATTGAGAATGGTCTAATTTTGTGGAGTTCCTATATACGTGACTCTCTACGAGGGAAAAGTTTGACACAAGGTCGGTTTTTAATGTGAGAAAAATCTAGTTCCCTCCAAAAGGGGCACTCTGGATTGGAACAAAATTAAAATTGCCTCAATCTCGAAGGATTTCTCCTTGACTGAACGAGGACAGAACAGACTAAGTGTAGCATCAGAACAGATACTGTATTTTGTTACTAGCCAAAAAGGCCAAGGAACATTCAGTGGGGTTAACTCCTTGTTAAAGGGTCTTAACATGATATAAAATGTGTTAAACTTTGAAAATCTATTTCATGTTGTGTGATGTAACTCGAGTTTTAATCTCACTAATATCGAGGGTAACATTCTTAAAATGGAGGTTTTGGTGCTATTTATAGACAATTTAATTGAGTTACCCGTCGACACCTGTTTCTCAAACCTTTCTCAAACCTTTCTCAAACCTGCACGTCAGTTCAGATGAAACATTTTGTTTCGCTTTAAATCGTAATAAATTGATTAAAAAGCACTTTTAATAATTAAAACAAAAACGATTATAAGTATATTATTCAGGTTTGTTATGATGATCAATATCGTCTAGGAAGTAACTGGAACACTAACAAAAAACAAACAAAAATATTTTCTAGTGTGATATTCAAACTCTTAAAGATGGCATAAAATATTGTAAGTGAAGGCAGAACACTTATCCACATGGTCACCGATCAAACGAAAATATTTTGTCTTTTTATCCTATTTAAATAGTTTATGAGTTCGGACTTCTCCGCATAGATCGAAAATAGTTGTCTAAAATAAATAAACATGAAGAAAAACTAAAGAATGACTTATCGTTATTTGTTTATTTATTTCTATATTTATTTTTCTTACTCGCAGTTAAAAGGTTCAGATGATTATAACTATGTTGTTCGGTTGACTAATAATAGAAAATATTAAACTGGAAATGGAACGCTAAAATGTCGGAACATTTGTTTCTAATGTAATTTTTACGTACTTTAATTTTAAATAATGAGTTTTTAAAGAAAGTTCAAGAATTCTGACAGCAATAAGGACATCGTATCGAAGGTGCTAGTTCTAAATCTGCGGTTAGTTTGGCTCTTATATGAAACGTTTAACTGTGATGCCGTGACAAACATACACACATTCACACGTGCAGACATATTTGCTTTCTATATATATTATACTAGTGCACATCTCCCGTAAAAATAAAATGACGGAAAATATTATGCTTCGACAGTGTTTGAACTCGCTATTTTGTCGATGTATTGCTAAAATATTCATATAAAATCATAGAATTATGTCAGTAATTTAAGTTTTCTTAGGTTAATTGTTATTATTATTTCCGATGACTGAAAGAGAAAAAAAAACACCAACCGTTGACTTTTTATTATAGAATGGAGGATTTCTCTCCGAATTCATGTCAGACGATGAAGTAAGTCTGAGGGGGTTATCTGACTTCATATTTGCTTTCGTGGTTCCCCTCCCCACTTGAAATATTTTCGTCCAGGGGATAGAAGAAAGCTAACTTCTGCGTGACCGGATGGAAGTGCACACATACACACCTCAACATTTGTGCTGTTGTTATTATTACGAGAGAACAACTATTACAACCGCTGCAACGAAGAAGAAGAAGAAGAACAAAGAAAATAACTTTACACACATGACGACAGCTACAAATAAAAAAGAAGAAAAAGAAGAAGAAGAAATTAGAGAGTGATGGTATAGATTATATTTACACTTCGTCGCTACTACGTACAAAGAAGAAAAAAGAAAACAACTTACACACAACATGACTACGCCAACTACAAATAAAGAAAGAAGAAGAAAAGAGACAAAAAGAAAGCGACAGACGACCCTTACACACAGTCGCCACTACGTACAAAGTAGAAGAAGAAAATAACTTTATACACACCATGACTATGACAGCTATGAAGAAAAAAACAGTAATCACTGCGATTAATGCTACAAAGACGAACGTGCGAACACAAGCAGCTGTTTACGCGCGCCGACATTCCAACTTCTATGCAGCATAAGTGTCCGAACTTTAAACTAATAAAAATGTTATTTTACATATTTAAATTAGTATATATATATATATATATATATATATATATATATATATATATATATATATATATATATATATATATATATATATGTGTGTGTATATATATATATATATATATATATATATATATATATATATATATATATATATATATATATATATATATAAGAGGTTAGTGCAGTATTAGTGCAGTTCCAACGAGAGAAAAGTATATATGTAAAGGAGTAAGGCTACCAACATTTGTAAAAAATTTTTTTCTTGTGTTAGTAAGTATATACTACTACTTACTAACACAAGAAACCACTTTATATTTAAATTCAATCCAGCATTGAACAGATCGTAAGTCAAACTACACAACATACGGACCGCACTTCTATCAACCTTTCTCTACCATTTTCTATTCATCTATCTAACCATACGCCTGTGTGTATGCATATATATGTATGTGTGTGCGTGTGTCTGCGTGTGTATGTATGTCGTTCACCTATGTAAAAGATTCAGAACTATTCGCACGCACACACCCCCCCACACACACAGGCACAACAGCCAATTCGGCGACAGGGCAATAACAAAATAAAAAATAATGAATTTCAAAAGAAGATTCAAACGTCGGCCGGCACAATGATGAATAAATCCCCCCCACAAAAAAAAAACAAAAAAACAAAAAAACAAAAAACAAAAGAACTAAATCATTCAAGATACCGTTCACAAGTTACCATTCCAATCCAATGATAGTGTGGGAATTCTAAATCCAACTTCTCACAAAGAAAAGTCAACACAAATGTTCGTCCGAGTTCAAAGAGTCTTATTTCAATGGTTGATTTACTACCCTTCGAAACAAACACACGACGAGTTGAATGTCAATCCCGCAGAAAACTCCCTTACATTAAGAAAAAATCTTAATTAGTAGATAGAAACTATTTATTCAAAATACTGTTTCTAAAAATATTTATTATTAAACCTATTCCTTATAGAAATTAATTATCTAGTGTCTGGCCGACGTGAAAGTGTATTATCGCACATTGTTCCGGTTTTATGGTTTTATTGAATGTATTTGGGACCGATTATTTGCTTGTTGGCTTGGTGGAAGAAATAATGCACGAGCTACTTTTCTAAGACTTTTCTAGGACTTTCTTTATTTATCGTTGTTCTTCCTTGCTTTTTAATTTTGACTTTTATTTTTATTTTTATTTTTTTCCTCTTCTCTTCTTAAGTGACCTCAACTATTGCAACGCCACATTGTGTATTGTCGGCAGTTGAAACCCGTATTCCAGACATTTAATTTCCCTGATGATCTGCCAAGCAAGTAACTGCTTGGTAGTGAAACACGTGTAGGAAAAAACATTTAATTTGAATAAATAGTATTTGTAAGAAAAATATCTTTAATGGTGATCATTGGTGTCCTGAAAGGAATGCTTTGGTAAGCCTTCATAAAATCACATATAAATGCTCTGTACTCTGTAATCGAGTATCATCGAGCTTGTTTTTTATTGGAACAACCCCGGTCTTCACTGAATGATCTATTTTATAAGTGAAAAATCTAAATCTATATATATATATATATACACATATATATATATATATATATACTTTTAAAAAGTCTAATTGAATCGGAAGGATTTAATTAACAAAATGATTTGCAGCTAACTTTAAATGACTTGTTTTTGTTATTAATTTCCTACAGCAGAAGTATTAGGTGACAATCAATATCAACATATAGTTTCATATTTACATAGTCGAAAACAATGCACGCAAAAAGATAAAAAAAAGAACAAAGCATAAAACGGCTTAGACCAATTTTTAAACAATGCAACGTCATCCTTTCACGTGTTTCTAAAATGACGAGATTACTCTACTGATTTTCATAATTTTATATTTGGTTGAAATAGCCAACAAAAGTTTGCGAAATTTCCAATTCCTGAATAGGGAAAAATAAAAAATAAAACTATATATTTAGTAATATGTATCTATCATACTTCGAAAAAAAAATCCAATCAAACCGGAAGGATTTAATAAACAAAACGATGAGTTGCAACAATTTCTAAGTGACTTGTTTTTGTTATTTATTTCCTACAATAACATCTTACAAAAGTCTTCGTTGACAAGCAGTATATATATATATATATATATATATATATATATATATATATATATATATATATATATATATATATATATATATCCCGCACGGAATTTGCGTTCCGGTAAATACAACTAACCGATCCTTGTTGGCGTGTAGGTAACAAAAAAATGAATAATCAAAATAAATAATAAAAGTACTAAAAGCAAAATTGAGCAAACTTGCTGCCACTTGTTCTTAAGCCATAGCTCTCTAGATATTTTTATCTGAAGAGGTAAACAACATTAGGTAGCAATATTAGCAGGAATTGCACCAGCAAATGTAGCAGCAAGTATACCAAATGCACAAAAAAACAACAAAATAAAACAATAACAGCAATAACAAATGCAAAGAACTCATCTGGGGTGAACCCGGTGTGAACTCGGTAATGCATGGGTAATAATAATAATAATAATAATAATAATAATAATAATAATAATAATAATAATAATAATAATAATAAAGAGGAGAAAGAAAAATAAAAAGAAGAAGAAGAAAAGAAAACAACAAGAAGAAGAAGAAGAAAAAGAAAAGAAAAAGATTAGTAGGAGGAGGAGTAGGGGAGGAGGAGGGGGAGAAGGAAGCGAAGAATAACACGTATAATCCAGCAAAAAAACATTCTTAAGATGGGTCCGTTCACACTGCGCGTTTAACGATTAAAACACCGTTTCAAATCTAAGCGTGACGGACCGACCGACAGGCGGAGGGGCAAAACTCTAATAGAGATTCTTAGACATATCTTAAACGATGTGCGTCCGTTCAATCTGTGCGTTTAGATGCGATCAAAAGGCTATTTTCAGTCCGAATTGCGACAAGCGTACCGACCGATGAGCGGGGCCTTTTATAAAGACAACGTGGACGTATCTCAATAAAGAAAGGAGGTCTGTTTACTTCCAACTCCGGGTGCCGTCATGGATCGATACTTGTAAGACATTAGATCTTCTACCATTTATCCCCCCTCCTACCACCAACAACTAACTTGTACTGAGATGCTTACGATAATAATCCCAGGATTTCCTTTTTTAGTTTCTTTTTTTAGTTTGTGCTAAAATCCAAGTGTAACTGCACTGCTACATAATGAACATAAATAAATTGCCGAGACTAATATGGTAAAGAAAAGAACAACAAAAAATATACATAAAAAATATAAAAACGAAGAAAATTGCGTTAAAATCAATGATTTTGCGAGTTCAAATCTTATCGCATTTATTGTGTAACAGAAAACGGAATTAGAAAACTGAGTTCAAACCGAAGCTATGGCGAGTGAACTTCCTGTCGGATATATTACGTAGAACCAAATAAGTAAATGGACTAAGTTGAAACTTAGGCGATGACAAGCGAGATTTCTATCGGATCTATTAGAATAAGCAACGCCCGAACCTCGTTTTGCCCGAATCGATATCAATTGCTCTATCCTTGAAGAAAACCCCATGCCTTAATAAGCATCTAAGACTGACCTTCATTTGAGACCTTAAATTGATGACTTACATCAAATCCATTGGTAGACAAATAGTTGGATCATTCTACCGCTCCAGAAAGTATCTGACTCATGATACATCCTCTACCTCTATGATATCGTTCCTCAAGTGTGTCTCGTATGTGTAGCAAGGACAATTTCTTGATAATAGAGTCGAACTGTAGTATAAAACAGAAGCAGCGGCACAAATAAAGGCGAACTCAGCAACGAGGCGTTAAGGGCGGCATTTTAAACTACTGGAAATAATCCAAGTCAAACATATTGCAAATTACGTTCAAATTAATGATTTAACGAGTTCAAATCTGATTGCAATTATTGTGTAACAGAAAACAAAATCAGAAAACTGATTTCAAACCGAATCTATGGCGAGTGAACTTTATCGGTTATATTGCGTAGCAGAAAACTTAATAAGCAAACTGAGTTAAAATCCTATTAGATATATTTTGTTGTAAAAAATGATAATGGCGCAGGTAAAAATGGCACAAAGCAAACACATAGAGAAATAGTTCACTACCTTTTTCTCAGGCTACACCAACCATGCACCTCACAAATGAGAAACCAGGAACTCTAGGTTAGAGTTAAGGTTAGTTTAAGATTATGGTTAGGGATTAGGGTTAGACACACGACACATATGAACCACTATTACAATCAATCATTAACCGCTGCCACGAGAATAAGGATTTGCGCCAATTGTATAATTTTCTTTTTAATTTGACAAACCTTTTTCTAATATTTTCCCTTTATGTATGGAATCCAAGATTTTGATAAACTGATTTTGAGATTTTCATCTATATTTTTTCCATGTACCAATTTTTTTATTTATTCATTTTTGCCATTTTTATTTGTAACATTTTATCGTGACATGTTTAGCTGTGCCAGTTTTACCTGTGCAATTATTACCTAAATTCATATTCTGTACCAGACTAATAAGCGAACTTAAATCCAGACTATGACATGCCAAAATCCCATCGCACTTATTTTGTAACAGACAATAGAATCAGCAAATGTAGACATTTGTGAGTTAAAATCATTTCATATTTCTCAAGTATAATGGTATACGACCAAGGAACTGGGTTAAGATCCAGGATATAACCAGTTAAAATACTATTTCATTCATTAACTTCCAGACAGGAAAATCCGCAAACATAGTTCAAATCCAGACTTTGGCTCATACAAATCTTATCAGATCTATTAAGTTATAGACAAGAGAATCAGAAAACTGTGTTCAAATATAGGCTATAGAGAGTTAAAATCATTTTTGATATTTAATGTAACATAAAATATAACCAGCCAACCGAGTTTAAATCCAAGCTATGACGTGTGCAACTCTTCTAAGATATATTATGTTATTGAGAATAGAGTCAACAAACTAGGCTCAAATACAAACTATGTTTAAATCTCAATGTTTCGGATAATAGAATAAGCAAACAAAGTTCAAATCCAGGCTATGAAGCGTACAAATACTGTTGGATCAATTTTGCTATAGAGAATAGAATCAGCTAACTCGGTTCAAATACAAACTCTGGCAAGTTTAAATTGTTTTTGTAACAACAACAATAGATAATTGGAATTTAAACTTTTGCATTGAACTCACGAAAATCGTGTATCAAGATTGTCAGCTATGTGTAGCAAGGGGTGTGTCTTGATATTAGAGTGCGGGCGTAGCAGCGGCATGCCCTAAGGCGAACGTAGCAACGAGACATAAACGACATAATCTTTAGCCACTGACAATAATCCAAGTAAAAATATCTCCATTACGTTTTGCAAATATATCCTTTAGAAACACACGGAACTGCTATTTTTTCTTTCTTCAAACACACAATAGAAACCTTCTAAATTCCTCCTAGTTAGTCGTACCTATTCGTTACCTACAACATTTCAAATTTTCACCGCCGACATTGAGAGTGGTAAGGCTCCGCGGTTGGATCCGAAGTTGAGGAAGATTTGGCAACGAACACACAAAGGAATGGCCAAGAAGCAAGGTTGCATTCTTACTCCATTGATTGCTGTTAAGCGCCTGACGCGCCTTTTCTTACCACACAAAGAGACAGAGACGACCAAAGGACAGCAAATCCTGATGCCGATTCCTCCTGGATTTTCACCAGAGCCCTGTTCCTATTTACATGCCTCCCCACGAGGGAAAACTAGGTTTTTAATTTGGGGAAATTCCAGCTCCCCCAAAAAGAGGAATTCTGGATTGGAACAAAAATAAAAATTGCCTTGAATCCTAATGTATCTTATGTCTAACGAACAATAGAATTAGAAAACTTAGTTCAAACCCCAATGACTCTTTTATGGAACGGACAATAAAATCAGCAAACTGAGTTCAACTCCCAATGTATATGCTGTCTAACGGACAATAGAATCAGCAAACTGAGTTCAAATCCCAGTTGTTTCAAATAAAAAGGATAATAAAATGTTGCTTATTGTGAGAATAGAAATAAAATCTTACTAGCTGAAAAGCGAATGAGGTGTTTTGCATGTCGTGTCCATTAGCCTGAGGCAAAAATACTTCTATTTACAGTGGTAGATATTTAGAGTTGGGACACGCATTCATACTCGAGTAAACTGATTTGCATGTTTGGTGACAAACTTGCATGAATAAAGGACTGACTAGAAGCAGGGAGGCAGTCTTTTTTTGTAGATAGCATAGAGAAAGTGTTGGTGTTGAAAATGTAATAAGAGTTATTTCAGTGTTTTAACAACATACATTCTATTTGAAGTTTAGATTTCGATTCAGACCTGTTTTCTTATAATCAATTGATTATATTATCTATTGTGTAAAGGACAATAAAATCAGAAAACTAAGTTCAAATCTCAATGTTTCTTTTGTTGTAACAGACAATAGATCAGCAAATTGAGTTAAAATTACAATGTAACGTTTTTTGTGAGGGACATAGAATCAGCAAACTGAGTTTAAATCCCAATGTATCCTTTGTTGCAACGGAGAATAGAATCAGCACACTCAGTTCAACTCCCAATATATCCTTTGTTGTAACGTAAAATAGAATCAGCAAACTGAGTTCAAATTCCAATATATCCTTTGTTGTAACGTAAAATAGAATCAGCAAACTGAGTTCAAACTCCAATGTATATTTTATTGTAACAGACAATAAAATCAGCAAACTGTAACAGGGATCGTCAACTCAGAAAATTATTATAATGTTAACCTCTTTGTAATTTTAAAGATAAATAAAATATTTAGTTGTAACAGACAAAAGAATGAGCAAACTGAGTTCAAACCACAATGTATCTTTTGTTGAACAGACAATAAAATTACAAACTGAGTTCAAATCCCAATATATCTTTTGTTGTAACAGGGATCGTCAACTAAGTAAATTTACTATACTGTGAACTGTTTTGTAAAATTTTAAAGGTAACAGACAAAAGAATCAGTAAACTGAGTTTAAAATCCAATGTATGGTTTGATGTAACGGACAATAGAATCAACAAATTTAGTTCAAACCCAATGTATCGTTCGTTGTAATAGACAATGTAATCAGATCAAACTGGGTTTAAAATCCAATTAATCTATTGTTGTAACAGATAATAGAACCAGGAAACAGAATTAAAACCCCAATGTATCTTTTGCTATAACAGAAAATAAAATCAGCAAACTTAGTTGAAACCCAATGTATCTTTTTGTTGTAATAGGGATCGTTATCTAATAAAATGTACTATACTCTGAATTGTATTGTAAAATTTCATAGATAAATAAAATCATTTTTGCAGCAGGTAATAGAATAAGCAAACTAAGTTCAACCCCAAATGTATCTTTCGTTGTAACAGACAATAGAATCTGAAAACTGAGTTCAAATCCCAACATATCTTATTTTTTAACGCCTAATAAAATCAGCAAACTAACTTTAAATTCTAATGCCTATTTGGCTGTAACGGACAATATAATCAGCAAACTCAGTTTAAGTCTTAATATTTAATTTTGTTGTAACAGACAATAGAACCAGTAAACTAAGTTGAAATCTTAATGTATCTTTTGTTTTAACAGACAATAGAATTGACAAACTGAGTTCAAACTCCAATGTATCTGTTATTGTAACAGGGATCGTCGACTAAGAAAATCTACTCTACTTTTTTTGTAAAATATCAAAGTTAAATGAACTCTTTTGTTGTAACAGGAAAACTGAGTTCAAATCCAAGCTATGTTGAGTTGAAATCTTATCGATCTTTTTTGTAACAGAAGATAAAATCCACAAAATTAACATCGAAGATTTGGCGAGTTCTATTCCTATTGGATTCATTGTGTAATAGACAATAGAATTAGCTTAGCGATCAATTTGCTGAATTCAAATCTTATCAGATCTATTGTGTTATCTAAACAAATGTAAACAAATGGATCTCTCAGGCAATTGACAATGTTTACATAGGGATTTCGCTTAATTCCAGTAGCTGCCATATAATAGTTGAGATGTTAGGAGATCCGAATGTCGTCTAGACGATTAAGTTTCGATTTCGGCTTGAGGTATTTGCTTTTCTAGCAACACTAAAGAGCTGTGATACAGCGAAACAGTTGTCAGTTTGTATATATATATATATATATATATATATATATATATATATATATATGTTACTAATGGAGATTTGATATATGTCTGCCTGAAGCTAAAACTATACTTTTACTTCTATTAATTATACTATTGTATTAATGCTCAATACAGTTTACTGTACTATTTTAGACTAATTTACTATCGTTGAATGCTGAATTCAAGCGGAGATAGTGTAGTATATTGTATGTTGTCATGAGACCATCCTCTCAGTCATTATCCCCTCCTTTTTCCGGTGGTATTGTAGTATCTGTTTTGTGATCATGATACCATTCTCTCACGAATGAACTTCTCGTTTTATAGGAAGACAGGTAATGTAGTATCTGTTCTGTGGGCATGAGCCCATCTTCCTAAGGATTACCTACTCATTTGGGAAAGGGACCGTGTAGTATATGCTTGTTTGTATATATATATATATATATATATATATATATATATATATACTATCAGAAATATGCGACTATAGGGAGCATATTTGTGCTAGTTTAGATCATTCACAATTTAGAAGTGTATCGTATACGACTGTCGAAATTTGATCGGTGGCGATACAGAGATAGATAGATAGATAGATAGAAAGAAAGAAAGAAAGAACGAGGGGCATACAGCGAAAGAGAGATATAAAAGGTGAGAGATTGCGCAGTGTGATTGAAGCTGATAAATCGAGAAAGAAAAAAAATAGGTTAATCTTGGTCGGTAATTCAACAATGGCATTATTGATTAGTTGTATAGATCTTGACCTTTATTTCTGTAAGTGCAGGAACACTCGGCACTCGACTCCTGACCCAAAACCAATTCCAAACTTTCAATCTATTAATATAGCTTTAAGAATAAACTGGATGAATTCAGAAATAATGGTAAAAGAATAAATCTACGAGGACGATATGTTTAGGGTTTATCCAATGAAATATTAAGGGAAATTTGATGTGTTAAAGAGCAGTGTGTATTATTTGGATTATTCGGATTACTATAGTCGATATTATGACTGTTTATGTAAAATTCGGGAACATGTATAGAATTTTGAACCCTTTAACACACGCAGGTAGATTGTTTTCATTCTTTGAACCATGAACAGCTAGAAGTATTAGTTTATTTATATTCACCTGTAGGGAGGATTGGAGCTTAAACCTTCAAATGACTATTAGTTAGAACAGATTGTTAACCAACACTGTAAACTATTAGGTCATATGACCACGTGGACAATTCTAGTATGAATTTTAGGAGTCTTAGACCTAATCTTGTCTAGATGTGTAGTATTAATAATTATTACTACCGACTTTATTATTATTATTATTATTATTATTATTATTATTATTATTATTATTATTTCTTCTATTACTACTGTTACATAACACACCGAAAGGAGGCGCGGCACAAGGGGGGGGGGGTTGTTACATAACGCTTGTGAATTAAATCTTCTCGGAACCGAAAACAATACGAAAAGTCTATGAAAAGATTATGAAAGCGTTTTCAACCTTTTTTAGCTAATTTCTGTAAGGCACTTCTATAGGCATTTTCAACAGGGCGATTTTAATACACACTTCCTTATGGCGAATTTTAAGCCTTTAAACTGTCAACCTATTACACATTACTTTTTAACCACTTCTAGTTATTAAAACCTTTTCTTTTTAAACAGTTCATTTTTAAATTCTCTTCTCATTAAACATAATTCATTAACCATTTTACATTAAACATTGTATCGCATTTAAACACATTAAACATTTTAAATATTTTAAACATTGTTCGGTAGACATATCTTTCGATTTTTAGTTCTTTTCGTTTTACAGATTAGGACCCAAAATGTTATGCACAAAAAATTTACCTTACATTTTCTTTTGTCGCGGTTTTGCTCGCACACTCATCTCCGTTGCTGGCTCGTGATCATAGTGGTGTATCTGTCTTGTGGTTAAACTCTGTTTTCATGCACGGAGACAAAAACGTTCGAAGACAAGACTTTTTGAGAGAGATTGCATTCGTTTATTTCACACTTCAATCGGAGAGATTCCCATTCGTCGGTTCGTTCACTCAACCTCTGTCTTTCTTTCATACTGCTTTGTGGAAATGTGACGGATGCAATCGGCTATATTCTTCTACATCTTAGCCTATATCTGACGATGTAACCCCAACTCTGTGCATTGCAGAGCTCAGTTTATGGACGTCTGTCCATGTCGCGCCTCCATGGTGAACTGTCTAGAAAGCTAATTTCTCAGCAGGGATCTGTGACGTCAGAGCCCTTTGACCCTTCAACGAATGTCATAACAGAACTCAGTATCGCTTTTGTGTCTAACCTTTTTGATCCGAGCGTTTCATCCCGGCCAGCATACATACATCCAGTATGTGATGATTCCCAGAATTAATCATTTTGTTTGTCTCAAATTATGAATGCACCTAATTTGCACCTCATTCTATTTCTTTCACACAGTTCATAATTAATACTAGCTACTTTACCCGTTTTCAAAATACAGGGCCCGTCATAATGTAACACTACTATCACTACTACTACTACTGCTACTACTACTACTACTACTATTACTACTATTGTTACATTATGGATGGTCTTATTCCAGAGAAGAATAGAATAAACTAGGATGAGTTTTGACATGGTTCGATCGCTAGATTCTTGAGTGGTTGTTCTTTTTTTCAGGGTATTCATAAAAAAATAGAATCTCATTTTTAGAGGGGGTGATTTGGCAGTGATTGGGTGGAGGCGCACAAAAATAATTCTATCCCAATATGGATGTCGTTATGAGATCAAAATGTCTAGTGTTTTTTTAATACCTGCGGGGGCTCTGCAATACCTGACTTGTACATGGACGCAGGATTACCCCTCTCAGTGTGATAGACCCGTACACCTTGTCAGGTCATCCATTTAAGAGAAGGAAAACTCTGATATAAAGACTGTGCTACTTACTACTTACGTCTTGACAGTAAACCGTTGGAGAGACGAGGCCTCCTTAGTCCTGATCGACACCCTTCCGAGCAAAATATCCGAATTGCAGAACTAAAATTGCTTAAGGAGTAAATGGGCTCTGCTTATTGCCCAGTCTTTGGACTCTTTCTTTGTCTATTACTACTACTACTACTACTACTACTACTACTACTACTACTACTAGTATGATTACTATAATGATTACTACGACTTCTATTATTATTATTGTTATTATTTACTCACTATGAGTTCTCAAAGAGGTCGTCATTAGTGATAGCCACTAGCAATAAACGGTGGAATTCCCTGGAGTCTGAATGACAACAAGTCTGCCCAGATTTCCAGTACTTTCCACCTCTCCAATCATTTCAAATGATTTTGTGTTATCGCAACAGCTGTTTACCATTGATTTCTCGCTGGTAGCGACCATTTGTCTGCTCTGGCATTAAGCCTCCCCAAGGTTCCAGTACGCTCCGCACCCTTCTTATGAGGTTCTGTTTAGTGCTCTCCGTAATCGGTCTTTCCATCATCCTTGACACTTCACGACTAATTTGGTATATATCAGTCGAGTTTCAGTTCCCTTTGGTTCATGTAGTGGTGTTCTTTCTGTTTTTGTTTTATTTGTATTGCAACTTACATGTGGCTGGTTAGCGTTAATAGTTGTTGTGGGTTGGTTTCTACATTCGAGGAATTTTCCTTAAGATTTAAGTTGATATTTCATCATTACCGTCCATTTCTCAGTCTTCCCTTTGATTCCAATTTTCCCTAGTCTTTTTTTCCCAGTTTGTTCGTGACTGTTCATAGTGCTCCTACGATTATTGGTATTATATTGACTTTATTCATGTTTCATATGCATTTGAGTTCTCTGACTCGCTAGGAGTTCTCACACGAGTCATTATCAGTAATCGCTCACTAGCAACAACTGGTATTGTTCCCTGGAATCTGAGTAACAAGTCTCTGTTTCTTTCGATACGAATTCCACATAGCTTTGCATTATCGCAACAGGTGTTTACCATGCATTTCGTGTGGATAACGGCCGTTAACTTTCGGTGGAATTTGAGTGGCAATAAGTCTCCTCAGTATTCCAGTACTCTCAGTGTCATTTTTATTGTGTGTTGGAACAAACCACAACACATGTAGGAAACGCAGTTTACCAAGTATAAAAAAGTCTATCATAAATAAAGCTGAATTTCCCCTGCTCTTTGTCATCATAAAAGTGAAAACTAAAAAATGCCACATAAATTTTAAGCTGGCCGTCTTTGGCCCCGTAGTAAGCTGATACAACATACCATACTAGTATCAAAAACACTATCCTCCTCCTCCTCCTCCTCCTCTTACTCATCCCCCTCCTACTCCTACTAAAAATTCATGACAGAATATGCAGTAAGAGAAACGCATACATACACACTTTTTCGACCAACACTAGAACTTTTATCTAACTTTTGCAGTTAAAAAGAAACTCTACTCACTTTCCTTTCAGAAACATTTAAAAGAAAACCACTCTCATTCTTTTAATTTTGGCCTTTTGGCTAGGAACAAAGTGTAGTGGCTTTGCTGTTGATAGACTTTGACTATTCTGTCCTCGCTCAGTAAAGGAGACATCCTTCTAGACTGAGGCAATTTTAATTTCTATTCCAATCCAGAGTGCCCCTTTTTGGGGAGCTCGATTTTCCCCACGTTAAAAACCAACCTTGTATCTAACTCTGCCCTTGTAGGAGGCAAGTAAATTAGAAGTCTCCTACTTTTAAAGTGATGTTTTATAGGTGAAACGTGTATTAGATGCGGTTTATGGGGCATGATTTTTAGGCTTAGCTGGAAGGTAGATAGTTAATTCGTTGAGTTAATCACGTGGCAGGAAATATTTGAAGTAGATGACAAGATTTGTTTTGTGAATATACACGTAATGTAATATCATGAGATATAGGAGCGTATAAACTTCTTGTGTTCCTTTTAGGTAGCCTATAAGCAACTTAAAGATAAGGAAATGAATATCCACAGAATAAGTAAATAACATATAGTTAAATGTGAAATCGTCGATGTCGATATATTTTAGTTTGAGTAATATGCTGTAGACTCAGTATATTTAGGAGTTAGTTGCCGTAAAGCATATTCAAGTTATCTCCCTTGAATTATACTAGGAAACATGATAGTGTACACATAAATTCGGATATACAAAATAAATCACACCACACAGGTGCGTGACTCAAACAGATGCTAGTCTCTTTTCTAGCATTGGATTTTAAGCTAGGCGTACATGGTTTTCTCACCATTGACCCTGTTTCCTCTGATCTCGTTGCAGGTCGCAGTTTTGATTTTAGCATGGTCCTAATCTACTTGTCTCGGATCTGTTCTCAGAATAGTTTCCAGATAATGTCTCTATAAATTGTTTGCCCTTGCAACTCATCTTTATTTCGATTGTGTTTGGGACATTTATCTAGAATTACGTCTGTGATTTCTATCCCCTTTTATATACTATGTTTCTTTATATTACTATGCCCCTTTTACGTTTGTCTTTGACAAACATTCTCCGTGAGAAATAAACGTATTTAAATAAAGATTAATTCAACCATTTCATAATCATTTCCTTTCCATCTCCAATGTATTTCTCTATAAATTGTTTACCCTGACAACTCATGTTTATTTCGAATGTCTTGAGAGTCTATTAACGGTGAACCTTTCATTAATAACTAGATCTGTTATCTTCACTCCCTTTTATGTATTCCTAGCAGATTTAACCGGCGATGCCCGAGCCCATAAAAAAGCAAAATAGAAGAAATAAAATAGTGTGTGTAACATCTTTATACTAAACTTACTCTCTACCTGTCCCTCTTTCTCCTTTCCCGTTATTTCCCACCTCTCCCCAACCATCGCTTTCTCATCACCCAGCCGATTTATCTGTCATGTTTTAATCTGTTCAAAATAATAATAATGTAATTAATTTACGTAGCTATCCTTTTTAAATGTAAGACTTTAATAGTACATGTATTACTCCTGGACAACGACGTGTAGAACAAAACAGAATGAAATTATTGATGCCGCCTAATTCGATTCCCCCACCCGATTTTCACAATAATATGAAGAAAAATGATTTTAATAATGAAAATAGTCAAAAGAGATTTAAATGTCAAACTGTAATTTACATTATTGCTCCCGGACAACTCCAAGTAGAACAAAAGATGCTGTTATTCTCCTCGATAACCAAATATAATACAGTAATGTTAATAATGACAATTTAAGGACAGGAAGAGATTAGCTAGGAAAATGAACGACAATACAAATCACTGGCTGATTTATTGTACTCCACAGATATAGACGCCATAACAATTTTTTGTTAACTTTCTAGGTGGCTAGATAAAGATGTAAGAAGCCGCATGTAGAGAAAGCGGATGTGGTCAGTTTCTTGTGGTAAGTTGAGAGAAAATTGGACGTATCCGATTTCCAGTTGATAGTAAATATATTCGGGAGACACTGGTTGTTGAAAGGTAGATTGGCGAGAGAGTCCTACAATGAACAATGGAAGAAGGATCTCATTGTATGACAAAGAAGGTTGACACTGGAAATGACACGACCAGACAACGAGCAACAGATAGCATTTTGGATCCATTGCCATGACTGTATCACACACACACACAAACACACACACACACACACACACCTGAGCACAATTAACTTTTCCCCATGACTTGTATTCTGCTGTTTTGATTATAGCGTTATTACTGAGATGATCATAGGGCCACAATGTGGTATCCTTTACAAAACAGTTAAAACTTCAAGAGTTTTATTGACCGTTTTAAATTTTTCGGGTAATTTTTTAAATTACATCTGTAGTTAATGTATATATGAGAGAGACACACAAACACACATGAAAACTATATGACTCATGCCCAAACTTTTATTTGTAAACAAGTTTGTAATGTCTATACATATTTCAAAGCTAAAAGTTGAAATAGATGATAACCGTATTCGAACCTCCCACATTACCTCCATTGCCCAATAAAATTATTATCAAAAGAAAAGAAGGATGACAAAATCTATGCATATAAAATAATTGTTTTATTGAGAAATTTAAGACAATAAAAAGTGAAGCATTTGTAAAGAATAATAATTCAAATAATCTCAAAATACCTCAAGCAACATTGACTGCTGCTGCTATTTCGAACCATATAATCTATACATATTAGCAAATTTCAATGTTTTTATGCACTCCAAACCATTTCCGATATGAATAAAACATTCAGTTAATGAGGAATGTTATTTTCAAATAATGAACTTTGAGATTTGCAAAAAAATGAGTATCATTTATTATAATATTTTAATTCATTAAAAAAGTAGGATAATTTTATTGTTAAATAAATAAAAAGTATTATGGAAAAATAACAACATTCCACATTATAAAGTTTAATTATTAGATATTTTTAAGCATTTTCACAAAAAGCAAAATTTCTTAAAAGTAAAATATAAAATCTAATGCAAGTTTACATGTTGGTATTATTGTTGATGATATATCCTCAGCTAAATTACCCCATACTCCTCCAAAAATAGATCATATGTTTGTTTAGGCCATTAAGTATGCACATTCTGAAAAACCTTGGTATAAAAAATAACAATTATTTTAGAATCTAGATTGAGGGATTCGTTTTGCATATAAATCTAACGTAAAATAACAACTCACTTTCCTGCCACATAGCGTTTGTGTGACATGTAACAGTTCTAGTAAAATCTTAGATATAATATATACTTTTGGTCAGTTGGAAGGGTGCCACATGAACTTAAGGTTAATCATAGGAGTAATGGAGTTTTGGGGGGCAGCTGTTTATAATTTTTGTAAAGCATTAAAAAGACCCAGGGTAAAGTGGCCTACAAAGGTGAAATAGGCCAATTTTTTCCAGGCCACTGTATAATTATTTAGCTCTACACTCTGATGACAGAAAATATGAATAAGCAAGTTTTTTTTCTTAGAATTAAGTGACTGAGGTGTAGTGCGTCAGAGTAGCCATTTTAACCAAGTTTACGGGTCAGTCATGAAGAGATTTATTTTAAAGTGGCCCATTTCACCCCGGTTTACTGGTTGGTCATAGAGAAAGATTTATTTTGAAGATTAATTAAGAATATGTTTTATAAACAAATTATTTGTGTATTTTAAATCAAGGAAAATGCTTTGGTTCAAATTATGCTTTAAACCAACAGAATAAACCATTTTTAATAAACAAACGACGATTCGATGCATATTTAAGTTATCATATATCAAATAAATGTATTTATTTTTAAAGGGGAAAATTTTAAAAAATGTATATTAATTATTGGTAGGCATTATGATATTCAGCGTTCAGTTCTAAATATCATATATCTTAACTACTTTTCTTTAGAAATAATAAATAAAAAATAAATTCCTAAGATATAAACTGCACCAATCACAGGGAATCGAACGTGAAACTGTAGTTCTTCAGTTCTCAACTCTATCAACAACATCGACAAAGTATAAGATGTGTTGGAAATTAATAAATAAAAGTTTTGTTTTAGAAACATAAATAAAACAAAATACTTATCTATTGCCTTTTTTATATAGAAATGGAATATGTTTTTGTTTAATGGCACAAATGGACCATAATACTCGGCTTTTGCATTGTAAATTGTAATCCATTAAATTGAAAAATAAATTAAATCAATAAATAAATGCTCAATGTGGGATAGTGTAATATCTGTTCTGTTGTCAGGAGACCATCATCCTGGACATTACCCCTCTTTGTTTATGGGAGTAGTGGTAGTATTAATTCTGTTATCATAATACCATCCTCCTAGGATTTCCTCTTCCCTTTCGGTGGTGTAATGAAGTATCTGTTCTATTGTCATGATACTATCCTCCCAGGGATTTGGCCCTCCTTTTTGTGGTCATGATACCATTCTCCCATTATTGGTAGTATAATAATAACCTACGAAGTTATGTTAGCACAAGTTAAACCACAGAAGAAAAGAAACAGACGAGTCGAAAACCGAATTAAATTGAATTTATTCAAACGTAAAAAAATGTTTTTTACAGATTATAAAATTATTGTTTTCCTCAAATTATTTGTTTAAGAAAGCATATTATGGTGTGTTTTTTAAAATTTTATTTATGTGCAGAGTAGATGAAAATTGGATTGCCTTTGAACCTCTTTTACCTGAATTGCCTTTGAAACCTTTTTTGTTATTTTCACTCACGGATAGATTAAAACAGTACGGTAATTTTAGCTGGAAATGGTTTCTCATTTAATAATATAAAAAACAACAACGAAAAACCCAAATTTTACTAGAATGTCGTTAAACGTTAGGATTTGGGCTTGGTTAAATAAAGTTTTAGGGTAGAAGCTTTTGACTACTTAACCGGAGAAAAAGATCTAACGGTATTTGTACGATGTTGTTAAATGTTAAAACAACGGCCACCACAATACGTTGTTGAACAAGTTAAGCATCCACTTGGAGAAAGGCTTTTTTAAGATACCAAAAAGGTTTTGGTACTTTCTATTGTAGTAGTAGAATTTAAACAAAATGTAATTATCAGGAATCGAAACCTTAGAACAAAGTAATTTCAGTTAATTAGAAAGATTAACGTTGTAATACTCTAAAGAAGATGAAATTCGATGATTAAGTGAAGTCATTTTTATAAAGTAGTCCTAAAATTAGTTTTGTATTCATCTCAAAGCGATAATTAAGACCAATCTTAATGCTTATACGTAACCTGCAAAAAGGTAAACTGTATAAGTACCGTATTGTTATGAAAACAGAAGTTTAATTAGTGTTAACTACAGAAAACATAAAAAAAACATCACAACACGAAGGTAGGGCTTATGTGAAAGTCGTCTTTCTTTGAAGTCATTCCGGTTCAATTTTAATAATAACTTGCAGTTTTTACAAATTACTATATAAAAGTAGAGTAAGACTTTTACACATTTCTAGTCAGTTCATCATTTGGTGTAATGGTTAAAGTCACTGACTACAGATCATTACTTCCATTTTTTGTTTTTTTAATTTTTATTTTTGTATGTTTCTGAAATATAACCCAGTATCAAATTTCTTTGTTTAGCGAAGTTTATTTTTTTTTTACTAAATACAAACTTTTATTTGTAAATGAATAATGTGTTTTACCATCAATCAAGAAAAATAAAACAATTTTTACGAACGTATGTTTTCCAAAGAAATTCATCAAGTGTTTATTTTGTTTGCGAAGGAGGCAAGTAATTTGATTAGGTTCAAAGTCTGAAGAAGCACGTATAAAAAGATGTACTCTCATGAGAAAAAAGATAAAATAAAACTACTTTGATTAAAATTTATATTTTACTAATGAAAACAAAATTATAACTTTTTACCGGTGATTTTTTAATAAATAAAACTACGTTGATTAAAGTTGATATTTTTTATTAAAACAAAATGAATACCTTTTACCAGTGATTTTTTTACGAAGAACGAGTTTATTTCATCAAGTGTTTAATTAAGTAATTATAATTATTACCATGTTTTGGAAGAAGGAAAATACAACTTTAAATCGGGCGAACAGTCTCACACAAAACGTTTAGCGTTTTGTTTTTCACGAAAAACGAACTTATGCTTTTAAATGAATACATTTTAAATATAAATTTAAAATCATTTTTTGAATAAAGAAAAGCAATATTTGTTGGAAAGATAATGTTTCGTATTCCTTCCTTTTAAAAAATAAAATAAAAAATAAAAAAGGAACCGTTGAGTTTGCCACAATAGAATGTTGTAAATAATTATTAATGTAAAAAATCGAAATTAATAAAAAAAGACGCAAAGGTTGCCTCAGTCTATAAAAAAATCTCATTTACTGACCTTGACCCGTAAAAATGCAGCAAAATTATTTTTAATTGCAAGTTTTCTTCGCGAGTGAACTGTCGGTGAAGAAATGCCACTATGAATTGTGCTTGTTAACTTCCGGTGTGATGTCTACGCATGCGCGGTGTAATAAAAACAAAACATTTGTCACCCCAATGACAAAATTTGCATCCGTTCTACATCAAATATTTACTTTTTTCAATTTTTCGATATTATACACTCGAAAGCTGGCCGATTTAGAAATTATGAACTTTATGAGTATTTGTTGCGTATTTTTCAAGTTTTAGCTGGACATACATACATACATACATACATACATACATACATACATACATACATACGTACACACACAGAGGTTTGCCCTTTATATAGTAATTTTATATAATAGATGTGTTATTTTGTCCATTTTACGACAAATATTCTCTGTGAGAAATATACGTATGTATATGTTTCATTAACTGTTTCTTCATCATTGTCTTTTTCTGTTTTTGTTGTAATAGAATAACCTATACCCCTTTAACCTATATGCACTTACTGTATATAAAGTGAAAACGACAATTAGGAGATAAGTCTTGATTCTAATATTAATAACATTTTACTAGTGCCTATCTCTCCATTATTGTACTCTGGTTGCATTACACATTTCTTTCTTCTTTATGCTAAAGTGGTGGTTGTTCTTTCCACTCAGTAGGACCTTGTTAGTTGTATCTCTTTAATAAAGATAACACCATTTTAATATTATGACCACGTGTTATCCACGGTAACACCACATACTCAATATGGCGACTGTGTGTTGGAGAAAAGGCTTCATCACGTCCGTCGCTACAAAAAACTATAAAATCAAATAATATAATGTTATAACCGGTTACTCCTAACTCTGAATGCGCAAAAGAAAAACAAAGAGGCAATACCGCAAACATGGAATAGCAAATATTACTTATGTCACAATACTTTCGGAGTTAAGTGTGAATATAGTTTGTCAACTGCAAACATTATTATTAGGTATGATTGATAGTGTTGGGCTCTGGGGTCAGATGTGATCTCATATAAAGTTAGTCGATCTGGTTCGTAAGTATGGTCATGCGATAGGAGAATTTGAAGTTGGATAATTTGTTAGTGAGTAAAATGAAGTGAAGAAACAAGTAAAACTAGATATTGTTAAATAAGGATTTTGGAGCCATGTGCAGCTAATTCTGTCAGAAACAATTCCGAATTGAGAAAATATGGCTGTTCGTATAGTTTACATATATAAAATATAGTTAAAGTATGAGTAGTCTTCGTTTGTCTCCAGCTACCTATCCCGAGAAAAATAGTCAACAGAGAATATATATTTTTAATTTACCTGTTAAAGTCAGATATTGCGTCATTTTATAGTGGGGGATACACGTACTGCAAATAAGAACACTCTGGATAGTTGAAAAATATTCCGAGATCGAACTCGTCGACATTCCCCAGTCGGAACGCCTCAGGCGACTGGCGATAAACCAATCACCTCTCAAAAGAAGTAATACCTGGGAGAACAGCATCCTAGGATCGAACAAAACCACGCTTCATTCTGAAATAAGCCCGAACACACCTGTATTAGGGAAGTATGTTCTACCTTGACCCCACGAGAAAGAAACTCGAAGAACGTCGCCTATCAGGATATGCATTAAATCAACATAAGTCTCGTCAAGAATTATGGACAAGCTTCCGTAAAATCCTGTACTAATTGACATTTCCGTCTCATACGAGGTAGTAATGCCCAGAGGACAGCCTCTTAGTACCTTACAGAATCATACTCCATTCTGACGTAAGCCTGAAGGCCCTTGTGTCAGATAAGTTAGTATTTACCCCCTTCCCACCGCGGAAGATGTGACCCAAGGTCTGGAAGGTCAGATATTAAAAGCCTGTACCAGGGAAGTATGTTCTCCCTTAGCCATTCGAAAAAAATAACGAAAAAACACCCATTGGTCTTTTGGCGAGGAGCAAAGTGTAGTATATGTTCTAATACTACACTTCATCGGTCTTGTCCTCGGCCAGTTAAAGAGAAATCAGGCAATTTAATGTTTTCCCAATTAAGAGTGTCCCTTTTTTAGAGATCACTTTAAAACAGACCTTGTGTCTTATTCTGTCCTCGTCGAGGTGTAAGTAAAGAGGAATAGCGTAATATAATATATATATATATAATATATATGTATAATGGTATACATGAAGAAAACTTACACCTCTTCAAGAATGTTTGACAAGTTTCTGTAAAACTCTGTACCAATTGACATTTGAACAAACACCATTGCATTGATCATTTCTCCAAAACGTTAACCGTAGAAATGTGTTTGATCAATAAAAACAATTTCAAAATTTTTGCTGATGCAACATTTCGTTTTCCCTGTTCAGCTTTATTCCAATAAATTGCATTTGAAATGATTTTTTATTTTTTGGTGGACAGTTTCATTTCAAGATTTATTTTCCGCTCCTTTAGAAATCACGCAATCGCAATTATCAAACGAGATGCTACGTGTTTCATGTGTTTAATTTTTTTTATAACACCTTTTCAAATGCGTTCTCACATCTGAATGAGAGGCTCTGTCAGTCCATTTGTCACGTATAAGGTTCAAATCGCATTTTCATAGGTCTGTTACGCTTTAGTTAGAAACTACTTGTCTTTGCTCTATTACGTTGAAATTAGAAATAGCGTCTGTCGGTCTGTCATGCACATGTATAAAAGGCTGAAATATCATGTTTGTTACGCTTAGTTTTGAAATAATATGTATTTGGTCAGTCAGGCTTCAACATGAATTAACATATTTATTTGTTACGTTTAAGTTAAAATAACATGTTTTGGGTCTGTCAAGCTTTGGTTAGAAAATATTTTTCTTTAGTCAGTTACGCTTAAGTTACAAATAATATGTTTTTGATCTATCAAGCTTAAATTAGGGATAATTTGTTTTTGGTTTGTCAGATTTAAGTTAGAAAGAACATGTATTTGGTCTGTTAACCGTTAGTTCGAAACAATTTGTCTTTGGTCTGTAAAGCTTTAGTTAGACATAATTTGATTTTAGTCTGTTAAATTTATTTTAGAAAGAACCTGTTTTTGGGCTGTCAAGTAAGAGTTAGAAATAATTTGTCTTTGCTCTGTCAAGCTTGAGTTAGAAAAAGTTTGTTTTAAGTCTGTCAGGCTTAAGTTGGAAATAATTTTCTTTGGTCTTTTACGCTTAAGTTAAAAATAATATATCTTTGGTTTGTCAAGTTTAAGTTAGAAAGAACATGCATTTGCCTTGCCAAGCTTAACTTGATAGAACATGTATTTGGTCTGTCAAGTTTAAGTTAATAATAATTGGGTGTTGGTCTGTAAAGCTTAAGTTGGAAAAATATTTTGGTCTGTAAAGCTTAAGTTAGAAAGAACATGTCTACTTTCTGTCAAGCTCATATTAGAAAGAACATGTCTTTTGTCTGTCAACCTTTACTTCGAAATACTTTGTCTTTGTTCTCTGCAGTTAAAGTTAGAAATAATTTTTTTTGTTTGTCAATCTAAAATTAGTAATAATTTGTATTTGATCTGTTACGATTAAGTTTAAAATAATATTTCGGCTAAGTCAAGCTTAAGTTAGAAAGAACATGTCTTTAGTTTTTGAGGCTTAAGTTTGAAATAATTTGTTTTTGCTATGTAAAGCTTAAGTTAGAAAGAACGTGTCTTTTGTCTGTAAAGTTTTAGTTAGAAATAATTTGTCTTTGGTCTGTCAAGCTTAAGTTAGAAAGAACATGTCTTTAGTCTGTCGACCTTAAGTTAGAAAGAACATGTTTTTGTTCTGTCAAGCTTCAGTTCGAAATAATTTGTATAATACCTGTCAAGCTGAAGTTTAAAATAACATGTCTTTGGTCTGTCAAGCTTATATTATAAATAACATTTATTTGATCTGTCAAGCATGAGTTAGAAATGGAAGTTCGTTCGTGTGCTTAGCTTTAGTTAGAAAGCATGACTTTGATCTGTCAAGCTTTAGTAAGAAAGAGCATGTCGTTGGTCTGTCAAGCTTAAGTTAGAAATAACATATCTTTGTTTTGTCAAGCTTAAGTTAGTAAAACACCTATCTGTGGTGTAGCACGATTTAGTTACAAATAATTAAATTTTGGTCTATAAAGCTTACGTTAGAAAGAACATGTTATTGGTCTGTCAAGCGTAAGTTAGAAATAATTCACTTTTGGTCTGTCAAGCGTAAGTTAGAAATAGCATGTCATTGTTTGTAATGCTTTAGTTAGAAATAATTTGTCATATTTCTGTCAAGCTGAAGTTTAAAATAACATGTGTTTTGTCTGTCAAGCTTAACTTAGAACATTTCTTTGGTCTGTCAAGCATTAGTTAAAAATAACAGGTATATCGTATGTTAAGCTGTAGTTAGAAAGAACATTTTCTTGGTTAGTTCGGCTTAAGTTAGAAATAACATACATTTATTCTGTTAAGCTTAAGTTAGAAATGCCATGTTTTGGATTGTCATTCTTTAGTGACAAATAATTTGTTTTGGGTTTATAAAGCTTACGTTAGAAAGTAAATATCTGTTTTCTGTCAAGCTTAAGTTATAAATAATATGATTTTTTGTCCGTCAAGCTTAAGTTAAGAATAACATGTCTTTTGTCTGTCAAGCTTTAATTAAAAATAGTATTTTGTTTGTCAAGATTAAGTTTAAAATAACATGTTTTTAGTCTGTCAAGCTTCAGTTAGAAATAATTTGTTTTTAGTCTCTCAAGTTTAATTTAAAAATAACATGTCTTTTTTCTGTTATGCGTTAGTTAGAAATAATCTGTCTTCCGTTAGTCAAGCTTAAGTTAGAATTAATTTGTCTTCGGTCTGTCAAGTATGATTTAGACAGAGCATGACTTTGGTCTGTTAAGCTTTAGTGCGAAATATTTGTCTAAGGTATGTCAAGCCTAAGTGAGAAATAATGTTTGGGCTATGTCAAGCTTAAGTTAGAAAGAACATGACTTGTGTCTGTCAAGCTTTTATTAGAAATAATTTTTCTCTACTCTGTCAAGCTTAAGTTTCTAATAACATGTATTTGGTCTGTCAAGCTTCAGATAGAAAGAACATTTCATTAGTCTGTCAAGCTTAAATTAGAAATAATTTGTTTTGGGTTTGTCAAGCTAAAGTTATAAATAACATGTCTTTAGTCTGTCACGCTTAAGGTAGAAAGAACATTTATTTTGTCTGTCAAGCTTAAGTTAGAAATAATTTTTGTTTTGTCTATCAAGCTTCAGTTAAAAATAACATTTCTTTCTTTTGTCAAGCTTTAGTTAGAAATAATTTTTTTTGTCGGTCAAGTTTAAGTTAGAAATAATTTGTCTTTAGTCTGTCAAGCTTCAGTAAGAAATGACATATTTTTGGTCTGTGAAGCATAAATTAAATAGAACGAGCTTTGATCTGTCAAGCTTAAGTTCATTTTTGGGTATATATAGCTTCAGTTAGAAATAATTTGTTTTTGGTCTGTGAAGCTTAAGATAGAAATAACATGTCTTTGGTCTGTCAAGCTAAAGTTGGGAAGAACATGTTTTGGTTCTACCAAGCCGAAGTTAAAAATAATTTGTTCTGTCAGTCTTAAGTTAAAAAGAACATGGCTTTTGTCTGTCAAGCTTTAGTTAAAAGATTATTAGTCTTTTGGTTTGCCAAGTTTAAGTTAGAAATAACATTACTTTGGTCTGTCAAGTTTAAGTAAAAAATAAGTTGTTTCTTGTCTGTTAAGTTTAATTTAGAAAGAACATGTATTTTTTCGTCTAAGATTTAGTTAAAGTTAAAAAAAATTTTGGGGGGTCAGTTAAGTTTAAGTTAGAAAGAAATATATTTTGTCTGTCAAGTTTAAGTTAAAAATAATTGTTTTTTGGTCTGCACAAGCTAAAGTTAGAAAGAACATTTTTTGGGTCAGTAAAGCGTTCGTTAAAAATAATACGACTTTTGGTCTGTCAAGCTTGAGTCAGAAAAAGCATGTTTTTGCTCTGTCAAGCTTAATTTAGAAATATCTTTTGGTTTGTCAAGTTTAATTTAGAAAGTACATGGCTTTTGTCTGCCAAGCTTTACTTAGAAATAATTTCTCTTCGGCCTGTCAAGCATAAGTTAGAAATAATTTCTTTTGGTCTGTCAAGTTTAGTTGAGAAGAAATGTCTTTGTCTTTTAATCTTAAGTTAGAAATAATTTGTCTTCGGTCTGCCAAGCTTTAATTAGAAAACGTGTCTTTTGTCTATTCAGCTTAAGTTATAAGGAACATGACTTTGGTCTGTCAAGCTTTAGTTAGAAATAATTTTTCTTTGATATGACAAACTAAAGTTAGAAATAACATGTCTGTGGTCTGTCAAGGTGAAGTTAGAAATAACATTTTTTAGTGTGTCAAGCGGAAGTTAGAAATAAATAATTTTTATCTGTCAAGCTGAAGTTAGAAATAACATCTCTTTAGTCTGTCAAGCATAAAAAAGAAATAATCATTTTTTCTGTCAAGCTTAAATTAGAAATAATTTGTGTTTGATCTGTCAGGCTTAAGTTAGAAAGAACATTTCTGTAGTCTCTCAAGCTTAAATTAGAAATAAACATTTGTTGTCTGTCAAGCTAAAATTTAAAATAAAAATATCTTTGGTCTGTCAAGTTTCAGTTAGAAATATTTCTTTAGTCTGTCAAACTTAAGTTAGACAGAACATGAATTTGGTCTGTCAAGCTTTTATTAGAAATAATTTTTCTTTGTTCTGTCAAACTTAAGTTAAAAATGACATGTCTTTGGTCTGTCAATGTTAAGTTAGAAAGAACATATATTTTATATGTTACGCTTTTGTTAGAAATATCGTGTATTTTGTCTTGCTCGCTTAAATTTTAAATAGGACTGTAGAGGCGCCCAGAAATCTCTATAAAAAGCGCTGTCTATGAGTCATGCTTTTATTTAAAATCGTATATACTTTAGTCTGACACGTTTAAGATTGAAATAGCATTTATTTTAATTTTTCAAACATAAGTCTTTTGTCTGTCACGCTTAAGTTGTAAATAGAATTTTAGATGCATCTATAAAACTGTGGAAGAGATTCTCTCTTTTCTGACGGTCTGTCCGCCGTTGCGTCGCCACGTGTAAATTTTAAATCGCATTATCATCGATATGTTTATCGATAGGATGAGCGAATCTCAATGAATATTCGTGTACGTCAACCTAAAAAAAGGAAATTGCTGTCGGAGTGTTAAGTCTTTGTTGGCTACTTGATTAGAATGAAGAAAGTTTGGCGCCGATACGCAAACAAATTTCTATAATTACAACGGAATATCATTTTTCGCACGAAATATAGACGCCATCTTGAACTGGCTGACTTCGTCGAACGTAGTTTTACAACTTCCAGTTTTGAGGTTATAAAAACGATCTACGAAGTTCACCGATCTTTTCACTACTTTACGTTGAGTTCTGTGAACAAGAGACCTTCTAAACAATAAGTATCCACAAGAATTAGATTTATTATTCAAGTATATATTAGGTCATCCCATAAATTCTTTCCGGATTTTAATTCTCTATGATCCAATAGTAATAATGATCTAAAATGGCTGATATTCCGTAAAATATAGAATTAAACTAAACTAACTCGCTTGTTTCTAACAATGCTGTGAATATGTTTGTCCGGATTTAATAAATTTCTTAGAAAAAGATGAATTTTTTTAGTTTAATGTCATTGTCAAATATTGTACCTCGAAACAATAAGGATTTGAAAGCTTGTAATAGTAGGTAGGAATGTCTAATGGAAGTTTAATAATATTAATATATCATTTGATTTGAACACGTTTAATTAAAAAATATTATTTTACAAGAAAATAATTATTTAAACTTTACTGTTGAAAGTCCTTAAAACGTGATAGTATCCACGGCGCATTTGAGACACATAATGCTTGCAGAGTTTTTACAAAAGTAACTCTGCAACAGAAACGAGTCAAAATATTTACTCAGCTTATAGAGAAAAATGCTTGAATGAAAGAACGTGCAGAGGATGGTTTACAATATTCAGAAATGGAAATTTCGCCCTTGAAGATGATGACCAGTCGCCATGTCTAGTGGAGTTTCATGGTGAGCTCCTTGTGACATCACAAATCATGCAGTATCAGTTGAAGAATTGGCTACAAAGTGCTCCTCAAACCGGAGCAATATTTAGATACTGTTTTGTGGAAGTAGATTTGAGGTCGGACATTTTCCACGAAAGGTTACAATTAAATAGCGAATGGGAAATTCCATTAGAAACCAAGTTAGAGATAAGGAGTACATGTCAGGATATAACGTCACGGGCAAACAGTCCGAAATGAAAAGTAGCGAAGAAAGGAGAAAGTGAGCTGACTGTGTTTAGACATTGTTTTGCGAAGCTCCATCTCTGTTCGTGCTATCCGATGAGCTAGTGAGGAAAAAACTTATGTAATGTGCAAAAGAATAAACAATCTAAAGCACGGCGCCATTGAGCAAATATGCATTGACGTTACAAGGCCACTTTGAGATGAGAGACCAATTCTACTGACTTACGCACAACATTCTATACACATAATTTAAATTTCATTAAAATAGGATATATTTAGTTTTAAGGAGGTTCTTCCCACATAGTCCTCTTAGAGGTGCAGTTAGAGATTCGCAGTCACATCCGCTGTCTTCCCTGAGAAAATTCACTTAAAATACATTTTTAGATTTTATGTAGATTCTCTAACTTTTCGTTTTATAGACAAAACGCACAGACATTGACATTTATATATCGTGTAGTAAAATGAATTGAGTATAAAAAGATAGTACATTAATAGAAGTGATAGTATAGTTTCGGCTTCAGACAAGAAAGATACCAAGTCTCCATTTGTAATACATGTCTTAGTGTCAATAGCATTGTTGTTTTAGATTGTAGTCAAGAGAAGAAAGAGAGAGCTGAATTCCTTTGTAAAGGTTTTATTCACAAAAGTAAAACACCTATTTATCTACTTCCCACAGAGTAGAATGTGACACAAGGTCGGAAAGTGGGAATTGCGCACTCTAGAGGAAGAGTACTTGGTGCCTTTAAAAATTGCCTGGGCAGCCCCGTCGGCATTCCCCGGTAGTGGCGCCTCAGGCGATTAACAATAAACTAACCCCTTCTCAAAGGGTGAGAAGGCAAAGCCTGGGAGGGTGCACCTCCTAGAACTGCACAGGGCAGTTCCATAGACCGGCGTAAATCAAGTCCCGAAGGCCAAGACAATACCAGTCTATGGGGTTTCACAAAAGTAAAACACGAAATAAAGTTAAATGACGAAGCATTTATAGTCAACGCCTGACGGAAGAGTTCATTCAATGGGAGGAGGGGTTAAGAATATTACACTTTCCCTTTCAAGTTAATATCTGCTCTCACTTATTGCAGTTTGAGTCACGGGCTGGACAAAGGTGACGCGGATGACGAGAATTCCCGCAGAAAAAGCAAATTTCCTTCGGCCTCATATTTTTTTGTGTCGCTGCCAGACTTGTATTTTCTCTGAAAAATTCTGGATAAATTTGCTGTAGTAGGAGAACATCCCAATAATCCGTCTTTGTGATTTTAGATTTAGAGGAGGTGGCATCTCAAGTAGAGGTTTAAGACGATTGTAGTCGGGTGATATCTGGTTGTTGTTTCATGGTAATAAGTTTGTGGCGGTTGTAGACTATATTAGTAGGCTTGATGTAGGCCGCGCCCAGAGCTCTTATGGCAGATGTATAGTCGTTAGTGTCACTAATTATTTCGAATACCTCTGCCGATATGCTATTTATCAAAGCATAGAAGTCGGTTTATGTGTTTCCAGTATCTTCAGTGCCGTTAACCGTATGTAGGTAATTTATAAACGTAAGTTTCCAATGTTTGTATTTTTCTGCATTGAAGGCTGTAGACTCGGTGTTGAATCGTTCGGGGCGAAGTACTCTGTCCATTTCTTTTGTGAATAAAATAGTAGTCAAGAGAGGAAAGAGAGAGCCGAATTCCTTTGTAAAGGTTTTGTTCACAAAAGTAAAACACGAAATAAAGTTAAATGACGAAGCATTTATAGTCAACGCCTGACGGAAGAGTTCATTCAATGGGAGGAAGGGTTCAGAATATTACATAGATAAACACTATGCTCAGTAAAATTGTCAAAATTTGAAGAGGTCACGGAATGATAATCTTTAGTTAATTCTTCTATTTCTACCACAGATGTCAAAAGTAGCATCGATATTGAGTGTAGTACCATATGAGAGATTAATGTTTGAAAAAACTGTGACATGCACACCCACGAACAGACAGTATATTATTATATTTTAGATATATTTTTGTTTGTTGAAGAATAGTCAATATTCACTAAGTATTATCGATCTATAGTTTTTACATTGCTTTTAAAATAAAATATCCGTTTTTTCTTTCTGATCATTTCTATACAATAGAGTTTATAATGTTGCAGTATTGAAGTGTTACCCCCCATCTCGTCGACGCCAACAGTAGTCACTTTTTACACCACTCACCTCGCCAAATTGGCGTCGCAATCAATAAATGAAATGAACATAAACACAGCCACCATATTAAGTTCCCACTCGAAAACAGTGGTTCGCTTTGGCACTATTCACAAAATGTAGGGACTTCCCCAGATCCTCTTTTTTTAGAAACGAGTAATGCTTCGGAATGAGTAATGCTTTTGGAAAAGGAGGTTGGTTTATGGCCAATCGACTGAGGCACCTTTACTGGGGAATGCCGACGTGTTCGTTCTCCATCGGAAGTTTGAATTTATATCATCACTTCCTCCTTCAAGTATATCGTATATAAAAGTAGCCATATTTATATTTATTTAAGATACTGATAACCTAAATTACCCAATATCTTATACGGAAGCCTTAAATCTAAATGGAAATAAGCACTTCCTCACAAGTGCTCCACCCATAGTTGAGTATATATATATATATATATATAAATTGATTCGGCAAGTTTAAAGTGGAAAAGAAGGTGACAGGGTTTGACACTTTACCCCCTCCCCATTATGGAACAAAGCCGGGCGACTGAGTCGTCATCTGGACGGATGCTGCTGATTGGAGATTGTGATTATCTGAAATTTCTAATTCTGACTCTGCATGAATTGTTTTCATTATTATCTTTTGGCTCCGACGAGGTACAAGCAGTGCTGAAACGTAATTGCATTCATGTAGGCCATATATATATATATATATATATATATATATATATATATATATATATATATATATATATATTTGTACACTAACCGACACGTGTTCCAGCGTTGCCCGGAAAAGTAGATTAACTCAAGAAATTCCATGCTCACAACATTGAACTATTTTATTCTTTGCTGCTTATGATCACCCGGTGCGAGCACAACCCCACAATGTTAAACATAGCTCCCCAGAATTTTCTGTACTCTTGGGTCGCTGATACCTATTATTAATATTAGTATATTCACAATTACCGTGGTTGTTAAGCAGCCGAAACCATGTGACTCCAAAGGTTGACTTTCATTTACGCTGAAGCAAGCAGCCGAACGCTCATCTTGAGACTACTCATCACTTTCTGCTTGTAAACTTCTCTTTCGAAAGCCAACTTCTATCATTCTGTTTCGGAGGCCTGTTTCACAGTTTTTTAGTCTTGGAAAGAATCGGACAATCAGTTAAAGGGATTTGCCATCTCTTTTCGTTAGTTCGAATATAAATCTGATAAAAATGAGAACTTGGAAATTAAACATTTTTATATGTTAGGTTATCTCAAAGATAATGTTCACCAAAACAATCCTCAGCCAATCTCTGAAGCTAAGAAAGTCATCACAGCCAAAATCAGTGAACCGTATTGGTGCATATTATGAACATATCATTGAACGGTGATTAAATTTAAAAAAAACTGCTGCACATTCATGACTGACACAAGTCAGGCATGAAATGAAATTTATTTTTACAAAATATGGTTTAATTGAAAAAGAGATTGTTAATATAATTAATGATTTCATATGTGAGGGCATTTTTAGTGGAAGGCACCTTGTAACAAGAATTTTTAGCTACCTCCGCTAAGGAGGTTGTGTTTGTTTGTGTACAGCCATATGCTTGACCAATTGTCAGCAAATTTGGTGAACATATCGATCACGATCTAACAGAACTGATTTAATTTTGGGATATTTAGGTCAAAGGTCAATGTCAAGGAAAAAGTTATACTTTGCGATAACTTTGGCTGTATTCATCGTAGAGACTCGCCCATATTATAGTCAATGAAGTTCCGCATCTTATATGATTATGAACTTTGAAACATGAAATCAGTCATAGTCAAAATTTTAACGCAATTTCAACTTCCGATTTTTCCAGATTTCATGTATGCATCTCAAGCTCTTTGATAATGATAACCACCATGTAAAATTTCGGCCTAATCAGAAAAATAGTTTTTGAATTATCAATGTTTCCATGATAACTTCGGGAATACTTTATTCAATCTGTAGAAATAAGGCCCAGATAAGACTTTCGCCTATGTTTACGTTGTCAGGCGAAGGTATGTAGTTTCACGCATTACATGTTCTTGTGGCAAATATGAACATGACGCAGTTTCTACTAATTTGAAGCAAGCCTCAAATTAAGATTCGGCATAAGGGAGAGACAATAAAAATACCGCATTTCAGTTTATCGGAAACCTTATAATAAATACTGAGAGAAAAGCAATTGTTTACATAAATAGTTAGTATTTTAATGATCTTAATAATGAGTACTGGTAAGTTTGTGGCTGCTTTATTTATCCGTAGGTGTGTGTGCGTGGCCTGAGACTGCGTCGCTATATATGCCTGCGAGTGCGTATAGATGCTTTTTCTGTAACACGAATATAATAGGAATTATATACTTGGAGGAGTTGAGGAATATTTGTAATTGTATGTCCTTATATTTCCTTTGTCTCTAAACACGTAACATAAAACATAGCACTCCCTCTCCTTCATTTCTCTCTCTCTAAAACAAACACAAACACAAACACGCATATATATATATATATATATATATATATATATATATATATATATATATATATATATATATATATATATAATTACTGCTCATATTAACAAAAGTAATTATTCCTCATTAGTCACCTGCTATCTATCAAGCCACCTTTTATTTGTCAGGTAAGTAAAACAATCTCTGCCTTTCTGACGTGCACTTGCTTTCGTGTAGTAATGATGCCAGCGACGCAACTGCTTTTCATCTTTGGTCTCTTTAGCCCTTTTCTCGCAGGATGCCAATTCCTACCAATGCTTCAACTGTTTAATCAAACCTACAGAGGGGACGTAAGTACATCCTTCTTCCATCGCTTTGTTACTTTGGTTCGGTTCTTTTAATGTTTACGGCATATCAACTTCTTTTGAGTTATTTCACGCCTAAACAAAATAAACCTATATTTTAAAGGATTTATTCACTACGTACATTTAATACGTACGTTGCTATTTTATCTATGTCTGGGTGGGGTGAATGTGGGGTTCATACCTTTCATAATATCAGTGAAAAAGGCAATATCAAAAGTAAGAATGATAGAGTCTATTCATACAAAAATAATTAATTTTTATTAACAACTTGTTAAGACAATAAAAAACTGAAGGAGTTGTAAGGAATGAGAGCTAAGGGTGTCTTAGAAACTGTCCTAATGAAAATGTTGTTTAGCATCTAAGGAGAAATTGAGTAGATGTGTTCATTTCGGCTGGCGCTGTGTGAGTTTGCGTGAGACAGTGTATATAAATGAAACAAGTGTTTTAGATGTGTGTATATATTATTTTGAGAGAAGGAGAGAGAGAGAGAGAGTGTGTGTGTGTATGAACTTGTGTGTATGTGAATTCGGAAAGTGTGTATATGCTGTCGTTGTGCGTACAATAGTCAATAAATGTCTCTTTTTGCGTCTTACACTATGCTCTCGACACACAGGACCGAAGCTATTTTTGTGAGTGCTATTCTCAAACGCGTCGACTGTGAAATAAAACCGGGGGAAAAAGTGAGCTGGAATTCGGAGTAAATATTTTCGCGCTTATACTTGATTCAAAGAAACTGCTGATTTGAGCTGTTGTCTAATTCAAAGTCAATACTTAAAAACAACATTCGCTGCTGCTTATTTCTTTTCATAGATTAGCGCGTAATGAAACATAATAGATTCTATTAGTACCTGAACTCAGCCTATCCGTGTAGGTATATATTACACCAAACGCCCATTTGTTAATAAAATGAGACTATATCTGTTTGTGTACAGCACAGATGTGTTTAAAAACCGATATACTGAAAGGGAAGCGCGTGTACCTCTCATAAACCGATAGGAGAAAGTGAATTTTCAGCCCCGACTTAACGTGTACTCGCACTGAAAACCCTTACACCACTACAATTTCTTAATTAACGGCACATGATATTCACAATCAGCCAACCATCTATAGACTGACAACGTTCAACGTTGCTTAAATTTGATTATCTGACGAGTATCAATATTATATTAATTCATGTTTTTATCATATTCTTCGGACATTTTATTTTATCATACTTCTTCGGACATTTTATTTTAATCAATAATTTCATTTCAACTACAAATACTTACATCTGTACACACACACACACACACACACACATATATATATATATATATATATATATATATATATATATATATATATGTGTGTGTTTGTGTGTGTGTGTGTATAAAACGGTTAAAATTAATCTCTCAAACAAAACAGTTTTTCACGAATTTTATGCCCCTTACGAAGATTACAATTAAGATATAATGAAACTAAATTCATGTCTAGAATCCTGATTTTGTTTTCGAACAAAAGCATTTACATTATATATATATATATATATATATATATATATATATATATATAATAATGGTAATAATCCAGGTGAAAAAAAAAAAAAATATATATATATATATATATATATATATATATATATATGTTACATAGTCTTTAATTTCTCGTACCTTTTCTTTTTCGTCGTGGAGGGGTGTCGTCTCGATGTCGTCTAGTGGTTGAGTTCTTTCTTCGCTTCTGTATTGCCGTGAACATCGCCGTCTTCTGTGTCTGCAACACAAACCCTTCATAACACGATTCAGGAGGCAACAATCTTTTAAATTTTGATTAGTTTTATTCAGGCGTCAGTTTGCTGTCGCTCTTGGCGATGTTTCACTAACGTTGAGGTAGATATTAAATTACTACTTCATCGTAGTTAATTCCTAGCTTAAGTCCTTAGCCATTCGAGGAGGGGGAAGCAGGAATTTCATGCCTGTATTCTCTTAGGGAAATAAATTCCCTTTTTCATTTCGGACTACATAGAGAAATACGTAACAGAACCCCTATGCACAGGTGCACCTTGACCCTTGACCTGAGGTCTCGTCAACGTGGTGGCCCTGTCAACGCTTGTGAGCTCCGACTGTTAGAACAGCCCTATTTTGCACTCGGTTGTACGGGTTGACCCGCACTAAATCGCGCAAACCAAACCAAACGATCCCCCACACATCCGTCCACTTCAGCATGCGTCCGGCCTCACAGGGCCATTATCCAACATATATATAAACAGGAGAATAAAGAATAAAGATGCTCGATATACGAGATAGAGCAAGTCTATAAACAAGTAAAGGATGAGAATAACATTTGTATAAAATACAATTTCTATTAAGTCATCAGTTGTTTGAAACAAGAGGGTTCAAATAAAATAAATTTTATTATACCTTCTTTAAGCCATGGCTTTTCAAAGAATGATATCTTATCATCAGAGGAGTGTAAACAGATAAGTTGGTGAAGGAAAATTTGGAAAACTCATAATTTGAAAAGATATAAAAATAAAGATAATATAAAATTTAAAAAAAGTACAATGTAAAAAGAAAAGATTAAAAATTAGGCAAAAGTTCATGGCACCTTCAACGGTAAACTGTTGCCTAGTTTTCAACATTTTAAAATTTTCTAAACTAAGCTTCAAGCGCACCTTTTTAAAAATCCTTTTAACATTTTCTCAAGAAGTTTATGTGTTATAGTTATATAGGTTACTTATATATATATATATATATATATATATATATATATATATATATATATATATATATATATATATATATATATATATATATATATATATATATAGGTGGCTATCCAAAGGCGAAATTTGTTCTGCGTCTACACTTCTTAACTATATAATTTCTTTGGTTTGTTAATAGTCGATAATCTCTGATGAAAATAAAATAACTGACCGTTCGTTAAACCAATAATTTATTTATTCTTGGTCTTCTCTGTTTACTACAATCACGACTCGTATCCCCCAGGTGACCACTACTGAATGAAAGGTATAATATCCCAGAGAATAAGGTATTTAAATCAATAAAACAAACAGGCAAACTTTACAGAAAAATAAAAATAAAATTGTGTACGCTTTATAAAAAATCAAGTAATAATTATTCTATACATAAGTATTTTTAATTTTATTAAGTAAAAAGTTGTTGATGATCAATTTGATTTTCTTTTAAATGAGGTAATTACTGATTCATTTAACTATAGCCTACGTATAATGTAAAATAAAAAATGTTTAAGTTATTTAATATCAACAAATTTAGAAAGGTAAAATAGTGCAAAAATATTTTTAAAAAATAACATTACAGCGTTTGAAAATTATCTGGGATAAAAGTATTTGATCAGCGAAGGAGAGCTCCTTGACTGGGACAATTAAACATTTGTTCCCTATTCAGAGTGCCTTTTTTGGGGGAAACTGTATTTTCAACATTAAGAACCTACCTTGTGTATAACTCTGTCTTCATGGGGAGGCAAGTAAATAGGGCTAATAATAGTTCTTTCTTAGCCTGTAAACCTTAGAGTCGACTCGGAAGATTTGCGAGAGATTTCTGGGGCACTTTGAGGAGCGCTTCACCTAACTGCCCAATCTCCCCATCTATGTGTTTGACAAGTATTAGTCTGACCCTCCGCGCCTTAACGCGGCTCGAGCAACTGCTTGCAAAGGCAAGGTTACAGAGCGTAGTGTCTTGGCTGCGTTGAAGCAGGTCGGATTGTTCCGCTTTTGAGGGGTGTGTTCAAACATTAGTTTGATCAAGGCTCTATCCCTGATCACATCACCAAGGGGTGATCACATTGCTGAAGAAACAGGACAGGTATAGTGAAGAGGAACTAGATTATTACATGCCCATTACTCTGCTGAACACAGAATTAAACTTTTGACCAAGATCCTATCAATCCGGTTGCAAGGTGTTATCGGGGAGTTGATCGAGCCTGAGCGAAACTACGTTGTAAAGAAAAGATCAATACAAAACAAATTGCATCTGATTCGTACGATCCTAAAGGGGGTAGAAGTCGACACTAATACCGTGCTGATCAACTTGGATCAGTCAAAAGCTTTTGACAAGATGGGCCATTGCGTTTTGTCATTTGTTTTAGAGACCGCCGGTTTTAAACCGGACTTCCACAAATGGATCCCGTTCTGTATAGCTCGTCAACGGCAGTGGTGCATGTAAACGGAATGCGTTCAGAGTCTTTCGTTGTCCCCGGTCGATGTGTCAGAATTGTGATCTGCGGCCCCTACTCTACTCCCTTGGTTGGAACTGCTACTTCGTAATCGCTTTGCCTGACGAAGCGCAAGCCAGGGTTTCCGCGTTCACCGATGACAGCAATGTCTTTGTGCCGTGTTTTCGAGACGTCAAGACGGTAACAGAGGCGCTCATTTGTTACGCAACGATTACACGGGCCAAAATCAACCGCAGCAAATCGTTCGACCTTTGGTTGGGTACCTAAAGCGGTAATGCTTCGCTTCCGGCTCCTTCCCCCTGCACTTACGGTACGGTTACAATTCTCGGCGTGTGGTTCGGACCGGATCTCCAGCTCGAGAGGAATTGGCCGAAGGTACAGTCAAAATCGAAGGGTCGGTTAAGACTTAGCTTCGAAGGAAAATTTCCCTAAAGGGTAGAGTTAAGGCGTGAGACACTTACGTCTTTTCTCTCACACTTTACCGACTGACAATACTTATTCTTAACGTCCTCCGGTGCCTTCTGTCCTCGTTTCTCTGAGAAAAGGAGAGGCACTGTGTTTGCAAACAGGTCTGTATTCAGCGTTCGTTTTTTTTTGGGGGGGGGTGACAAAAGAGTCTACGGGGAATCTTGCTGCCGAGAGCACCTTTCCCGATTTTATTCTTGACGGGAATTACGCAATTATTTAGAGAATGCCGAGCTGCGCTCAAAAAGCTACATCGGTCCAGTGACGTTACACGGTTTACTAAAAAGGAACTCTACAAGGAATTAGTGAGGGGTGCATTTTTGGATCCACTCGTCGAGCTGTTAAGACTGTCGGAGGAGAAGATTCGCCCCGAATGGATTTGGGCGCCAAGTACGAGATATCTCAACCTCTCTGACCTGGTGATTGGCCCGAAACGCGTTATCTCCCAATGTCTTACTAGCCAGTGTGGGAATCGAGGACTCATCTGAGTGCTCTTACTGCAAAACGAAGGCAAAAAAGAAACGCCCAATCACGCTTTCTTCAAATGTTGTGAACTCGAACAGTACTGGGAGTATGTCAATGAGGTGACGGCTCGTATCGATACTAAGCATCCTCTGTCGCTAATTGCTAATCTCGTCCTATGTAATTGACAACACCAGACCTCTATGGGACAGATAGAGACGAATGGTGTTTCTCGCAATGCTGGTCGTAGGGCGAATGTTGGTGTGGACATCGCGTATGAGAGCATCCCGAGGGGTTGAACCTTTTTTAAAATCCTACTTGTTTTCGGTTTTCGGTTTAGAAAGGGTTTGGAGGGTCTTATTAACTGTATTTTTTGTCCCACTCCCACTGCCAATTAATTTGTATAAGCATATATTCATGAAGAATAAAATATTAAATTTCAAACACTTTGGGGATTTTTTAGTAGGATCGTAACTTAGAGTAAATTTGGTATTGTGATGACTAAAATGAGTCTATCCAAGAGTAAGATAGTTAATTATGTCGTAGTAGACCCTCAAATTACCTCACACTTTTGATCGCCTTGTGCTTAATTTGTTATATTGTCCATTTTTTTAGCTTGTAGCAAATAAATTATTCAATATATAGTATCTGTTCTGTGTTCGGTCAGAGGAGGGGCAACTCTTCTTGATTAGAATAATTGAAAAACATGTTTTTCCAATCCAGAGTGCCCCTTTTTGGGGAGCTGGATTCCCCGCATTAAACCTGGCCTTGTGTCTAACTCTTCCTTCGTGGTCATAGTTATTACTTACCCCAAATAAGAAATTACTTTATGCTCTGATATTAACATTAGCGTTCGATACATAATAATCCAGATCACCAATTTTATTTACATGCATGTTACGAAAGACTCAGAACTGCCTGCGTTTGTGGTATAGACAGTAAATCGATAAAATTATTATTTATGTTAAACATATATGACAGACAGGCATTTCTTGCTAATATATATGCCAGGATTTGAAAAGAACCGTTTTCTACTCAAGTTTAAATTTAGTTGCATGTTCATGTTGATTTCTCGCACAGACATCCTGCAATTTTTCTTTTGAGAAAATCGATTGAACTTCCAAAATTTGATTTTTATTGATCACCATGTTTTATCAGCGGTTCCGGTTTTATGCAGGGATGAGTATACAAATTTGAATAGATTTTTGATCGTGACTCACCGAACAAATAAAACTTGAGTGGCGAAATGTTTATTTTTCAATTGGGACTTTGATTTTATAACTTAGTACTGAAAAAGTGAAAGAGATGCATTTGCACGATTTAGATTGTGGTGAACAATCCTATCCCCCTGCCTTCAGTGTAATAATCGACTGCCTTTGATTATAAAAGACTTGCTTCTTGTTTATTCATTTCACTTATAAAACTAATAAAACCTAAGTACTGTTTCTATGTTTCGTGTCTTTTTTACAACATAGATCAACCTCCATTTAAAACCAGAAGAAAAACAAGCTTTCGTTAGCGCATACAGAAGTTTGAATCACTTGAATTAAACGGATGCTTAGTTTGGGGCAAAACGCCCCGTTTTAAACCCTCACATGATGAGTAATATCTTTCAGTTCTGTTGCCCTCTCAACACCCTGCCACGTTGCCTTAAGTATACCTCACATTTAAATATGACACGCCGAATTTATTTCCAATAAAACATAATATGAATATAAAATAATAAATAAATAAATTAATTAAGCACATGAAACTTAGTCTTGTTAGGGAAAGGGGTAATTTTACACCCATAGCTTCTTTATTTAGTAAGAGTCCCAACCATCAAACATATTAAGAGGACCAATAATAAAGTAAATGGCAATGATATAATATAGTTAACGGCCGAGAAATCGAAAACAAAACAAAAGATATAACAATAAACTTTTACCAAACGCAATAACATTTTATTTTCTATCGACCTTCATAGTTTTACAGTTCTGAAACTTTTTGTAAGTGTCTTTTTTTAAATTGGAGAATTAAACATGGAGTAGTGAAGGCTTGTACAAAAATGGTTGACCACATTAGGTCAACAGCTTCGATATACTGCAACTTATTTTGAATAAAGAAAAACGTTCAAAACAGTTACAGTAGGTTTAAATATATAAATTCAGTCTAAAATTTAATTTTGATACTCTTAGAGACAGTTATTAGTCGTAGTTCTTACAATCTTTCCATGTCCAAGTTGTTATCTATGAGAAGCTAAAAACCGCATCTGACGGCGGCCATCTTGGATTGTTAGTCGAAAGTAAATCGAAAAAAGAAAAACTTTAAAATACTTTAAAATACGTATGCAAGTATGTATAAAATAAATTTTATTGCGTTCGGTAACAGTTATCTGTTGTATATATCTATATTTCTTAATTTGAATTCACTCCAAACACAACACATTGTAACTTAGACGTAAAGACTACTATAGATTTTGAGTCATATCCATAGGAGGATCCTAAGTGGAGAGTTGAGCACCGAAATGTTTTTTCATATTAAATTTAAACTTCTGCATGTTAGTATAGTCAAGGAAACAGGGAGCATCGAGAGAATTCCAAAGGCTAGCAGTTCGAGGAAAGAATGTATTAGAGTAGAAAGCCCTCCGGTATTTGGGAAACTCAACAGTGAAGGGGTGGGATTTAGGTAATTGTTGGGTTGGTCGAGAGAGCACATTCCATTGAAGTACTTGTAAAGCAGGCACAGGGGTGCAACATTGCGGCGATGTGACAGGGGCTGGAGTTTGGCAGACAGTGTGGGACCTATTAGATTATAGTCTTTTATTTAACCCTGTCTAAAGGGAGAGACTAGTGGCTGGTGCACCAGCCCAGATGTGACAACAATACTACTCTCATGGGCGAATTGTGGCTTTGTAGAAATATAGGATACTGGCAGGTGTGAGAAGTTTTCTATCTACGTAGAGGGAGCCCACTTTCTTTGCATCAGCCTTAGTAGTATCTTCTATGTATTTATTCCAATTCATGTCACATGTGAAAGTTAGGCTGAGGATCTTGAATGTTGGATTCTCGGCTAGAGTGCTATCAGCCATAACAATCGATAGTTGAGAAGATTTCTTGTAATTGTTAAAGGAAAGGAGCTTTGTATTAGTAGCATTAAATGTAACCATCCATGTATGCCCCCATTCGATTACAGACTGAAGACATTTTTTTAAGAAATCGGCACTCTCCTTATATATGTGCACGTTCGTTTCATCGGCAAATAAACCCATCTCGGACACAATTGCACCAGGGAGGTCGGTGATGAAAATCAGGTATAATAATGGTTCAAGGATCGACCCATTGGGTACCCCCGCATTAATGTTATGTTTTTTTTTATATACGGCCATCGAGGACAAAATCGTTTTCTTACACTGTCATTAATAGTAAATGATTATTATTTTATTTTACTTCAGTTAACAAAAGAACTAAAAAGATTGGTTTGTGCCCTTTTTTGACTACTAGATAGTTAACAACCGCTTTATTTTCTTACTGATGTCTCACCACTTATCAATGCACAAGGGCCACTCGATGATAAAGGTCAAAGAACCCGTCTGTTGGACTATAATCGTCTCTACTCGCCTCCACGAAAGGATCGAAAACAATGGGTGGGATCGGCAGAATATTACTTAAATTTATTATCCAAGGAGACGGCTCAAAAAGTATTTATTTTTGATATATAACATAATAACGGTGTTTTGAAATTGTCTAGATATTATTTATTATTCAACGTATTTTTCTATGGTGAAGGTTTTTGAAATAAATTTCCCAGAAGATAAATAGTTAAACACCTGGCCGTTGTTTAATGTTATTTTTATTTTTACTTACTGCTGCCATCATGAAAAGTTTCGATGTTTGCATTTCATGTATAAATTAAGACGAAAACAATATTATGTAACTAGTGGTGATCCCGTGGAAATATGACCGTTGCTTTTATCATTTATCTGTATAATTTACCGTCAGTGATCATATTTCTCTTAAAATAATGTATGTAATATTTAATAACATTAAGAAATAATGTCTTTCTTTTTTCATAAAGTAACTGTCACTGTCAGATTATCTCTATTTATATAAAGTAGGTATGCATATATGTTTATATATTTAAATATATAGGATACACTCATAAACTAATCATAAGATCATTATGAACTTTGGGAAATTTCTGGTAGGAGTAAGAGTGTGTAATGTGAGCTATATTTAGTTTAATTTAGTTGTATGCAAAAGAGGCAAAGAGGGTTTTCATTAGTGAAAATTCAGATATATCCGAGTTAGGGGAAATTTGAACAGTAGGTATTAGACATCAATTAATAAATATTACTCAAATTTCAATTTATTTGGAACGTTTTAAACGTTTTTTTGTGGAGTATAATATGGGCTCAACCTCCCATTTGAAAATTCAAATATTTCTAATTTATATTAAATTTCATCCATAGTTATTAAACACCAATTAAGCGAGATTCCCTTAATTTTAATTTATTCTTCAGACTCTTTAAGCTTAAGCCCTTAATTTTACACATTTTCTAGAATTAAAATCATACAATGGATTTTGATCAAAATTGGAATGAGGACTCTAGACTTAAGGTTTAGTAGCATTAAATGTTGATTATAATCTTCGTAAGGATACATAAAATTGAAGTTCTTTTCGGAGAAATTAATTTTACACCTCCTGTGATGGGTAATCTCCTTTTTTATATATAACTAAAACGAATATGTCTCTTACTTATTTATTTATTTGTGTACATCCTCTATCACAACTGACAGGGAAATATGCTTTGTCAGTGTTCGCACTCACTATTTATATACATATATTACTCAACTATTCATATCAAATCAAATAATAAACTTACACCAGCAATTCAATTTTTTATACACACCCACCCACACACACACACACACATATATATATATATATATATATATATATATATATATATATATATATATATAATTATACCCATTTCTGATGACCCAAACCAAAAAATACTCACCGGTGACTTTTTATTATAGAGTGAAAGATTACTTTCCGAATTCATTTCAGACGGCGCGGTAAGTATGGTTGTCTGACTTGCTATTCAATTATTCGCTTCTGCTCACCACATGAAATGGTTTCGTCCTAGAGCTATAAAAAGGCATGTGTTTTACTTGCTGACCTTTGTGTAACGACTGGAATATATATATAGGGTATATAAAAGTAGAAAAAAACAAATATATTTTTCAAGACTGAAGATATTCATTTCCATATTTTCTTAATATGTTCAACTAAGAATTTCAATTCACTTAAGCTCGAGCTTTTCAAAAAGGATTATTTCCTCATCAGAGGATTAAACCAACCTTTGAATTAATAAAATTATGTTCTAAATATTTAAAAAAAATAATACGGTTTTAGAAGTTTTAAGAAAAGGTTGAACACAATTGGAAAATTTTGTTTGCAAGATTTTATAAGAGTTATTTTTCCATAGAAAAGGAAAACCTTTTTTTGCAAGTTGAAGAAAAGTTTCAAATTAATATATATTTTTGTTTAGTCCAGCGTTCAACCATCCACAGTTAAGCGACATCACAAATGATAACCAAACAGTAAGCAAAGGGTAGATGTTCATGTATATATCCATGATAGGAAATAGCAGAGAGCAAGGATATGTATGCGAAATTCTAACAAGCAACTTCCTGCTTCCCATTCTAGTGAAAAAGTGTTGGAAATTAAAAGTTGTTTGTGTCAGATTGTTGTTAACGTTAATGACCTCACATACGGTGTTCTCGGTTGTGTTATTTTAATTCTATTCATTTTATCCAGCGTTTTCTTCATTGTTTTTTGTCGCCTGAAGATGATTCGACGAAGAATCGAATATACTTGTGATACATGTGTAACATTTATTAATCTTTTTTATTTTGAAACTACAAATATTATTAAGAAAATCGAAAACAATGCATAATCCAGAAGAATTTGACAATGTTTGCTTAAGTATTAAAATATATTTATGGCAATTTAGCTACACAGAGGAACTTGCGTTTCATTCCCGCAAAGAGTCGTGTATTGGACACTGTTTAAGTAAATAATCAAAATCTATACAGAATATATGTATCATCTTATAATATTATACGTGTATACATAGAATAATAATAAATTATATGTATGTATTAATGAATATTAAATTATTTATAACCTACAGAGCTAGTGTTTCAAGCTTATTGCTCTCATCAGTGTAGGAAAGTAACAATTTCAGACGGCTGGGAAAAAAAGTCAGCCTGGAATCTGAAAGCAGTCGTCATATCCTCACGGACACCGGAAATAGTCACGTGATCAAGGGAAATATAGATATATATGTGACTAGAAGCTAGCAGCAGACAGAAGACTAATCGAGAGGGGTTGTCAATTTTAAACATCCCGAGTACAGACGCTGGCGTTTCAAGCTTATTTCTCTCATCAGTGTAAGAAAGTAAAATATTTAGACGGTCGGAAGGCGCGAACCTCGTTCACAGAATCAGCCTATATAAATAAATACATTGGTCTTTATCATAGAGTGCAGTATTGCAAATTTTAACCATTTATTTTTTATTTACACAATAAATATTCCTTCTCATTACTAGAAGATAATTGTTGGCTCAACGTTCGTTCAATAAACGAAACAAATCTTTTCATTTATTTATTGAAACAATTTCAATATTTTAAAAATAAAGAATCTTTTTCTACTTACTGTTAAATATTTATCATCTATATATATATTTTTAAATAAATAAATAAAATAAATGTCACTTTTTAAATTTATTTATTTAAAATTGCCACTATTAGATGTGTATCAACATTGCATTAAAATAAAAACGATCCAAATAGTTGTTTTCAAAAGCAGGTCAAGTCGCCGGAGCAATATATTGCGATTTGGGAACAATTTATTTTAAATTGGTAAAGTCTTAATTTCCTTCTTATCTTAGCGACAGCAATTAATTTTCAATAGCTTATATCTCATCTTTGGCGATCGGACGATCTACTTGTTTTATCTGGAAAATAATAACGTCCTTACAAACGTGACAGCATGTCTGCAGAGGAAAGATTAGCGTATGTACAGTAATCTAAGAAACTTAAGGTTGCAGCGCGAGAGCGATATGCCAAGTCGTCCTATATAACTACGCTAGATATGCGCAGTGAAATAGTTTCTTGCTTTGGTTTAATATTGTTTTTATTTGTTTTCATCGGATCTAAATTAATTTTCAGGGTACCTATTATGGGAGTTCTCATGGTGCATTGTGCCAGTACGAGCCGCCATCGTTACCGCCGTTTCTTTACAACTCTCAAATCAGAGCGACGGCTGCGCTGAACAAGCCACAGTTTTTTGGGTCCCTGGTCTGCGGTATGTGTGTAAGAGTAAGTATCTATCTCACTTTTTCTTTCTTTCTTTCTTTCTTTCTTTCTTTCTTTCTTTCTTTTTCTCTCTCTCTCTCTCTCTCTCTCTCTCTCTCTCTCTCTCTCTCTATATATATATATATATATATGTGTGTGTGTGTGTATATGTGTGTGTGTGTATGTGTGTTACAGGATTCGTAGAATATATATCTTATATTTGCATTCCATATACGATGGTGAATTAATCCAAAACCATAATTTTCATTGGTTTTAACAACTTTTTTTATCTTCGTACTTCGCAATATTGCCACGAAGGCGCGTAAGGGATAGGAATGAATGTTTAATTTGAATAAATTACTTTTGTGTGTAAAATGAGAGATGTTAAACAACTGAGTGAACTAAAGAAATAAACAAGCTGTTAAAACCAATCAAAATTATGGTTTGGGATTAATTCACCATAGTCTATTGAATGCATATATATATATATATATATATATATATATATATATATATATATATATATATATATATATATATATATATATATATGTGTGTGTGTGTGTCGTTATTTTTTTGTTGTAAGAAAAATTCTATTTTTAATCAGAAAAACAATGTTACACTATGTTACTTATTTTATTAGAATTATGTTGGCTCCGAACGTTTCAAAAATATTAATGGTCACATTATGCTTGAACACGAAATGGCAATGAAAAAAGGTCTATGATACTCAAGTCAGATCGTCGATCGTTTATATAACTAGGCAAATTTCTTCTTTAGGCAAGTTATAAAATAAGTATTTGACGTAATCAAATAGGGCCCAATTAATCCAACACACACACACACACACACACACACACACACACATATATATATATATATATATATATATATATATACATATATATATATATATATATATATATATATATATATATATATATATATATATATATATATATATATATATATATAATTATGAATTAATAAATTACAACGGAACTAAGATGAGAAATTTTTATTCGTTCCTGGGATTAGTTTTCGTTTTCATAGAAATGGCAGTAAACGTGGCGCTTAAAAAACAACAATGACACACCGATGATCGTGTAAAATCTTTTCTTCATTTACAGAGAAGATAGCTAAATAAATTTACAAAAATAAAATTAAAAAATAAATTTGTTTGCAACTCTTCTTACTGTAAGTTGTGGTTGTGACATCACACATCCCGGATATAGAGACGGATGTTTAACAGGAGTTGTTAATCACACTCTAGATCTCACGAGCAAGGTTGGCGCTTTATTGAGCTTTACGTATTATACGTTTTTCTGATGTATGCATTTATTAAAACTAAACAGTTCAAAAAGATTATTTCATTGCTTTGCAAAATTACAGCTAACTGATTGGTTTTTAATTAAAAGTGTCTATAACCTCTGCCATAAAATGGTTAATATACGTTTTTAAAATAACTATAACTAGATATGTTTAATTTTGAAGTAAAAAAGGCCAAATAATTTGCATTTGATCTGTCATAGATAATTCTAAATAAAAAAGAACAAAACATATAGAAAGTACATCACACTAGCTCAAAAGAAGTGAAAATTAATAGAAAGCTAATTAATAGACCCCCTGGCACACGAATTCAGACTCGACTGGCACCACTCCAAAAATGTCGGAAGAGTTAAGGAAAATGAAAAGATCGAGGAGATAGAGAGAGCACCACCCCGACATCCGCTTGGAGGGTGTTGAGAGTACTGAAACCTTAGGGAGGCTTATTACCACTCAAATTCCAGAGTAGATCAAGTGTCGTTGCTAGCGATAAATCAATGGAAAACGGCTGTTTAAATAACGCAAAGTAATTTGCAATGATTATCGAAACAAGTTGAGAATTCTAGAAATCGAGGGAGACTTGCTGTCACTCAGACTCCAGGGAAAAGCACTTGTAGTTGCCAATGAGCAATTACAGATACTGACTTGCGTGAAAACGCTTATTGAGTAAATAATAATTTGAAAAAGGTAACTAGATAAGCTAATAAATACAACACGAATCTTGAGCCAGGACATTGAAATGGACTTCGGAATGTGTGCACTCCTAGAGGTGAAAAGGGGAAAACACGAGACAACAGATGACGTGAAACTGCCTAAATGAGAAGAGAGTAGTGCACTTAGCAAAAATGATATTTTTTTACTCACAAGTCACCGCTTATCAAGTCCCAAAGGCTACTCGAATACAAGGGTTACTGATGTATGTAAAGTAGATGGTGAAACAAACACCTTGAGGATTGCAGACCCTAATTGGATCTGGGATTGATTTGATTACTTAATGGGACGGCTCAACAAAATTTGTTAACATTAGACTTGAAAACGACCATGCTGTAGTCAACTGGGAAGCTGCCTCGTGGTATTGCGTTCGACAGACGGATAGTTCGTGGAAAGAAACTCTGTCCATGGAAGTTCCGTTTAGTTTTAAGTACGCAGAGGAAGAAAAGAAAGATTATTTACAGTGGTTGTAGCTAGACATTTTTTGCTGCAAATGTTTTACTAGGAGAAGCATAGATTTTAGCTCAGTCGAGCACCTACTATGAAAATAACGATAGAGTAGAGAATGACTAGCAACGTCTCTTTTATGAGAAAAAGGCCGCAAAGAAGAGAAGAGAACACCCCTCTCTAGATTTAAAGTCGAGTTTGTACTCTGACAAAACAGAATCGCGTGCTCTGAGCGGCTTCTCCCCAAATATGGCAACAGTACTCTATCTTAGCCAGCATCTGGCTTTTAGACAAGTAGAGGATTGCATCAGGAGTGAGATACTGTCTAGAGCGGTAGAATGATCCAACAATTTTCCCAGAGGCCTTAGCAACAGATTTGATGTAAGTCTTCCGCTTCAGATCTGGGGTGAAAGTCAGTCCGAGAATCTTATCAAAACATGGTTATAAATATCTGGAGGTTTTGGAAGCGGACGCCATCAATGAAACAGAAATTACAGAAAATTTGAACATATTAGAACAAGAAAACTCTTAAGAACCAAATTATATGGTAGAAATATGATAAAATAAATGCATACCTGGTCTGTATACCTGGTAAGATATTCCGCGCCCTTTATAGGCTGGGCAAAAGAAAAACGCACCCGAACCAAAATACTAGGACACTAATAACTATGCACAATGCATTGCACTCCACGTATGGCACTGGTAGACTCAATGTAAAAAGAAGAGAAATAGAAGAGAACTGATAAATATAGAAGTTATAAAAATACAAGGAGATGCATTATACAAAATAAACAATAAAAAGCAGTTAAACTGGAAACAAAACTACGCGAAAAGAAAACTGGGAAAAGGAAGCAGCTACATGGACGATCCATAAGACACGCACTAAAATTTATTTTTATTTTGTCCTTTAGTTCTTACGTTCCATGAGCGATGTTTCTAACAAAGGGGGAAGGATTGCTGTTTTCTGGGTCGGAATCTATCCATCTAACACATCGTTGGCTAGTTTTTTTTACCTTGAAGTAGTATCTTTTTTAGCTCCTTACATCAAGTGGTTTCATGCCTTGTCTGGATCGACTTCCATAAAAAACAAACACATGCACAGGGCTACACAAAGGACACTTGAACATATAAACGGAATAGCTTCTGACAGCCGCACTAAAAGAAAACTATATAAAAGTCAAAATTGACAAAACCCAGCATAACAGTAAATGTAGTCTCTGTCGTCAAAAAGACGAAATGTAAAATTACATAATAAACGAATGGAGTAAACTAGCACAAAAGAAATACAAATACTTCAAATATGCAAACACACATAAACCGGAGGTAGAAATGGAAAATGAAAATCATAAAATACTCTAGAACATGAAAGTTCAAATAGACAAACGAATTCAAGCAAGGAAACCGGACATGATAGTAGTAAATGAAGATGAAAAAAGGCAAAATCGTAGATTTTACTGTCCCAGCTGATCACAGTGTGCGAATAAAGAATGCATAAAAAACTAAACAAATACAAGAACTTGCAAGAGATATGAAAGGAATATTGTTTATGAAGAAAGTTATTGTAATATCAATAATTGTAAACGCACTAAGAACAGTTCCGAAGAACACTGAAAAATAGATATTGAAATCAAAGAAAGGATTGACACAATACAAAACACAGCATTAATAAAAAAATCATCGAGTGTGGAAACCAACCAACATAACCAGGTGACGCCGACCAACCCCAGATAAGTTGAAATAGAATAATGCTGCGTGAATACAACAACGAAATTATCGAAAGAACATTTCACGAATACAAGGAAACTAATATTACCAGGTTTGATAAAACAAAACACGTGGTGGCACTATCATCAGTTCGTAGCCCACCGAACGTTCGTGAAAGGTCACGCAAGATGGAGAGACTGAGGAGGTAGAGCACCTTCCAGACCTCTATTGAAATAGCACGGAGAGTACCAAGGGTTTTGTTAGGCTTATTAACACACAAATTGCATAATGTGCTATGTTTTAATGCGAAATTCAATTTACTATACTATTTCAAACTGATGTACTATCTTTAAATGCTCAATTCTAGTGGGGGTAGTGCAATATACATTCTGTTATCATGGGACCATACTCCCAGGCATTACTTCTTCCATTTAGGTGTAGTGTAGTATATTTTATGCTTTGATCAGACCATCCTTCTAGGCATTACCTCCTCCTTTGGTGGTTTGAGTAAGGGTAGCGTACATGAACAATAAATTGTCACAATTGACTGTTCTTTAGCAAACTCAACACTTACATTATATATACTAGCAAAATATGCGACCGGAAGGAGCATATGATGATGATAATAATAATAATAATAATAATAATAATAATAATAATAATAATAATAATAATAATAATAATAATAATAATAAACGTGACAATATCATGGACATTCTTTCAATCATCTATCAACCCAAGTGCGTGTCCCTGTCTGCAAAAATGTCAAAATGTTTGTGCCGTATTATTTTGATCGCAGGCTCTTCACCCCGCCCCTCCATTCTCCGTCGTGTTGTTAGATGTGTTAGTAGAGGAGAGTTGTCGGAGGAGGGGAGGAAGCGATGGGCCGGCCAGGCTGGAGATCGACATGGAAAAAGCCCTTCTGCTCTACCTGACTTATTCTATTGATCTAACCCATTCTCCCACTTCCACCCCGCGCACACCAAATAATATCATAGACGCCATTGCACCCCACGTTTTTAGCTACCGTGACCTTTTCGGTTCTGGCATTTCTTGACCTTTTGCAATAGTTAGGAATTTCAACATTTCCAGGGTTCAAAAGTTTCTCTCTAATGGCTGTACAAAACACACACACATACATACATAACGTGCAGCACTGTACTAACGTCGCTCTCTTTCTATCTCTCTATCCTTCTCCCTCCATCACAGGCTCTATTTCTTTTCTTCTTTCTTCTTTTTCTTCTTCTTCCGCTTTTCTCTCTTGCTCTCTCTATATAATGTATATATAAACACCCACACCCACACACATATATGCATATATGACAATTTAGAAATATACAAAATTATAACATATTCATTATTGAGTTAAAAAAATCCCAAGATCAACAAAAGTGACTTTATCTTTAATCCGTGTATATTTAAGGTGTTGTTTTTCTTGGTCTATTTAGGATACTACTTAAGTCTAAGCATTGGACTTTACTTATATATATATATATATATATATATATATATATATATATATATATATATATATATATATATATATATATATATATATATGCTAATACTCTGTAACCATGTTATCTTGTTTGTTATCTTTGTTTATCTCCGTGCAGACTTGATGAAATCACAAAGGGGTGAATTTATGAAAGATAACGTCACTAAAGAATGACGTAAGAGATGGAGATAACCAAACGTAGTAACTGATGTCACAAAATGATGACGCCATCCACCAAATCAAAGAGAGAGGAAGTGAGATGAGAGCAAAGTGATACTTTATCTATACGAAGGGACGCGTATCGTTTACGATACGCACGGGGAACTAATATAACACTAAAACTCTGATAATCTTGCTTGCTTGCTTGCTTACACATTGAATGCTTTAGATGAAAATACGAATGGTGACTGAGACAGGAAGTGGTTAGAAAGAAGGGAATATGAAGAGAGTGGTGGTAAGATGGGAATACAGGAGGTTGTAGTAACAGAAACAGCGTAAGAGAAGGAAAGTAATATGGTTACCTTAATAAATTACATAAAGAAGAATAGGAAAAGTTGAAAATAACATTAAAAAATGATTTTGTAAGGTTTGATAGTTCTTGGGGGTGATCCTCATATATATATATATATATATATATATATATATATATATATATATATATATATATATATATATATATATATACAGAAAATGAATGATTAAAATAAAAGTACAATTACAATATTTATCAAATCGTCAGACGCTGTAAAAAGGAGGGACTTCATTATCCTTAATCGATAAGACTAAAACTCTGATAATCTTGCTTGCTTGCTTGCTTGCTTGCTTACAGATTGAATGTTTTAGATGAGAATACGAAGGGTGACTGAGACAGAAAGTGGTCAGAAAGAAGGGAATATGGGGGGAGTGGTGGTAAAATGGGAATAAAGGAAGTTGTAGTAGCAGAAGCAGCGTAAGAGAATGGAAAGTAGTATGGTTACCTTAATAAATTACATAAAAGAAAACTTGAAAATTATATTGAAAAATGATTTTCTAGGGTTCGAAAGTCATCGGGGGTGATCCTCATATATATAGATATATATATAGATATATACAGAAAATGAATGATGAAAATAAAAGTACAATTACAATATTTATTAAATCGTCCGACGTTCTAAAAGAAGGACTTCATTATCCTTACTCGATAGATTTTCAAAGAAAAATTATTTTTATCAGAGGATAAAAAAGTTTAACCGGTAACATTAAACTTTGAAGATGAATACACACACACACACACACACACACACACACACACACACACACACATATATATATATATATATATATATATATATATATATATATATATAAACGTTATGGGGCCAAAAGGATCCTAAATTAGAGCAATCAACCCCAATAAATGTTAAAGTAAACAATTGGAAAAAGAAATACTCAAAGTACTCAAAAGTTCAGATGTTGTCTATAAAAGGCTGAGTAGTCCATAGCAATCAGAGAATATCGTGTAGTCTGTATGCGTCAAGATCCGTGTAAAATGCGAAGAGACAAACAACAGAATATCCAAAATTAAAGTTATCGGTCGAAACAAGATTTATAATACAATAGTCATTACATATTTCAGCTTCCAGGCAGTGTATTAACGTTCAACGGGGTAAAAATCAAGAGTTAAAAAATAAACATTTACAAACCTGATGTCAAACGTCTAAATGCTAGAGCAAAATGAGAACAAAATTCTTCTTTAAAAATTGGTCAGTTAAAAATGAAATAATGGAAGAGTTTATAGCAGAAAAAAGAAAACAAGAAATAGAAAAGAAAGATGACAGAAAGAAAGATTGACAAAAATATCAATGAATTTACATTTTAAAGATATGAAAGGAGGATAAGGGGAGGAGAGAAGGTGAGAA